>OZ012735.1:924941214-926161780 GCA_963859935.3 Lathyrus sativus
CCGGTGTGGTGGATGATGAAAGGGTGTTGGGACGTTGCTCGTGTTCGGCGGCTTGCCCTGCTCGTCTTGAGGGATGCACGTGCCCGGCGTGCCCGATTCGCTTGTTGGGCCGTACGCGGTATTGGGCCTGCCGAGGTTGGGCCCATACCGGAACAGGAGCCCCCCAAGTCGAAGCTCTGGGGAGAGAGCGAGGACTTAAGGTCGCTGCATCTGGAACGGGCACTTGTGCGAAGATCTCCGGTCGTCGGCGGAGCGGGGAGGAGGCAGGTGAAGGGACGCGACTGTCAGGTTGCCGCCACGTGTCTTGCGTTAAGCGGTCGTAGGGGCGGCTACCCTATGTCATTAATGAGCCTAGGGTCGCTTCGAATCCCGCGCCGGGTTATAAATATGGGGGTCCCCGCTCATTCTGCTACTTTTCACTCTGTCGTTGTGTCTGCTAAGCTTAAGGTTCTCTGCTCGTCCGCCGCTTGTCGTCGATCGCCGCCGCACCGTTTGATCTTTCCTTCCGTCCGCCGCCGTTACAAGTGAGTTCTTCTTTTCCCTCCTTTTTATTTCCGTCGTTCAATTGGAATGTGTGGTCGGGGCATGATGAATGCCCCGAGGAGGGACGCGAGATCCATCGTGTCTGGCGAGTTTTCTGATGAGTGTCCCGGGGAGGGTAGGCTGGTTCTGATGAATGCCCCGAGGATGGGAGCTTTTTATGATGAACGCCCCGAGGACGGGGGCTTTCTCCGATGAATGCCCCGGGGATAAGTACCTTCTCCGATGGCTGTCCCGAGGGGGGATGGGGGTCGGTCTTTGATCCCCCGAGGAGGGTAGACGGGGAGCGAGTGTTTGCTCGTCGCTTCCCGGCCTTTGTCGCCCTTTCACTTGACTTGCGGTGGAAGGGTGAATTTGATCCTGGCTATCGAATTCACCGTTGTCCTCTGCTTTCAGGTGTAGATGTCGGCTCTGGTGCCGGAGATAATGGTCGAAGACAATGAACCTGAGATTCCAGAGTATGACGATGAGCGTATTGCCCCGTCCGAGGAGTGGGCGGCCGAGGAGCCGCTTTCTACCCCTTCTTGCTTTGTGGCCGACGCGTCCGACGTGTACGCCACGGTCGAGGACACGCCTATAGGAGAGCCACAGCACTGGCAGGTGTACCGACCAAAAGAACATCACCGCATCTGCTCGCGATATGGGCGGCGGATGTTCCCGATGCATGAATTCTACTTTAAAGAAGCTCGGCTCCGGTTACCGTTCTCCGCCTTCCATCTGGGGCTTTTTGACTGGTTGTGCCTTGCCCCGTCTCAACTGCACCCCAATGCCTTGGCTTTCATTCGGGCTTTCGAGGTGGTGTGTTTCTACCTCTCGGTGGAGCCGACGGTGCCGTTATTTTTCCGCATCTTCCATCTGCAGCGGCAGACGGTGAATGGCCGCCACGGATGGGTTTCTTTTAAGCAATCGACAAAAATTTTCAAAGCGTATAGCGATTTTGTCAAAGATTTCAAAAACCGGTTCTACCTCGTCAAGCCGATTACGCAGCACGACTCGGACACTCTCTTCGACGAGGGCGAGCGAACGGTAGATGGCCAGCGATTCCGCGCGTGGCTTCCTAAGATACATCTACTGTGGACTGCGGAGCATTTCAGCCGAGGGACGGATAGGTATATCGTCCGGGCGGGGACCCTCGAGGAGAAGGACATGGCCGCCTATTTGAAAATAATTGCCTTTGTGCGGTCTCTCCCTCCGTCGAAGCTGGTGACGCCCGACGGTCGGTATATCCTTGACGCGCAGGGGAATGTACGCACCAAGAAGCGTTTGATAAATACTAAGACCTTGCTCGGCTGCGCGACCGGGGCGGCCGCTCTGGATTACCTTGGTAGGAATGTTCGTTATTTCTCCCCGTGGTCGGGGTTTTTGACCGTCGCTAACTCTTTTCTTTGTTTTTGCAGCGAACATGTCTTCCGTCGAGGAGCGGGTGAAGCAGTTGCGTGCTACTAGGAATGCCGCGGCCCCGAGGACAAGGGTGAGCCAGCTGGTCGGACAGGAGGTCGCGACGTCGGGGGGCAAAGTTCGTCCTCTTCGCCTCAAGAGAGCCAATCTCCTGCGTCTCAAGGAGCGTCGAAGAGGCAGAGGTCCGAGGAGCCCCGAGTGGTGGATCTGACGGTCGGTACCGCCGAGGAAGGTTATGTTGTCCCGCCCTGCCACCAGCATCCAGGATATTTTCATGGTGCCCGTTCTCCCACTGTCTCCGCTGGGGAGGTGAAGGTTGTTCGTCAGGCCGATCGAGAGACTCGTCGACGTGTTCTGGCTGAGGACTTGGCCGCAATGATGCGGACGTTCACGACGGCTCTTGTGCTGAACGAGGAGGGCTGCTCCGCTGCTGAGCTGTCCAAACTGCAAGGGGGTCTCACTTTCACGCAGTCGCGGTTGGCCAAGCTCACTGAGGAGTTGGAGAAGAGCCAGAAGGATGTTGCTGAGCAGCGGAAACGGGCAGAGGGTGCTGAGGGGAAGGTGACTTCGCTGGAGGAGAAACTGGGGACAGCGGCGGCTGAGGTGCAGGCGCTGAAGGTCCGCACGGAAGTTTTGGACAGCGCGGTTCGTCCGGCCGAGGACGAAACAGACGGGGATCGACGGTTGATCACTCGTGCTGACCTGATCGCTCATATCCGGGTGTTGGAAAGCGACTGTCTGGAGGCTGTTGAGGTCGGGTTCAAGAGTGCTGTCGAGCAGGTTCAGGTCGCCAACCCTGGTGTCGTGCTGGCCGTGGACGGGATAGGGCCGTACGACGAGATTGTTGACGGGAAGGTGATCGATCCCTATCTTGTTATCCCCGAGGAGGAACCTGCGGCTGTTGACCGGGCGGACGAGGAAGCATAGGTTGCCGGGCCTGCGTGCTCGTCGTTTTTATGGCCTGCGTGTCGCTGTTTGTTATCTCTTTCTTTGGGTCTGCGTGCTCTGTATTTGTACCATTGACTACTGGGCTGGTGCCCGCTTTTGTTTAATATATTTATCGTGGATTTTCTAAGTGTGCGCTCGTTATTTGCATGTCGTTTTATGCTCGTTTTTCGTATTTGTTTGAATGCCTCTGATGTGTATGACATTTCTTGTAAATTTTCTAAGTGTGCGCTCGGTGTGTTTAGCTCGACAATTTGTTACCGGTAGTGCAGGGAACTGGCCGGTTTGGTCGGCGATGTAACCGGGCCGTTTCGGGGGTAGTTCTCCCCGGGGCGTGGACGTCCCATCGCGAGCTGGGTGTCCTGCCTCTTTTGGTACGACGGCGAGGAGCCTCGGTCGAGGTATTCCCTGCCGAGCAAGGCCTTCTGCCCGCGCACACGAGAGGCAGGGCTTGCTTTTCTTTGGTCGCTAGTGGACGCGGGGGTGTGCGGTGGTACCATGTCGCCCCCCCCCCCCCCCCAGTGGTCGGGACGATGGGTCGTCGCGGGCAACGTTTTAACTGTAGTACCGCTTAAGTTTCGCGGCATTCCATGGTCGAGCTAGTTGTTCACCGTGTAGGTTTTCGAGGTAATAGGCCCCGTGCTCCGTTTTGTCCCGGACTCGGTACGGGCCTTCCCAGTTCGCAGCCAGTTTGCCCTCGTGGGAGTCTTTCTGGTTTCTGCGTAGAACTAAGTCGCCTGTTTGAAAGTCGCGTTTTATGACTTTGTTGTTATGGCGAAGTGTGACTTGTTGCTTCAGCCGGGCTTCCCGGAGGGCTGCCCCTGAGCGGATTTCTTCGACGAGGTCGAGCTCTTCTCGGAGAGAGCCGTCGTTGTCATTGGTGTCCAGGGGAGCTTCCGCTCGTCGGGACGGTTCGCGGATTTCGACCGGTATCACGGCCTCGGTTCCGTACGTGAGGCGAAATGGGGTTTCCCCCGTGGTTGAGTGGGGGGTGGTGCGGTATGCCCAGAGGACGCTGTGGAGTTCTTCGACCCATGCTCGTTTGGCGTCGCTGAGTCGTCGTCTGAGTCCTCTGAGTATAACTCTGTTCGCCGACTCCGCCTGGCCGTTTGTCTGAGGATGTTCGACCGAGGCGAAGTGATGTTTGGTTCTGAGTTTGGTGACGAAGTCGCGGAAGTTCTTGTCTGTGAATTGTGTGTCGTTGTCGGTGACAATGGCGAGCGGGACCCCGAATCTGGCGAGGATGTTGCGTTTGTAGAATCGGAGTATGTTGTGGGCGGTGATTTTGGCCAGAGCTTTGGCCTCGATCCACTTGGTGAAGTAATCGACTCCCACGATGAGGTACTTGTTCTGGTATGAACCTAGGGGGAAGGGCCCGAGGATGTCCAGCCCCCACCAGGCGAACGGCCACGGAGATGAGAGGGACGTGAGGTCGGTCGGGGGGGCGAGGTGCATGTCCCCATGTCGTTGACATTTATCACATCGTTTGACGTGTTCCTTCGCGTCGGACTGCATTGATGGCCAGTAGTAGCCTGCGCGTAGGGCCTTGCGTGCTAGGGATCTTCCGCCGAGGTGCTGCGCGTTGATGCCTTCGTGGATTTCTTCTAGAACGGCTGTACTCTGGAACTTATCTAAACACTTGAGGAGTGGGATTGCGAAGCCTCGGCGGTATAGTCGTCCCTCGAGGAGGACGTACGAGCAGGCCCGTCGTTTCGTCGCGTTGGCCTCGCCAGGGTTGGCCGGAAGGTGGCCGGTGCTGAGATAGGTGTGGAGCGGGGTCATCCAGCAGTCAGTGTCTCCGATGGCGTTGATGTCGAGGGTCGTGGTGGTCGCGCTGGTACTTGGTTGCGACAAGATTTCTTGAATGGCCGATTTGTGGCCGCCTCGCTTTTTGGTGCTTGCCAGTTTGGAGAGGATGCCGGCGCGGGTGTTCTGCTCGCGAGGGACGTGCTGAATCTCCGCTGAGTCGAAACCTCTCAGTTTCTCGGTGATGAGCGCCAGGTAACCGGCCAGGGTGTCGTTTTTTGCTTGATATTCGCCTCGGACTTGCGAAGCGACCAGCTGGGAATCCGTGTAGATTCGGATGTCCCTGGCTCCCAGGTCGGATGCCAGGCGAAGGCCGGCGAGGAACGCTTCGTATTCGGCCTGGTTGTTAGTCGTTGGGAAAGCCAGTGTGAGGGAGACTTCGATGACCGTACCCTCGTCGTTATCAAGGACGATGCCGGCGCCGCTTCCCGTGGAGTTGGAGGAGCCATCCACAAAGATGGTCCAGAGGTGGTTCCCGGCGGTGGGGTGGGGGGGGGTGGTCATCTCGGCGACGAAATCGGCCAAAGCTTGAGCCTTGATGGCGTGCTGGCTCTCGTAGGTGATGTCGAATTCGGAGAGTTCTAGCGACCATTTCAGCATGCGTCCGGCCATGTCGGGGTGGCCGAGTAGCTGGCGGATGGGCTGATCGGTGCGGAGCACGATGGTGTGTGCGAGAAAATAATGTCGGAGTCGGCGTGCCGCTGTCACGAGGGCCAGGCCGACTTTCTCGATCAGCTGGTATCGGACTTCCGAGCCGTGGAGAGCTTTGCTAGTAAAGTAAATGGAGGACGGCGCTGACGGCTTCGTTGGAGACGGCCAGATATAAGTATAGGGTTTCGCCCGTCGCGGGGCGCGTCAGCACTGGTGGTTCAGATAGGACGCGTTTGAGGTGGCAAAGGGCTTTCTCGCATTCGTCGGTCCATTCAAATTTGGTCTCCTTCCTGAGCAATTTGAAGAATGGGAGGGCGTGTTGGGCCGATCTCGCGATGAATCGCGAGAGGGAGGCGAGTACGCCGTTGAGGGACTGGATGGCCCTCTTCGTGGTCGGCGTGGTGATATTGGAGAAGGCGTGGCATTTTTCCGGATTGGCTTTGATCCCCCGTTCGGTCAAGTAGTAGCCGAGGAATTTACCGGCGCAGACGCCGAAGGTGCATTTTTCCGGGTTAAAACGCATGCGACATGACCTCGCGGTCTTGAAGACCTTCTGAAGGTGCGCCGCGTGGTCGTCCTCCGCCCCGGATTTGACGATCATGTCGTCCATATACACTTCGAGCATGTCCCCGATTTCGTCGCGGAAGACACGGTTCATCATCCGCTGGTAGGTGGCCCCGGCGTTTTTGAGGCCGAAGGGCATCACGTTGTAATAGTAATTGCCCGACGCCGTCATGAAGGCCGTGGCTTGTTTATCGTGTTCGTCCATCGGGATCTGGTTGTATCCCGAGTATGCGTCCATGAAGGACAAGAGCTTGAAGCCCGCAGAGTTGTCGACGAGCTTGTCGATGTTGGGGAGGGGGTAGGCGTCCTTAGGACATGCCCGGTTGAGGTCAGTGTAGTCAACACACATGCGCCATTTTCCATTATTCTTTTTAACGAGTACAACGTTGGACAGCCAGGTTGAATACCGGGCTTCCGAAATAAAATTTGCCTCTAAGAAGTCTTTTACAGCTTGTTCGGCCGCTGCCGATTTTTTGGGGGACTGGCGACGTCGGCGTTGTACAACGGCCTTTGCGGTTGGGTTGATGGACAGCTGGTGGCAAGCGACCTCGGGGTCGAGTCCTGGCATTTCCGCGGCGCTCCAGGCGAAGAGGTCGGCATTCTCACGGAGGCAGGCTTGGAGCTGACGTTTCGCGAGGTCTGGGAGTCCTGCGCCTATTCTCACGGTTTTGCTCGTGTTTTCCCCGAGGGGAATGAGTTCGAATTCTCCATCCGGGATGGGGCGCGCTGGGTGTGAGGGCTGCCCGTTGACTTCGTCGGTCTTTGTTTTATTGTCGAGCTCGTCGGTGAAGCGACTGTCGAGCTCAACGGATCCGACCAGCTCTGTCGGTTTGTCCGTCGGCGTAGCGCTTGACGCTTTCTTTTTGGTCGATGGAGCAATGGAGTCTAGGCCTTTCAGCGCGGCTTCGAAACATCTTCGAGCGGCTTCGATGTCTCCGTTGAGGGTTACCACGGCTCCCCTTTTCGTGTAGTACTTCATCTTCAGGTGGACGGTGGAGGGTACCGCGGTGAGTTCTGCTATCGTCGTCCTGCCCAGGATGCAGTTATAGAGGAACGGGCATTCGATGACTAAGAAACGGACGCTGATGTCCCTGGCTGTTTCCTCTTCTCCGAAGGTGACTTTCAATTCCACGTATCCCCAAGGTCTCGTCGTCGTCCCGTTGAACCCCTGAAGGTCGGAGCCTACGTAGGGAGAGAGGTTGGATTCGTCGAGCTGGAGAGTTGTGAACAGATGTGAGTACATGATGTCAACCGAGCTCCCGCCGTCGACGAGGAGGCGCCTGACGTCGAAGTTTGCCATCCGGGCACGTATGAGCAAGGGTATGTTGGAATTGGGAGATCCCCCGGGTAGTTCCTCGAGGTAAAATGTGATTGGGTTGGAGCGGCCTCGGAATTTTTCGAGCGTGCTCATTCTGCCGGAGTTGTTCGCGATAAGCTCGTCGAATTTCCTTTTCACAGATCCTATGGATAGACTCCTCGTGGCCCCATCAAAGATGACCATGGCTCTGGGGAAGTATTCCCATCGGCTGGTCGGTCGGATTGGCTCGTCGACTAGGTTGGGTCCTTCGGGGATGCCGAATTCTCTGCTCGCAAACCAATCCTCGGGGCGGCTGACGCACAACGCGACCTGGAGTCTGCCGCTGTCCTCTGGCGAGGGGAGTTCCTCGATTTTCTTAGCTTCCGGAGCCTCTGGCCTGGGTGGTTCACCTCCTCGGGTGTATCGCTTCAGGTGCCCGTCTTTGATTAGGATTTCGATCGCATCTTTGAGATGGATGCAGTCTTCCGTCACATGCCCGTGGGTCCTGTGGAATCGGCAGTATTTTGACTTGTCCACGTTGGGTTTGGGCGGCGTTGGTCACGGAAAACGGACACCTCCCTGAACGAACTCGGTTTTAGCGCATTCGGCCAGTATGCGTTCGCGTGAAGTGACCAAGGCTGTGTACTCTGTGAATCTTCCTGCCGGGCCGCGTGGCTCGCGTTGTTCGCGGGGCTCGCGTTGTTCGCGGGGCTCGCGGGGGCGATCTTCCCGACGGCGGTCTCCTCCCCGTCGATGGCTCGAAGCTCCGTCGTCTCGGTGCCCGCGGGGGGCCTCTCTGTCTCGAGTGTCGCGAGCGGAGTTGGCCGCTTGTGTTTCCTCGAATCGGATGTAATGTGCGGCTCTGTCGAGGAAATCTTGGAGGGACGTGGGCCGGTGTATGCCTACGGCCTCGTAGAACTTGGAGTCGTGGCGCAGGCCTTGTTCCATTAAGTAGCGTTTCATTTCGTCGGAAGTTGTCACCTGCACGGCTTCCCGAGTAAACCTTTCGATGTATTTTCGGAGAGGTTCGTCGGGGCCTTGGATGATTGCCCCGAGGACTGCTTCCATCTTCGGGTGACGTCGGGACGCCGTAAAGTGTTTGGAGAACAGGTCCTTCAAGACCCTCCACGACGTAACTGATTCGGGCTCCAGGATTTTGTACCAGGTCATAGCGCCTTTCCTCAGAGTCGTCGGGAAGAGTCTGCACTTGATAGCTCCCCGGACGTTTCGGTAGTCGAGCATAGCCTCGATGTCTTCCAGGTGATCGTCCGGGTCGGAGGTGCCGTCGTATGTCGACAGCGTCGGTGGTTTCTCCATCCCCTGGGGTATGGGGGCAGCCATGATCTCCCGGGATAGTGGAGTGCGGTAATCATCCTCGTCGCTGTGCGCCGGGGATCTGTGGGGAGATGAGTCGTTCAAGGTGTGCCCCTGGTTTCGAGTTCTCGATCTCCTGCCCGAGTTCTCGCCTCGGGGGTCCTCGGTTGGGATCGCCGCGGTGTTCTGGTTCCTCCCGCGGACGTCTCTCGCCGGAGATCTAGTGCGTTCTCGTGTCGCCTGCGGGCAGTGTCTCTCCAGCCGCGGTCGGCGGTTTCTGGGTCGAGGTGAGGGACTCCTCGAACCTCCGTTCTGGTCTTCCCGCTGGGGGTACCTCGGAGGGCCGATGCGCTCTAATGCTCCAATTCTCGCATTTTGTTGGAACAGCAGCTGGTTCGTCTGGTTGATGGCTGTAAAGAGAGCGGCCATCGTCGGATCTGCTCCCGCCGGGATGGGAACGAGGTGGAATGCTGGCGGGCTCGGGGGGCGGTGATCGGCCTGAAGGGGCCGTTCCGCGGATGATGGTGAAGCAGTTTGCCCGTCCCTTTCGTCGACTTCTGCCGAACGTGCTGTTCCTGTTTGCTTCCCGTTGGTGGCGACGTTGAGCGCAAGGTCGTGCGGAGTGTCGTCGCGGTGTGGACTAGCCATGATCGTGGAGGTTTGGTGAAACTTTTGGTTTTCTGCTCGGAGTAACGGGGAAGTTTCAGTTTCCCACAGACGGCGCCACTGATCTGTCCTGATCAGAAGGGGATCACGGACTGGCCACACTCTGTTGGGCTGCTACCTGTTCGCCGGTGATGAGGAGGAGAAGGGGGGTGTACCTGCAAGACACTCTGATGCCAAAGTAAGAAGTTGGGCAGAGTGGAAGCAACAATACAGAAAAAGGGGCAAGAAGAGTTACCTGACCCTCTTGAGGAAGAGGGTATTTATAGAGAGACCCCGGCGCTGGGCCAACGGTCATTTGAGGTGGGCTGGATGACCAGGTCCAACCCTAATGACTGCTAGGGCTTACGTGGCGTAGTGAAGACCAGGACGTGGTCTTCGCCCTAGTTCAACCGCTCCTAGATCTCCGGAAAGTGGGTTTGACCTGCTCTTTCGGAGGTAGGCAGCTGGTTGATGACGTGTCCCGCGGAGGGGAGCACGTGGAGAACGTGCGCCGAGCACGTTGTTCTCCCCGCGGAGGGGGAGCTCGCGAGATACCCCGGAGCACGTTGTTCTCCCCGCGGAGGGGAGGGACCATGGCCGCGCTTTTGTGAGCCGGGGACGGTTCTGCTCGTCCGGTGTGGTGGATGATGAAAGGGTGTTGGGACGTTGCTCGTGTTCGGCGGCTTGCCCTGCTCGTCTTGAGGGATGCACGTGCCCGGCGTGCCCGATTCGCTTGTTGGGTCGTACGCGGTATTGGGCCTGCCGAGGTTGGGCCCATACCGGAACATATATATATATATATATATATATATATATATATATATATATATATATATATATATATATATATATATATACCTCTCTCTCTCTCTCTGTATATATATATATATATATATATATATATATATATATATATATATATATATATATATATATATATATATATATATATATATATATATATATATATATATATATATATATATATATATATATAAAACTATAATAGAAAACTACTATAATGTGATTTAGTCGGTTTTAGCTTCCTATTATAAGCCCATCTTAATGGCGCAGTCACATTGTCCCATTTAATCATATTTGTACCTAAAAAACCAACCATAGTAATGAAGTCTTAAATTTCCTTTTTGAAATTACAAATGACCCCTTCTTGTCAAACAAAACATACATGTGATCCCTACTCAGATGACACCGCCTGCAGCGCCGCTAAACTATCCACCGCATTCCATCAACTAGAAACAAATCTTCAATTTCATGCATCTTTGAAATTTTCCATTATTAAGCGATACAAATTATTTTTAGAAAAAAAACTAGTAGAAAATTATAAAGTAAATATACAACCATCTTTCAACAAAACTCGTAATCAGAAAAGAAAGAAAAAAAAATTAAGCACCAGAACTAGCTAATCAACTTATAGAACTTAACCAAAAAAAACAAAACAGTGAAATTAAGCTCGGACAGTTAAAAAGAAAAACAGTTTCTAATTAGAGAACAGAAAAACGAAAGCAAAGCGCTAGGGGAACGGATCGCTCAAGATCCGAAACCCAAACTACCAGATTCAGATCTTCCGATCATACACCACCGCCAGATTTGTACCGATAAAGCTTCCCGAACACATGAAGCGCGGTGACGAAACCGATGAAGCAGAGACTCATAACTAACACCACCGTCGGCGATATCTTCAGTCCAGGTGCATCGTCCGTGTAGAATCTCAGCATGTTGTTGCTTCCAGTGGATCCACCTCCGACACTGGCGGTGCTGTTTCCGGAGGTGAGACGGCGACGGCGCATGCCGGCGGTTGCAGCAGCTGAGCCGCGGGGAGCGACGACGCCTCCACCTCCGGGGCGGGAGGATGTTGAAGTTGATGATTGGGATTGAGATGCTCCTTTAGCCATGTTGCAGTAGTGGAAGAATGAAAGGAAAGTGGGTGAAAAAAGAGTTGAGCGATGTTGTAGAGTAGAGGACGGTTAGACTTTAGTAGCTTACAAATAGTACAAATTGAATAAAAATGAGGTGGCGTTTAGTCCTAATGATTATTAAAATTTCAATGACACATGGACATTTGGGAAATTCTTTTTTTAAGGTTATATGATATTTGGTTAATTAATTACATGGAAAATTATAGTTAATTTAGTTTAAAAATTAGTTGATTCAACTCACAATTTTATAATTTAATTGTGGTAAATAAATCATATAAACTAATCATATTTTTTAACGTTAGTAAAATTAATTATCTATTCAATTAAATTTAACTATAACTATACACATGATTAATCATATATTGTAAAAAAAATGTATATGAAACATTTTTCTTATTAAAATGGTCTATAATACATTCCTATACTATGATCTATTATACATTCCTATATATTTTCCCATTAGATCAAGTAATATTTATAATTTTATATAGCCCCTTCATAGTAAACCATAAAATAGTTGATTTGTAACAGCTTTTTCATCAATTTAAGAATTAAATAGGTTTGAAGTCTCTCTAAAAAATGACAATTTTATTTTAGTTTTATAAAAAATAAAATTAAAAGAATCGTTCTCATTATATTTTTTTTTCACAGTTTTAATCTATGACGTTAAATGTCTTTAACAAAAGATGATACGGAATGTGGATTTAATTGGAAGAAAGCAATTTACAACATGGTATTTTTATCAAATCACTTTTTTTTTTTTCAAATCAGTTTGCTCTAAGTTACTAACTCTTTTTCCCTCAAATTTCTTTTAGTTTGCACACAAATAATGCAGGATCCAACCATCTTTGTTTAGTTTTGTTTTAATATTGTCTTCAAAGACAAACTCAACCAAAATAGCATCAATGTCTTTCTCATCTCTAAAAACTCGAGTTAGACATTTGTGTGGTTGTCATGGTTGTAAATTCAAGCGTTCAAGGTAATTCATTGGAAGAAGACATGATTAAATGTTAAAGTATGAAGAAACTACTCAAATGACTATGTTATAGATGATCAAACAAAATGGTAAATATGGTATCTCATGGTTCATATAACCTTAAGTGCTCAAACTATCTAAAATCAATCCATGTCATATCTCACAAAGCATGTCATTGCATTTTTTACTTAGAAATATTTTTCATAGTTTTCAATTTGAAAAAACCAATTTCTAAGTCAAACAACCGATTACATGGCTATGTCAATCGATTGTCATTTTTCAAAATTGAAAATTGTTTTATAGTCGTCAATTGATTTCATGGGATAAGCAATCAATTGACTTTAGTTAAAATTTCAATTTTTTAACTATTAATAGAAGTAATCGACTGTCTATTGATCGCGACTTTCTGAGTCTAACCGAACTAACTGCAAGTGCACAGTCTATCGCGTAGTAATAAAGATATCGATCCCACAGGGACTCGTAATCAAACTAGTGTTCTCGGGTGTTACTTTGTTTAGCTAGGTTGGATATGGTTTAAGGGTAAAGATGCAAAAGTAAAGGCTAAATTAAAGAAAGGCTAAAAGGTTTCTTAGAATATTAATACGGGGAATCGGTATGCAATGACTTAGTTCTTCGAGGATTCGATAAGTTACCGGGGTGGTTTAATAATTTCAAAATGGTTTTTAGAAGAAAATAACGGTTTAAAGACCTTTGTCTCACGTTGGTTGTTGACGCTAGTCGCAACTCTAAGGCGGAACGTATGCTTTCGCTATCCCGTTCGGGGTTTAAATTGATTTTTGAAAACCATTGAGTTCTAATCTCTTTTAAAGTGTTTTCACTGTATTTAAAATAGATGCCTAGTTTTTACTATCTGGTCCTAACCTCAGCTTTCGCATGTCGGTTCATACCTTAATGAATCTCTCACTGTCGTGGCGAGATTACTTTTAAATAAATTCTCGTTGTCGCGACAAAGTTTAGTTTAACAAATTGGATTAAAAACTATGGCCGGAAACAAGTTTGAAAAAGTGAAAATACGCTAGTATTTATCGAATCTCGTCCTACTAATTCATTACATACCGATCGGTATGGTTTAGCTAGACATGAATCTTAAAGCAAGCATAATTGAATTAAAATAACAGAACATGTAAACATACATTATAAAGTAAATGGAATTAATTAATAATAATGGAACCTGTAAACAACTCTGCTTTGGCACTCGGATAATCTCCCACAATGTCGGCAGGATTACTCTGGTGATGATTAACGTACGGAAAGTTTAAAGAACAAAAATTTCAACTGAACTCTTGAAAGAAAATAAAGGAAGAGAAACAAAGCAGAAACAAGAATGGCTTTCTGTAGTAAATTGGGTAGCACTTCGTGGTCTTCAACGCGGCTCCCCTGGTTCAGTCCTCAAGCTCTCCTTTTATAGTGAATGCTTCTTACGTGAACTGCCTCTGGAAGTGCAATTGAGGGTGAGAAAATCCAGGGAGTCGTGCTTCTGTTTTTGGGTTTCTGTTGCACGTTCTCAAAAGTGGACGTTGAGTTGATTTTACAAGTGTGACGGTCGTAAGGAGTGCATGACGTCCGTGGAGCTCATGACGTTCGTGACGTTCATGACGGTCGTCACACACGTGACAGTCGTAAGGGACCTGTGACGATCGTCATATCAGCAAAATTCATTTCTCTTAATTCTTCGTCCTTTTTCTTTTGTTTTGTGTCTTCTAGTACTTGTTTTCCTTGTCTTGCTTCATTTGAGTATTAACTTCGTAAACCTGCAAAATACTTAACAAACGATGCGGAGAAGGTCTGAAATCGGAGTGAAATCGACCATTAGTAGTATAAAATTATGGCATTTAATATATACGTTTTCGCGTTATCAAACTCCCCTAAACTAGAATCTTTGCTTGTCCTCAAGCAAAAAGCGTAAGAGTTGAGACGATGCAGCTACACGATGCGTTCCTTTGTGTTTATCAAAGTAGCTTCAGAGGCGCTGAGTCGGGAAGTCGGAGAGGATTTATAACAACACGCATACGACAGTGACACTAAGCGGTAATGCTCTCGAAGGCCTCCTTCTTATACGAGCCGGTTCCAATCATGCTGCTGTAGCTCGGCGTAAAGTTCATTGTACCAAGTTTTACCCAGTTTCGTTCCAGCGCAATCACATTAAGCCTTTTACCTCTTTGCACGCACGTAGTGGAATAGCCTGTTAGTGATTTCGGTCTTTTCTTTCTACGGGGTCTGGTGCACGAGTGCGGTACCCTATGATATGTCCACTTTGTAAGTTGTGGGGGATCGAACTGTAATTCCCCCTACCAAGTCCATAACCAGAGACCTATGGACCAACTGACAGAGAACTTCTTTTCTTTATGAGCTTTTTTTCTTTTTGTTATTCCGAGATATCAGATGTAAATAATCACTACATGGCTGCGGAGCAATTCTTTTCTTTACGATCTTACTGATCACTTATTTGCATCGGCTTTCCACGTGGTATGTGCTTAAGGCGGTGTTGACTGCTTGTATAAACTACTAAGGGCTTCGCTTGGTGCTCGAACCTGAGGCTTTGGTACAGTAGGTAGTGGAACTGACTCGCATAAACAGGAGGTCTAAGGTGTCAAAGCGGTATGGGTATCTTAGCAATCGTTCTCGTGGTTCCTTGACTCGGCCTTAAACTTGGCGCATCGGATGTTTGCATCGGTTTTTGGAAAAGTTTTTGTATAGCTCGAGTAAAGCAGATTAAGCGGGGGAAGCTCTCGTAACGGAAAAGAATATAAAAATTGTGATTTATTGAACTGAATTGAACTGAATGGATTAAAATAATTGAACTGAAAATAGAGTACATATTGGAATTAAAGTGTCGCTCCCACACCATCTCAAGCAGTGTCCTCACTGCTTTGAAACGAATCTGGAAGGTGTACAACAACAAAAAATGAAAATGCAATAAAGAAAAGTGCACTACTCTCTGTCTCGTCCTCTTCCGTGATGTCGTCCTCCTCGGGTCGTGGGGTGTAGAGCGCCGGTGTGGAAGATGGCGTCGCGTAGGTCGTCCACATGGACGTTTAGAGCGGTCATCTCATCTACTACGTTGTTGAGGCGTTCCCCTTGGGCTACCAACAAATCGATCACCTGCTGGTGTTGCTCTTAGTGGCGACGTTCGAGCAGGGTTGATGTCTCGTTCTGTTGCCAAATGCTGCGAAGGATCTCTTCATTAGTTGATTCGATCTCAGGACGGCGGAGACGAAGGGAGGAGGGGCCTTCAGGAGGTGGTTGTTATGGAGCATCAGCCTGAGCAGCTCTATCCAATTCTTCCTGTACCTCATCAACGGGCACTTGAATATTCTCTTGAGGTGCTACAGCATTAGCCTCTGGTGTCGCTAGGTCAAAGAGCCAGTTGGCTCTGTTCTGAGGGTGAGCACGGTCACGACATGGTAGGATGATGCTGCGGATGGTGCGGTTGCAAACCACCGGATGATATCTTCTGTCGGCTCGTACCTTGATGAGGTGGGAGGAATGGTAGTAGTCGATATCAAGGAAGACAGGAGGCAGGGACGGGAGGTCCTGGAGGCAATTGCCGAGGTCGAGGGACACGGCAATGGAAGTGACGATACCTCCGAAGTAGAAAGGCTTTGAGCCTCGACCACAGTTTGCCTGGATGTGGGCCAATAGAAATGGGGCGGCGTTGATGGCTTCGGGAGCAAAGACGCATTGCAGAAAGAACAGCTCCTTGGAGTTAACCTTGTGGTTGCTATCTCATGCAAAGATAGTGTTACCGAGCACCCTGTGAAAGTAGTGGATGGCGAGGTGGTGAATGTATGTGGCATTTAGGCTGTCCCAGTTATCGGCGGTGGTGCCGGTAAGTTGGTTCCAAAGTGCAAAGGCTTCCTGAAAGAAGTGCTCCGAAGGAACACGACAGTGAGTGTCTGCACCATAGTGGAATTGTAGCATCTGAGAAAGCTGAGTTTGGTTGAGCTAATATTCCCGTCTGAACAAGCGGAAACACGCAACACTAGTGAACTGGTTAGTTTCGCTGGTAGGGGTGATGTACGAGAACAAACTCAGGAACTCCAGGGTTAACTGTTCGTACGTTGGCTGCGGGGTTGTGCAGAGAAACCAAAGACCGGCATTCTGCAGCATTCATTGGACGCCTTCCAAAATGCCCAATTCCGTTAAGCATGCGACATCAGCGTACCGAGTGGGTTGAACAGAGCGTTGATAGAATGAAACATAGTTGGCTCACTGTTGTTCGCCTCTTTCGCCGTCTCTGAAGATGATGTTAGACATATCTGGAAGTTCACCGTGGCGTGCCATTGTTTCTGTTGTATGATGGAAAAGGGAGAGTGAGTAGGGAGAGTGGTTCTTTCGGTAGAATGAATGAGATAAGAACCGTGAGTTTATAATGAGGGATTTGTAGATGAATGGGTGAAACGAACAATGATGGGGTTGAATGTAATAAATGAGGAAGTAATTGAGAAGTTAAAAAATGTAGAGGTATTTGGAACGTGAGAGAGTGGGAGGTTATGAAGTGAAAGAGGGAAAGAATTCTGAACGGTCGTATTCTGCTATTTAGCAGAATTCATAATTGTGTGACGATCGTGAGGGGCGTCACGATCGTGAAGCTCGTGACGAGCGTAACGGGGACGTGACGGTCGTCATAGCAGTAAATTCTGCAGCTGTAGAATTTGTGCTTTGTGGTTCGTACTAGAGTTATGTAGTAATATTGAGTCTCATTTCAGGCCAGTATATCAAACAAAATAATGAATTGTAAATGAAGGATTCTTGATTAAACTAAAATTGCAAACGAAATTCATTAATTAAAGAATGGAGTACAAGAATTGAAATGTAGTTCAAATTGTAAAAACATAAAGCCGAAAATAGTTCAGAATGCAGTAAAAACTAAATAAAACTAAAGTTAATCAATCCTTCTACTGCTTCAGTTTGTCAAGCTGTTGAGTAATGTAGTCGAACTGATCACAAACTACGTCCATGAAGGTTGTGACATCTGTCTGCAGTTTTGTTAGCTCATCCTTGACTGTTGTGATTTCCAACTTGACATCGTCCATTGTTTTCAGAATGGTATTCAACTTTTCTGTTTGTTCGTCAGGGACGGGGTCAGGTAAATTATGGTAATTTGGAGGAGTCTCAGGGTCTGTCTCAGCTTCTGACACATAGTCTTCATTGTACATAAAATCTTGAGCTTCTGATATATGATCGTTGTCGTACATGTAAGCCTGAGGTGTAGAATAAGGTGAGGTAAGACCCATAGGCTCATCCAATTCATACAGCCAGTTGTTTCGGTTGTAAACATTTGTCATCTCATGGTTAGGCAATGTGAAAAGTTGAACAGGTCAGTCAGCAATGAGGTACTCGTAAGTTCCAGGTCCTAGGTTACCTAGGATACGTTGGTTAAAGCAAAATGGTATGTCCATAGGTCGAATCTGGCCAGAAACTTATATTCTATTCAGCTGGTACCTAAGTCCGATTGCATGTGCAATCATGGCGATAATTACCTGTAATAGTACCCCAAAATTCACCTATCCTTATTCAGGGTGATAATTACCTGTAATAGTACCCCAAAAATAATCTAACTCGATATCCATATCTTCTTCTTGAGCATCAGTATACGAGAAGGGTCCGCTAGGGAAACCTAAGAGATCAGCTAGTGATTTACGGTTGTATGTGAATTCTGTCCCAAACAGTCTAAAGCATATCAGCTCCTTGGTAGATCCATAGCCGTATTCGGGTCTGTAGCCTAGGGAGCTAAGGAATTCGAACGTGAGTTCGTGATAGGTGACAAAACGGGTTTTTAGAGCAGTTCGCTCCCAGTCTAGTTGGTTAAACAAATAGAGGATGCTATCATGAATTCCTAACTGATCCATAGTGGGTCCATCATAGTAAAAGGTCAAAGTGATGCCTCTCTGAGTCAGAGCCTCAAATCTGGCTTGCTGAGCTGGTCCTCTAAAAACGGTAACCGTGTAGTCGATGTTAGCCATACTCGAGAGTTAGTCAGATAAAAAGGAGAGAAGTAGGAAGGCTTTAAAATCCTGTAAATAGTTGAAAACACATTTTACTCAAATTAGATTTTTAGAAACAAAAGGTGATAAAAATAAATAAAATAAAATACAATAGTATAAATCAAATGAAAAACATAAAGTAAATAATTTCAAAGGGAAAAACGAGGGGAAATGGGTTGCCTCCCATTCAGCGCTGTTTTTAACGTCGAAAGCCTGACGATAGCTTGGTGACAAGCTATTCGGGATGTTGAGCAGGAAGCTCTAGCAGTTTCAACCTGCTCACGTGGTTACTATTGTCACTTTGATTGTAGTACTTTAACCATTGTTCGTTGACTATGAACGGCGCATTGGTTTTATCGCAAATTTCGACAACTCCACTATGAAGGATTCTAGTTATCTCGAAAGGACCTTACCATCTTTACTTTAGCTTTCCTGGGAAGAGTTTCAATCTTGAGTTGAATAGGAGCACGATGTCTCCCACACTGAACTGTTTCCGGACTAAATGCTTATCGTGCCACTTTTTGGTTCTTTCCTTGTATATACGGGCATTCTCATATGCGTCTAATCTAAGTTCTTCCAATTCATGCATATTCGAGATCCGTTTCTCGCCTGCTTCAGTGTAGTTGAGGTTTAGCGTCTTAATAGCCCAAAAAGCTTTATGCTCAAGCTCCACTGGCAGGTGACATGATTTCCCATAGACTAATTTGAACGGTGTAGTTCCTATCGGCGTCTTGTAAGCGGTCCTATAGGCCCATAAAGCGTCGTTTAGTTTTGATGACCAATCTTTCCTGGAGGTGGCGACTGTATTTTCCAAGATTTGCTTTATTTCTCTGTTGGAGACCTCCACTTGGCCGCTGGTCTGCGGGTGATACGGTGTTGCAACACGGTGTTTTACTCCATATTTCGATAGCATTTTGTCAAAAATTCACGCTATGAAGTGTGAACCACCGTCACTGATGACAAGTCTGGGTACACCGAATCTGGGAAAGATGGTATTTTTAAAGAGTTTGATAACTACTCGCGTGTCGTTAGTTGGAGCAGCAACAACCTCAATCCATTTCGATACGTAGTCGACAGCGACGAGTATGTACTTGTTTCCAAAAGAAGACGGGAATGGACCCATGAAATCGATCCCCCAAACGTCAAAGACTTCCACTTCCAAGATACCTTTTTGAGGCATATCGTCGCGCCTTGAAATGTTTCCAGTGCGTTAGCACTAGTCACATCTTAGTATAGCAGCATGTACATCTTTCCAAATGCTGGGCCAAAATAGGCCAGATTGCAGGATTTTCGCACATGTCTTTGAAGTACTGGCATGTCCTCTGTAAGGGGCGGAGTGACACTGAGAGATGACGTCTTCAGTTTCTTCCTCTGGGACGCATCGACGGAATATGTTGTCGGCTCCTTTCTTGAAAAGCAGAGGTTCGTCCCAATAATAATGCTTTAAGTCGTGGAAGAATTTCTTCTTTTGCTGATAACTGAAGTCCGGTGGGAGCACGCCTACGGCTAAGTAGTTTACAATATTAGCATACCAAGGCAGGGTGACTTGTGCGTAGACGGCTTCCACGACTTTTTCTAGTTATGGTTCTTCCGAGGTTAATGGTGGCATATCACTTTCCAATCTGGCTATCAGGCGTTCGTAAGGAAAATCATCGTTGATAGGCACTGATTCTGGCTTAACTCCTTCTATTCGGGATAGGTGATCGGCCACTACATTCTCGGTTCCTTTTTTGTCTTTGATTTCTAAGTCAAACTCTTGTAGCAATAAGATCCATCGCAATAATCTCGGCTTGGCATCCTTTTTGCTTATCAGGTACCTAATGGCAGCATGGTCTATGTAGATGATTGTTTTCGCTCCTACCAAGTAGAAACGGAATTTGTCGAGGGCGAACACAATTTCTAGAAGTTCCTTCTCTGTTGTGGCGTAGTTCATTTGGGAAGGATCTAAAGTTCTACTGGCATAGTAGATTGCGTGAAGCTTCTTGTCTTTCCTTTGTCCTAGAACTGCACCTACAACATAATCACTCGCATCGCACATGATTTCGAATGGTAGTTGCCAGTCTGGTAGTTGCATGATTGATGCGGTAATGAGGGTTGTTTTTAGAGTTTCGAATGCTTTCAAGCAGTCCTTGTCAAACGAATTCAACATCTTTCATCAACAGACCTGTCAGAGGTTTTGTAATTTTTGAGAAATCCTTTATGAATCGTCGGTAGAATCCGGCGTGTCCTAAAAAGCTTCGTATTTCTCGTACGATTTTCGAAGTTTGAAGATCCTTTATAATTTCTATTTTTTCTTTGTCAACCTCAATCCCTTTGTCAGATATGACGTGTCCTAAAACTATGCCTTGTCGGACCATGAAATGACATTTCTCCCAATTGAGAACAAGGTTCACTTTCGTGCATCTTTCGAGTACCATCTCTAGGTTCGACAAACAACCTTCAAAACTTTGTCCGCGTACAGAGAAGTCATCCATAAACACTTCCATGATGTCATCTATGAAATCCGCGAAGATTACCATCATGCATCTCTGGAACGTTGTTGGAGCATTGCAGAGTCAAAACGGCATTCGTCGATAAGCAAAAGTGCCATAAGGACAGGTGAACGTAGTCTTTTCTTGGTTATCGGGGTGAATAGGAATTTGGAAAAATCCCGAATAACCGTCTAGATAGCAGAAATACGAATGTTTGGCTAATCTTTCCAACATCTGGTCTATGAAAGATAAAGGGAAATGATCTTTCCGAGTTGCCTTATTCAGTTTTCTGTAATTGATACACATCCTGCTTCCGGTTATAACTCTTTGGGTTATCGATTCACCTTTCTCATTCTTTACCACGGTGACACCTCCTTTCTTAGGTACGACGTGCACTGGGCTAACCCATTGGCTGTCGGAGATCAGATATATGATTCCTGCGTCTAGTAACTTCTTCACTTCGTCTTTGACTACAGTGCTTAGGATAGGATTTATCCTTCTTTGATGTTCTCTAGAAGTTTTTCAGTCTTCCTCTAGCATGATTCGATGCATACAGATGGAAGGACTTATACTCTTGAGGTCGGTTATACTATAGCCTAACGCAGTTGGGTATTTCCTTAGGACTTCTAATAGTTTCTTAGTTTCTGACTATCCTAAATTGGTGTTGACTATCACTGGACTTTTGAATTCCGTATCTAAGAGTTCGTACCTGAGGGTCTTAGGTAATTCTTTAAGTTCTAAAGCTGGGTTCTTCGGACTTGGCATGTGATTAGGAGTTAGTGCTAAAATTTCGCTTAGACTATCATCTTTGTATGGCGCACGCCAATTATCGTCTTCATGAATATCAGGGATTTGGATCATCATGATTTCAAAGTATTTAGTTTCTTCCTTTTCCAGTTCTCGTATGCATTCGTCAATGACATCTACTAAATAGCATTTGTCATCTATGGTTGGTGCTTTTAAGAACTTGGTGAGGATGAATTCTATCTTTTCTTCTCCTACTTTGAATGTTAGCCTACCTTTCTTTACGTCTATAATAGCTCTGGCTGTTGCTAGGAAGGGTTTTCCTAAGATAATTGGGGTAACAGAGTCCTCCTTAATATCCATGATTATGAAGTCGGTTGGTATGTAGAATTGACCTATGCATACTGGAACATTTTCCAGTATACCGACGGGATATTTGACTGATCGGTCAGCCAATTGCACGGACATTTTAGTTGGCCTTAGTTCTCCCATATTCAGCTTTTTGCATATAGATAAGGGCATAACACTTATACTGGCTCCTAAATCGCATAAAGCGTCTATGACAAACTTTCCTATGACACAAGGTATGGAGAAGCTACCTGGGTCTTTTAGTTTAGGAGGCATGTTGTTTTGAATGATTGCGCTACACTCGGCAGTAAGTGTAATTGTTTCATTATCCTCGATTTTTCTTTTGTTAGACAGGATTTCTTTGAGAAATTTAGTGTATGAAGGCATTTGAGTTATAGCTTCTGTGAAAGGAATGGTGGTATTTAGTTGTTTTAGAAGTTCTACGAATTTCTTGAATTGTCCTGTAGTTTTGGAATTTACGAATCTTTGAGGATAAGGAATCGGTGGCTTATATGGCGGTGGAGGAACATATGGGTTTTCATCTTTGGCGGCCTCTTGCTCGTTATCTTCCTTCTTTTCGGTTTCAGACTCCTTTTCTGCTGGTTTATCAGGTTTTTGATGCATGGCTGAGTTTTCACTCCTAGGATCGGTTGGTCCGTCCAATTCTTTTCCACTTCTTAGTATGACAGCGTTTGTATGACCTTTCGGATTAGGTTCGGGCTGACCAGGAAATGTACCAGCTGGTGCTGCTGCAGAAGCTTGTTGTTGAGCCACTTGTGATATCTGCGTTTCGAGCATTTTGTGGTGGGTGGCTAAAGCGTCTACTTTACTGGTTAGCTGTTTAATCTGCTCGTTAGTGTGTATGTTTTGATTGAGGAATTCTTTGTTTGTTTGAGCTTGAGTAGCTATGAATTTTTCCATCATCAATTCAAGATTTGATTTTCTAGGGGCAGTCGGGGCAGCTACGGCTGGTTTCTGATATCCTGGCGGAGCAGCAGGTGCTTGCAATGCGTTATCGGTTTTGTAGGAAAAGTTTGGGTGGTTCCTCCATCCTGGGTTGTAGGTGTTCGCGTAAGGGTTACCTTGAGCGTAGTTTACTTGGTCTGGTGGAATTCCTGCCAATAATGGGCATTCGGGCGCATTATGAGTGGCGATTCCACATAACTCGCAGTTTGGAGCTACAGCAGCTACGATTACAGGTGGCGTTACAGTTAAATTGTCGATCTTCTGCGTTAAGGCATCCACCTTAGCCTTGATTTTTTCAAGACTGCTGATCTCGTACATCCCACCTTTTGCTATGGGTTTCTCTGATGGAGTTCTTTCACCTCCCCATTGGCAATGGTTCTGAGACATGTTTTCGATAAGTTGATAGGCTTCATCGTATGGCTTATCCATAAGTGCACCGCCCGCGGCGGCGTCTATTGTTAATCTGGTGTTATACAGAAGCCCATTGTAGATGGTATGAATGGTTACCCAGTTTTCTAAACCGTGATGAGGACATGCCCTCATCATATCTTTGAATCTTTCCCATGCTTCGTAGAGAGATTCAGCATCTTTCTGTCGAAATCCGCTAATTTGAGCTCTGAGCATAGCAGTTTTGCTTGGCGGAAAGTATCTCGCTAAGAAAACGTTCTTCAACTGTTCCCACGTCGTAACGGAGTTGGATGGCAAGGATTGTAACCAAGCCCAAGCTCTATCTCTAAGAGAGAAAGGAAAAAGACGAAGTCGTATTGCATCTGGAGTTACTCCATTTGCCTTCACTATGTCCGCGTATTGCATAAACTTTGTTAAATGTTCATTCGGATCCTTGGTTGCATTTCCTGAGAATTGATGTTGTTGTACAGCTGACAGCAATGATGGTTTTAGTTCGAAATCGTTCTGATTGATAGCGGGGGCAGCAATGCTACTATGAGGCTCTAGCTGAGATGGGGTAGCGTAATCCTTCAGAGGTTTGTTCTGAGGTCCTTCAGCCATCGTTGATTCTTCTTCAGATTTAGGAGTGTGAACGAGAAGTTGGGGATTATTACGTCTTCGTTGATGTTCTACGAATCGTCTTCCTAAGTGTAAGAAGCGCTCAAGTTCGGCGATTGTTGGTAGCAAATGTTCGCTTTGGGAGCGAGTAATTGGCATACAATCGATGAACGAGTAACAAAGGTTTACACTATTGACTAAACGGGTCCCCCGCAACGGCGCCAAAAACTTGATCGTGACTTTCTGAGTCTAACCGAACTAACTGCAAGCGCACAGTCTATCGCGTAGTAATAAAGATATCGATCCCACAGGGGCTCGTAATCAAACTAGTGTTCTCGGGCGTTACTTTGTTTAGCTAGGTTGGATATGGTTTAAGGGTAAATATGCAAAAGTAAAGGCTAAATTAAAGAAAGGCTAAAAGGTTTCTTAGAATATTAATACGGGGAATCGGTATGCAATGACTTAGTTCTTCGAGGATTTGATAAGTTACCGGCGTGGTTTAATAATTTCAAAATGGTTTTCAGAAGAAAAAAACGGTTTAAAGACCTTTGTCTCAGGTTGGTTGTTGACGCTAGTCGCAACTCTAAAGCGGAACGTATGCTTTCGCTATCCCGTTCGGGGTTTTAATTGATTTTTGAAAACCATTGAGTTCTAATCTCTTTTAAAGTGCTTTCGCTGTATTTAAAATAGATGCCTAGTTTTTACTATTTGGTCCTAGCCTCAGCTTTCGCATGTCAGTTCATACCTTAATGAATCTCCCATTGTCGTGGCGAGATTACTTTTAAATAAATTATCGTTGTCGCGACGAAGTTTAGTTTAACAAATTGGATTAAAAACTATGGCTGGAAACAAGTTTGAAAAAGTGGAAATACGCCGGTATTTATCGAATCTCATCCTACTAATTCATTATATACCGATCGGTATGGTTTAGCTAGACATGAATCTTAAAGAAAGTATAATTGAATTAAAATAACAGAACATGTAAACATACATTATAAAGCAAATGGAATTAATTAATAATAATGGAACCTGTAAACAATTCTGCTTCGGCACTCGGATAATCCCCCACAATGTCGGCAGGATTACTCTGGTGACGATTAATGTACGGAAAGTTTAAAGAACAAAAATTTCAACTGAACTCTTGAAAGAAAATAAAGGAAAAGAAACAAAGCAGAAACAAGAATGGATTTCTGTAGTAAATTGGGCAGCACTTCGTGGTCTTCAATGCGGCTCCCCTGGTTCAGACCTCAAGCTCTCCTTTTATAGTGAATGCTTCTTACGTGAAATGCCTCTGGAAGTGCAATTGAGGGTGAGAAAATCCAGGGAGTTGTGCTTCTGTTTTTGGGCTTCTGCTGCACGTTCTCAAAAGTGGACGTTGAGCTTATTTTGCAAGTGTGACGGTCGTAAGGAGTGCATGACGTTCGTGGAGCTCATGACGTTCGTGACGTTCATGACGTTCGTCACACACGTGACGGTCGTAAGGGACCTGTGACGACCGTCATATCAGCAAAATTCATTTATGTTAATTCTTCGTCCTTTTTCTTCTGTTTTGTATCTTCTAGTACTCGTTTTCCTTGTCTTGCTTCATTTGAGTGTTAACTTCGTAAACCTGCAAAATACTTAACAAACGATGCGGAGAAGGTCCGAAATCAGAGTGAAATCGACCATTAGTAGCATAAAATTATGGCATTTAATATATAAATTTTCGCGTTATCATCTATCTCATTTAATCGATTGACACTATGAATTTTCAGAAAAATACTTGTTTGCATTGCATCTTTTCTAACCAATTACATATTGATTTCACCTGATCAGAAAGGAATCAGTAGCCTATCACGCGTCGTGAGTTGCTGTCTTCGCCGGTATTGTGGAGGAGGAGGGGGTGTACCTGCAAGGTACTCTGATGCTTAGGTGAGTAACAAAGTTTAGAAATAGCAAGTACAGAGAAAATGCATAGTAAATGAGATACCTAACCCTCTAATGAAAGAGGGTATTTATATTGTGCCCCCAGTGCAGGGACAATAGTTACATTTCATTGGGTCGGATTGCCAGACCCAACACAAGTAACTGTCACGGCTTACGTGGCATAGTAAAGATCAGCACGTGGTCTTCGTCCTGGATCAACTGACCCATGATCTTCGAAAGGTGGGCTGACCAACTCTTTCGGAAGTGGGTAGTTGTCTGATGATGTGTCCCTGCGTGGGGGGCACGTGGAGCCCGCGAAGAAAGCGCGTAGGCTCTCCCCGATAAGATAATGCTCTGCTTGAC
The DNA here is from genome assembly GCA_963859935.3 of Lathyrus sativus. Taxonomy (NCBI): domain Eukaryota; kingdom Viridiplantae; phylum Streptophyta; class Magnoliopsida; order Fabales; family Fabaceae; genus Lathyrus; species Lathyrus sativus. The sequence goes on from OZ012735.1 coordinate 924,967,098, forward strand.
GAGTGTGCCTTGTTGAGGCTTGTGCCCGATAGATGGGGGACTGATCCTTGTTGGGCCTCATCAGCCTAGTGTTGGGTTGGGCCTGCCCGGCTGAGGGGCAGGTCTCGATCCAGTCCAGAACACATACCTTATCACAATTTATCAAGAGTTGTGTCTTGATTCAATAGGGTATAAGTTTCTATATAAATAGGGAGTATTTTGTCTGATAAAATTCACCTCTTTTAAAAATTTCTTCCTAAAGTATTTCACTCCATTAGTATTTTTCAATCATCAAGAACTTGTGCATTATTTTCATAAATCAAATAACGTGAAAAGTTCTTGAGCACTTACAAATATATTGTTATATACCATAATTCTTGAAAATGAATATATTCTTCTATTATGATTTATTATATCCTACTGCTTCAAACTTATATTTATCAAAATTTTGATATTTGTATCAGTACCTTGTTGTTTAGGATTGAGAGAAACAAGAGAGTTGGAAAAAGAAATGATTATTTTCTTTTTCTGTGTTGTAAGATCGCAAGATGGTTTGCCTTGTTGATTTAGTTAGAAGTCTATGTATAGAAGTTAGGTATAGGCTTGTACAAAATTCTAATAATACTAAAATCTATTACAGTGGTAAGAGAGATAGATGTACTCTTGAATTTTAAGGGGAACTAGTATAAACCTCATATGTTCTTTATTTTTTTGCACTTTACTGATTTCATAGCCTAACATCAAACCAGTAAAATAAAGATGCACTCCTCTAAAAACTAGAAAATTTCAAAGTACCTAATTAAACCCCTCCCTTTCTCTTAGGTTCACTCTATACTTACAATGGTCGTATGATTTCGTATCAATGCAAAAAAGGACTCAACAAAGATAGGTTTTTTTAGAGATGTCCATTTTGGAGGGATAGTGACACATGTGATTTGTTCATATGGGATGAAGACATGGGAGAAAAAGTTGAAAATGAATATGGGAGCAATATGAGTGAGTTAGAAGTTATGGGATATTTGAAGGAGTTGTGTGAAGATTCAAAGAAGAAAAACAAGAATTTGAATAGCAAATTGAATTCAGAGAAATTTTCTGGAAAAATAAAAACGTTATGTATTGTAATCTCTTTTATGTTTAGTTTGTACTTAGTTTTGAAATGTAAATGTTGAATGAGTGTGTTAATGATTGGGAGACATTGTTGTAGTGTTAAAATGTACAACATTCAAATCTATGTATTGACAATATTTGATAATGGAATGTTGGTTTTGGATATACAATTGTTATGGTTAGAAAATATTTGACACGTCTAGCATTTGTTTGATTTGCACAAATTTGACATAGTAACACTTAAATTTTGGACTGAAATTGGCATAATAACACTTTAATTTGAGACTGATATTTGTCTTTCTTGACTAAAATTTGGCATAATAACGACATAATTTTAGACATGCCCTAGCCTTAATTTTGCTTAATCATTTGAACCTGTTATGACATTACAAAACAGATATTTGACCACTTAATATAAAACCTATGACAATTCATAAGTAGGATTTTTGCAAGAACTCAATAGGATATTGATGGTTTAATTACATACAAGAATTCTTAGAATACCAAAACAAATACAACTCAATAACAATAGAATGCTTACAGTACACAAAATACTTAGAGTACCAAAACAGATACAACTCAACTCAATAGTAACAACAATAAAATGCTTACAATACATAAAAATACTTAGAGTAAAAATAAGTCATGATGATACATAATATTTAGAGTACATAGAAATGTCAAAAAAACAAAAAAAAAAATAGTTAAGTCATTGCTGAACTTCATCTCCTTTTGAATTATTGAGACATGCCCTTTTGAATTTCATCACAAATCTTCATTCTCTTAGCACTGCCACCAACTAGTTATATTTTTTCTTTGATTTACAAGTGGATCTTCAGCATTCTTTCCAGGTCACACAATGTTCCATGTCTTGAGCGCCATAAGTCTATCACTCTTTCTTTTTTGAAGTGGAACATAATTGACTATTTTCCTTGTTAATATCATGCTTTTGACATATAATGATAGCATGGTATTAGCATAATGGACAATTGAGGAGACTAAATATCATGCTTTTGTTTAAGAGTTTGGAGGGGAGGGGAATGAAGGTCTTCAATTTTTTTTAAATATACAAAAATCTTTAACATTTTTTTTAAAAAATTTAAGAATGATAAAATAATACTTATCATTAATATATTTTGAAATTTTGAAATACTATAACAAAAAATATTACATTTGAACAATTTGTCTAATCCCACATTAAGGGGTGTGGGATATTGGATCGAACTCTAGTATGGTCAAAGGGTAGCTTCTGGTTCGACAGGAATTAAGCATGAGCTCGAAGTGTGTTCGCATGCTGTTGTCGAAGTAATGTGTGTTGTAGTCGAAGTTTGTTCTAACATGCATTAGTCAATATTGCTAGAGTTGTTAGCATGTTGAATTGGGTCTTGCTTGTAAGCCCAATCGTTTAAGTTAGCTTGTAATTGATAATTGTTAAAAATCCCATTAGGTTAGTGTGCTATTTTTCTTATAAATAAAATGCTAGTCTCTCATCTTGGTATAAGGAAAAATAGGAAGATAAAATATTAATTTCAAGAGAGAGAGGTTATTTTGTTATTCTTGTATACTTGTAATCTTGTTTCTAAGAGAAAGGAAAGAATAGTAGTTTATAATCAATCTTTATTGTTCCTTGTTATTTTACCTTGTTTTCTTTGCTAACCTTAACCCTTGTGTTTCTTGATCATAAAGAAACCATTTATATTTTATTTCAAGACATCCAATTCACAACAAATTAGTGCAGTGAGCGCGGAGAAGATGTCTTCAATAAAGTATGAGATTGAAAAGTTCACCGGAATGAATGACTTCGGTATGTGGCGCTTGAAGATGAAAGCCTTACTGGTTCAGCAGGGTTGTTTGGAAGCGTTGAAGGGAGAGACATACATGGACACTCCGTTAACGGAAAAAGAAAAGACGATCATGATTGAGAAAGCCCACAGTTGAATATTGTTGAGCCTTGGTGATAAGATTCTTCGACAAGTATCAAAGGAGACTACAACATCGGGATTATAGGTGAAACTTGAATTTTGTACATGACCAAATCTCTGGTGAATCGACTCTACCTAAAGAAAGCTTTGTATTTATTCAAGATGAGTGAAGACAAAGTGTTGGCTGAGCAGTTGGATATGTTCAACAAGCTGATTCTTGATCTTGAAAATATTGATGTGAAGATCGATGATGAAGATCAAGCACTGTTGTTGTTGTTGTTGTGTGCTTTGCCCAGAACACATGCTCACTTCAAAGAAATTCTCTTGTATGGAAGGGAGTCCCTAACCTTTGAAGAAGTTCAATTAGCCTTGTATTCTAAGGACTTGAATGAACGAAAGGAGCATAAACCTTCAACGATGGGCGAAGGTTTAGTCGTTAAGGGAAAATTCTTGCAAAAGGATGGTAAGTTTGACAAGAAGAAAGGTAAAAGTCAGCAGAAGTCTTATAGTGGCGAAACATCTGGTATTCGATGCTATCATTGTAAGAAAGAGGGTTACACAAGAAAGGTGTACCCTGAACGCCTGAAAGATCATGGAGGTAATGACAACATAACCATTGTTCAAGATGACTTTGACTCGTCTGATGTTCTTGTGGTTTCAAGTGGCGACTCAAGAAAAGAGTGGATTATGGATTCAGGTTGCACTTGGCACATGACTTCAAACAAAGAATTGTTTGAGGAGTTATGTGATCAATATGTTGGATCGGTGCTACTGGGAAATAACAAATCTTGCAAAATTACAAGTATTGGATCTATGAGATTCAAGCTCCATGATGAGTCAATAAGGTTATTGACTGAAGTCAGGTATGCACCTGACGAAGAGAAATTTAATTTCTCTTGGTGAATTTGACAGAAAAGGATACGTTTTTCAAGGAGAGAAATGTATCCTAAGAGTCATGAAGTTGTCGAAGGAAGTCTTGAGAGACGTGAAGAAACAAGGCTTGTATACCCTTGAGGTTGAGGTTGTAAGTGGTTCGACAAATGTTGCATCCATGAAACCCGTGTCGAAGATAGAATATAGCACATGAGATTGGGCCATATCAACGAAAGAGGCCTGGTCGAGTTGGGGAAGCAGAACCTGCTAGGATGTGACAAAGTCGAAAAGTTTGAGTTTTATGAATCTTGTGTATTTGGTAAATCTTGTAGGGTGAAGTTTAACAAAGGCAAGCAAAGAACACATGGATCCCTAGATTACGTTCATGATAATCTTTGGGGGCCTGCAAAGAATCCTTCACACTTAGGTGCAAGGTATTTTCTATCCATTGTTGATGACTATTCTATAAAGCTATGAGTATTCATCTAGAAGACGAAGGATGATACTTTTGAGAATTTCAAAAGTTGGAAGATTTTGGTCGAAACTCAAACTGGCAGAAAGGTTAAGAGGTTGAGAACCGACAATGGCCTTGAGTTCTGCAATGAAGTGTTTGACAGTTACTGTGTTGAGTCTGGGATTGTAAAGCATAAGACTGTAGAAGGTACTCCTCAATAAAATGGCTTAGCTGAGAGATTCAATCGAACAATCCTTGAAAGGGTTAGATGCATGTTGGTTAGTGCTGGATTCAAGAAAGGTGTTTTGGGCGGAAGCTATTTCAGCAGCAGCTTACCTGATAAATAAATGTCCCTCGACTGCCTTGGGAATGAAGACACCTGAAGAGTTTGTTCGGGACATCCACTTAATCTCGACAGACTGAGAGTATTTGGTTGCATGGCCTATGCTCATATTAGGCAAGACAAGGTCCGACCTATAGCTCTAAAATGCATGTTCATCGGATACCCTGAAGGAGTCAAAGCCTATAGGCTATGGTGCCTAGAGCCAGGTCACAGGAGGTGTATCACCAGTCGAGATATAGTTTTGAATGAAGTAGAGATGGCTTTCAAGAAAACTGATAATGCTGATGAAGAGTTGAAACAGGGAGAGATTTCTGTTGAGGTGTAGCATGTTGATGCTGAATTGTGTGCCCCAGATGAAGTCGAAGAAGACGCAAAAGTTATTGTCGAAGATGAGGAGACTGATAATGAATACCTGCTAGTAAGAGACGGGTCGAAGAGAGTCTTCAAGCCACCTTAGAGGCTTGGGTATGCAGATCTTATAGCTTATGCCTTAATCTCTGCAAGTGAGGTTTTAGACGAAGAACCTAGAGACTATAAGGAAGTTATGAGGAGTCGAAAGAAGACTGAATGGCTGAAAGCCATGGATGATGAGATGAAATCACTTCATGATAACAACACCTGAGAATTGATCAAGAAACCTACTGGAGCCAGTTTAGTCAGATGTAAATGGATTTTCAAAGTTAATTAAGGAATCGAAGAAGTGACGTGGAAGAGATACAAGGCAAGATTGGTCGTTAGGGGGTTCACTCAGAAAGAAGGTATCAACTTCAATGATGTGTTCTCTCCTGTTGTGAAGCACATATCCATTCGAATGTTTCTTGCCACGGTGGCCCAGTTCGACCTTGAACTAGAACAAGTGGATGTGAAGACTGTGTTCTTGTATGGTGACCTAGGTAAAACAATCCTTATAAGGAAACCTGAAGGGTATGTCGAAGAAGGGAAGAAAGATTATGTGTGCAAACTGAATAGATCTTTACATGAACTGAAACAATCTCCTTGATAGTGGAATAGAAGATTCGACAAGTTCATGGCACGCATAAGTTTCATCAGAAATCAGTTCAACCACTGTGTTTACTTCAGATTTCGACCTGGTAATTCATTTGTTATTTTGTTACTTTATGTGGATGATATTCTAATAGCAAGCAACAATTTCGAAGATGTAATGATGGTAAAGGATGAACTCAATAAGGAGTTCGACATGAAGGATTTGAGAGCTGCATCCAGGAATCTTGGGATTGACATTTGAAGAGATAGAAAGCAGTCAAAATTACGCTTATCTCAAGAGGAATACCTGCGTAAGATTCTCGAAAAGTATGGTATGTCGAATTCAAAGTCTGTTGTGACTCTGACAAACCCTCAATTCAAGATGAGTATAAATCAGTGCCTCAGCACTGATGTTGAAAGAACTTATATGAATAGCATTCCATATGCTAATATAGTGTGTCCTTTGATGTATGATATGGTATGTACTAGACCGGAATAGCATATGTAGTAAGTGTTGTAAGCAGGTACATGGCGAATCTTGGAAAGGCTCATTGGAAAGCATTGAAGTGAAATCTAAGGTACATAAATGGGCCTCTGAATAGAGTCCTAATTTATGGTGGAGCCTTGGGTGAAGATAGTAAAGTAGAAATCGAAGGATATGTCGACTCTGATTATGCAAGTTGTATGGATTCCAGAAAATTTATTTCTGGATATGTATTCACTATGTTTGGGGCAACGATCAGTTGAAAAGAAACACTTCAGAAGTCCGTTGCCTTATCAACCATTAAAGCGGAATATATTTCTCTAACTGAAGTTGTGAAGGAAGCATTGTGGCTTAAAGGTTTTGCAAAGGAGCTGAAAATTCAAGGTCGAGTTATCACTGTTAAATGTGATAATCAAAGTGCAATACACATGTCAAAGAATTCAGCCTATCATGAGCGAACCAAGCACATTGATGTGAGGCTGCATTTCATCAGAGGGGTAATTAAGCATGGAGAAGTCCATGTGCTGAAGGTTTCGACAGATCATAATGTTGTTGATATGATCACCAAGACGTTGCCCAGTTGCAAGTTTTTCCACTGTATACAGTTGATAAAGCTGCATGAATAAAGCTAGTTTCTTGATGTTATAGAGTTAGATCCAAAGTGGAGATTTGTGAGATATTAGATCGAACTCTAGTATGGTCGAAGGGTAGCTTCTAGTTCGACAAGAATTAAGCATGAGGTCGAAGTTTGTTCGCATGCTGTTGTCGGAGTAATGTGTGTTGTAGTAGAAGTTTGTTTTAACATGCATTAGTCAATATTGATAGGGTTATTATCATGTTGAATTGGGCCTTGCTTGTAGGCCCAATTGTTTAAGTTAGCTTGTACCCTAAGTTAGCTTGTAATGGGTAATTGTTAAAAAGTCCATTAGGTTAGTGTGTTATTTTTCTTATAAATAGGATGCTAGTCTCTCATCTTGGTATAAGAAAAAGATAGGAAGATAAAATCCTAATTTCAAGAGAGAGAGACAGAGAGAGAGACAGAGATTATTTTGTTATTCTGTATACTTCTAATCTTGTTTCTAAGAGAAAGGAAAAAATAACAGTTTATAACCAATCCTTGTTGTTCCTTGTTGTTTTACCTTGTTTTCTTTGTTAACCCTAACCCTTGTGTGTTTCGTGATCATAAAGAAACCGTTTATATTTTGTTTCAAGACATCCGATTCACAACAAATGGGTTTTAGTGTTATGAATAAACACAAACCATCCAAAATTCTTCTATTTTTTTCACTCAATCCTTCATATTTTTCAAAACCCTCCCCTCCAAACTCCCAAACAAAGTCTAAGTATAACACAATAGTTACCATAACATAACTTACAGAAGGACTCTTACTTGACTTGTAAGTAGATTCCTTTATAAATTTTGGTTATTTGAATGCACTAGACTTATAAGAGTTGGATATTTTTTTATCTTACATCAATGAATGTTCTAACACCACTTGACATTGGTTTGACAATAGGAGGTTGTTTGTAAGAAGTGGGTTGATGGACCTGACTTGTGTCAATACAAAGTGGTTAAATGTCTAGTATCACATTCTCTAAAAATTCTTCATTATTCAAAAATGAAGCCAAGGTTTCAGATGTATCCCATTAAACATTATTAAGCCAATGTTCTGTTCAACAGATGTTTGAGTTTCAAGTTCAGATGCTTGAGTTTCAGGGCCAATTGCATGAGTTTCAGGTTCAGATACCCGAGTTTTAAGTTCAGACACATGAGTTTCAAGTCCGACTACATGAGTTTCAGGGTCATGATTTGTATGTTTAGTTACATGAGTTTCAGGGTCATGAATTACATGGTCAGATGTCTGATTTTTAGGTATCTGAGTTGCAGATGCCTGAGTTGTAGATTCATAAGCTTCATAGTAGGTTGCATTTGCTGCAGGCATCATGAGATATCTAAACAATGTAGCACCTCTAAATTTATTCTTGAATTTAGCATACAAAATCCTAACATAAAACATATGTTCATATTCAGGGCATTCCTCTTCAAAAACTTGCACAAGTCCTTATAAAAATAACACAATTTTTCAGCAAACTAAAATGACAAATGAAACAATAAACATGAACATTAGACATACCTTTTTTTAATCATAAATGAAGCACCATATACAATCACTAATGTATTAAAGAAGTAGCTTAATAAACCAGCTCCAAGAGTGCTTGGTTTCATTCTCTACAACCCTAAAAGAAATAGGAAAATACTGATCATTAGGGTCCCTTCCAACAACAATCAATAATATTCCACCATATTTGTTCTTTAAGTGACATATATCTAAACCTATAAATGGTCTACAAGCTAGTGTCAATGCCTTTTTTTTCCTATCAAAACACATTTAGTTCCTCTCAAACCTTGGTTGCAAGCCAGGTACAGATCTACTAATGTTTAATTTGAATGTGTTTCCTGGTGAAGGCCTCCTCAATTCAGCTCCATATGACCATAACACACTATATTGCTTACTTGAGTCCCCTTCAATAGTTTTTCTAGCAATCTTCCTAGCTTTGAAAGCCCTCAACCAGTAATCTCAGTTTCAAACATCAACCTTATATTTGATACTACCTCATTTAGATTCATCTTAGTATTGTTCTTCAACTTGTCTATAATCATTTTAGCAACCCAATCAGCCTTGACATTTATATTGAAGAACTGTCTTCTATATTTATGTTTGTGAAACAAAGTTTTGACCTTATATGTTGAGGTTCTTAAAACCATGTTGCATAACACAATGTAGTTACAATGTATCTTGTGCTTACAAACAACTACACCTCTTGGCATCATTTTTGGAAAATCTAACTTTCCTACCATTTAAAACATTTTACTCTAGTATATCCTTCTTGAATTGATTCATAAAGGAAAACTCCATCCCAACCTTAAATGTGAAATCTTTTGTCATTTATTCTCCTTCATTAAACCTAATCACTATATGCCTCACTATCTTCACATGCCTCACTATCAAGTTTATCAATTATGTAATATTCTTCTATGGCATGTTCTTTATCCATCTCTTTTATGGAAAAATTATGGTTGGGTGGTTCACTAGTGGGAACACCGTCAACATCCTCCCTCCTAGGATCACCTTCATCCAACCTAAAACTAAACCATTCATCAAAGTCTTTGTCAAAATTATGCATTCTCTCTTCTTTGTTGTCTTTAAAGTGTGTACTATTAATAGGTTCATCACTTGATTCACTACAATGAACATCATCCTCAACACTTAGCTACCCCTTATTTTTCTCTCTCAACCTCACCATATATGTGAACTTGCATGTAGATGGTTTAGGCTCAGTATAGATTTTAACTTCACAATAATTCTTTTCAGCAAACAAAGCTAACAATGATGCCTCCTCATCATTTCTAAAGGGTTTTAAATTATTTCTAAATTACCACCTTGATGTTTCCACCACATTTTCACACCATCAACATTAAACTCTAAGTCCACCCCTTTAATTAGGTTACAAGCTTAAAAAAGAACCAGAAATCAGTGCCTTATCCATTGTATGCCTAAATATCCCCACCTTCATATCTTAACTTAGGATATTTTACAAAACATCCCTTGGTGTAAAATACCACCTTCAATTAGCCCATCTTTTTTACATTACAAATATGGTAAGGGATAAATTTGGAAATAATTTCATATAACTGCAATACTTCAGTCAATATAACATCAATTGGACATTAAAAATTAAGTAAATATAACATCAGTGTTTTACAAACCATAACGCAATTTCGGTCATATGCAAATAACATTCAATGTTATGTTATTATATTCCATTGTTTCAACATGATAAAATTGGAGCTGATTAACATTTTGATAAAGAAATCCTAAAACCTTGGGACAGAGCAAAATGAAACAATTCTAAGAAACAAAAAACAAAAGAGGCATGTGGGACAAACATGTCTTAATGGTTCGTGCTATACACGGTTTCAATGGACCACACATTTCAATGCTCTAACCTACTTCAAGGACCATACTAAACGAATCTTCAAATTCTTCATTCATAGTTACAAGCGTAAATAGAATATGATACCCTCAAAACAAAGATCTTTCTTATGGTGTTCTTGATTCAATGTTCAACATGGTGTTGGCAATGGTGTGAACTACCTCAATGGGGAGCTAGATAAGCCATCAATAGTGTTTTGGAAAAACTATGGTTTCATAAAGAGATTAATGGGAAATAAGTTAAATATAAAGGAAGGTTATAATACATTAACATTAAGTTAACGCAATAAATTCCACTTTGACATACATTTTAATTGCTAAATTTCAAATGTAAGCCACTTATCCTGCCACGTCACATTTTGTTAGAGACACTTAACATTAAAGACTAAATGTGTGGATGAGAAATATTTGAGGACCATTCTTTGAAGAATTTTTTTAGGGACTAATAGTGAAATTGTCGATATTTAAGGGGACTAAAAACATATTTAACCCTTAAAAAAATTCACCAAAAAAATTAATCATGTCCACAAATCTACAATCAAAACCAAAAATTAACAAATGCACTGACCAAATGATCAATGACCCTGATCTAACCTCGATATTGTAACAAAACTTGAGTACTACAATCATACATGTTCTAGACTAGACTGGTAGGTGGCCCACAGTTGGGCAAGGCCTAATCTAGTCCAGCTTTTGACAAGGCTCAACAAGGAGATTAGCATAATCTAGCCGTTGGGCACAATATGACCATTGGGAACAATGTAGTCGTTGGGGAGAATATAGTCGTTAGAGCATTATAGTTGTTGGGTACCTCCCCCCTCACGCGCTTGACAGTTCACACGACCAACTGCCCTTTTGAAGTTCACGGGGACAGTTGGACCAGGTCGAAGATCACACGCTAGATCTTCCTTGCTCCTTGCAAACCTGGCAGTCTCTCATTGGTGTACCAGATATCCTGGCCCATAATGAGGACTTTGGCCCTGCACTAGGGATTCCTTATAAATACCCTCTCATTTGAGAGGGTCAGATATTCAATCAATTCATTATGATACAAACCTAAACACTTTGGTACTTTCTCTCTCTCTCTCTCTCTCTCTCTCTCTCTCTCTCTCTCTCTCTCTCTCTCTCTCTCTCTCTCTCTCTCTCTCTCCCTCTCTTTCTCTCTCTCTCTCCTTCTAATTCTTACTTTAGCATCGGAGTGCCTTGCAGGTACACCTCCTCTTCTCCTACAACTATAATTGTTGCCCTACATTGAAGGGCACGACGATTCATTATGATCATACCAGATTAGTGGCGCCGTTTGTGGGAACTCTTCTCCCCCGTCTTTTTTGAACAAAGATCCCCAATCTTTTCAATCCAAAGACCAAAGCTTTTCTTTCTAAACCTTCCTCGATCGTCATGGCCTCTCACCATAAAGATGATGTCCCTCAAGAGTCTATCATCGTTGTCGCCTTAGATACCAGTGATAACCCAATCCTGGAGCTGTGGTCTACGAGACCGATCATAGGGATGGAAAGACTGCATCTCCATCCTTCGATAACGTGAAACCCCACATCCAAAATTCCGATCACATCTACGAGTCCATCCTCGTTCCTCAAGACGTTGATCCCAACACTGCGGCTCTCATCGCCGCCCTTAACAAATCAAACTACATGATTTTCCAGCAAGGCGAGAAGATCCACATGCTGGAAATACCCCTCAAGAATGACCTCCCTTGCAGAAACCTCACAATCCTTCTCCCTTTCTCGTTCTCCCCATCTGAAACATTGGCAAAACGAGTCTCGAAGCATTTCTTTAATTAAGGAACGATAAAAATTGGAGAAACCAGAGTAAGAAATCACAAAGAAACGACATCGTACCTCTCCTCGAAGGACAATACATTCTCTAACTCCCAAGATCAGGGCTTCGGAGAAACCTCGTGAACGTCCAAGTCGACATAAACATTCTCCTCAACACAGCAGAAGCCCTCATTATAGTCGTTCCTCATATAGATCGTCAAGAACCAGTGATGAAGATGATGTGCATGAGCCTCTATCCCAGGAAATCATGGACACCCGTATCCCTCGCAGGCTGGAGAAGCCTCCTCCTCTGGCTCTCTACGATGACACTACGGATCCCGGCGACCATATAGAGAACATTGAACCCATGCTTCATTATCACAACATAGACGGAGCAATCAAGTGCAAATTGTTCCCATCACCCTTAGAAAGGGAGCTATGATCTGGTACAAAAATCTTCCCCGGGGCTCAATCACATCATGAAGGAACCTAAAAAATCAGTTTGCCCGACATTTCACTGTCTCCAAGCGTCATCCCATGTCGGAAGCCACACTCAAAGGCATAATTCAGAGCAAGGATGAGCCCCTTCATGCCTATATCGAGAGGTTTAACAAGGAAGCAGTCGAGATCCACACGACTGGCCACATGAAGAAGTACCTCCTTGAAAAAGGGCTAAGACCGAATAATGATTTCCGCAAAGCAATGGGGATCGAAACACCTCGTTCTCTGGCTGAACTCCTTCACAAGGCCCAAGCTTACATCCAATATGAGGAAAAAGAAGTTGCTTACAAAGCTCGGGATTCGAGGAACCAAGAGAATTCCAAGGTGTCAAAAAAGGATGAGGCAGAAGCTCCTCGATGCGACAAAGAAAAACGACGAGATGACCGTCCCCGTGAACATAAAGGAGTTGCAGGTCGCTTTACTGAGTATACCTTGCTGACAACTCCCCACAGCGCATCCTTTCTGAGTGTATCAACACTGAGTTCAGACAAGGCGAGTACGTTTCCCCAAACCAACAACGTCGAAGGGCAACACCGACTGTAGCAAGTACTGTCGGTTTCACTATAGTCACGGGTATGTTACTGAAGATTATGTCCCCTTAAAGGATACAATCGAGGTCTTCATCAATGAGGGTCATCTGAAGAAATACACCAAAATAGGTGAAGCTCCTCGACGGGATGCATATGAGCCAAAGAAAATAGATACCGAAACGTTGCCCTCTGACATCTCTCCCCTACAGGTGGTCATGTGTGCCTCACAGCCAGAAGACTTCTTCATTCTCGACTACCTCGAAAACTCCCCTTATTTCGCCATTCATAACACATGAGAGTCATTTCCTTCTGCCATGGTCATCTCTGGTGGGGGATACAACGAGCTCACAGTGGGTTCAGTGAAAAGGAAATTCGAGCAGCTGATAGATGCCAGTCCTGACCAACTATCTACGCTCGAGAAATTCTAGGGACGTTCACAACCCATTGCGTTTTATCGCAAAGAGACCCCCGAAGGATCTCCCAACTCACATATCCCTCTGCTCATTAGGGCAAAATTCACGCATATTGATGTCCGTCGTATCCTTGTTGACCAAGGAAGCTCTGTGGATAATATGTACAACAGTTTATTTTGTGCCCTCAAGCTCGACCAGAAGAATCTGTCACCATATGTAGGTTCCGACCTCCAAGGGTTCAATGGGGCTACGACAAGACCATGAGGATATGTCGAGCTCTTGGTTAACTTTGGGGAGGGAGAGGCCTCGAAAATAATCAAGACGCAGTTCCTTGTCATTGATATTTTTTCCCTGTACCAGTGCATTCTAGGTAGGCCGATCCTTGCTGAGTTGATCATTGTGGCATCCACGATTCATCTAAGGATGAAGTACTATACAGAGAAGGGCCACGTCACCACCTTGCATGGAGATATCGAAACTACGAGGAGATGCTTTGAAGCAACCACTAAGGGTCAGAATTCAATAGAAGCAGCACCAAAACCTGTCCACAAGCGAGCAAGGGATGAAGAACCTCCCAGCGAAGGCCAACCCGAAAATAAGCCTACAGTACAGGTTAATTCCATCGACCTCGACTGTCCTATGTCCGAAGAATGTGAGGAAGATTGTGAAGCAACGACCAACAGTTCACCGACTTCGAGCACGCATCTCCCTTTACACCTCATCCCCGACGAGGACTTTGAGGTTATCAAGTTCGGGGACGATCCTAATATAGGAGTGAAAGTAGGTGCTGGACTACTTGATGAGGTAAAGGAACAGCTAAAAGCCTGCTTGAGAGACAATGCAGACTTATTTTCCTGGAGCGCCCCTGAGATGCCCAGACTCGATCCTGAAACAGCATTCCATCAGCTCACGATTGATCCCCCTGCTCGAGCAGTGGCACAGTGCAGACGCAAACAATCCTACGAGAAGGCCGAAGTTGCAGAAAAACTTGTAAAAGACCTCCTAGAGGCAAGATTTATTTTGGAGGCCAGGTACACCACCTGGCTTTCTAACATTGTACTTGTGAAAAAACATAACGAAAAGTGGATAATCTGTGTCGATTATATTGATCTTAACAGGGCGTGTCTGAAGGACGCATACCCCTTGCCCAACATGATAAGTTAGTAGATAATTCTGCTAGTTTCAAACTCTTGTCCTTCATGGATGCATACTCAGGATATAACCAAATTCCCATAGAAGAAATGGACAAGAGATACACCGCTTTCATGACCTCGTCAGGAAACTATTACTATAACGTAATGCCATTCGGTTTGAAAAATATTGGGGCCACGTACCAGCGAATGATGAACAAGGTCTTCTGATCAGAAATCGGGGAAATGCTCGAAGTATACATAGACGACATGATCGTGAAATCCAAAGAGGAATTCGGTCATACACTCCACTTGCAAAAAGTATTCGACCAAGCAAGGAAAATGCGATTTAACCCGGTGAAGTGCACCTTTGGCGTGCCAGCAGGGAAGTTCCTCGGCTTCTGCCTCACTAAGTGGGGGATCGGGGCCAACTCTGAAAAATGTCGAGCATTTTCTGAGTTCCCCATGCCAAAGTCGAAGAATTCCATACAATTCCTCAATGGGATGCTTACTTCGTTATCCTGCTTCGTAGCCAAGTCTACCCAGCACGCTCTGCCCTTCTTCAAGCTTCTATGAAAAAAGGCAACATTCGAATGGACAGAGGAACGCGAGCAGGATCTACTCCATCTTAAGCAAGCCATGTCAAAACCGCCAGTTCTGTCACGACCAAACAACGGGGAAACACTTTATCTTTATCTCTCCGTCACTAATGAGGCCATCAATGCTGCCCTCATCCGGGAGACCCTCAAAGGGCAGAAACTGATATATTTCACAAGCAAGGCCTTGCAAGGGCCAGAACTTAGATACCAGCAGATTGAGAAGGTCGCCTTGACCCTCATTAACACAACAAGAATATTAAGGCACTACTTCCTAGCCCACACGATAGTTATACGAACAGACCAACCCACAAGACAACTGCTTCACCGACCAGATATGGCCGACATGATGCTTAAATGGTCTCTAGAACTATTAGAATTTAACATTCATTACAAAAGCAGGAAAGCCCTTAAGGCACAAGTCCTGGTCGAATTCGTGGAGGAAATGACACCTTCAATATCCCAAACAAGTAGAGCACACAAGTGGACCATCTTCGTCGATGGAGCATCCAGCTCCACAGGCAGTGGAGTAGGCATCATCCTCGAAAATAAAAAAGGGATTCTAATTGAAGTATCATTGATTTTTTCCTTTCCGGCCTCGAACAATAAAGCCGAATATGAAGTGTTCCTTGCAGGTTTACGTTTGCCTGAGAACCTGGGCGCGAAGGAAGTAAAGATTTTCACCGACTCCTAGCTCGTGGCATCCCAGGTACGAGGAGAATATCAGGCCAAGAATGATCATCTCATCAAATACCTAACGCTGGTAAAAAAGAAGATAGCTAAGTTTGACGTATGGGAAGTCCATCACATCCCCCGCGAACGAAACACTCAGGCAGATGTCCTGTCAAAATTGGCCGACACTGGGAGAAAAAGTGGCAATAAGACTGTTATACAAGAGATACTTTCTCGCCCAAGTATCGAAAAACCAACAGGGCTGCTCGATGTCAACACCATTAGCGATAGAAACTAGTGGATGACCCCGGTATACAACTACCTCACCACAGGGAGCTGCCCGAAGACATCAAAGAAGCCAGCGCAACTAAACGAAGGGCATGTTCCTACGTCCTAGTCGAAGACAAGCTCTACCGACGAGGATTATCCATCCCCCTCCTAAAATGTGTAGAGGAGAACAAGGTCCCCGACATTCTCCAAGAAATTCATGACGGGATCAATGCACAACACTTAGGCGGAAGATCCTTGGCACGAAAAGCCTTGTGAGTAGGGTACTATTGACTGACTATGCAGCATGTCAAAAAAATGTGACGGACGCCAACGCCATGGGGACATGCACTTAGCACCCCCCCCTAACAAACTAAAGAATTTGTCTTCCCCATGGCCCTTTGCCTGGTGAGGGATAGACATCCTCGGCCCCTTCACGATGGGGTCCTATCAAAACAAATTTCTGATCACAGCCGTCGATTGTTTCACAAAACGGATTGAGGTTGAAGCCCTCGCCAAAATCGCAACATTCAACATACTTCGTTTTTACAAAAGAAACGTCCTCGCACGATTCGGTGTGCCCCAGGCCCTTGTGACCGATAACGAGACCTAGTTCGCGGACAGGAAGTTTCAAGACTTCAGCGCCAAACTAGGCACCAAGCAACACTTCACATTCGTTGAAAATCCTCAGAGCAACGGGCAAGCAGATGCCGCAAACAGGGTGATCCTTCGAGGACTAAAACAAAGATTAGGCGAGGCCAAAAAGAGATGGGTCGAGGAGCTACATAGCGTGCTCTGGGCCTATAGAACAACTCCACACTTAACCACCAGGGAGACTCCCTTCTGAATAGCATACAGAACCAAGGCAGTAATTCCAGTGGAAATTAGAGAACCCTCTAGACAAACAGAGGCCCCTTTCGACGAGGAGCTGAATGATGAAACGTTAAGAAAAAAACTCGATTTGGTCAAAGAAATCCGATAAGGGGAAATCCTCCGTGAAGCTTCACTAAAACAAAAGATAACATTGCGCCATGACGCCAGAGTCATAAAGTGAGAATTCCAAATGGGCAGCCTCGTCCTACGTAGAAATCAAAAAGATTCCCGCGAGGGCAAGCTAGCCTCAAATCGGGAAGGCCCTTACCGGGTAAAATAAAAAACGGGCACCGGTGCCTACTACCTCGAACATCTAAAGGAGAATCATTTGCTCGACCATGGAATACTGAAAAGCTCAAACAATATTACAGTTAGTACCAACAATCATCCAGGACTAACTGCCAACGAACTCACCCCATAACGAAGAGATTACTCGGCCAAGGGAGCGTGCCTTAGTGCAAGCACAATCCTTAAATTTACAACGAAGGAAAGTTTCTGCTCATGGAACAAGCAGACTCTGTGCCTAACGGGGATACCTCAATCGAGCTTCGCTGTTGCCGTACTAGCGTGACAGGACACCCAACTCACGATGGGAAAAGTCCAAGCTCTGTGGAATCAGGACCTCGACAGAGATTCTAGTCCCGCAACTAGTGGAAACTATTTTCGCCTCCTCGACAAGTTCCCTAAACTGTCGAGCATCATAACGACTCGAGCAAACTTTTATATTTAGCGAAACAACTCGCGAAAATCAACATACAAAGCATACATCTACGAAGAAGATAAAATACACAAAATACATACAAAGTGAACATAAATATTATGTAAATCTGACTACTAGGCCGAAAAGTGTCAAAATATTACATAACATGTGTCGCTACTGCGAAAAACAAGGTGCCGGCAAAACAGAAGAGTCACCATCTTTCGTTATTTATCCCTCAAAACGGGAAAGGAAACGATCGAAAAAACCTGACGAAAAGGTATAAGACAAGGTCATCGCAACCATGTCTGGGTTCGGGAGTCGGTTACGCAAGGGGAAGGTATTAGCACCCCTCACGTCCATCGTACTCGATAGGATCCATGCTTAATTGTTTATCTCGAAGGGTTGATTATATCTATCTACGCTAAAAGTCTGGTCTAAAGAGAAAATAAAATGACTCGGCAGAACACAACAATTTTATGCCTACGTATTCCCGTCTGGAACGAGAAATCAGAGTCAACGTAGTTCGCCTAACTACGGGTAAAAAGGGGGGAAGGTTGCTCGCCGAGATATTGCATCTCGTGCCTACGTACTTTCACACGGCGTGAAAGATCAGAGCAAACCTAGTTCGGGCTAACAAGACCACAGGTTTGGTTCAACAGTTTTATCCGAGTAGGGTTAACAAATGGTTCTAGCAGTTTGGTGTATGCAGCTCGACCTTTGGAGACTTAGGCGTTACCGTTTGCGGTAGAACTAAGAGTTAACAATACTCTTTTATCTGAAAATGTTTTCCTCGGATTATGGACCCACGGGGCAAAAAGAAGGTTTGATATTTGTTTTCTGTCTTTTAAAGAAGAATTGTTTTGAGTTTTGTTTGTAACTCATGTCGCACTAAAGACTTGGACTTAAGAGTGAATGCGTCGCATGTCACCCAAAGGGTACCATACTAAACACTCAAGCTGTTGAAAAGAAACTCTCCAACAACCCTTTCTCAAGTAGCTTAAGGCTCGTAACGCACAACACGTGTTATCCTTTATTAAGTATTTTAAGGATATTTGAAGATGAGAAGAGAAAGAACACAACTAAGGGGAAACTAGTCCAATCCTAGAGTTGTCATGCAAAGTTCATCCTATAGTCGAGGTTAGGAGGGAACTACTTATTGTTTTCATGCATGGTTAAAGGCCTAATGTCTATCACATTCTATCTTGAACAAGAAAGAATGGAAATCCTAAGGGAAGGAAGACAAAAGAAGAAGAAGAAAACAATTGTAAGAATGCATACATGAAATGCAAGTATAGAAAGCAAAGATGCGATGCAAGTGAGGGAGGAAAATATGTGTGGGGCTGGAGCCTCCACAAGCTCATATCAACCTCAAGCCAAAGTATGAATAAATGCAAATATAATAGGAGAAGTAAATGAAATAAGAGCAAATCATACAAAACATACAAAGGAAGTCCTCTAGGATTCACCACTTTAGGCATGCCTTAGAGACCTCCAAAGGAGGGACCTAAAACTTCCTTAAATGGCACACCAAGGTCATGGGACAGAGGGTAGCATATTCTAATTGTACAATCTATGCCAGAAATGAATATCAAGGAAAAATAGTAAGGCATCAAGAGACCTATAATGAAAGTACATAAACCACTATTTGAAATCACAATGTACAAGCATGAAAGTATAACGTCAAATGGGCAAGCTATGTACAATATAAACAGACACCAAATGGTACACAAGACCTATAATATGTCCACAATAATGAGCAAACACTATAATATCCATCACACAAGCAATACATGGCTTTTGGAGCCAAAACAATACAAATGTCCAAGTGGGAAAGCCAAATTATGAGTCCAATTGCAAAATAAGGAAAAAATAGTAAAATGCATCTAAAAATGCCAAATCAATTCTCCAAGCACCTACTATGTGTCAAAAATAAGATTTTAAAAGGACAAAGGAATAATCCAAAAGGAAGTGTTCAAACAGAGAGTAAACGTTTAAGGATATCTCAAACCAAGGCTATCTAGAGCATGTACAAAAATGGTGTTCAAAACCTATACAAATGGTAGTATAAAATACAGATAAAAATATATTTGAATCCCTAAATATGTGCACAAGCATGCCACAAAATATTATGCAAAAATATTTGGTTTTGATACCCCAATGAAATTCCAAAAGAATAGAGGTACAATTTCATGATTTTAATGGCTATTAAAATAAGGAAAAATCCTAATAAAATGACAATAAACCTAAAATCATTTTTTTCAATTTATAAAATCTCTAAATATGTCAAGAATTATCATGTAAAAATATCAAGATTTAATGAGCAATTTTCCTATTTTTCATGCATTAAAAGTTGGCAGGCAAGAAATAAGAAAAAACAAGAAAAGCATTGGAAAATAATAAAGAGCGTGTGGTAAATAGCAAGACCAAACAGTGTATTTCTGGACTGGGCCTATGCGTGGTGTGTGAATAGCAACGAGTGTTAAGCCCATTCTGATTCACTAAGTTGAACGCAGCGTTTTGAATATAGGGGACGTGGCTGCTTCGTACGCTGTGGATTAGGTGACTTGGTCAATGGTTTCAACTCATCCAACGACCTGTGGGTTTCTTCTTCGTTTGAAAATGTGAAAGGGAGGGAATGTTACAGAACCGTCGTGGGGGTGGCCGGAAATATGCAGGTCATCTCTCCCAAACCCTATCTCTTTCAATACTTCACCAAATGCCATGATTCCTGAACCAATCTTGTGCCATTTTTCATGAAGAATCATAATATCACATTTAATTGAACTATAAACCTCTCGAAGTCAAAAACCGCGCCCATCCATGAAAATATCAAGAACATCAAATCTTCAAGAAACCTCTCCAATTGTTACCAGAATCATGATTCACATCCAGGGGAATGTAGTGGTGCAAAAATGGTGCAAGAAAGATGCATAATTAATGAGTAATCTTGATTTGAAGATACCTCTGAAAATGGTGATGAACAACTTCAATTGTCTACGAATTCTTCAGGAAAATGGCTCAGAATCCTTCACTGATTATTGATGAAGGTGTTTGGATAGGTGAGAAGGCTTCATTTGATGAAAAATGAAGAACTCGAAAATCACTTGGAGGCTCACTTTTTCAATTGCTATAACTCTGTTTCTCACTCAATTTCATCCAAAAAAACTATGAATGTACTCCTGAGATTATATAGAACATGTTTGTAATCAGTTAGGGGCCCAATTATGAGAAAATGATCAAGTTGAATTTTGGATTTTGGTGAAGTTGGAAGCCCATGAACAACCATGAATTCATAGCCAATTCTCCTTGTTTTTTATTGCATTCCATTCCTTGTAGTGTAAGAAAGATCAATGGCTCATAATCCCTCCTTGTTTGGATCTTAATGGTCATAATCCAAAGTGTTGCTTAACCATGAAGAAAGCTTGAAATAGCCCATGAACCATGCCTCAAATGCAATTGATTTTATCACCAATGTTCTTAAAACATATTTTACCTTCAAAATGAGCACAAATATGACCATATTTGATTTGATTTTGGCAAGATCACAAACTAGGCTTTTCACATGCTTTTACCAAAATTCCTTTCATCAATCTTCAACTATGAGCTAGCCCATTGAAACCTTGAGGTTTATTTGACCAAATGACCCCATTTGTAGCAACTTTCATGTTGGAAAAAAGTTCATTTGAGTTAGGAAAAGTGGTGAACTTGACCTGTAATTTTATGACCTGTAATCAAAGTTTCCCAAAATACCCCTGCCTTGCAAAGCTTATAACTTGAGCTCTACAAGTCAGATGAAATACTTCTAGTACAATTTGGAAATCTAAGATCAAGACTTACAACTTTAATGTTGGCCAAAAGTTTAGGAGAAACATCCTTCTAGCTCAAAATTTCTTTGGAAGTTGGTTGACTTTTGCAGACAAATTTCACATTTATCTGGTGACATGTAGCTTGTCTGGATCATAACTTGAGTTCCATGAATCCAATCAAGGACTTCTAGTACTCAAATTAAAGCTATGAACATCCTTTACAACATTTATGTGTATGCCGAAGTCATGTGAGACTTGTATCTTGACTTGTGTAGTCTTGAAGTTAGGCACTAAATAGGGGATTTTACCCTGAGAACCCTAGTTTAGCAACTCCTTACACTTTGAATTCTTCTTGAATTGATCTTGGAGTAACATCTTAAATGCCTCAACATAACATCCCATGATCACCATGACTTAGAATTGAGCTTTGAGCTCATTCAATTGCACAATTGACTTAGGGTTGACCAGATGAAAACCCTAATTACAACACCTTCAACTGTGGTTGCTTGCACTTAGTAAAATGACTTGACTGAGCTCCACCATGACCCTCAAGACACTCCATGAGCTATATTCACATACTATATTCATAATCAAGGCTTTACAACCCACTGATGGTCTTCAATGGGCTTCCAAGTTAGGAGATGAACCCTATACACGCAATTGAACTTCTCAAGAGCATGGACCACTTTCTGATGACTTTGGTGACTTCTCAAGCTTGAATAAAATCTCTAGATAGGTTCCTCTTGATATATATCACACTTGATCCCCTGCACGAATGCTAATGCAATGCTAATGCTAGTGCTAAATGTAATGCAAAGAACCAAAAAGCAAGAAGGAAAAGGTTTGGCAAATTTTGGGGTGCAACAACATGGTGTTGCACCCCAAAATTTGCCCACCGGTTTTCCGACTTTGACTGGCTTTTGCTTCGTTCTTCATCTGCATATCATTTTCGCATTTTGCCCGTATTATCAGCCGGATTGAATTTGTCAGGATTTTAGCCGCTTTGCTCGCGTTTCAGGCGAATCAAATTAATTCAAACGAAAAGCTCAGTGTCAAGATCGAGCGAAAGTCGCTCTCCTCTTGATAATTCAATCCATGTTGATAATATCAGCACATTTCGGTGCTCGCCCGTTTTTCCATGGCATTTTGCATTTATTTATTATTTTTTGCTTTATTTAATCATTTAGAATAGTTATTTATTTCTTTAGAATAGATTTTATTTTTATAAGTTTTTATATAGATTTTTTAATTTAGTTAGAATTTTTTATTAGAAATAGTCTTTTATTTATTTAGAATAGAAATAGATTTTTTTTTATAGCATAGAATTAATTTGTTTTTAGAATCATTTTAGTATTAGAATTAATTAGATTTGATTTAATTTTAGAGATATTTTAGGATTTTAGAATTAAATTAGTATTGTTAGAGATATTTTAGGATTTAAATATTTTTTAGAATATTAAATAGTTTTGAATAGATTTTTATTTTCATATAGAAATTATTTTATTTTGTTTTAATATTTTTTAAATATTTTTGTTTATAAGTTGTTTAGAGTTATATATTAAATAGGTTTTTTTAATATTATGATTCATTTGTAATTAATTTTATTTAATAGTTTTGTTAGAATTTTCTTTTTAAAAGTTATTCTCATTTTATTATATTAAAATTAGTTTTAGTATAGAATATTTTATTAGATTTTATTATTATTTTATTAGTTAAAAATAGTTTTTATTAATTAATTTTGATTTTTTTTTTTTAATATTTACGTAATATATATTTGTTTGTGCGTAAGAACTAAAGAATGTATATATGACTTAGCGGTTAGGCTTGTGTGTATTATACTGAAGGTTGGGGGTTCGAATCCTAGCTTTGGCGTTTTATTGATTTTTTTCTGTTTTATTATATTACGTAATATATATTTGTTTGTGCGTGAAAAGTAATGAATGTATATATGTCTTAGCGGTTAGGCTTGTGTGTATTATACTAAAGGTTGGGGGTTGGAATCTCAGCTTCAGTGTTTTATTGATTTTTTTCCGTTTTATTATATTATGTAATATATATTTTGTTTGTGCGTTTTGTTAATAGAAACAAATCCGTCCCAGCGGATGAAGTTCTGCGTATTTGTTTGAATGTTGGGGGTTCGAATCCTACCCCCAGCGTTTTATTTTATTTTATTCAATTTTTATGAAAAAGTTTCTTTATTTTATTTTTTTCAATTTTTATGAAAAAGTTTTTTATTTATTTTTTTTTTAACCCCTCCAGCTGCCACGTGGCAGCCCTATATAGGGTACCCCAATCCTAATTCCTTCAACCCCAACAGACAACCCTAAATCTCAGCAGATCCAAACCCTAATCCATGGGACACCAACCCTAGAGAAAAGAGCTGCCTCCCTACCAACTGGGTTTTTGGGCCTCCCTACCAACCGTGAAACCTCACGAAATCCCTCACTCAGACATCACCATTAACGCCTTTTGAACATCAAACCTCCGTCAGCCACTCGATTTCCACTTCATCTTCTCAAAACAACCTCCATTAATGAACACCATACCCTTCAAACTCAAACATCTCCAACGAAACCGCCATTTTCGGAGCAACCTTCGTCCTTCTACTCAGAAAAAACACAACTCACTAACAGTTTAAATCTCATCCAAAACCACACCCAGATTTCCGTCAAACACAAAAACACCACCAACAACCCCTTCAACCTCCGATCCACCGTCAGCTTTCCGTCAATCCAACAAACTTCAACACCTCTTTCAACCTTCACCCGACTAAACTTCAAAACACCCAAACCCCAACCAAATCTCCATTTTCCGTAAACTCAAAATCGGAGCATCCAAACCAACCGAAACAAAATAGAAACAGTGAGAAACGAGTGAAGATGGGAGGAGAGTGAGTCTGGGGAGGGGTTTTGAAAGAAAAAACGGAAACTGAGAAGAGGGAGTTTGAGCAGAAAGAGGAAGGGAGAGACGAGAGCATGTGGGTTTTCATCGTGTTTCTGTTTCGTTTTTTAATTATTTTAATTTATTTTCATTATACTGTTGAGTTAAGTTGGGCTTAGACACAACTCGTGTCTGTTTTTAAACCATCGTGCCTCCCAGTTTATATTCTAAACCCCCTCTGTTTTGTTTTTTTTATAAATAATAATGTAAATACTGTTTTATTTAAATTATATTATTAGCTATTATATTTTGGTTTATTAGTTTGTATATTATATTTTGTTTGTTTTGTACATATATATTATATATTTTATTTCCAGAGTTATTATTACACATTATATTACTTAATATATACTTCTTTTTAAATATTTTATTCGTTTTGTTAATATAGTTTTGATTTCTTTTAGAATAATTTTTTAGAACATATATATATATATATATATATATATATATATATATATATATATATATATATATATATATATATATATATATATATATATATATATATATATATATATATATATATATATATATATATATATATATATATATATATATATATATATATATATATATATATATATATATATATATATATATATATATATATATATATATATATATATATATATATATATATATATATATATATATATATATATATATATATATATATATATATATATATATATATATATAATACTTGTAGAAGTTTTTTTATATATTATTTTTCATTGGAGTTTATTTTCTATTTTATAGGTTGGATCTTACTTCTCTTTTGTCATTGGGCATTTTTTGCCTTTTGGTCGATGACGACATTTCCTTCGACCCTCTGTCAAATTATTGATGAGAAATGAAGGATCTGAGACCACCTATTTTCTCTCTTCATTTCTTGTCCCGACTCGATTCAAAAACATTGACAAACCATCTTCAATATCCAATTATCTTTGTATTGAATTAAAAAGAGGGGATTAAGTGTAGACTTTCTTCCTCTCCGAGTGTTGGGATGCCCACTGTAGTGAGGGTGGTTTTGACACTCGTCTTTCAATACGAAGACGACATTCTCTTTCCTCCTAAAAACCTCGGTCTCGTACCGAGTCCATTTTCAAACCATCTTTAAATTAAATTCTCTTCGTATTGAATTAAAAAGAAAGGATTAAGTGTAAACTTCTTCCTTCCCGAGTGTCGAGATGCTTACTGTAGTGTGGGTGGTTTAGACACTCGTCTTTCAATACAAAGACGCGACTTCTTCCACCACCTCTCCTTTCACAACTTCATCCCGCAACCCTTGTCACCTAAAAACCTCGGTCCCGTACCGAGTGCATTTTCAAACTTCTTTTCATAACAAAAACTTGAATGGTCGTGGAGTGGTTAGGCGTAGGCCTTCTCCTATCCCGAGTGCTGACGTTTACCGTAGGGTTCTCTGTCGCAAAAAGCACTTACCATTCAAAACCAAAAACACTTTAATAAGAGAATGAAGTTCTCTTTGTGTTGAACTAAAGAGAGAGGATTGAGTGTAGTCTTCTTCCTCTCCGAGTGTCGGGATACTCACTGTAGTGTGTGTGGTCTTGATACTCGTCTTTCAATACGAAGACGCTACGTTTGCCACACATTTTTACAACAAAAACTTTGAGATAAAGAATTGGGTACTACCTGTAGGGGTTACTATCCGAGACCTATCTCGCCCCTAAAAAACAATTCAACCAATCAAACGTGACACCTTGCCTCGCATGGCGAAAACCAATCTTTCAAACAGGATATGTTACGTCCGTTCTACCGCAAACAGGTAATGCCTAAGTCTCCAACGAGCGAGCAGCAAAACACCTAACTGCTAGAATGCGCACGATAGCATCATCCGTAAAGACATCAACACACTGTTAGCACGAACTACGTTTGCTCTGATTTCTCATATCAGATGAGAATACGTAGGCACAAGACGGCGATGTCTTGGCGAGTTCCCTTTTTCACCTTTCACCCGTAGTTGGCCGAACTACGGCTGCTCTGATTCTTTACTTCTTTTAAGTAAAGATACGTAGGCACAAGGGCCACAATCCTTGGCGAGCACAATCCCCCCTATCACCCGTAGTTTCCCGAACTACGTCGACTCTGCCTTTCTCATATCTGTTGAGAATACGTAGGCCTAGGACCGCGAAGTCCTATCGAGTCCTTTCTTTCCCTCGTCACCCCTTGTTTCCCGTTTCTAAACCTTTCCCTTAACCCTTTTGAAACACACTTCTTATAGCATAATATTTAAGCAGATAAATTCACACATCGACAAACAAAAGGTTCCCATCAAGTACGATGGATGCGAGGGGTGCTAATACCTTCCCCTCGCATAACCGGCTTCCGAACCCGCTCATGGTTGCGAGACCATCTTATCCATTCTTTTCTTAAGGTTTTCTCGATATTTTCCTTTCCCCTCATGGGATAAATAAAGTTCGGTGGCGACTCTTCTGTCTATCTTTTTCGCCTCCCCGTCGTTGCACGATGCATTTTTTCGAGTAGCGACAGCTGGCGACTCTGCTGGGGATACAACCTAGCAAGCCAAGCCTAATTTGTTTGTCGTGTTTGTGTTTTGTTTTTTGCTTTAATTTATTTTGTGTTTTATTCTCTACCTGTTGGGTTTATTGGGATGGGTTGTAAGGATAAAGCTTTCTACCCGAGCTTTTGAGTATACACTAAGATTAGGAGGTGGTTTCTTTCTGATTTACGAGACTTAGGACTCGTTGAATTGGTTTGAATTCCACCGCTCAGATGAGACCCCATTGGAACAATGATGTCTTACGTGAAGTCCTAACGGCGTCTTTATTTCCAATTGGGAGTCCTTGACTCTGAGGACCTTTTGTAGAACCTTATTCCGAAGGTTCCTAAAACATAACTCTGTGTTCATCCTTTGAAGGGATTATCGTCTTACGATTAGTCGTTCTGATGGAAAACTTTTGAGGGTTAGTGCATGGGACTTTGTTTAAAAGCCTTTGGAATACCCTCTTATAAACCAATATATTACCCACCCGAGGTGAGAGGTATCTCGTTGTATTTTCTTGCAGAATTTGTGACTTTGATCCTTTGTGTGTTGCATTAGCATTTTGCATTGCATTTCATTTGCATCTCATTTTTGCATATCCATCCTCAACCGGAGCAGAGAGCTTACCAGTCTTTTGTCCAACCCGCAGTTGATTTCCCGACATTCACATTGGATTTGAGTTAGCTTCTGGAAGGATCATGGACTCAGAGGAGCAGAATTTGGTTGTTACGAGGGCAGAGTTTGAGATGATGAAGAATCAGTTGGATCAACTCATGGAGGCCATGTCAGCTATGACAAGAGGCGAGACCAATGTTCAGAGGACTCTAGTGAACAATGTTGCTCAAGCTCAGCATGTGCAGATTCCTATCGAAGATCAAGAGCATACTATTGTTAGAGATAGAGATTCATCTTCTCTCCATGACTCGGACTATCAGAACTTCACTTTCTTTATGCCAGATCCCCAAAGGGTTGTTCCAAAGATTAATCCTAAAAACCCACAGACTGTTGAGTTTATGAGAAGGTATCGTCTGTTGGATGAAAAACTTGATGCCCTGATGAGTCAAAACACTCTTGATTTGAATGCTTCGAGCATGTGTTTGGTGCCAGGTCTTGTGATGCCTCCGAAGTTTAAGGCGCCCAATTTTGAGAAGTATAAAGGGGATAGTTGTCTGAAGCAGCATTTGGTGATGTATTGCAGAAGAATGACCTCGCATGTCCACAATAACAAGCTTATGATTCACTGTTTCCAGGAAAGTCTGAGTGGGGCATCGTTGAGTTGGTATATGCAGTTGGAAAGTGGTTGCATCCGATCATGGTCAGATTTAGCCAATGCCTTTATGAAGCAGTACGACTACAATCTCGACATGAATCCCAGTCGCATGCAGTTGCAAGAATTGTCTCAGGCGGAGAATGAATCCTTTAGAGGGTATGTGCAGAGATGGAGAGAACTCGCTGCTCGTGTTCAACCACCGGTTCAGGATAGAGAACTGGTTGACATCTTCTTGGGTACTTTGAAGGGCCATTACTATGATTTAATGATTAGTGGCGGAACGTTAAACTTTGCTGACTTGGTGATAGCGGGAGAACGTATTGAGAGTGGAATCAAGAGTGGAAAGATTCGGGATATCTCAGACTTCCCAGTTTATGAAAGCGAGTCATTTGTCAGTTCTCAAGAAGAATTGAGGAAAGAAAATGACGCTATCCCAGAATCCCCAGTACCTCAGGTTCAATTTTCAGACACTTCGAGTGTTCAGAGTCAACAATCTGTTAGGTCTGTGTATCAGATATTTTCTCCCCTTCAGAGTCAACATTCATACCGTCATCAGCCGCGTCAGCACGCTCGACGAAGATTGAGGAAGCCAGAGAGACATTTCACTCAGTTGCCATTGTCGTACAGTCAGATATTGCCAGACTTGATCAGAGGTGGTTTGATAGTGCCGAAGAAAGCTGATCCAGAGACTTCTCCACATCCTTCAGGTTCTGATGACAACGCCCGCTGTGAGTACCATGTTGGGGCGCAAGGGCATTCGACTGAAGATTGTAAGGTGCTTAGAAGCCAGGTTCAGACTCTGCTGGACTCCAACAGGTTTTCAGTCACGCCTCAGGGTATTCAGATCAACGATCTTCCTTCGTCAAGTCATATGGGTTCAACAGCTAATGTCATGGAGGGATTCACCGAGAGCATATGTTCAGAAGAGTATCAGACGGATTTCGATGAGCAACTCTAGAGATGGCTGGTTCAGCAGCAAGTCAAGAATGAAAGCCCAGTTCCCCGAAGCTGGCAATCTTTCTATCATGTTATTCCTTTGCATTTGTAGTTTCTTTTCTGTTTAAGTGCGAACTTATTTGCAAATTTCATTTGTAAGACGTGTTTGTTTTCGATGATAATGAAATGAATATGCATGTTTTGATTAAATCCATTCGTGTTCACTCAATATTGCTTTTCATTGATGTCAAACGCTTGTTTAAGCGGAATTCCTTGAGGGAGGATGATGAAATTGAAAGACGCGCAAGCTTCCGATTGTATGCTTTTGAATGAAACCTGCTGATGATGTACAGGCATTGTTTTAATCCCTAAACACAGGAGATATAAGGATGTTAATCCCTTGTCAACCCCTTTGAGCCTAGTAGTAGGAGTTTCTTTCTGAAAACGAAAAAACCTCAATCTTAACCTGGGGCAGGGTAGGTGTCAGTTAATTTGACCGAGCATCCAAATTGCAGAAGGGAGTGTTCCTGTTTGAGAATCAATCACACCTATATAGGTCGTACCTAAAGAACCATATTGGTTATCCTTCACCAATCAAGGAGTGAGACAGTCACAATCCCTTCAACAAGTCAGACAAGCTGGTGTCACACGATTTGTTGGAGAAAAAGAATATAAAAATAATAAAAAGCCCACTAAGTCGATAACTAGAAAACAAATGGCTTAGAAAAATTAGGGCATCCCGCTGGACTTTGAAATCAGAAGATGTACTCAAAAGAGTCAGTCCAGGCAAAAATAGGGAAATAAAAAATGACGGAGAACAAGTCGTGTGAGCCAGACACCAAAGACGAAAAGCGAGTGACTGTCACTCCGAAAACTTATGGTTTCTTGAACCATCACTCCTGTCAGTCAACCTCTGAGAGGTGAGCGAGTGTCGAATTAGCTGAACGTAGGATTGAAGAACATCAAGAAGAATGGGTGGGTTAAACAGAACTTTGAGCCTTATATCTTTTCTTTTAAACCGTGAACCTGACCACATTACAACCTTCAAAAGTCCTAATTGAAGCAAGTTTGTTTCGAAAGCATACTTCGGTAAAGATCGCGTCGAAACTGACTCCTAAAAGGATTTTCTTATCCTATGGGTATTGATATTGACATTCCGATAAGTGATTCATTCACTATACATCACAACTTTTTCTAGTGAACAGACTTGGATTTCAAAACTGTCATATACATGGCATTAATATTATCTTTTGCAAAATGATTTGTTTTACTTGTGAGTAAGCACTTGACATCAGGAGAGTTCCTACAGTGGAAAGTTTGATCGAGATAAGATGCAGAATGCCTGAATACTCTGTTGAGCAGGGGCAAGCCACATCAAATGATCATAAAGGGAGTCAGCCATCCTAAGATGCAGTTAATCTGGGGCAATCAGGTCGAGATTCGATAAATCTCTTGAAGTCAGCCAGGGGCACTTCTCTACAAATCGGCCAATCAGAGACAAATCACTTCAAGGCTGGGGCAAGTCACCCCAAAAGCACATAAGTTATCCTTATCCAGAAGGCAATTAATTTGAAGCACCTCTCCGAGGTTCATGATGCTGGGGCAGTTCATATCATACCAGCAGGATACAAAACTTTTAGATCTCCTTTCAAGAAAGACTTACACAGATATCCCACAGGCTGGGGCAAGTTTGGAAATAAAGGAACTTTTCCTTTCCACATCTTCAAAGCTACTCAGAGCTATTCAAGCAGGTGCAGTCAATCTTCAGGTTCAAGATGAATGTCGGGAGATTGTAACCTTTCACCTGTCTTCCCCCAGCAAAAGCCCAATCATCATTGGCATGTGTAAGCTATCCCCAGGAGAGTCCAATCATACTTGGCACATCCGGTTATTCCCAGCGGAGTTGGCTTCACCTCTTCAGCATTTATTTTGCTGGAGTGGTTCTTTCAGATCCAGCTTTCCCCAGCAGCCTGAGCCTGCATCTGCATTTTTGCATATAGTTATCATATTTGCATCATCTTTGCATTTCATCCTCAAATGCGTAGCATTTCCATTTCGTATGGAGCATTACGCCATAAAAATTCAAACATGTGCATGCGAAGCATAAGCCAGTTTTTGTTAGCCTTCTGTGGCAACCTGAATCACTCTTCAATCAAGACGGTGGTATATCAACAGCTTTGTTCAGACATCTCATCCGCTTACTTACTTTTGGGTTCCAGATCATACGTCGGTCGTACTTTGTCCATCAACCCTCTGTTGATTACATCCCCAGCAGATTTTCCTCTCGTCTATCATTAGACGATGCGAGATTTGGTTTTGATGTTACTCTCGTCTATCATTAGACGATGCGAGATTTGGTTTTGATGTTACTCTCGTCTATCATTAGACGATGCGAGATTTGGTTTTGATGTTCCTCCCGTCTATCATTAGACGATGCGAGATTTGGTTTTGATGTTACTCTCGTCTATCATTAGACGATGCGAGATTTGGTTTTGATGTTACTCTCGTCTATCATTAGACGATGCGAGATTTGGTTTTGATGTTACTCTCGTCTATCATTAGACGATGCGAGATTTGGTTTTGATGTTCCTCTCGTCTATCATTAGACGATGCGAGATTTGGTTTTGATGTTCCTCTCGTCTATCATTAGACGATGCGAGATTTGGATATGATGTTCCTCTCGTCTATCATTAGACGATGCGAGATTTGGATGATGTTCCTCTCGTCTATCATTGGACGATGCGAGATTTGGTTTTGATATTCCTATCGTCTATCATTAGACGATGCGAGATTTGGTTATGATTTTCCTCTCCGTCCATCATTGGACTATGTGAGTATTTTGGATATTGTTCTTCCTGTCTACCATTAGACGATGTGAGTTCTGGATATGATTTTTCTCTCTGTCCATCATTGGACGATGTTGAGAATTAACGGCGATGTCAAATATTTGGTTTTCCCAGCGGCGAGGTTGGATGTTTGTTTCTGGCGACGATGTCAGGTGATTTAGTTTTCCAACGGCGATGCTGTTTGTTTTGGTTGTCCGGCGGCAATGTCGGACGCCTTATTTTTTTGAATGACTGGCGGCGATGTCAGATGTGATTTACCGATTAATTATTTTGAATGACTGGCGGCAATGCCAGAGGAATTTTATGTGGAGTTCTGACGGCGAAGTCAGATGTTTTACAAATTTGATGATGAGTTTTGACGGCGAAGTCAGGTGCTTTTACTAGATATTGATGATTGACGGTGATGACAGAGGTTTCTTTTTACGGTTGGCAAATTTCCGGGTTCTTTTTGTATTCAATCACCTTCTACCTTGAATGTCTGAAAGCGATCACTTTTCATCCCTTCTGGTCCAAGTCAATTGAATAGGGGCAGCTGTTGCACCCCAAAATTTGCCCACCGGTTTTCCGACTTTGACTGGCTTTTGCTTCGTTCTTCATCTGCATATCATTTTCGCATTTTGCCCGTATTATCAGCCGGATTGAATTTGTCAGGATTTTAGCCGCTTTGCTCGCGTTTCAGGCGAATCAAATTAATTCAAACGAAAAGCTCAGTGTCAAGATCGAGCGAAAGTCGCTCTCCTCTTAATAATTCAATCCATGTTGATAATATCAGCACATTTCAGTGCTCGCCCGTTTTTCTATGGCATTTTGCATTTATTTATTATTTTTTGCTTTATTTAATCATTTAGAATAGTTATTTATTTCTTTAGAATAGATTTTATTTTTATAAGTTTTTATATAGATTTTTTAATTTAGTTAGAATTTTTTATTAGAAATAGTCTTTTATTTATTTAGAATAGAAATAGATTTTTTTTTTATAGCATAGAATTAATTTGTTTTTAGAATCATTTTAGTATTAGAATTAATTAGATTTGATTTAATTTTAGAGATATTTTAGGATTTTAGAATTAAATTAGTATTGTTAGAGATATTTTAGGATTTAAATATTTTTTAGAATATTAAATAGTTTTGAATAGATTTTTATTTTCATATAGAAATTATTTTATTTTGTTTTAATAGTTTTTAAATATTTTTGTTTATAAGTTGTTTAGAGTTATATATTAAATAGGTTTTTTTAATATTAGGATTCATTTGTAATTAATTTTATTTAATAGTTTTGTTAGAATTTTCTTTTTAAAAGTTATTCTCATTTTATTATATTAAAATTAGTTTTAGTATAGAATATTTTATTAGATTTTATTATTATTTTATTAGTTAAAAATAGTTTTTATTAATTAATTTTGATTTTTTTTTTTTAATATTTACGTAATATATATTTGTTTGTGCGTGAAAATTAATGAATGTATATATGTCTTAGCGGTTAGGCTTGTGTGTATTATATTGAAGGTTGGGGGTTCGAATCCTAGCTTTGGCATTTTATTGATTTTTTTCTGTTTTATTATATTACGTAATATATATTTGTTTGTGCATGAAAATTAATGAATGTATATATGTCTTAGCGGTTAGGCTTGTGTGTATTATACTGAAGGTTGGTGGTTCGAGTCCCAGCTTCAGTATTATATTGATTTTTTTTCGTTTTATTATGTTATGTAATATATATTTTGTTTGTGCATTTTGTTAATAGAAACAAATCTGTCCCAGCGGATGAAGTTCTGTGTATTTGTTTAAATGTTGGGGGTTCGAATCCTACCCCCAGTGTTTTTTTTTTAATTCAATTTTTATGAAAAAGTTTCTTTATTTTATTTTTTTCAATTTTTATGAAAAAGTTTTTTATTTTTTATTTTTTTTTAACCCCTCCAGCTGCCACGTGGCAGCCCTATATAGGGTACCCAACCCTAATTCCTTCAACCCCAACAGACAACCTTAAATCTCAGCAGATCCAAACCCTAATCCATGGGACACCAACCCTAGAGAAAAGAGCTGCCTCCCTACCAACTGGGTTTTTGGGCCTCCCTACCAACCGTGAAACCTCACGAAATCCCTCACTCAGACATCACCATTAACGCCTTTTGAACATCAAACCTCCGTCAGCCACTCGATTTCCACTTCATCTTCTCAAAACAACCTCCATTAATGAACACCATACCCTTCAAACTCAAACATCTCCAACGAAACCGCCATTTTCGGAGCAACCTTCGTCCTTCTACTCAGAAAAAACACAACTCACTAACAGTTTAAATCTCATCCAAAACCACACCCAGATTTCCGTCAAACACAAAAACACCACCAACAACCCCTTCAACCTCCGATCCACCGTCAGCTTTCCGTCAATCCAACAAACTTCAACACCTCTTTCAACCTTCACCCGACTAAACTTCAAAACACCCAAACCCCAACCAAATCTCCATTTTCCGTAAACTCAAAATCGGAGCATCCAAACCAACCGAAACAAAATAGAAACAGTGAGAAACGAGTGAAGATGGGAGGAGAGTGAGTCTGGGGAGGGGTTTTGAAAGAAAAAACGGAAACTGAGAAGAGGGAGTTTGAGCAGAAAGAGGAAGGGAGAGACGAGAGCATGTGGGTTTTCATCGTGTTTCTGTTTCGTTTTTTAATTATTTTAATTTATTTTCATTATACTGTTGAGTTAAGTTAGGCTTAGACACAACTCGTGTCTGTTTTTAAACCATCGTGCCTCTCAGTTTATATTCTAAACCCCCTCTGTTTTTTTTTTTATAAATAATAATGTAAATACTGTTTTATTTAAATTATATTATTAGCTATTATATTTTGGTTTATTAGTTTGTATATTATATTCTGTTTGTTTTGTACATATATATTATATATTTTATTTCCAGAGTTATTATTACACATTATATTACTTAATATATACTTCTTTTTAAATATTTTATTCGTTTTGTTAATATAGTTTTGATTTCTTTTAGAATAATTTTTTTAGAACATATATATATATATATATATATATATATATATATATATATATATATATATATATATATATATATATATATATATATATATATATAATACTTGTAGAAGTTTTTTTATTTTTTTTTAACCCCTCCAGCTGCCACGTGGCAGCCCTATATAGGGTACCCAACCCTAATTCCTTCAACCCCAACAGACAACCTTAAATCTCAGCAGATCCAAACCCTAATCCATGGGACACCAACCCTAGAGAAAAGAGCTGCCTCCCTACCAACTGGGTTTTTGGGCCTCCCTACCAACCGTGAAACCTCACGAAATCCCTCACTCAGACATCACCATTAACGCCTTTTGAACATCAAACCTCCGTCAGCCACTCGATTTCCACTTCATCTTCTCAAAACAACCTCCATTAATGAACACCATACCCTTCAAACTCAAACATCTCCAACGAAACCGCCATTTTCGGAGCAACCTTCGTCCTTCTACTCAGAAAAAACACAACTCACTAACAGTTTAAATCTCATCCAAAACCACACCCAGATTTCCGTCAAACACAAAAACACCACCAACAACCCCTTCAACCTCCGATCCACCGTCAGCTTTCCGTCAATCCAACAAACTTCAACACCTCTTTCAACCTTCACCCGACTAAACTTCAAAACACCCAAACCCCAACCAAATCTCCATTTTCCGTAAACTCAAAATCGGAGCATCCAAACCAACCGAAACAAAATAGAAACAGTGAGAAACGAGTGAAGATGGGAGGAGAGTGAGTCTGGGGAGGGGTTTTGAAAGAAAAAACGGAAACTGAGAAGAGGGAGTTTGAGCAGAAAGAGGAAGGGAGAGACGAGAGCATGTGGGTTTTCATCGTGTTTCTGTTTCGTTTTTTAATTATTTTAATTTATTTTCATTATACTGTTGAGTTAAGTTAGGCTTAGACACAACTCGTGTCTGTTTTTAAACCATCGTGCCTCTCAGTTTATATTCTAAACCCCCTCTGTTTTTTTTTTTATAAATAATAATGTAAATACTGTTTTATTTAAATTATATTATTAGCTATTATATTTTGGTTTATTAGTTTGTATATTATATTCTGTTTGTTTTGTACATATATATTATATATTTTATTTCCAGAGTTATTATTACACATTATATTACTTAATATATACTTCTTTTTAAATATTTTATTCGTTTTGTTAATATAGTTTTGATTTCTTTTAGAATAATTTTTTTAGAACATATATATATATATATATATATATATATATATATATATATATATATATATATATATATATATATATATATATAATACTTGTAGAAGTTTTTTTATTTTTTTTTAACCCCTCCAGCTGCCACGTGGCAGCCCTATATAGGGTACCCAACCCTAATTCCTTCAACCCCAACAGACAACCTTAAATCTCAGCAGATCCAAACCCTAATCCATGGGACACCAACCCTAGAGAAAAGAGCTGCCTCCCTACCAACTGGGTTTTTGGGCCTCCCTACCAACCGTGAAACCTCACGAAATCCCTCACTCAGACATCACCATTAACGCCTTTTGAACATCAAACCTCCGTCAGCCACTCGATTTCCACTTCATCTTCTCAAAACAACCTCCATTAATGAACACCATACCCTTCAAACTCAAACATCTCCAACGAAACCGCCATTTTCGGAGCAACCTTCGTCCTTCTACTCAGAAAAAACACAACTCACTAACAGTTTAAATCTCATCCAAAACCACACCCAGATTTCCGTCAAACACAAAAACACCACCAACAACCCCTTCAACCTCCGATCCACCGTCAGCTTTCCGTCAATCCAACAAACTTCAACACCTCTTTCAACCTTCACCCGACTAAACTTCAAAACACCCAAACCCCAACCAAATCTCCATTTTCCGTAAACTCAAAATCGGAGCATCCAAACCCCAACCAAATCTCCATTTTCCACAACTCGTGTCTGTTTTTAAACCATCGTGCCTCTCAGTTTATATTCTAAACCCCCTCTGTTTTTTTTTTTTATAAATAATAATGTAAATACTGTTTTATTTAAATTATATTATTAGCTATTATATTTTGGTTTATTAGTTTGTATATTATATTCTGTTTGTTTTGTACATATATATTATATATTTTATTTCCAGAGTTATTATTACACATTATATTACTTAATATATACTTCTTTTTAAATATTTTATTCGTTTTGTTAATATAGTTTTGATTTCTTTTAGAATAATTTTTTTAGAACATATATATATATATATATATATATATATATATAT
Source organism: Lathyrus sativus (assembly GCA_963859935.3). Taxonomy (NCBI): domain Eukaryota; kingdom Viridiplantae; phylum Streptophyta; class Magnoliopsida; order Fabales; family Fabaceae; genus Lathyrus; species Lathyrus sativus. The sequence goes on from OZ012735.1 coordinate 925,004,314, forward strand.
ATATATATATAATACTTGTAGAAGTTTTTTTATTTTTTTTTAACCCCTCCAGCTGCCACGTGGCAGCCCTATATAGGGTACCCAACCCTAATTCCTTCAACCCCAACAGACAACCTTAAATCTCAGCAGATCCAAACCCTAATCCATGGGACACCAACCCTAGAGAAAAGAGCTGCCTCCCTACCAACTGGGTTTTTGGGCCTCCCTACCAACCGTGAAACCTCACGAAATCCCTCACTCAGACATCACCATTAACGCCTTTTGAACATCAAACCTCCGTCAGCCACTCGATTTCCACTTCATCTTCTCAAAACAACCTCCATTAATGAACACCATACCCTTCAAACTCAAACATCTCCAACGAAACCGCCATTTTCGGAGCAACCTTCGTCCTTCTACTCAGAAAAAACACAACTCACTAACAGTTTAAATCTCATCCAAAACCACACCCAGATTTCCGTCAAACACAAAAACACCACCAACAACCCCTTCAACCTCCGATCCACCGTCAGCTTTCCGTCAATCCAACAAACTTCAACACCTCTTTCAACCTTCACCCGACTAAACTTCAAAACACCCAAACCCCAACCAAATCTCCATTTTCCGTAAACTCAAAATCGGAGCATCCAAACCAACCGAAACAAAATAGAAACAGTGAGAAACGAGTGAAGATGGGAGGAGAGTGAGTCTGGGGAGGGGTTTTGAAAGAAAAAACGGAAACTGAGAAGAGGGAGTTTGAGCAGAAAGAGGAAGGGAGAGACGAGAGCATGTGGGTTTTCATCGTGTTTCTGTTTCGTTTTTTAATTATTTTAATTTATTTTCATTATACTGTTGAGTTAAGTTAGGCTTAGACACAACTCGTGTCTGTTTTTAAACCATCGTGCCTCTCAGTTTATATTCTAAACCCCCTCTGTTTTTTTTTTTTATAAATAATAATGTAAATACTGTTTTATTTAAATTATATTATTAGCTATTATATTTTGGTTTATTAGTTTGTATATTATATTCTGTTTGTTTTGTACATATATATTATATATTTTATTTCCAGAGTTATTATTACACATTATATTACTTAATATATACTTCTTTTTAAATATTTTATTCGTTTTGTTAATATAGTTTTGATTTCTTTTAGAATAATTTTTTTAGAACATATATATATATATATATATATATATATATATATATATATATATATATATATATATAATACTTGTAGAAGTTTTTTTATATATTATTTTTCATTGGAGTTTATTTTCTATTTTATAGGTTGGATCTTACTTCTCTTTTGTGATTGGGCATTTTTTGCCTTTTGGTCGATGACGACATTTCCTTCGACCCTCTGTCAAATTATTGATGAGAAATGAAGGATCTGAGACCACCTATTTTCTCTCTTCATTTCTTGTCCCGAATCGATTCAAAAACATTGACAAACCATCTTCAATATCCAATTATCTTTGTATTGAATTAAAAAGAGGGGATTAAGTGTAGACTTTCTTCCTCTCCGAGTGTTGGGATGCCCACTGTAGTGAGGGTGGTTTTGACACTCATCTTTCAATACGAAGACGACATTCTCTCTCCTCCTAAAAACCTCGGTCTCGTACCGAGTCCATTTTCAAACCATCTTTAAATTAAATTCTCTTCGTATTGAATTAAAAAGAAAGGATTAAGTGTAGACTTCTTCCTTCCCGAGTGTCGAGATGCTTACTGTAGTGTGGGTGGTTTAGACACTCGTCTTTCAATACAAAGACGCGACTTCTTCCACCACCTCTCCTTTCACAACTTCATCCCGCAACCCTTGTCACCTAAAAACCTCGGTCCCGTACCGAGTGCATTTTCAAACTTCTTTTCATAACAAAAACTTGAATGGTCGTGGAGTTGTTAGGCGTAGGCCTTCTCCTATCCCGAGTGCTGACGTTTACCGTAGGGTTCTCTGTCGCAAAAAGCACTTACCATTCAAAACCAAAAACACTTTAATAAGAGAATGAAGTTCTCTTTGTGTTGAACTAAAGAGAGAGGATTGAGTGTAGTCTTCTTCCTCTCCGAGTGTCGGGATACTCACTGTAGTGTGTGTGGTCTTGATACTCGTCTTTCAATACGAAGACGCTACGTTTGCCACACATTTTTACAACAAAAACTTTGAGATAAAGAATTGGGTACTACCTGTAGGGGTTACTATCCGAGGACCTATCTCGTCCCTAAAAAACAATTCAACCAATCAAACGTGACACCTTGCCTCGCATGGCGAAAACCAATCTTTCAAACAGGATATGTTACGTCCGTTCTACCGCAAACAGGTAATGCCTAAGTCTCCAACGAGCGAGCAGCAAAACACCTAACTGCTAGAATGCGCACGATAGCATCATCCGTAAAGACTTCAACACACTGTTAGCACGAACTACGTTTGCTCTGATTTCTCATATCAGATGAGAATACGTAGGCACAAGACGGCGATGTCTTGGCGAGTTCCCTTTTTCACCTTTCACCCGTAGTTGGCCGAACTACGGCTGCTCTGATTCTTTACTTCTTTTAAGTAAAGATACGTAGGCACAAGGGCCACAATCCTTGGCGAGCACAATCCCCCCTATCACCCGTAGTTTCCCGAACTACGTCGACTCTGACTTTCTCATATCTGTTGAGAATACGTAGGCCTAGGACCGCGAAGTCCTATCGAGTCCTTTCTTTCCCTCGTCACCCCTTGTTTCCCGTTTCTAAACCTTTCCCTTAACCCTTTTGAAACACACTTCTTATAGCATAATATTTAAGCAGATAAATTCACACATCGACAAACAAAAGGTTCCCATCGAGTACGATGGATGCGAGGGGTGCTAATACCTTCCCCTCGCATAACCGGCTTCCGAACCCGTTCATGGTTGCGAGACCATCTTATCCATTCTTTTCTTAAGGTTTTCTCGATATTTTCCTTTCCCCTCATGGGATAAATAAAGTTCGGTGGCGACTCTTCTGTCTATCTTTTTCGCCTCCCCGTCGTTGCACGATGCATTTTTTCGAGTAGCGACACATGGGTCTAGCCCAACCATCAAAATATTACAACAAGTTCTCTCTAGCTCCACTCGAGCACATCTTCCTCGACAAGATACGCAGGAGCACAACCTCATCGACATGGAGGATATTATCCGAGCACAACCTCATCGCAGGGCTAGTCATAGACAGTCAAAGGGTACGTCCCCTAGGATTTTCGTTCAAAAACAACGGTCTCAAAGGCATCCTCGCGACACAACTCCTTCCCATCGGTCGATCAACGAGGGTAACTCAAAGTCATTGCTCCTCACCTAAGAACAACGACTTGGGAGCTCCTGTTTTGGATTAGACTGGTAGGTGGCCCACAGTTGGGCAAGGCCCAACAAGGAGATTAGTATAATCTAGCCGTTGGGCACAATATGATCGTTAGGCACAATATAGCCTTGGGGAGAATATAGTCGTTGGGGACCCCTCTCACGCGCTTGACAGTTCACACGACCAACTTTGCCTCTGAAGTTCACAGGGACAGTTGGACCAGATCGAAGATCACGCGCTAGATCTTCCTTGCTCCTCGCAAACCTGAGAGTCTCTCATTGGTGGACCAAATGTCCTGGCCCACAATAAAGACCTTGGCCCCACGCTGGGGGTTTCTTATAAATATCCTATCATTTGAGAGAGTCAGGTATTCAATCCAATTCATTCTGACACAAATCTAAACACTTTATACTTGCTCTCTCTCTCTCTCTCATTCTAATTCTTACTTTAGCATCAGAGTGGCTTGCAGGTGCACCCCCTCCTCTCCTACAACCATCATTGATGCCCTACATTGAAAGTCACGACGATCCGTTCTGATCATACCAGATCAACACCATTTTCTATCTTAAAAGTCTAGGACCTAAGTGTTAAGTTTATATTGCAAAATGTTATAGTTAAAAGACGGTGCATGTTCTTGAGGTCACTTGACCTTACTCGTCACATCTTTAGCCTCTTCTCCCTATGTGGAATTCTGCTCGTAAGCCTCAAAACAATAGTGAAAAGGAGTATAGAGGTCTGTCTCAATAACTTTATCACAATTCTAACTTTATTTCTAACAAAATGAACTGGGAGCAACTATTTTTGCCTGGACAAACGACTCAACAGACCGGCCTAATACAAAAAGCTCCACTTAAAAGACTCTAATTCGTGCCAGACAAACATGTTAGACTCCCACCACGAAGCCACATTTCAAAATCATGCCACATGTACATCCTAAGCCTTCGGACCAATCTAACAACATCCAATAGCTCATGTCGCACCTAATAGGAGCAATTTCAACCGGTGACCATATATAAATTAGCTTCACACCATAGTAGATACACTTCCAGATAAAAAAACAATGGATTAGCAAAATTAGATAAGGATGGAGCATATCTTAACTAGGCAGATTTTTAATTTTTTTATACTAAACAGCAATTTTTAACTTATTTTATTCTAATAACTAAAATAAATTTAATATACTACACATTTAACTTTATTAAAACTGAAAATAATAAATTTGTGAACCAACTTACCTATATTAATAGCATATAACAAAATGAAATTAATTAAAATATTTATATCGATCCACAAATAAAAGATCCAAAAAAAAAAAATTAAAATATTTATATTTGTACTAAAATTAAAGTAATCAAATGTAAATATACTACAATGACTTTTAAATTTCTCATTAAATCTATAACCAAAAAATTGTATTAATTCCTGTCCACAACACGTCATATCAGCCACAAACAATTTCAACAATTCTTGATATATAAGAATAAAATGTGACATTTTAGATATTCAAATTTATTCATATTCTCATTTTTTTCTTTTATTCTCCCATTAACTTAAGTATTAAAATGTTAATCTTGTAGATCCACTTGTTGTATTGCATTGAAAATATTGTTCCACCATTGTGAGATGTAACTTCACAGTTTCATATTCTATTTCTAGTTCCATGGAAAATATACTTTTGGATCCAACTAATTTTCATGAAAACCACATGTTTATCTATTGAAAATTTAGATCAATTAATATTCTTTCTTAAAGCTTCAATCTCCTCCTCAGACAAATTTATTATATTAGATTCATCGACCATAATAACATCTAAAGTCACTTGTGGCATCTTCATCTAATCCTATGCAACAAGGTCTTGCTTCCCTAAAAATTGGCCAAAAGAGAATTCCAACTTCTTCCATTCTTTAAACCTTTACAATGTTGTTTGAATGAACCATCCCATCAACCTCTTGTTCTCTACTGAAATTTTATTGTGTAAGGATATCATATACATCCGATACTGGGAGGCAGGTTCGAATCTGCAATATTCAATTTATTCATTTTTAAAAAATGATAAAATTTCAGTCATTAAACTATTTGGCAAAAATAAAACTAAAATTTTTCTTTCTAAAAATGAGTAAGTGAAATGTAGTGTTTTGATCCCGCACTCTTGCAATCACATATCTCACCGCAACTTTTATCAATACTTTTATAATTGAGCTGATTTAACAAGATTATTAATAATTATATTTAAATTTTATTTTTTAAATATTTATTATTCTTTTTTTAATTAAAAAAAAGAAAAAAAAGAAAGAAACTAGATCTAGATGAAAATCATTTATTTAGATTTAAACAAAAAAAAAAACAACGGTGAGAGTTGATTCTAACTAAACAAAATAACCCAAAACTTGAATATGCAGTGTAAATAGAAAGAGGAAAACATAAATATACCATGTAATTTATCTCTGTAGAAAAACTGTGTAGAACTAGAAGTGAGAGGGGGAGTTACGGTGGGAGCGAAGACGAAGAGATGGACCATGAAAAGCACGAAGACGTCGTATTGTACGGTCGTGATAGCTGCTATTGGATTTCTGAATATCATCAAAACCAACACGATGAGCTATTGCAAGCAACACCATAACCACTATCAACCACATCACCATCGCATACCAATCGTCACTTAATCTTCTAAGCAATTCCTGCAAAACTACCATTCCTCTGAGAAAAAGTGAATAGCAAATAAGGATAATATTAATAATGATGATATTTAAAGAGAGTAGCAGCAGATGGGATAATCATCAAATAAAAAACAGGGGCGCCATTTGGATTGGGTTGTCCCTCACTTTTAAACACTTGTTATTATTTTAAAGTTTTTATCACGGACTATATATTTGAAAATAAAATATTCAACACTATTCGAGAATCAAAGACCATCTTATTTATTTCTCAAGTCCTTGGTTATAACCATTTTGAAATTAAGAGAATTTTGGTGTTTAGACTTTTTTTTAAGAACAAAATATTATTAAAAAGATTTAATTTAATTTTTATATGTTAAAGTTGATATTTTAAATTTAAGGGTAAACATACTATATGTCTTTAATACTTTGTATGTGTATACGAGCTGAAGACATTAGTAAACAATGTAAACACATAAAAGACACTGGTGAAATTTTCTTAAAAGTAATTTAAAAATATTTTGTTGTTTCTGAAATTTCATAAAGACGTGTTATTAACCTGTCCTATTCTTTGCATAAATTTTGAATCAATTAGAAATTATGTTTAAGTTTAAATAAACCTTTAGAAAATAGGATTAAGTTAAATGGGTTATTCATTAGAAGTGAAGTTTGAATCTACTTAATTCAGTTTTGGTTATAGATTTGACACAATCTAGGAAAGAGAGCATTTAAGTCTTCAACCTATATATTAGGTTTAATGTAATTTTTAGTCCTTAATTTAATTTTAATTCATTATTTAAAAAAATATTACATGTTAATTTTTTAAAAACACTTCCGTTAGACTAATTGGCTTTTTTTTTGTTAAATTTTGTAGAAAAAATTTTAATTTTTTATTTACGTGACAATTTAGCTGGACTTATTTTTGTCTGTGAATTTTTTTTGGACTATTATCTATGTGACTTTATTCTTATATACTGATTCCTCTCTCTTTCTCTCCTCCATTCTCTAAAATCCTAACCGCCACATTATTTTCTCTTTTCCTTCTTCTCTCTTTAATGTCCTTATGCCTTCAAATATTCAAAAATCCTGCCATCAAATAGTGCTTGATATGTGGTCTCCTCATTCAGTTTTCAGGCATGTTACAAAGAAGAAATTTGTTATAGGTATTGCTAATATATTTTAGATAAAGTCTTTGGTGGTGTAGATTATCTTCTTATTTCTCTACTTCTATTCATCACTGTTCAACATTATCAATCTCCGCGTCAGAACCCAAGATTCACTCATCTCCCTCAGCAATGATCTCAATCAAGTTAATTTCCAATTTAACGCTTTCATGGAAGGTGTTTCTCATAAGATCAGGCGCTAGATTGAAAAACTCGAGAAAGATTATGGCGTCATCTCCCTCTTGCTGGATTTGAGACTTCACATATAAGGGAGGGGGTGAATTGTGTGGTTCAGAAAAAAGTGATTTTGAAAAACTTTGGGAAGTAAAATTAGAGCTTAAAAATATTTTAAATAATTAGCAACGGAAAAATAATTTGTAGAAAGTAAATAACAAATAAAATAAAGAGTTAAGGGAAAGAGATGAACATCACGATGTATAGAGGTCTGGTCAAACAAGAAAACGACCTACCGCTCTCCCCAATAATTGATATTGAGAGTATCCAATAAATGTTGAAAACTTTTAATAGGAAAGACTCACAAACCACCTTATACAAGGAAATTTTGGTTGACTTTCAACCAATAATACAAGACTTCAGGATATGATAATTTGAGTCTTCTCTTTCAAATGGTGAATTGAGGTTGTTTGTCCTTTCTTCACACAATAGATTGAATCGATTAGTCTTCTCTCCACAAACGAGATCCTTGGAGCGGTTAGTCTTCAAGTTCCTAAACCTTGTAAGGTTTTAAACGGGTTGAGCTCACAAACCTTAAAACTTTGATTTTATATGGCCTAACCAATACCCTGTGAGATTTTAATATCAGACTAATCTCGAACCTACCAAACTTCTAATATCGGGTTGAGCTTGAACCTAAGCTTTATTGGATTAATGTCTTTCAAACGTATGTGATTTTGTACCAAACTGGGTTAATAGTTCCTTGTGTCATTTTTCTTATCGCTTTATTTTTCTGTTTACATACGAATTTTGTCACACGCATTTTTACAACATTGTGTTTGACATCTTTGCATACGAAGAACAAAATTTCAAGTATAGACTTTAGGACTTCTTGTAACACCCCAATTTTTAGTAATTATTTATATATATTATATTAATTAATTGTGTGATTTTGTGTGTAATTGATTTATTTGGACTATTTTATTTGGTGGAAATGATATAGAAATAATTGAAATAAGATAATTGGGCCTATTGGATGAGAATGTGAAGAGTAAAGGTGGGGGTATGATTAGTAAGCCCATTAGTTACTAAAATTAGTTGTTATAAGAGTTTTATATATAAAGAGAAAAATAGAGTTAATAGGGAAAAAAGAAGAAAAGAAGCTAACATAGAGAAAATAAAAAGGGGAAAATAGGAGAAGAAAACCTAAGGAGGAAACTCAAGAGTTCATCAAGAAACTAAGGTAAGAGTGAGTCTTTACATGGTTATGGGATTGTATGATAGTGTATGATGGGTAATATCATATTTATGATAAAAATCCCTAATTTCCATGATTTTGAAATTGATGATTACATGACGTATGATGGTAGGATCCTTAAATATGTGTTATAAGCTGTTATAATTATCATATAATGGTAGTATTTTGAATTCTAGAACTGGAACTTTTTATGGAATCAAAATCAGAGATCCGGAAGGCCTCCAACAGTAAAAATGGGTTTTTTTGGGCTCTGACACAGCCCGTGTCAGCCCCCTTATTTTGGTGTGCAAAAACGTGATTTTCTGACTTTGGAGTGCCACGGGTCGTGTCCCCTGACATGGGCAGCCGTGTCAGCTCGCTGGATTTCATATCCGGAATTATCTCGATCATAATTTTTGATCTGTAAGTTCGTTTTGATCCTCGTTCGAAGTGTGCTCAGTTGTGTGCGATGTTCGCATTGTTATCCATTGACAACCAAGCTGTGATTGATGAAATGCAGGTGGTACGAGAGTTTCCATAAGTATTTTTGGAGGATATTTCAGATGTATCGCCAGAAAGAGAAGTGTGGTTTTCTATTGATCTTGTCCCTGGTACCAGACCTATTTTTATGGCACCATACAGAAAGTCAACTTCTGAATTAGTTGAGTTGAAGAAACAGTTGGAAGACTTGTTAGAAAAGAAGTTCATAAGACCAAGTGTGTCACCTTGGGGAGCTCCGATATTGTTGGTAAAGAAGAAAGATGGTAGTATGTGATTGTATAGAGATTACCGGCAGTTGAACAAAGTGACGATTAAGAATAAGTATCCACTTCCAAGAATAGATGATCTGATGAACCAGATGGTAGGTGCTCGGGTGTTTAGCAAGATAGACTTGAGATTGGGTTATCATCAAATAAAATTAAAAGACGAAGATTTTCAGAAGACAACTTTCAGGACTCGTTATAGACATTATGAATACTTGGTGATGCTTTTTGGCGTTTCCAATTCACCCGGTGCATTTATGGAGTATATGAATCATATTTTTCATAACTACTTAAATCAGTTTGTTGTAGTGTTCATTATTGACATTCTGATCTATTCTAAGTCAGAGGAAGAGCATGCAGAGCATTTGAGGATTGTATTGCAGGTGTTGTACCCCAAAATTTGACCAACCTCTTTCCTTGCTTTGGCTTATGTTTCATTTTCATTGTTAGCATCTTGCATTTGCATAGCATTGTCTTTAACAGGGGATCAAGATTTTTTGTGTTCCATCCAAGAGGAGAGTCTTATTGGCTTCAAGTTCAAGCAAAGGCATTGGTACAAGTCATTAAGTGAGTGGTATTATCATGAGGTTGTCAAAGCTCCTTGATAGGAGAGGTGTGCTATAACTCCTTGTCTAAGAACCACCAGAGGATTTGTCAAGAGTTCATGAGGCTCTTATCATTTGTGTGAGCATGGGATAGAGATTTGTTGAGTACCTTAGAGGCTATGGTGGAGTGGGAATGGTTATTCAATTCATCTGCAAAAAGCCTAGACAAAGGACATGAAATTAGGGTTTCACATACAATCAGTCTAGACTTGGTTCTTGGAGAAAAACATGTTTCCATGATCCTTCATATGTCCCAAGGTGTTTAGAAGTAGAGGATTGATCATCAATTTCAACCAGAAGAGCTCCAATTGGTCAGTCAATTGCAAATCAGGATATTTGGGGGAAAAGTTAACTGTGCAGAGAAAAAGTCAACTCCTGACTTTTTAAGGTCAAAATCATGTTCCTCAAGTTTAATATGACCAATGGGTGATATTTGACCAAGAAATGTCAAGGGGATCATGAAAAATCAAGAAATGTGAAATTTTCCATTTTTGGAAAATTAGGGTTTTAGAAACTTTCCAAGCCATTTTTCATCAAGTTCTTGTTGTCAAATGAAGTTTTGTCCCACATTAGAGTTGTAGGTCTTGTTCCAAGCTTTCCATCCATTACTAGAAGTCTCTCATGTGATGCTTGAAGCTCAAGTTATGGAGGTCCAAGGTTAGGGTTTCAAGTGAACCAAAACTCATACCTTAGAATTTTTCTAAGTTACTTCAAGGAAGATTTCATGTCATGATCTTCAAGCTCAATTTCCATAATCTTCCAAGTTGCAAACCAAGATTGCTTCAACATCATAGTTGTTCTTTGCCATGCAATCTTTCATTTAAGCCCAAGTTCCAATCAAGAGGAGCCTTGTGCATCAAACTATTATGGTTCAAAGTTGGTGGTTTAGAAAACATTTCAAGGCATGATCCATAATTGATTTTGTCATGTTTCTCAAATCAGTCTTGCAGCATTGCCTCATTTCCAAGTCATGTGCATGAAATAAAAAATTGTGTACTCCAAACATTTCCAAAACAAGACCAACAAAGCATGTACTATAATGGAGTGATTTTGAAAATTCTTGCCCAAAGAAGGAAAGGGCAAGCATCCACTACTCTGACCCTTGCACATTCCTTCTGCTCTCCTCATTCCACTAAAGCAAAACAGCCATAATTGCCAAGTAACCCGTGCATGGTTCATCATCAACCATTGAGTCCAAATTTTCCATTTGATCATAACATCTGCTCCATTAGTTTTTCACCACAGTAAAAGTCCCCAAACTCACTTTTACTTCATATATAAGCTAAAGGAAAAAACCTAGCAAAGAAGAGCCTCCATTTGTGTGAAAACCAGACCTATCCATTTTTGATTCTCTCTGATTTTTCCTTCGAAACACACAACCCTTTGAGCACTTCATCAAGTTTCTTCTCAAATCATCTTCACCATAACCTCCTCTATCATTTGTTTGCAAGAAAAGCCAACTGTGAGTCCTTTGGTTTGAGATATTAAAGGAGATCCAAGGCCATTCAAGCTTAGCTCAAGCTCCTACAAGCTTCAAGGAGTCATTCTGCATCCTTTGGTGGTGTTTCAGCACGCATAGAAGAAGCAGCGGACATACTCCACTAGGTATTTTCTTGAACTTTTTCCCATCATTTTAGGCACTAAATAGGAGCATGCTGAGTACATCTGAAGTCCTACTCAAGTAGGCAATTTTTCATTTTGTTTTGTTTGAGTTTTATGAAGTTTTGGTTTTTGATGCTCCAACTGTTTGCCTTCGATTCACCATGAGAACAAACTTATTTTTAAAATGTGAGCTCATATTTGGCATCCCCTTGAAATTCTGAGTAGAAGGGTACCTTCCTTTTTCATTTCTAGGCATGTTGGACCTTGCTCCGGTGGCTTGTCGCCGGAGAAGACGACCGGAACTAGGGTTCCGACGTCTGGAGGTCAGGGGTAATCTGAGGTGGCCTTTGGCGCCCTTTTTGAATTCAAATGGATTGAGTTGTTATGTTTCCATTGGCTGTCGCATATGACTAGGCTCCACGTCAATTAATGAGTCCACATGGCATCTGAACTTGGGTATTGGGCTTTACATATTTTCTATTCACACACCCTTGTTTCTGGGCGCAAGCAAGTTTTGTACTGAATGCAGTTCATTTCTCTTTTACTGTTTTCACCCCCTTTGGGTTTTATTTTATTTTTATTTCTTTTTATTTCTAGTTTCCATTTAATTATTTTAAAAATAGTTCTTTAATTCCTAAAAATTCGCAAAAATATTTTTCTGTTAGATTAATATGTTATTTAATTTTTCCTTATTTTTATTTTTATTTTCCTTTTATTTTATTATTTTATTTTGAATTTACAAATTGAAGGGTTTTATTCTGAGATGAACCAGATTCTACGATAGCACGAGCTTCCTTGAGCGATGACATCGAAACCTCTGGGCCCTTGGCTTCTACAGGAGGCTTCCCCTGAATCTGAATTGTTTCGAACGCCTGGCAGAGTGTTTCGTGGATTTCCCCATCCACTTCCACGTACTTGAAGGATGACAAATGGCTAACCATAATATCCTCTTCACTGCATACCGTGACTATCTTCCTTTCCACCATATACTTCAACTTTTGATGCAACGTTGAGGTGACTGCCCCTGCAGTGTGTATCTAAGGTCGGCCAAGAAAACAGCTGTATGCTGGCTGGATATCCATAATGTAGAAAGTTGCATCAAAGATCTCTGGTCCTATCTGAATAGGCAACGTGATTTCCCCAAACACTGATCTCTTAGATCCATCGAAAGCCCTCACGACCAAATCACTTGACGTGCATATCAAACCTTGAATGTCCAACTTCATCAATGCCTTCTTGGGAAGCACGTTGAGAGATGATCATGTATCAACCAGGACATGCGACATCAAAGAACCTCTACATTCCAACGATATGTGCAAAGCACGGTTATGGTTCCTCCGGGAAAGAGTCAGATCCAAATCAGTAAAACCAAGACCATTACCGGTGTTCAAGTGAGCTACTATCCCCTCCAACTGATTAACAGAAATCTCCTGGGGTACGTATGCTGCATTCAATATTTTCAACAGCGCATTGCGGTGCGCCTCGGAACTCAACAACAATGACAGGATAGAAATCTTCGAAGGAGTCTGATTTAAGTGATCTATAATCTTGTAGTCGCTTTTTCGAATGAGCCTCATAAATTCTTCTGCATCCTTCGAAAGATCATCAGCGCCGACCTGTGGTTGGGCATTCTCTTCAATCACGGCCTTTCTTTTACCTTTGTCATTCTTATCAGCATTAACCTCTGGTGGCGAAAATACCCTACCACTTCTGGTGATACCTCCGACCCCAACTATATTCTCAACCGACAAACTTCCATATGTAGGCGCAGTCCATTCCTGCTTTTGCCCATTATAGAACACCTCTCCCCCATAATTCCATGGAATAGCTCTAGTGCTCTCATATGGCACAGGTCCAGGTACAGTAATGATAACCGGAGTTGGCCTAGCAGGCGCTGAAATATTGATTGTCCGGTATGGAATGGAAATCGTAGCAACTTCACTTTCATCATTACTTACTCTATTCTTAGCATCTTCTTTCACAACTTTATCAAATTTCAAACAACCTTCATCAATCATTCTATGAATACCCTTCTTCAAAAGATCGCAACCCTCAGGTTGCACTTCACATTCTGAGCAGTCAGCAGAACAACCAGGAAACACTCCCTTCTTCAACAGATTAGCCTTCACAAACCCCAGCGAAGTCTTCAAATCCCCAACATCAGTTATCATATTTAATCTTTGTCCTTCAATACAGCATTGGCTCCTGCCACCCCATGGTTCGGCATCGGGTTCTGAGTCACATTCGATCCATCGTTGGTAAAATAGATAGCTTTGGAATCAAGCAAGTCTTGTACTTTATGCTTGAAAGCTTTGCAGTGGTCAATACAATGAGTGTTCGCATCGTACCCAGCAGGTGGCGGGCCAGTGAGAGGAGCCATATTCCTCTTCTGAACCAATTGTAACTGTAGAAAATGTTGTAACAACTGAGAATACGACATCGGAGGATTCGTGAACTGCCTATCAGCCATTCTGCGCCTGGCAGCATAAGGTCGTGGAACATTGACTTACTGCTGAGCTGCAGCCGGGATATCTACTGTAGCGACTTGTTGAGAATAACGGGACCGAGCTCTACCTTTACCCTTGCGAGCAATAGCATTTTCATCCCCCTCCCTTCTCTTGGGGTTTGCAGAATACAGCTTATTTGTTCCTCTCGAAGAGGTTCCACCACCATTCGGAATCTTACCGGACTTGATTCCACTTTCAATTCTCTCACCAGCTATTACCAGATCAGAAAACCCTGCAGACATGCAGTCTACCAACTTCTCAAAGTACACACCAGGTAGTGAAGCCATGAACAGGTCGATCAATTCCCTTTCAACCATAGGGGGTTGCACTCTTGCAGCTAAATCCCGCCACCTCTGGGCGTATTCCTTGAAGCTTTCAGTACTCTTCTGCAACAAGCTCTGTAATTGTACCCGGTTGGGTGCTAGATCACTATTATATTGATAGTGATGCACAAAAGCCTCAGCCAATTCTTTCCCGTCGCGGATATGAGTTCTCTCAAGTCCCATATACCATTCCAAAGACGCCCCTGCCAGACTGTCTTGGAAAAAATGCATTAGTAGCTTTTCATCGTTGGAGTAAGCAGACATCTTCCTGAAATACGCCCGAATATGCACTCTTGGACAAGTCGTCCCTTTGTACTTATCGAAATCGGGCACCTTAAATTTGGGAGGAACTCTGACCCCAGGAACTAGACCAAGATCAGACATATCAAGGCCCAAAGAGTTCTGATTCTCAAACGATTTCATTTTCTCCTCGATTAGTTTGAACCTTCGGTCAGTTTCAGTCGGTAAACCACCCTCCATATCTCTTACATAAAATATATCATCCTGGTTATCTTCCCAATAAGGGCCAGCAGCCCCGTGTACAGCGCACACACTTCCATTACCAGCAGTATTACCATTCTCATTCGCATCTCCTCCGCCCGGAGGTATGACAACAATAGGGATACCCTGTTGAATAGATCCATCGATCTATGGAGGAATAACACCAGCTCCTCCGTGCAAAAAACCGTCTTCGTCAACCCTTGCTATCAACGGCTAGACCAAAGTTCTTAACTGTTCCTGCCCACTAGCAACAGTCTGCATAAGCTCCATGAATTGGGCCATGCGAGATGACTTCCTGCAATTCGGCTTGAATCTGATCCATCACTTTTCGCTAATTCTCTCGAGTCAGATACCTGTAGAAACTGAACTCCTCAACTTCCTCAATCCTGAACTGAAGAAAACCAAGCAGAGTTAGGAACAGAATGCCCCCAAGAACACCTGTGATGCAAATGAAAATGCAAGATGCAAAATGCAAACATGTCTATGTATGCACAGGGAGATCCCCCCTTGATTCCAGTTTCAATAAACAAGAAGCAAAAATGGACAACCACGCTATAATAATATTCTCATATATCAGGTAAAGCTGAGATAATACAACCAAATGAGAAATATCCACATACAAAGATGTACTGATCTCATCCAACATCCCTGGTGATGATCAAGATACAAAAGCAAATGAAACTACAAAAGATAAAACTCCCTAGTAGCCATGATCTCTACTCCAGTCCTGAGACTTCTTAAGCATCTCCTTTATATCTGGGTGATTTGGTCTGGCAACCAACTCTCTGATAAGGATGTCCCTTCTGCGTATCACATCCCGGAGATAATGACAGTGATCCTCCCAAGCATCCTCGCCGAAGGCATCCTCAAGCCTGGGTTTCTTCACCTCTGCTCAAATCTTGAACTCTTCAAGTGTTGATAAAGTTTCCTGGTATTTCTGCTCGATCGTTCTTCTGCTGAATGATTCTAACAATACCTCCCTCTCCTTAGCCTTGAATTGTGTCCTCAGCTTATCAACCTGAATTCGAAGCTGATCCTCTCTACTTTTGTTGGCAATTAAGGTAGCGTTCCATTGCTCGTTGAATTTGGATATCTTCAGATAGGCTCTGTCTAAATCCTCCTTCTTACTCTTCAAAACTTCACAAGTGCTTTTCAGATCAAGACCGACTTGCTTCCATGCTTGTACCTGATCAGCAAGTTCTTTCTCCAACTTGATCAAGGATTCTGACTTTGTCTTGGACAAATAAACAGCTTCACCTTTATCATGCTTCAGCTGACCGATCTCCTGTTTCAACTCTTCATTCTCTTTGCGCAACTCTTCCTTCTCTGCCCAAAGCTTGGTATATCTCAGGATATCGACGGTTGTAGGCGGCTCAATGACTAAGGGATACAATGGTTCTTCAACAGGAAACGACAATAGTACCTCTTCAACCCTCTTCTGAATCCACTCCAAGTAGGGATCATAGGCTCTACAATCTCCTTTGCCTAAAGAAAGCTTTCCTTTCTTGTGAATTTTACCCCAAGTGTCCACGAATCTGGCTGAGATACCATGATCAGCTACACCTGTGAAGTACAGAGATTCCTGCACTTCTTCTTCTTTCGGAGGTCCTTTCAAGGCATAACCAAGCTGTCTGACAGCCAGAGAAGGATTATAGTTGATGCTTCCTTTCCTCCCTATCAAGGGCATATTAGGAAAGCTACCACAACTAAAGATAAGCTCGCGACCCAGCAAGTCTCGGTTGAACCAGACAATATTCTTTTCTGTTAAACCAATAAGCCTCTTTGACCATTCAGACGAATTCCTCAAATCCACAAAAGCTCTAGAGCGAGGAAGGTGGTCAACAAACCACTTATGCAATAGCGGTGCACAACAAGAAACCATCTTTCCTCTTCTTTTCTCGTTCTTGTAATGTACTGAATGATACAAATCTCCCAGAAGAGTAGGTACGAGGTTCTTGGAAGCGAAGATATGAAAAGCATCGAAATCCACAAAGTCTGGTACATTGGGAAACAACACAATGCCATAGACACACAGAGCCAAAATAGCACTGAAAACCACCCAACAACCTTTTTAAGCATATTCTCGGGCTTTGTCCACCAAGAAAGATAAAGTAAAGTCGGAAACTCCATTTTTGCTGATACATGGTCTACCAAGTCAGAGGCGCTCAAATAAAGAGCGGCAGATAACTTCTCAAGATTAGGTTCTTCCTCAGAGCTGAAGAATGGCACCTTATTTAGGACCGGAACACCTAAGATGAAGGCGAACTCTTCCAAAGTCGGAGCCAACACATAATATAGGAATATGAAACAACGCAATGGCGGATCATAAAACTGTAACAGGGTATGAATAGCACCATACTCATAGCTCGTGATCTTACGGACAAGATTCAGAATACTCCCATAATCTTCCCTGAAGGTTGCCAGAACACCAGGATCAGCCAGGGAAATCAGACCAAATAAAGGTCCTAACTCAGGCGCAGGAAACTTGTACACAACAATTCTCTTTCTACTTGTTTCCATCACTACAGAAGACCGGTACCAGAATCAAGGGAAAGACAAAAACTTGTAACACACACAAACATGCCATGCTAAATGTAGGATGGTTATGCATATGCAAACATGGGATCAAGGTATCCAATGCTCAAATTTGATGTTGTGTTGTTGACTGGATTCAACTAGAGCTCCGCTCTAATCAGAACACTAAGACATCAGAAAACCGGAGTACTCAGGATCAAAAGTCTGCATTGACAAGAAAACCAGGGTTGGTTGAAGGCCAGGTTTCCTGCAAAACCCATCCCCTCTCACAGGTGGGTTCTAGTCTTGAAAGGTACGACATCCTATGCGGGTTGTCAGCGTCACATACTTTTGAGAAATAATGATACGTTCACCATTTCTGGTTTGGCATCATAGTCTAACGAAGCGGCCTCACTTAGCTGACTTCCCAAATGAACGGTCTCCAGAGTCGACAGTATCTCTAAGTCAATATTCCCTCAACTGCACCAGATGCGCAGAATAGAATATTTCCAAAGAAAAACCTTGTCTGAACGTGAATTTTGCACGAGCTATTGCGTGGCCAAACGCCACACAAGCTCCCACTACTCTCCATACTAATCCTGTGTGTATACTCAAGCCCAGGTCCGACTTATCTCTCAATAGAACAACCCAACCCACAACACAACAACAGCATAATATGATAATAAAATTCAAAAGTAATAATATACAACAGATATGTACAAAAAATAAACATCCAAAGACGCAACAGACAAGCGCTATGATTGACTCGCATAGGAAACCATTGCTTCCCCAACAGAGTCGCCAGCTGTCGCAACTGCGAAAAACACCCGGCGGAAAAAAGAAGAGTCGCCACCTTTTGTTATTTATCCCAAAGAGAGGGAAAGGAAACGATCGGAAAAACCTAACGAAAAAGGGAAAAGACGAGGTCAACAACCAAGTCCTGGATTCGGGAGTCGGTTACGCAAGAGGAAGGTATTAGCACCCCTCACGTCCGTCGTACTCGACGGGATCCACGCTTGTTGTCTATCTAAGGGTGTGTTTAAACTATCTATGCTACAGGCTCATGGGACAAAAAGAAAAAGAAAAGATACTCGGCAGAGCATCTCCGCTCTGTGCCTACGTATTCCCTCGTGCAATGGGAAAGTCAGAGTCAATGTAGTTCGGCTAACTACGGGTGAAAGGTGGGGGAAGGTTGCTCGCCAAGACGTCACGTCTTGTGCCTACGTATCCTCATCTGGTACGAGAAATTAGAGCAAACGTAGTTCGGGCTGACACAAAACCACAGGTTGATTAAGTGTTTTAACCGAGTAGGGTTAAACCTCTGTTCCAGCAGTTAGGGACAATGCCTGTTTGCGGTAGAACCGAAGCTTAACAACACTCTTTTTACGAAAAAGGCTTCCGATTAATCCCGAAGGAAAAAGGTTTGAAATTTGTTTTGTGTTTTTTAGTGAAGTGAATTAATTAGGTTTGTGATTCACGTTGCACTAAAGACTAGGACATAGGAGCGAATGCGTCGCGTATCGCCCCCAAACGGGACATACACTAAACACTCTAGACAAGCGAAAGGAGACCCCTCACTCATCATTCCCCATGTAGCTTAAGGCTCGTAGCGTACAATGTTCATCGCATTTATTAGATGAGTTAGAATTGTTTTGAGATGAGAAGAAGAGAGATACACGGAAGGTCTAAGGGAAACTCGGCCCTAACGTTGTCATGCAAAGTGGTCATAAGGTTAGGATTAAAAGGGGGAACATCTACCCTAATGTTAGCATGCTTGGATTGAACACCTAATGCCTCTCCTACTCCCATCCTAAACGGAGGGACTAGGAACCCTATGGGGATTATGGCAAAAAGCACAAGAAAGCACCAAGTAAATTCAATCACAAGCAAGAGATGCAAACATGAAAGATAAACATGCAAAGAGGGAGGAAAAGAAGTGCGGGGCAACAGCCGCCACAAGCGCGTCTTGACCTCTTGGAAGCAAGCAACAAATGCAATGCAAAAAGAGAAATGCAAGAAGGCAAGCAAACACGAACATGCAAGCACAAAAGAGAGTGGATGAGACAAAACGGGAGAAGTGAACTTCTACAACCATCGACTATCAATCATCGGAGACAAGTGGGAGGAAAAGAAGTGAGGGGCAGCAGCCGCCACAGGCGCATCTCGACCACTCAACTCAAACACTCAAGCGAAAGATAAACATCACGTTGAACGACATATACAGGAGTATGCATTCAAGTGGAAAACAAGCACAAGTGTCGAAGAAATCTCGATTAAATAATCAAGAACAACGACAAAATGTCCAGAACATTTCACCTCTAATGCATCATATTGAATTACGATGATTCGATGTGAAACGGTACCCAAATATGCAAGAAAATCAGCAAAATAGACCCACTGGCACAGTGTTAATCGGTTAACCCCAGTGGTTAATCGGTTAACCACTGTTAACGTTTAAAATTTTTGAATATTTGAACTGGTTAATCGGTGAACCATATATGTTAACCGATTAACACTCTGAAAAACTTTTAAAAAATTGAAAATCTGTGATGGTTAATCGGTTAACCATGTGCGTTAACCGATTAACACTGTGCCAACAGCAGAAAAACAGCAACAGAACAGAATTTTCAGCAAATAAGCACTTATCCGATCAACCGGATGATCGCATAATCACTTAATCATGAAATTAAACTAGAAAACCATGATTCAAACAGCCTGCGAACAGATTAACACGACCAAATCAGGGATCAAATAGATCAAATTAATCAAAATTCAATCAAAGATGAAAATCCACATGATTATGCAAATAAGCTAAAAACAGATTCGGATCCAACCTTCGAAGCGGAGATTTGCTCTAGTTAGTGTTGATTCAACTGGAATTGAATAGATCCAATGCTAGAAGTCCGGAATACTTCAAGATCCACACCAATTCTTGTGATAGAAATGAAGATACTTCAAGATTAATCCAAAATAAGCCAAATAATCACTTCCAAAATCACATCCAGACTCAGATCCAATTTAGCACGAAAATTGGATGAAGAAATTGATCCAATGAAGATGATGGATGGAGTTTTGAGCTCAAAAATTCATTGATTCCATGGAAGAATCAAAGAATTCAATGGAAAAGAGCTTTGGTGGAGGTTTTGGAATTTGGAAAATTGAGAGAGAATGAGATCAATTTTGAATTTGAAATGAAATTATGAGTGATTAGATGTGTGTGGTTTGGAGTGGATTACTTAAATACCAATTAGGCTTGGATCCAAATGAAAGGTTTGGAAAATATGGTTTGGAATGAGGAATAGGCATTTGGGGGGAAAATGAAATTAATCAAATTCCAAATAGGTTCTAGATCCTTCCCAAAGTGAAAATCAAGTTTGCACATGACCAAAATTAGACCCCAAAGCAGCCTGCATCAAACATTCACGTACAGAGGCAAAAATTGCACTAGTTAATCGATTAACCATATAGGTTAATCGGTTAACACCTTCAAAAAAATCCTAATTTACCCTCATTTTGCCTTGGTTAATCGATTAACCATATAGGTTAACCGATTAACACCTCAAAAATTTGAATTTTGGCGCCTTTTGGAGGGAAATATGTCCGTTTGTCCGTCTCCAACTGTTTGGAGCTCTGTTAAGCTTCTGAATCCCGTTCTTGAATGTTGCAACTGTAAGAATGCTTGATATGAGCCTAAGTGCTGCTCCCTGAGCTGAAAATACCCCGCAAAATAAAAAACATAAAATCGGTCGCTCGACCGCTGGACAAAATAAATGCCAGAGCCTCTGATGCTCGTTGTTCAGTCTTTCAGTCCTTTGCGCCGAAATGAGCCTGAGCCACAGGAATGCCTTGATCCCATGCCTCGGGAACGAATGCTATGATATGCAAAAAATGCAAAATGCAAAGAAACAAAAGCCAGTTAAGCTTAAAACGAAAGGGCAACTTTTGGGGTGCTACATACCTGATCATGAAAGGAAACGCCTATGGCCTATTTTTTAGCACCTTGAGTAGTGAAGATTGGTTTAACTTGGTTAAACCTAATTTCTGCTGCTATCTATGAAGATTGAAATCTTCTCTTCCTGCCATCATTTTTTACCAGCCCAAGCCCAGTCTGCATTACTATTTAAAGAGGCGCAGAAGCAAGGGAAAATAAGGACTCACAACAAGAAACATTTGAGTGTAAAATAAGGGTTTAGGGTTTTGAGAGTCTATTGTGTGTGACCTTGTAAGTCACCCTTTGTATCTTTGGATGTATCGTGGTAGACATGTTTGGACTGTTATTTGTTAATTGTTAATTATTCACTCAAATCTTTTAAGCAAGAGTGTATTATTCTTGATTGAAGCTGTTAAGCAAAATCAAGTATTGTGACTTTGAAGAGTGTCTTCTAAAGTCTTCCTTTTGTATTGAATTATTTATCACTGCTGTGATTGTGGGGAGTGAGAGGTGTCTCTTGTCTAGTGGGTTCTAGGCAGAAATTGCATTGGGTAGAGATTAAGTGAGGAGTTGTAAACTGGGAGTTTAGCTCTAAAGATTCTACTAATAGTGGATTTCCTTCCTGGCTTGGTAGCCCCCAGATGTAGGTGATGTTGCACCGAACTGGGTAAACAATTCCCCATGTCCTTTACTGCTTTCATTACGTGTTTTAATAATCTGTTCAGAAGCAGATGTCATAACATCTGTTATAACATCGACAGTCCGTTACTAGTAGTTTTGTCAGTCTGCAGATGTTACAACTGATGTCATGACATTGTGAATTTTTAAAGGAATTCAAAATGGTCATGTTCTGTCCTTGTTCTGTTTTAGCAGAGATCAATGTTCTTAGCATCTCTTAGGACATCTGAGATCTGCATACCAGAATTTCAGATCAGAGTGTGAAGTTGGGGATGTTAACAGTCAACAATGATTTCCTTGCTAGAATCAAAGATAATCAGAAACTGGATGTAAAATTGGTGGACTTGATGGCTGAAGATGATCAAGCTACAGAGAATGATTTTAAAGTAGACGAACAAGGTGTGTTAAGATTCAGGAATAGAATTTGTGTTCCCGATAATGCGAAACTAAAGAAGATGATTTTAGAAGAAGGTCATCGGAGTAGCTTAAGTATCCATACAGGAACTACTAAGATGTACCAAGATATGAAGAAAATATGTTGGTGGTCAGGAATGAAGCGCGATATTGCACAATTTGTTTATGCTTGCTTGACTTGCCAGAAGTCGAAGGTTGAGCATCAGAAACCTACAAGGTTAATACAATCATTAGATATTCCAGAATGGAAATGGGACAACATTTTTATGGATTTTGTGATGGGATTGCCAAATACTCCAGAGGTCATGATGCTATTTGGGTGATAGTAGATAGGCTGACGAAGTCAGCCTATTTTGTTTCGATTAAAATCAGTTTTTCTATGCAGAAGTTGGTGGAGATCTACATCCGTGTAATTATTAAGTCGTATGGGATTCCGTTGAGTATTGTGTCAGATAGAGATCCGAGGTTCACTTCCATATTTTGGGAGAGCTTGCAGAGACGTTGGGTACTAAGCTGAGCTTGAGTTTGGATTATCATCCATAGAAGGATGGTCAAACAAAGAGAACTATTCAGTCGTCAGAAGATCTGTTGAGGGCTTATGTTCTAGAACAAGGAGGTGTTTGGGATAGTCACTTGTCGTTGATTGAATTCACTTATAACAACAGTTTTCATTCTAGTATTGGGATGCCACCTTTTGAAGCATTGTATGGTCGGAGTGTCATACCCCAAATTTGTCCTACTTATGTATAGCTTTCATCTGTACATCTGTCTGTCAATAATTATTCAGAAATCCCAAAAAGATATGTTGTTTCTGCTTGTTGTCCAAACTCGGCTTCACAAGGTTAGGTTGAAGGGGAATGAGATTCATTTGAGGATGTCAAGTCAGGGATAAGTGCAGTATTTATTGAGATTCATTAGTTTTGACTTGATTTGTTAATCAGGCAAGGGTTTGTTTCAAGATTGAGGCCACAATACAAGATTTAGGTGGTATATGGTTAAAGCCTCAATTAGGGTTTCTGTGCCATTTTAGGTTATTTGCTTGTGGATCAAGTTATAAGACTGTACCAAGTTACATGTGCTTTGCGGTTGAGTATCATTAAAAATTAAGTCATTTTTGGTCAAGGTTTTGAGACCATGTAGTTCATATCAGGATCTATTCATGGATTGTTGAGATTTGGTCCTTAGTGCTTTTGAGGATTCAGTTTAAGTGTGGTGCGGGATTAATATTCATGTTCAAGTCCCAGATAATCAATTTAATATCCATTTCATCATCTTCTTTCCTAAATTCAAATCCAATTCCAAACCATTTCTAGATTCACATTAATCCATCTTTGTCCAAATTTCTTTTTATTTTTTACTATTACAAACCATAAATCCAAAGATCCAATTAACCTTTTCTTAACCAAATCACCATGTTGTTTTTATTTATCATTAATCCATGTTTAAACACCAATCCCACACTAGGTAATGGCTCATGAAATTATATCCACTAAGGCCCATTATACGTTTTTCCCATCACAATCCATATTACAAAAAAAAAGTATTACAGAAAATTCTACAAAACCATTAGAATAAAAGCCCAAATCATAAGCCCAATACATGTTTATGCAAAGTTTTTCACTGAAAAATACAATTGCAAGCTACCATGATACATACGTACATGTCATCCACACCAAGCCAATAATGTAGTACATTCTTCAGCCATTAATTTTTGAATACACTATTTCATGACTCATCCACCAACAAGCCTTCATCATGCAACAACATCTTGAGCCTAGACCAACCGTTACAAAATTTGCAAAAAAAACCATTCCCAAGCCACAACTTGAACAAGTCCCACCTTCCAAAGCTACACGCGCATGACGCCTCAAGCTTTTACACAAGGAAAGCTGACCTGTACATGAGACAAAACTTATACAAAATATCCCAAAATTAAACCTCACAATTTGTTAAAACGACACGACCTGGAAGCGAGTGGGAACGCATCGTACAATAAGTGAAATTGGCAAACAAACCTCAAGAAATCACGCCCACCTCAAATGTTATAAAGAGAGCTCTATGAAGGTGTGAGAAATACACAAGAAAGGGGGGTTTGAATTGGGTATATACTCCATTAAAACGTTTTTCTTGGTTTCTTCACTTGTTGCTTTCTATAGAGTTCTTTAAGATGCATTGCGGAAGCATATATAATAAAGCATAACACAAGTAAAGAACACATGATATATCCTGGTTCACTTGAGCAACTCTCAAGCTAATTCAGTCCACCCTTCTAAGGTGATTTCGCCTTACTCAAGCAAGGACTTAATCCACTATAACCAAACTGATTACAGTTGCACAAGCTAACTGTAGGTGACTAATAAATAGACAATGACACGTTTAGGGATCCCTTAGGATATAACATTCATTGACACCTAATAGAATCTGATTAATTAAGATATCCTATTAGTTACCACAAATGACAACTGTCACTTGTCATCTCAAGTATTCTGATCTTCAGAAGATCACTTGAGGGGCCACTAATTCTAAAATGAATTTGTGTTGCCGGAGATTACATGAGTGCTTCTTGTCAAGCAGATTACTCCTAATTAAGTACATAGCAAGTATTGAGCAACAACTCCTTGCTTCCTAATACAGAAACTAATCTAAAGATAAATCTCTATGAGATTATTAGAACAGTAGTTTCCATATTGCTTAAAAGCTTTCTTATATGAGCACTGCGGCTTCTTAGCATAAAGCTTTTCTGGTTAATCAACTATGTTGCTAACTTCACTCGTCAGCATCATTGGTTCTTAACAAGCTGGCTTGCATTGTAATGAGCTAACTCGCTAGCTACCTTTTGAATGAATCAAATGTTCTTCTTTTATAGTGCATCCAAGAGAGACATTGTGAGGGTAGAGATGTCCATTCAAATATTCCAACGGTCATTTCCCAACAGATAGAATACTCACGCGTTGTATAGTGCTGACATCACTTTCTTTTCCTTTTCTTGCAACGTTAATATATCATTGTGGGAGACAGCTCTTATCCACAAATGATGTGATCTTCATTTATCAGCTAGGACAGATTAGCTTCTGGCTTTGGTTCTTCTGATGATGTATCAGATGAGTAGTTCAGAAACTACTTTGGTATGATAGCGTAATAACATCAGAGTTTGACTTCAGCACCTTGTTTATCAGAGTTAATAGCAACAACTTATCTGATTAACACATCTTTATCTGGGTGAAGCTACATAATCTTTATCTTCAGAATCCAGTCTTTAGAGTCATTCTGCACTTGGTCTTCAGAGCCTTCAGCCTTCAGAACTTCAAGTCATCAGAGTCTTCAACACGTAATTCTTCAGAGGATTATATCTTCAGAGTCTTGATCTTCAGAACCCTTAAGTCTTCAGAGTCTTTCTGCACTTGGTCTTCAGAGCCTTCAGCCTTCAGAACTTCAAGTCATCAGAGTCTTTAGAGCTTGGTTCTTCAGAGGACTATATCTCAGATGCGTTGATAGCTTCCAGATCATATACACTTCTCAAAGAAGAATCCACAAGAGCATTGCAACTGCAATATATAACATCCTTGGATCTTTCTGATTGTGATCAGATACAGAGCCATACTTGCTTCTTCAATATGCTTTGTTTGCTTTCAGATCAGATGACTACTCAAAGCAGAATCCACAGGACCATTGCAACTACAACGTCCAGCATCCTTGGATCTTTCTGATCGTGATCAGATGCATAAGCAAACTAGCTTCTCCCATAAGCGCTTTATGATACATCACACAAAGTAACTCTCATATTGTATTAGCTGCACACGTTGATGTTGTTTGTTTGATCTTATATATTTAATTATCATGATCTGCACATAACAAACATTAGAACATAAAATGGTTCTTTCACAAATACTTAATTGTTATCATCAAAACATAGAGATAATCCTGTAGAGACAGATCTTGCTCTTACAATCTCCCCCTTTTTGATGATGACAAAAACATGTATTTTAATAGAACATTTTATACAGGGTAATCACCAAGCATTAACATATTCAGAGTTTCAAGCAATAGCTCCCCCTGAATGTGTTAACCTTAAAAAATCTTTTATGCTTGTTTAGAGACTTTCTCTGATCCCAAGACTCACAAAAAAGAAATATTTAATAAAACAAAATGAATAGAAGAGAAGGAATACTTCACTATGATATCAGAGAGCATAAGTCTTCAGCATCTGGACTAGTTCAGCAGAACTTCCATCTTCAGATCTTTAGAACTTGTTTTCTCTAAACATCGTATCAGAGCTATATACCTTTAGAGCCTTCTAAAGAATTTGCTTCTGTTTATCAGAACATCTTTCTGAGTGAACTCCCCCTGAGTTTCAGATTGGGTGAAAAATCAAATATTCTGACTTGTGAACCTTTCTGGGTGAACTCCCCTGGCTACAATAGGTCAGAAGCTAAGATCTTTAGAGCTTGATTCAATCTTGATTCTTGGTCTCTTGAAGCTAATTAATTCTGAGTCTGATACCAATTAGTTTAATACTGAATCTGATACTAATTCTTGATTCTGAGTCTGAGACCAATTCTTGCTTCTATGAAGATTTCTGATTCTTATGCTCTGATTATCATATTCACAGACAATTTACATCTTCTGAACATTATGATACCAAAATCAAGATGACTTTAACTTTCTCTTGAACAGTATTGGGTCCATCTGATTCTGAACATATGTTCACGAAGTGTATAACTTTGATTATATGAACAACCAGTTCATTTGAACTCAGAGTTCATTCATTTGACCTGTCTTTAGAATGCCTAGTGAACTTGTTCAGAGTTCCTCGGTAAAACATCAAACATACAGTTAGTAATAAACGCAGTTTATATCAGAGTTGATGTTTTGCATTCTCTTTAGGTTATATCAGATCATATTCTATTTCTTCAGATTATATCAAAATCATATTCTATTTCTCCCCCTTTTTGACATCATCAAAAAGGTGAGTTTTCATTAAAAACAAGATTTAAAATATATTCTATTTCTCCCTCTTTTATATTAGAATTAAATAAAATAATAGAGTCAAGAAATAAAACCTGAGTGCCAAATTCTTATAGATTGATATCTTTTCCAGAATTTGTTGAAGCATGCACAGGAGAGAGTTGTTGACAAGTTTCTGTTCAGCAAAACTTTCTCTGAAAACTTATTGTTCTTTCTTCATAGCTTGTTAATCTTCTTGAATCTCACTATCGTCACGTTCTCAACGTACAAGAGTAGTTTTAGAAGAAGAACCAACTATAACAACTTGCTTAGCCTTCTCAGCATCTTCAGCTTCTTGTGACTTCGAAAACATATTCTCTTGGAACAGATGCAGATGATGAGAAGAGCTCTCAGAGTCAAAACTTTCATTTTTCAGAGAGCTCATATTCCTTTGAGATTCTGGGATCTTCAGAATGATTCTTTATCTGAGTGCTTTCCATTCTGACTATTATCTTTCTTCATCTTGTTTCTTCAACATCAAAATACTATACTTCAGAAGTATCAGAGTTTGATTTGACAGAACTTCTTCTAATTGAATCTTTTATCCAAATAATCCAAATCTTTTGATCATCTATCTTTTTCCAGACAATTCTTGCATCATAAGAACTTATCCTTTGAATAGACGTAGTTGATCATCATAAACTGTCATCAAACCAAGATGTATTTCTAGCATCTATTTGAGTGACAACTTGCTCTTTATCAATTAGTATTAGTTCATCTGAGGGTGACTTCTTCTGCTAGAATTCTCTTACCAATTGAAGGTGTGAGAACTTCTGCTAATCCACCTTTGGTTTCTCCGCCTTTGGTTTTTGATTCCAAGCTTGTTATCAAATCAATCATGACTTGAATCTTAGTAACAGTGCTTTAATTTTGAGTCCTTGATACCAAATTTGGTCTTCCAGAAACAATATGCATCATGATAGATACTAATTGCATTCGGTTCTGAGTAATCATTCTGACTAATGTATAGAATGCTTTCATTCTTTATGATTACATACATTTCTTTTGAAGTTTGTTCTTTCTTCAATATCTGTACTTGATTTTGAAGAACTAGAGCTTTGGATACTTCTGCTTTATCTTCAGGAGAGATTCTCTACATCAGATTCTAGATATCATTGATTTTCATAATAGATTCTTCTGATCGTGAGGTTGCAACTCAACTTATCTTGATCAGCATCTATTGAATGAACAAATATGGAAATGTTTCCTTGCATCAGATCCTCTGATGAAGTTCCATCTTCTTCTTATCAGAGTAAGCTTCAGATCTTCTGATGAAGTTCCAGAGTAAGCTTCAGATCTATGCAGCTTAGCTCTAGTGAATGATTCCGCAAACAGTTCATCCAGATGTAAGCTTTGTTGCTGACATTTCAGAGCCAAGCGTAATCTGATTCTCAGAGCCTTCTGAAACATTTCTTTATGCTCTTCTCTCAGAGTTTTTCTGTAGAGTTGCTTCCTTAGAGTCCTTTGTAGCTTCGCTTCTAAGGCTTCACTTTTGTAGCCTTGCTTCTGAGTCTTCTGAAGCTACTGAATCTTTACACTCTTCGCTCAGAGTCATCAACTTAAAATCAAGTTCAACAGAGGGGGTTTCTTTGACAAGGTTTTCTCTTCTTTTCTCGGAGAGCTTATTTCAGCTTCTGCCTGCATATACTTAGCAAACTTCTTTCCAAGCGTAATATTTGTTTCCAAAGAAAAATATCATCAACATAAATCTGACAGATTAAAATGTCTTTCTTAATTAATTTATGAAAAAAGAGTGTTATCAATCTTTCCTCTAATAAGATTATTTTCCAGAGTAAAATTACTCAGCCTTTCATACTAATGCTCTGAGACCTTGTTTTAGGCTGTAGAATGATTTCTTTAATTTATAGATCCTGTTCTGGAAATTTTTTATTTTCAAAACTAGGAGATTGATGAACATACTTCTTCTTCAATAAAACCATTTAAGAAGTATTTTTAATATTCATCTGATTTAGATTGATGTTATTCTGATCAACAAAGGAAATTAACAAGATTATGAATTCTGACCTTGTCACAGAAGCATATGTCTCTGTGTAGTAAAAACCTTTATGCTGACTAGCTTTGAGGATTGAGAGAGAATCTTGTTCTTCTGGGATCATCCTTCTTTCCAATAAACGTCTCCTTTGGAAGAGAAGATTTGATTCTGGAGGATCCTCTCAGTGTTGGTTCTTCAGAAGCATCTAATGGAGTGGCATTTGGGGTAGCTTCTGATTCTTTAGCTGGAACAGTGTTTGCCTCTGATTCTTCAGAATCTTGTGAGACGAACCAGTAACAGCATCTGAAGTAGGATCTTCTGAATAACTCTTCTTGAACTTGTCTCATATCCTCTGGTTGCATTCTGCAGTATCTTCATCAACAGGTCATCCATCTGATTTCTGAGAGATATCTTCAGAGCACAGGTATTCTGATCTTCATGATTTAGAGCATCTAACTTCCATCAGGCTTTATCTTCTGATTTTGTTAGCATGACTAAAATGCAGATCCAGTCTTGATACAATTATCATCAGACTTAGATGCATCAAATGACACAATCTAAATTATAGTTTTGTTCTTACAATGCTGAGCTAACTCGTACAGTGTTATTTCAACCAGAGTTGACAATACATTTGCTTCTGAAAAGAATGTCAACTGACTTATTCATTATGAACAACACCAGTGACTTAAATCCCTTTAAAAAACAGATTGAATGACTTCTGTCATTGTATCTTTCTGAACAGCTTGACTTCAGGATCCAAACATTATGAACTTCTGAGAAAGAATGTCTGATAACATCTGACCAATTACAGTTTGTTCAACTGAGATAAAATCTCAAGTTAACAGAATTTAATTGTCCATGCTACTTCTAATAAAATTTTAGAGTTCATCTTACATCATATCCAAGATGAGTTAGTGAACTTTGCACGAAACATCTACAGATTTCTTTGAAGCTTCTCAAGGATAACAACTTTCAGATGCCTTGAATCAGGAGGATCATTGCTTCAAAATTTGAACTATCTCTGTTCCACCCTTTTCTGCAGACTTTATTCTGAAATTCTTATGAATCAAAAACATTAGTCAACAATATTTCTTTATTTACTAAAGAAAATTTCCAATGAGCTTTTCATGAGAAATTCAAGAGTGGACTAATCCATTCCTTGAAGACATCTCATACTCACATAGAAATAATCTTCAGCAAACAAGATTTCTTTCTTTCTGATGATTTGATCTTTTGAGCGAATACGTTATATATCCAAACACATTTTAAGATAAGCATTCAACAGAGAACTTCTTAACTGATGAATCTTTCTTGTCAGTTGATTCTTCAATCTTCTTCCAAGCTCTAGTGGAGAAGATTTAGTTGTTGATAACTTCAAAACTTCGAAGTTCAAAGAATCAATGACTTGCTCAAGGCAACCCATTTGATTACAATTTCAGTACTCATCTTCATCAAAAATTTATCTTTGACTGAAATTGTAAGAGGAGTGAAAAACCACCAAGAGTATTTCTTCACACAGCTTATGGATCTTTATCTGACACTGTTAGGTGTTTGATATCCATCAATAATAGAACCAGGCTCTGATACCAATTGAAGGTGTGAGAAATACACAAGAAAAGGGGGGAGGGGGGTTTGAATTGAGTATTTATTCCATTAAAACTTTTTTCTTGGTTTCTTCACTTGTTGCTTTCTATAGAGTTCTTTAAGATGCATTGCGGAAGCATATATAATAAATCATAACACAAGTAAAGAACACATGATATATCCTGGTTCACTTGAGCAACTCTCAAGCTAATCCAGTCCACCTTTCCAAGGTGATTTTGCCTTACTCAAGCAAGGACTTAATCCACTATAACCAAACTGATTACAGTTGCACAAGCTAACTGTAGGTGACTAACAAATAGACAATGACACGTTCAGGGATCCCTTAGGATATACTGTTCATTGACACCTAATAGAATCCGATCAATTAAGATCTCCTATTAGTTACCACAAATGACAACTGTCACTTGTCATCTCAAGTATTCTGATCTTCACAAGATCACTTGAGGGGCCACTAATTCTAAAATGAATTTGTGTTGCCGGAGATTACATGAGTGCTTCTTGTCAAGCAGATTACTCCTAATTAAGTACATAGCAAGTATTGAGCAACAACTCCTTGCTTCCTAATACAGAAACTAATCTAAAGATAAATCTCTATGAGATTATTAGAATAGTAGTTTCCATATTGCTTAAAAGCTTTCTTATATGAGCACTGCGGCTTCTTAGCATAAAGCTTTTCTGGTTAATCAACTATGTTGCTAACTTCACTCATCAGCATCATTGGTTCTTAACAAGCTGGCTTGCATTGTAATGAGCTAACTCGCTAGCTACCTTTTGAATGAATCAAATGTTCTTCTTTTATAGTGCATCCAAGAGAGACGTTGTGAGGGTACAAATGTCCATTCAAATATTCCAACGGTCATTTCCCAACAGATAGAATACTCACGCGTTGTATAGTGCTGACATCACTTTCTTTTCCTTTTCTTGGAACATTAATATATCATTGTGGGAGACAACTCTTATCCACAAATGTTGTGATCTTCATTTATCAGCTAGGACATATTAGCTTCTGGCTTTGGTTCTTCTGATGATGTATCAGATGAGTAGTTCAGAAACTACTTTGGTATGATAGCATAATAACATCAGAGTCTGACTTCAGTACCTTGTTTATCAGAGTTAATAGCAACAACTTATCTGATTAACACGTCTTTATCTGGGTGAAGCTACATAATCTTTATCTTCAGAATCTAGTATTCAGAGTCATTCTACACTTGGTCTTCAGAGCCTTCAACCTTCAGAGCTTCAAGTCATCAGAGTCTTCAGCACGTAATTCTTCAGAGGATTATATCTTCAGAGTCTTGATCTTCAGAACCCTTAAGTCTTCAGAGTCTTTCTGCACTTGGTCTTCAGAGCCTTCAGCCTTTAGAACTTCAAGTCATCAGAGTCTTCAGAGCTTGGTTCTTCAGAGGACTATATCTCAGATGCGTTGATAGCTTCCAGATCAGATACACTTCTCAGAGCAGAATCTACAAGAGCATTGCAACTGCAACATACATAATCTTTGGATCTTTCTGATTGTGATCAGATACAGATCCAAACTTACTTCTTCAATATGCTTTGTTTGCTTTCAGATCAGATGCACTACTCAAAGCAGAATCCACAGGAGTATGCAACTGCAATATCCAGCATCCTTGGATCTTTCTGATCCTGATCAGATGCATAAGCAAACTAGCTTCTCCCATAAGCACTTTATGATACATCACACAAAATAACTCTCATATTGTATTAGCTGCACATGTTGATGTTGTTTGTTTGATCTTATATATTTAATTATCATGATCTGCACATAACAAACATTAGAACATAAAATGGTTCTTTTACAAATACTTAATTGTTATCATCAAAACATAGAGATAATCCTGTAGAGATAAATCTTGCTCTTACACTCTATTCACTCTTTTTTGGGAGAGAATAGAAAATGCAGAAAAGGGGCTCAAAACGAAAAAATTGATTTCAATTGGAAATCCCCGATTCAAGCCATATCTCCCTGGCTCCGTACAAGAACGAACCCTTCAATTTCTTTAGGCTGAGAAAAAGAACGGGACCACTCTTGCCCCTCTTCAAAAACCTCTTACCCACAATCAACACCAACCTTCCCTCTACCTCCTTCAAACCTTCAAAATCTGTGAGCCAATCCACAACTATCCTTTAAAATTCCCTCAACCCAAATTTCTTCACCAAATCTGCTCGAACCGAATTAAAACCAAGATCTTGAATTGAATCAAACTCAGAAGGAAATGAAGAGAGACTAAAAAATAAATCGAAACAAAACAAAACATAAGTCTTAGAAATCGAACCTGAATGATGTGAACCGAAGCAAGTCGAGACTGAACCGACTGTGAGACGAGAGTGATTCGTGAAGAAGCCTTCGAGCCGTATTTTTTCGTCTTCCTCACTGCAACTGTGTTTTGCGATTGACTGAGCTTTTAAGATAAATGGTGTTGTTTTGTGGGTGAGGACATTCTTTATTCTTTCATTTTTTAAAAGAGAACCTGATCTATTCATGTTTACAATCTTGGGTTAAGCCCATTTCAAAGTTACTCATTACCAACTTGATTTCATGCGTCTTGCCCCTCTTTTTTTCTTCTTGTTTTTTTTCCTAAATTTTAAATTGTTTTTTCATTTGTTCTACTTCTTATTCATTCTTTCTTTTAAAAAAAATGTTATTACTATTTGTTTCTTCAATTTATTTATTTTACTTTTTTTTTCTTACTATGTTTTAGTAATTTTTGTTTTTTGTCAAAAGTTTGTTTGAATGTATACCCTAATTTCTTCATATTTATTTAGTGGTTTATATCTTTATGTGATTTCCATTTTGACTCCTCTTTCCATTTCTCTTTCCATTTCGATTCCATTTTCTTTTCGATTCCATTTTGACTCCTCAACCCCTTTTTGGTCCGTGCGACACGATTAAATTGGAGAATGATCCTCAATATCATTTCTCTATCTTATTTTTAGCACAGATATCAACTTGTGCAACCTCCTATAGTTCGACTTTCGTCATAAATCGATCTACGACGATTTAGCGCTACATTTCATCCTGATTCAATTCACAAATCGACTAACCACTAACTTTACTTTTCGTCAATATACAATTGTTTTATTTTCAGTCAAATATACCCTTGATTTAATTTCAGTCATTATATCTCGATTATATTGTCTTGTTCATATTATTATGGATATTATCTTGATTATATTGTTATATATCTTGTCATATTATTCATAATTGTTCATATTCAAATTCATTTTTATTCATACATATTCGAAAACACATAATAATTATCGAAACGCTAAAAGCCTAAATTGGTGGACTGTTGGGTCATTGGACTTTTTTAGGAACCCTAGCTTGGATTTTTGTCCGACTTTTGCTCAAGGCTTAGTTTATGACACTTTTCAGAAACCCTCTTGGGCTACCTGACAATGAACCCTTTTATTTTGTTCAATCTCGTGTAACTTACATGTATCCCTCTCCCATTCTGATGTATGCATATGTATTTCTTTGATTATGGTTTATCTTCTAGGAGCATACTTAGGGACTAGCGTAGATTAAACTGTTTTCAAACTAATTATCGATTCGTCATCGAGCCATTTTCAAACACACCTCGTAAGTCGAGTGCTCGTCCGTATTCGCCATCAACCTATCACACACATTTTCATATTTCATCATGGTTTCGATATTGGGGGCACCCTCAGGGACTAGTATCATTTCTCACAACCTAACCCTTGATTCATCGTCAAGCCGGTTCCATTTTCAATCAAACCCTCGACTCGTCGTCGATCCATTTTCAAACCAACTTCCATTCCATCCCGGTTTTGCATGCAAGTATAAGTCAAACCCTTGATCCAACGTCAAGCGGATTTTCTCAATAAACTATTAAGTCAATAAACAACTATTCAATTCTTTTCAAGGTGAAAAGAGGGGGATTAAGCCTTTAATCTCCCTTCAGTTGTTTGGATGCGGGTTATCTTACTCATGTGTAAGCAATTGACTCCTCTAAAATATTTCCAACTCGACAACATCCAACCATCGTATAAACTACTCATCATTAATATATCATTCAAACACAACTTCTTTTCAAGATGAAAAAAAGAGAGAGTCAAGTCTTTGACTCATTCTCCTGATTACTTAGGCCCGAGGAGCCTTTCTTAAGCTTCGAGTAATTGTCATCCAACCTAACTTCAAACCAATTCAAACCCTCTCTTTTCGTGGTCATTACCACGAACTACGGACGCTCTGATTCTTCATTCATTTTTGAATGTAAGACACGTAGGCACAAGATTGCGATGATCTTGGCGAGCACAATCCCCTCCATCTTCTGTTTCCCCCAATCCTTTCCTGTAGTCGAACTACGATGCTCTGATTTCTCATTCTCGTCCGAATGAGCATACATAGGCACAAGGGCCTCAATCCTTGGCGAGCACCCTATCTTATAACCACCCATTTCCTCTTAACGTCTTTATCCTTTTATCCTACCATTTCACATTTAGTATTGAGAAGAAAACAACTAAGCTTAGCTAACGTTCATCACAATTCAAATTAAGAGGTTCCCGTTGAGTGCAACAGACGTGAGGGGTGCTAATACCTTCCCCTTGCGTAACTGACTCCCGAACCTGAAACATCGATTGCGACGATCGTGTTCCTGTACTTTCGTTCTAAGATGTTTTCTCGATATTTTCCTTTCCCGTTTCTTCGGGTTAAATAAAGTTCGGTGGTTGTTGCACCCCAAAATTTGCGCTCTCTTTATAACCCTACCTGGCTTTTATTTCGCCTTCTTCTGCATCTTAATTAGTTCATAACTCATAATCATACTCTGCATGGGTTTTCTAAGACATAGGATCAAGAGTTTCTGTGAATCAAATCATTAGGTATCAAGTTGAATCTCTTCAAGAATTTTCAGATAACATGAGCCAAGATCACAAGTTCATAATTCAAGACTTCATCCATTTCAAATTCAATGGCATAAGGGAGATCCATCATTCCAATTTCAAGATTCATGAATTCAAGATTAGATTTAAGATTATTATAAAGGAAAATTTCATGACATTGCAAGAATGTCACATTTGTTACAAAGTTTCCAATTGAAATTCTAGTAACAGACAGTCGATGTTATACTGGATGTTATGCCATCCACTAATGAACAGACAAACAAGCTAAGCAGTAAAACACTTAAAGAAAGCAATAAATAACACAGGGAATTGTTGACCCAGTTCGATGCAAATCACACCTACTCTGGGGGCTACCAAGCCAGGGAGGAAATCCACTATAAGCAGTTTTAAATCAGAGCCAAACTACCAGTTTACACTCTTTACTTAAGACCTACCCAATGCAACTTCAGCCTAACACTAGACCTGAGTTCCTACTCACTCCCTCTCAATCACAGCAGTGATATCAACCAAGTAAGTTACAGATTAAAATGAAGACACACTTCAAACAAATCTTGATCTTGCTTCACAGCTTCAATCAAGAGACACAACACCCGTACTTAAAAGCTTAGAGTGACACAATCAAAGTACAACTCAAAACACACTAGTCCAATGCAATCATCCAGGAGATAATTGCTTGGCTCACAAGAAATCCTAAGACACAAACACGCACATGAAGAGCAAATCACACAGTCAGAATTCTTCACTCATAATCTCTAAGTCTCAGTACACAATCAGGATTTCCACTTCTGTATTTATAGGCAGCGTAAGTTCCTTGGGCCTCAGTGCAGCCATTAGGTTTAACCAAGTTAAACCTCTTTTTAAAAATCAGGGTTCTGTTAATTAGGTCATAGGCATTTTACGTTATCCTCAGCATTGCCTAGCATTTCACCTGAGATAACTAAGCGCCCTAATATGTTTCCTGAAATCTTGCCTGAGCTAACTCAATCATTATACCAGAAAAACAAACACGTGTTGTTCATGTCAGCTACCTAATGTCATAACATTCAGTATGACATCCAATACACTTAACCAACCTTACCCTGCCGAACACTACACAGGCATGTCATGACATCTACACGCAAAACAATGTTTTACCATAAAATGCAGCCAATCAAGAACATCTATAACAACTTTAAGCAATGCTTAGAAAATTAAGCTATTTCTAATCTTGATTCAAGTTTCTAATCAACTTCATGCTATGGTACCCTTCATGCCTCATTAAGTCTACATGTTCCACATTATGCCCACAAATATCCAAGGAAAAACAATTAAGGTTTAATGCAACATTGGAACATTTCAAGATCAAGACCATTAGTGTTTAGCCATGGGCAATTTCAATGTGATCTAAAACAGCCCCATGACCAACTAATTCCCAACCAAATAAACCATGTCACAAAACTTGAGGAACTAGATCATGTTGGTTCACATGCATACCAAAATTCAGAATTTCAAAATTCTGTCAAGAGGAGAAGCATGGACCACAAGGACAGCCCAAGAACATGTGAATAAAGGAGAGCAATACAAAAGGGCATCAAAATCCAGCAATAGTGCAGCAGAAAAAACAACAATGCAGAAAAAGCAGCAAAAGCAGAAAAGCAACATGCTAGAAATGGAAAGAAAGAGGGTGCACCAAGAAAGTGGCATTGGACAAATAAGTGAAAAAATCTGAAGTTTTGAAAGGAGTGAAAAACCCTAATGTTTTAAGGATAAGAAGGACAACAGCAGTAGAAAAAAGGGAGCCCATTTTTGGAGAGAAAGAGGAGAACAACAGTAAGAAGATATAGAGAGCAAGAGATAGAAAAAACATTAAAGAACATTCATTAAGAAAAACCAGAAAAATAAGAGAGAAAAGTGACATTGAGAACAAGAGGGTTTCAAAAAGAAAAACAGAAAAAGAGAGATAGAAACATAGAGTGAAAGAAGAAATACATCCAACAAAACAACAGTGATGATTAGAAGGAGAGTATCAACTCTTGGGTATCCATTTCTTTGAACCTTACTCTCTTTATATCTCATTGTATATACTCTTGTTGCTTGCATGGTTGTTGCGCACATTATCTTTGTTGTTAGTTAGGATAGTATTTGTGGATACATAAGTTTTTAATTAGGGTTTAAGAGTGATTAGTTATTGTAAAAAACAAGAGTGAGTTTTGTAGAGAGAGAGGTGAGAACACTTAAAAATCTCAAAATGCTGTCATGTTCGCTGGAAAGTTCACACAGTAAACATTGCCCCCTTTTCCCTTTGTTTCTATGAAAAAGGGCGTATTTTGGGCAAAAAGCATGAAGTTCGCACAACGAACTTCTTGATGTTTTTTTGGGCAGGTTCGCTAGCAAGTTCACACAGCGAACTTTGGCCCCTTTTGCCTCTATTTGTGAATAGTGTGTATTCGCCAGGAAGTTTGCACAATGAACTTGGTGAGGTTCGTTGGCAAGTTCGCACAACAAACTTTAGTGCCTTTTGCTTCTGTTTGTGAATAGTGTACTGATTTTTAAAAAAAGCCTAAGAAGTTCGCACAACGAACTTTCCTTTGTTTTCAAAAAAAAATTTTCAAGAAGTTTGCACGGCGAACTTCTTGATGTATTTCATGCTGTTTTTTTTTTCATATCTTGTTTTTATTCGTTATTTTCAAGCCGATTAACTCGATGTGGTTGTACGGCCATTATATGTGTATATTGTTACGGTCATCCTTGACTTTTGGTTCCAAAAACCTACTTTTAAAACAAACTCTCAATTCTTATCGAGCCATTTTTGACCTTGTAAGTCGATTGCCTTGTGCATCGCCATCAACCTTGTTTGCATCACCTCAAACCTTTTTTAAGAAATCAAACCCTTGATCCAACGTTAAGCGGATTTTCTTAAACAACTGTTAAAACCAATTCACCATCCTTTCTTTTCATAACTTTCCTCTTAAAAACCTTGGTCTCGTACCAAGTGCATTTTCAAATTCTTTTCACAATAAAACTTGAATGGTTGTGGAGTGGTTAGGCGTAGGCCTTCTCCTATCCCGAGTGCTTGACATTACCTTTAGGGTTCACTGTCGCAAAGCACTTACAATTCAAGATCAAAATACCTTTAATACAGAGAATAAAATTCTCTTTGTATTGAACTAAAGAGAGATGATTGAGTATAGACTTCTTCCTCTCCGAGTGTCAGAATACTCACTGTAGAGTGTGTGGTCTCGATACTCGTCTTTCAATATGAAGACATTCTTGTATTTTCCACACCTTTTCATAACAAAACTTTGAGATAAAGAATTGGGTACTACCCGTAAGGGGTTACTATCCGAGGATCTATTTCACCCCTAAAAACAAATTCCACAAACCAAACGTGACATCTTGCCTCGAATGGAGAAAACTAATCTTTTCAAAAAGGATATGTTACATTCGTTCTATCGCAAACAGGTAATGCCTAAGTCTCCAACGAGCGAGCATCCTCATCTGCTAGAATACACACGATAGCATCATCCACAAAAACACCAGTTAATAGTATCATGAACTACGTCTGCTCTGATTTCTCATACCAGATGAGGATACATAGGTACAAGACGACAATGTCTTGGCGAGCAACCTTCCCCCTTCACCCGTAGTTTCCCGAACTATGTTGACTCTAACTTTCTCATATCTGTTGAGAATGCGTAGGCCTAGGACCGCGATGTCCTACCGAGTCTCTTCTTCCCCTTTATCTCTCTCTTCCCTATTTCTAACCCTTTTTTTATCCCTTGGAACACTCTTAGAAAGCAATACCTTTTAGCAAATACCTTTATACACTCGAGTACGATGGATGCGAGAGGTGTTAATACCTTCCCTTCGCATAACCGGCTTCCGAACCCTTTCTCTTGGTTGCGAGACCATCTTATACGTTTCTTTCTTGAGGTTTTCTCGATGTTTTCCTTTCCCTTCATGGGATAAATAAAGTTCGATGGCGACTCTTCTGTCTTTCCGTTTTTGCCTCTCCATCGTTGCATTTTTCGAGCAGCGACAATGGTGACTCTGTCGAACCGTATTTCCGCGCCTTTTGCGCGAGGGTCGTATTGTTCAAATGATTTTTTGAGGTGCGACACGGAGGTGCATGACACCTTTGTGTTTGCATGAATCTGGTGAGAGTGTGGTGCTTGGATCTGAATTAGTCCAACAAACTATGGAGAAAGTGAAACTAATTCGAGAGCAGATGAAAGCTTCTCATAATAGAGAGAAAAGCTATCATGAAAAGAGGAGAAAGGATCTTGAATTCTAGGAAGTGGACCATATATTTTTAAGAGTCACTCCAGTGACCGACGTTGGACGTGCCTTAAAGTTGAATAAGCTCACTCCTCGTTTTATCGGTCCATATCAAATATCCAAAAGGATAAGAGTTGTTGCTTATAGAGTGGTGTTTCCACCAAGTCTATCCAATCTTCATGATGTATTTCATGTTTCGAAGTTACAAAAGTACATTCCAGTTTCGTCGCATGTGATTTCGATGGACGATGTGCAAGTAAGGGATAACCTTACTTTGGAGGTTGTACCTATGAGGATTGATGGTCGCAAAGTGAAACAGTTGTGAGGCAAGGATCTTGCTCTCGTGAAGGTCGTGTAGGGATGCGCTGCATGAGGAAATATGACTTAGGAATTGGAGAGCAGGATGCGAGAGTACTATCATGAGTTGTTTGCGTCAGGGTAATTTTCGAGGACGAAAATGTTCTAAGTGGGGGAGAGTTGTAACGCCCGTTTATTTAAATTATTTTTTTTAATAATTTAATTTTTTGAAATTGGGTGTGTAATTGTGAATTGTGCGTTTTGTTGTGTTTGGGGATGCCCTTGGTGTGGGGTAGTAACCTTAAGAGTAGCGATTGGTGGTGTGAGAAGTAAAATCAAATAGAATGTATTGTTTATAATTAGTTAATTAAGTAATATTAGGTGAATTTTAACTTAATTAAATATTGTTGAAAATTATTAATATTATTATTTTAATTAGAGGGGATCAATAATAATAATAATAATAATAATAATAATAATAATAATAGAATAAAATAAAAGAAAATGAGATATTAAATGTGTAGAGAATTGAATGGCAGAATTGTAATTACATAGTGTGAGTGAGGGTAGAAGATGAAAACCATAGTGAGGGAGTTTATGAAGGAATTGGAAAAGATTGAAATCAATTTTTTTATTGTACGTGTTTGGAACTGAAGGTGAGGAACACTAGGTCTAGAGGAGAAGAAGAGGAACCACCATCAGCAAAAGTTTGGAAAGCTTAATTTCGAGGTAAGGGTGGGGTTCTGGTTCTATATAAGGGTTAACATGTTGAACGATGGATAGAAGTTAGGTTTTGTCTTATGCGTGAAATGTTTTTCTATATGGTGATTACTATGAATACTTGATTAATAATGAAATTTTTATTCATTTGTGTGATAAATGATGTTTTCTAACTGATATGTGATGAGTTCTGTACATATATGTGTGTAGAAATTCTATTTTGCAAATTATTGAAAATTCCTCCATTGTTGAGTTTTGGAGTTTTGAGTCGGAAGAATGAAATTATGATGAATTGTTGTTAATCCATGAGTAAAACAATGCATAATAGAGGTTTAGGACGTTATTTTGGTATAAAATCGGGTCTATGGTGATAGGGGTTAGTGGTATAGGCTTTGGTGTGAAATTCTGGGGTGAAAGTGCTTTTAAAAAAAAAGCTTTTTGGGGTTCGGAATAGTATGCGTCAACTCATAGGTTTAGAGTATACCTAAGTACTTTGTGCGTCGACCTCTGAGTCGACTCATAGGCAGAAAAACAGCAGAAACAATTTCGGTCATAAATTTTTAACCGTTAATCCAAATGACGAACCGTTCGAAGCGTTGGAAAGCTAATGAGTCGAACTTTAACATGGTATAATTAGATGAGTTGTTTTTATATTTAATATGTTGAATATTATGACTATTACTTGTTGTGCATGTAAGGAAATCCCGTTGTAAGTGGTGAAACTCGAAAGTTGTTATAAAGAGGTTGTAGTGTTGTTATTAGTATAAATTGAGAATATTTTATGATGTTATTGTGATTGTATATTATATACATGTATGTCTATACTGTATGAAATATATTTTTATGCTTGCTGGCCAATTTGGGCGATGTACAATAACCACGGTGGTGGGTTATTGCACACGATGATATTGTTGTTGTTGTATACATAAATAGTTGCATTGCATACATTTGTAGACAGATAGTCCGTTGTTGGTGAGCCTAAAATCCTATTGTGTGGATTGGGGCCGGTAGCTGATTCGGAGGTGATGGATCGATGAGTGGTTCTGGTCCTAGAAGGTGGGGACTAGAACCGTGAACCTGGGTGTTCATGAAATTTGATACCACATGCATATGCAGTGAGTCAGGTGTGAGTCTCATTGAATTATATGTCATCTATGTTGCTAAGTTATTAAATATGTGGTGATGAGTGATTAATTGTTTTGTATTGTGTGATTACTGTTTGTTTGGTGAATAATTGGTGATGATATCGTTGGATGATTGATGTGAGATATTAGTTGAATTATTATTGTGCTAACTTAATGCATGTTGTTTAACATGATTTCCTTTATATTATCATGATATCTCATCCCTTCTGTTTGAATATTACCTCTACATGGGTATTGTGCATATACTCTACAGTAGGACTCAAGTGTGAGTTGAAGATGGAGTTTCCTTACCTTTTCTCTGTCGTTGGCGTCTGCTCTGATTGTAACACTGGGGAGTCGTGGGAACGCTTTTATGAATTTTAATTTTCTTGAGATTATGGACATCTCCTTTAATATGTTTAATTGTTGCCTGTTGAATTACATGTTTCAAATTTAAATGACTTTATGTTTCCGCTGCAATAAAAATAATGTTCGAGTTTTGTGATTTTGCAAAATTATAAGTGTTACTTAGTCAGTTTGACGAGCAGGTTTTGTATGTTGGCCGTAACATTCTAAATTGCGCGTGTTTGAAATGATTACTCTGATGTTTTATTTTATAGAATATTACGGGGGAAATTTAGGGTGTTACAATTAACATCGGGTTCCTCCTGGGCTTTAAGGGCTTCATGACCTAGGGACACGTGGCCTCTGGAAGTATATGCCTAAGATAGGCGACTACAGGAAGTAGAGCTAGATGGTTGTGAACTTTGATCGTGTGAACCATCAAATGAGGTATCATCGACTTGTGGCTTGGCCCCTGGCCCTCTCACATCGTATAGACACGTGTTGGGACACACGATCGAGCCTATTTCTATCTTGGTTGTTTTCAGCAATTACAATTGTAATAAAACCATAAAGTTACATAAGAAATTCAACCAAAATGCAGCCAAACACAACTTCGGAGATACATCTCCAAAAATAGTACAGAAAAATTCCGGAGATTCATCTTCGAATGAACTCACAATTTTCAGCAATGGAAGAAACCTCATTGCTCCCCTAACCTCCAACCAAATGACAATGCATGTCTATATCAACTACCTAATTCAATTGTACTACTATCTAATACAACTTAAACAACCTATGTTACCTAAAACATCATTCAAAATACAAAAAAAAAAAAAAAATGAAATGAGAAATTTACCAAATTTGAGTTGTGAATGAGGAACTTGAATGAAGTGAGTAACTTTGTAGCAAATGAAGTAGAATCGAGTGAGTGAACTTGCTCAAATAGGATTTGAAAATGGTTTACAACAAAAGAGCTCAAATGGAGTTTTTTGAGTGACTTTTAAAAAAAATGAAGGAAAAAGAGAAAATGGTGTGACGCGAGTTTATAAATAAAACGTGTTTGGAGATGCATCTCCGTAAAACTCAGAATTTTGAATTCATTATTTGTATGGAGATACATCTCCGAACTCATCTTTATGTTATACGAAAATACATCTTCGAATAAAATTTTGATAAAATAAAAATGACTCAACCATTTGTTTTAAAGAATGTGTAAAAAAGTGCGTGTAAATAGTATCTCTAAATGTTAAACACATTTATAAATTTTCACGATTGTAAATAAACAACCTTTTAATTTTAAGTTAGAAGAAAATGGACTTAGACAAGTATTGAGAACAAATTCAATTAAAAAATATAAGCCGTCACTAGATTTTAGAAATAGTGCATGATTATCTTATAAATCATTTATAAGAACAAATTAGAGTAAATATAAAAGTAATAAAAAGTGAAATAATTTTTTTTACATGTATCGTGATAAAAAAATTACATACATATATACTATCATATAAATATCACTTAATTATTTTGACCAATCAAAATAATTAGTAAAGAACCATCTTCACCGAACAATAAATGCCCCTAAGCATAATGTCGCGTCCAAATTTATCCAATGCCTAGAAAAAATCTATACAAGTGACTTGTAAGTTGTAACAAGCCATACAATATTCA
Source organism: Lathyrus sativus (assembly GCA_963859935.3). Taxonomy (NCBI): domain Eukaryota; kingdom Viridiplantae; phylum Streptophyta; class Magnoliopsida; order Fabales; family Fabaceae; genus Lathyrus; species Lathyrus sativus. The sequence continues at coordinate 925,048,575 of OZ012735.1, forward strand.
TCATCTCACATTCATTCTAATTGATTTGTCGCCATTTTCGAAAACGAAAACTCGTCACTATGTTGGACATCAACCACAAGCTGAGGCCGGCCCAAGCCCACAGAAACACAATTGAGTTCAACAATCTCTTGTTGTTCATCACGGGCCAGATAACCCATTTCCATGTCATGAACAATAACTGAGCCCGAAGAAGCACTATTAACCTCCACCTTGGGGTGCCTAGATTTGGAAGGCGAGGGTGAATAAGACTCATACGGAGGATACAGCTCAAAGTCGTATCTTGTCGAAGATAAGTCAATTTCGCTGCGGCAATGACGAAGGATGTGCGCCGGGGACATGGAATGGGCCGGAGTTATGGGCCTGCTTGTCATTGGGCTTTGAAAGCCCGATCCACGGTTCTGCCTTATGTGCTTCTTTGCGTTGTTGTGCCAATGCTTTAGAGCTGTGGCTACTCTCTCATTGAATATTGCTGGCTTCATAGTTGAACCCATCTAATTTCAATATAAATAAAATAAAATTTTTTAATTAATGAAAATGAAAAGGAGTTACTATATATAGTATAACTTAATAAAGAAGTTATTATCTTAACACATGAAGTTAAATAATTAATTACTTGTGTGACGAGAGCATAGAGAGGAAGAGTCACATAGCTGCAAAGAATTTGGACGAATATCCTGCCAAAATATTAAATCAGTTTACTTCAGTTAATAGTTGTGCAGAGACATTAAAATGTAAAATGCATGAGTGTGAATTTAAATATGAAAACAATTAAAACGAGTATGAGACTTACCCCATGAAAATTCTAATGACCACATCCTCTGATCGAGAATTGTAACACGATTTCAATCCAAATTGAAACTGGAACAATATTACAAAACAAATTTAAAATTTGGATTTCATTATAAATGTATATCATAAAATCAAATATGGATGATTACTTACTGCAGTCCATGAAAAGAAAGCAAGCTGAAAGGCATTCTGTTTCAATAAATATGAAGAAAAAAAACACACATAAGATATTTGGATTAGTCACTAATTTTTTTTAATTAAAATTATGTGATTAATATAAACACAAATAAATATAATATACCTGAAAGAGTACAAAATTAATAAGGTAAAGAATAAGTCTAGGTTTGTTAAACCAAAAGAGATCATCCCCAGGTTGCACCACTGGCTCACCCTTTACCACCCTTCCTTGTTTTTGAATTCTTAGACCCATTTGAGTTATGATCACTTGCAACTTTGTTCCAACCAATAGAACAATCTGCAATTTAATTAGAACATAACTTAATTGATATGATAATTATTTAATTATTTAATTAATTAATTATATAAGTTATTGTATTTTTATATGTACTTACAATTAAAGGAACAAATGGTAGCCATAAATAAGAGTACCACCCTGTTCAAACATAATAATATTTAGTGAAATAATTTAATCTTAATTATGAGTTATTATAAAATGTTATATTTGTTTACCATGAGTATGGAATAGGAGGAAGAACACTGCAATAAACCAAAGTGAAGGACTGAAAAATTAAAAGAGAGTATTCAATTATACTTCATATAATAATTTATCAAACTTCCAAATGAAAAATCATAAAAGGGCTAAAAGAAAATTAACCTGATTTCTACTACAACTTTAAAATCTTCTTCCAAACATCTTTTGATATACTGTCTAAAGTCAAATTTTTGGTGACTTGAAGGTGCCAAATGTGCCTAAAATTATCATATAATATAATATAATGTTGAATTTCATAACAAATAAGTATAATTATTAAGTAAAGTGAGAGTAATATATTACCATTATAAATCCATGTCTTAAGGTTAAGTAATCCACTTCAGGAACTGACCTTACAAATTGCCTGAAGAAACATACCTGAAAAATGCAATAATGTTAAGCAAAATTAAAGACATAAGCTGAAAAAGCTAAAAAATGAGTTTGAATTTAACTTACAATCCAAATGAGTACAGGATTTTTAGTCCAAAAACTCAAGTGTCTTCTTCCAAATGAAGTCTCATTAGCAAATCTAAACCTCTCAGGATCTATCATTCACAAAAAATGCACCAATTAACATATGCTATTAATTAATTAGTACTATATAATATAGTTTTAATTCATCACTTATAGAATAAAACTATATACTATAATTTTATAACTAACTAACCATGTGAAAATTGGTACTCAAGTGTCTTGGTTTCCTCTTCCCATCTTTTCCATCTTCTCATCTAATGTGTTATAATCAATCAAATTATATTACCAAAGAGATAAAATAAACTATAGTTTAATTAATGTGATTATAATTAATGTGTGCTTAATCTTTACCTTTGCTCTGCCAAGAGCCAGAGTAAGTATGCAATAAAGAACATGAAAAACAGCCAAAACAAAGATGAATATATGAAGCTGATGAATTCCGTCAGCCGAAACAAATGCTACTTTTCCATTTTCTGCACATTTATCAATTCCTCCACCGGCCAATATCCTTCGCGGATCCGCTAGTAATCTCCGGTGGCCACCGGATTCGTCATCGGAATCTCCCATTTTAGGTGCATTGTTGCTACAAGGATGCCATGTGGCCGCAACCTTTTCGGATATACATATCTCCGATATTAAACCTTGTCCTACCGTTAGTAGCAATGATATGAACCCTAGTAACATTAACTCTGCAATTAACACGACAAAATGTTCAATACTATATAATATCAAAACTAACTCGATTTCTTAAATTTTTTTATAGAATTTTAAATTTGCACCTGATTTGATTTTTTCAAGTGACTCATGTAAAGCGCTTTTGTGTTTCTTCTTCAACCACTGTAGATAAAAATTAGCGTTAGTATAATGATATTATTATATATATGAATTAAATTGTATTTGAATGTGTAGATATATGCGTGTATGTATACATTTCCGATGAAGTGGAAGATGTGTTCAATGATGATAGATATTAAAAGTATAACAAAGCAAACAACTGCAACAGCCCAAGTAGGTGTTTCAGTTAAGCTTCTTCCTCCACCTTCTCCAGCCATGCTTGATTTTAATTAATCTGCTTCTAAATTAATTTTTTTGAGGTTAATGTGAATGAAAAATGAATGATGGTTGAGGTTATGGAGATGAATTTGTGTTGTAATATAATAGTAGTAGTGGATGTGAAGTTGAGATTAAGACAAAAAAGTGGATTATAGTTGCTGTTAATGTTGGTAAAAAAAAAAAAAAAGAGAGAATCCAATTATCCTAGGATGTGTTTTGTTCTCTTAAAAAAAATGTAATAATATAAAGTTATTGAACTTTGACGAGTAAATGAACTTTTGCATAGTAGTTATGTCTAGCTTAATTTATGAAAACATTTATTATTTTATCATATAGTTAATCTATTGTCCAAGGATGTGTCATGTGTATTGTCCAACTTGATGGTTCATTTAATTATCTATTTTAATTTGATACTGTAATTTGTTTTTTTTATTACTTTTGGTATATTCTTGGAATTTGGATGATGAAGATTTATTTAAGAATTAAAAAAATTCATATAGTTTTGTTCATTTAAGCGGGAATCATACCATAACACGAAATATTCTTTTTTATTTTATTTGTAATCGGTTATATATATATATATATATATATATATATATATATATATATATATATATATATATATATATATATATATATATATATATATATATATATATATATATATATATATACATATATATATATATATATATATATATATATATATATATATATATATATATATATATAATGCTATAAATTTAATTTTTTAGTGTAAACTGTTAAATTATGAAGATTATTAAAGCACATTGTCCTATGAAGTATGATCACACGTATTTAAAATTCGTCATTTTTACTATGTGTTTGATCCAGACAAAAATCTTATGTTGATGTTAATTTAGCTATGGTATACCGGGTTTAGAGAATAATTGTGTTTACGAAGGGATCATTCGTTCCATGAAGCTGAGAGATAGAGAAAGGAAGAAAAAGAGGGTAGCAAAAATCAAGAAAATGGAATGATTATTGTATCTTTACATGTGAGAGGGTGTGGAACTCCTTTAAAGAGAAGAAGGATTCAACAAATTTTAAGAAAAGGGAAAGTTGATCTTTACATGATTCAAGAAACTAAATTAAAGAAGATGAATTGTGAGATGTCACAAAGCATTTAGGGGAGTAGCAATGTCGAGTAGACAACAAAAGATTCTATAGGCCAATCTGCGGGGGGGGGGGGGGGGGGGGTTGATTCTTTGGAGACCTGACATTATCTCTCCTCTATTAAGTTTTGAAGGGGAGAGTTTCGTAGGGATGTGTGCGACTTGGTCTAGTAAGGTGTGTTTTTTTTATCAATGTTTATTCTTCTTGTCTGTTAGCTAATAATCAAAAGTTGTGGGAAGATTTGATTGATAAGAAAACTAAGTTGGGCATTGGAGAGTGGTGTATTGGAGGAGACTTAAACTTAGTGAAAAATTCTGGAGAGAGAAGCAATAATTTTAGTAGCAGTACATGAGGGAAATGGGAGATTTTTCTGATTTTATTGGTATATTTGGTTTAGAAATTACCAGTCATTGGTAACAAATTCACCTAGAAAATTCTGATGGCAACGCTTTTAGTAGATTAGACCAAATTCTTGTTTCGATTGGTTTTATTGACTATTGGAGAATTGTTTGGTTGGAAATGGGGTTGCGTGATGTATCAAATCATTGTCCAGTTTGGCTGAAATGCAGCGTTATCGACTGGGGTCCCAAGCCGTTCAGAGTGACTTGTGGTTGGTTTGAACATAAATATTTCAGGGAGTTTATTCAGAAGGAGTACTATCAAGTTGAAGGGAAAATGGCTTACATAATTAAAGAGAAGTTAAAAAATGTGAAGGCGAGACTTAGATGGTGGAACAAAGAAGTTTAGGGGTGGGTGGATCTTCAGTTAGAGATTGCGGTTTCAAAATTAAATTTCATAGAATACAAGGGGTCTAAGGGAGGGGACACATTTAATGGTGGAGGTGGATAAGAGAAAATCATTGTGCAATTCATTTTGGAACTTTTTACAAAGAATAAAGAGTTTACTTAGGCAAAACTCAAGAGTGAAATGGATCAAAGAGGGTGATATGAACTCGAGATTTTTCTATAACGTGATGAGGGAGAGAAATAGAAAGAATAATACTTTTCATGTTAATACAGAGGAAGGTAGTGTGTAGGGTGTACATGTGGTAAAGGATAAAAATGTTTTTTGAAAGGAGCTACAAGGATGATGTTCATAGTCGACCAATTCTATCTGGTGTTGATGTTAATTGCTTATCAGCGGAAGATAATTTTTAGCTATAGGAGAAATTTATAGTAGAAGAAATGTCTATTTGGGAGTGTGATTTCTTGAAACTGGATCTTATGAACTTCCTGAATGAATTTCATGAATCCGATAAACATCTGAAGGCGTTATCTGCATCATTCATATCTCTCATTCCTAAGGTGGAGATTCCTCAAAACTTGGGGGAATATCAACCTATTTTCTTAATTTCAAGCGTGTATAAGATCCTGTCCAAAATTCTTGTTGGAAGATTGAAAAGGTTATCGAGTAAGGTTATATCTCAGAGTCCAACAACTTTCATTCCATGTCAAAAAATTCTATACGAAGTTGTGGTTATTAATGAATTGATTAACTACACAACAAGAAACAAGAAGGAATATCTGATCTTAAAAATGGATTTTGAGAAAGCATACGATTGCGTGTCTTGGAGTTTTCTTAGATATATGCTCAGAAGGCTTAGTTTTGGTTTGAGGTGAATTTTTTTGGATGGAAGCTTGTCTGTTTGAAACGCCTTTCTCAGTGTTAGTTAATGGAAACCCAACCAATGATTTTAAAGGCATGAAGGGCGTTAGACAAGGAGACCCGTTATCTCCATTTCTCTTCTCCATTGCTGGAGAAGGATTGGCGGGTTCAGTATCTAAGGCGAGGGAAATTGGAATTTTCAAGGGAATGAAGTTTGGGGGTAACATTGAATACAACATTCTTCAATCTGCAGATGACACGATGCTGATGGGGGAATGTTCGTGGCAAAATTAAAGGAACCTCAAAGTGTCGGCGGAAACCGATTACAACAGATTAACCTAAGGAAGTTAGTTCTCCATTACAATTGTAAAAAACAAATAATTTTAAGAATAAAACTAGGGCCGCTGTTATTGCAGCATGACAACAACCATATAAACAAAAAAGGGTTTGCATTACACACTCAACTGGGTCGGAAACCTAAACTAGGCCCAAAAGAGGAAAACAACTACATTATTACAAGTCATAAACTTCAACGAATTATTCGAGACTCAAGAAATCCGAATCAGCTTCTTCGTACAACATGAAAGTTGTAGATCTTTTCCTTAGATTTCCAACGACTAGTAGAACGCCTCGATCCGATTCTTGTAGCTCCAGTTATGAATTTTTTTTATTAAAAACTGCTAATGCTAAAAATAATAAACGAAAATCAAATAAAGCTGAAAATAAATTAAATTTTAAAAACATCATAAAATAGGAAATTAAACAAACTAAACTATAGAAATGCCTAAGTCTAAACATAGAGGAAAGTTCACCTAAATGCACTGATCAGAGATCCAAAGGAAACTTCTACTTCTAGACTCAAAAGGGTTAACAAGGGATTAACTCCTTATCTCTCAGGTATTTGGGAATTGAAACAATGTCTTACATCATTGACAAAGTTTAATTGAAAGTATACCAACAACAATTATGGATATAATATTTTCGTCATCCTCCCTCATCTTTGCTTAAACAACAGTTCAATACAAATAAGTGGATGGAAAAGATTTTTATGTTTTTTTCATTTTTATTTTTTTATTTTTTAATGAATGGAAAGAGAAAAAGTGAAACGAATTGACTTAATCAAAAGATGCATAAAAATTTCATTAATCTTGCTAATTCGATGAAAAAAAACAGCTTAGAAGCAAAATTTAAATTCAAAATGCAAATAAAATACAACAACAAATGCTGCAACAGCCAAAAATTGCCAACTTTGGGGAACTGAAATTTCCTTTCTTAATTTGCCAACTGAGATAGCCATCTTCAGAATTGGTTGTCGAGATCAGTCTGAGAAGCATCTTCACATCCAATCTCGGTGATTTCTTCCATAATATGGACTGATGAATCCTCTTAGCCAAATGAAGGATTTTTGATTTGAATGCCTTGAGGCGTGAATGAGAACGTCTCAGAGTCAAGCAGAGTATGAACCTTGCTCCTGAGCACCTTACAGTCTTTGATTGAATGCCCCTGTGCCCTAACATGGTAGCCACGTTGGGAGTTAGCATCAAAGCCTAGTGGGTATGGAGGGATCACTGGATCTATATCCTTCGGTACTATCAACCCACTTTTAATTAAATATGGAAAAATATGACTATATGCCATTGGCAACGGAGTGAAATGTCGCTCTGGCTTCCTTGACCTTTATTTGGCATGCTGATGCGACTGATGGCGATATGACTATTGATTCTGAGGAAGTCTTCGATTTGGAGGAAAATATTGTCTTTGTGGAAAGAATGGTGTTTGACATGGAGACCCAAAAGATTGTTGACTCCAAATAGTTGAGACGCATGAGCACTGAGATCGAGATATCAGGGATTCTTGGACAGAATTACTTTCCTCTTCCAATTCTTCTCAAGAACTGATAATTGATTCACTCTCACTATCTGGGATGTTCGAGATGCCTTGAATTTTTTTTCTCTTGAGACCGCTCTCGATGCACTCTCCAGCTATTACCAAGTCTGAGAAGTTTGATGTCACAATGCTAAACAGCTTCTCTCGATACAGGTCTTGCAAAGTATCCACGAACCATTCAACCAATTCCTTGTCCAAGAGTGGTGGTTGAACGCAAGCAGCTATTTCTCTCCATCTCTGAGCATACCTTCTGAAGGATTCATTATCTTTTTGAGATAAATCTAGCAAATTCAAGCGACTTGGAGCCAAATCAAGATTATAGTTGTATTGCTTCACAAAGGCACTAGCTAGGTCTGACCATGATTGAATGTGACTGCTCTCTAGCTGCATGTACCAATTCAGTGATGCCCCACTCAAACTTCTTTGGAAACAGTGGATCATGAGATTCTCATTGCGGATATGTGAAGTCATTCTTCTGCAATACATCATCAAATGCTGCTTCGGACAACTATCTCCTTTGTACTTTTCAAACTTTAGTGTCTTGAACTTAGGTGGCATCACAAGTTCAGGTACCAAACACATGTTCAAAGCATTCAAATCAGCAGAGTCACGACCCTTAATGATATCAAGCTTCTTTTCCAACGCACGACACTTCTTAATAATCTCAACATATCGCGGGTCCTTGGACTCCATCACATGGATTTCCTCTTGAGAATCTGGCACAGGAAATGCAAAAGTCTGATAGTCTGTATCATCAAGAGAAGAGGATGTCCATCTTAGAAAATGGTATGTTCTTTTATAATCTGGTTTCCAACAGGAGTCTACACAGGATGATCTTGAGCAACATTGTTCACAGAAGTCCTCTGAACACGGTCATCTCTCTTTGCCAAGGCTGTCATAGCTTCCACAATCTGATCCAACTGATGTTTCATCAATTCAAAATCTGCTCTGGTCACGAACTGGTTTTGCTCTTCTGAATTCACGATCCTCCATAGGCTACTTCAAGTCCAAAGCTGGTATCGGGAAGTTAACTGGGTTACAGACAAAGGATATATAAGACCCAAAACTGAGGAATGCAAATGCAAATGCAAATGTGACGACATGCGCATGCAATGAGAATGCAAACCAAATGGTTTCAAGGAACTCAAAAGGAAGTTGCAAACATTTTTTGAAAAAACTGAAAAGTTTCATCTCATAATCCATGATCTCAATTGATTTTTGCAAAGGAAAGAACAACTGAATTCCTTGAAACCAAAAGGCTGCCCATGGATGCGGGAATGTATGCAAAAACACCCGTATACACATATTCACACACACACACACACACACACACACACACACACACACACACACACATACACACACACACACACACACACACACACACACACACACACACACACACACACACACACACACACACACACACACACACAAACACACATACACACACACACATACACACACACACACACACAAACACACACACACACACACACACACATATATATATATATATATATATATATATATATATATATATATATATATATATATATATATATATGTATAGAGAAACAAACAAGGGCCTAGGTTTGAAGGTCACAAGAAAGGAGCCATGGTCTATCCATCCCAAAAGGAGTGTATTATGGGTTCATGATTTGTAGAACAGGGTTCTTAAACAGTTCTCAGAGTCAAAAACCCATCTTTCAGATATTATCAATTTCCTAACTACTCGATAGTCGATAATATTCTTAAGAGAGTCTCGCCTGAGTGTAGTATCGCGTATCAACTACTTCGGGACTACTCCCTCATAGTCATCGCACTACGTCCTAACAAGGCCAAAGTGGGGTAAAGAGGTAATCTAAAAGCCCTTAATGTCACGGGATCCTAGGTCAAAAGTAGTATGTTTTCGCAAATACTCGTTCAATAAAACTACTCCCAAGAAGGCCTCCTCAAAGCGGTGGTTTCTCAAGTCAGCTTGGTCGGGAATCAACTCCCTATAAGCCTCCTTGAATATACCACCTTCCTATCATATGTGCACTCAAGTCCGGGCATAGGACTTATCTCACCAGTCAAGATAACAACCCTACATACAGAAAATACAATCACAAACAGATATATATACAGATATTTACAAATATACAGATATACAGGCAAACAAACATATAACAAACACAAATACAAACAAGGTGGGCTTAACCCTCTTAGGGGAGTGTTTCCCCAGTGAAGTCATCATTTCTGTTGCAGTGAGAATCAGATATCAAACTATTAATTAAATTGGATCACAAACCACGAAGTTCACCACCGAGCTTTGATTTATCCAAAGGAAAGGGTAAAGATCGAAGAAAACCTAAGTGAGCTATGTAACAACACAACTAAAATATAAGGTTCAGGAGTTGGTTATATCTAGGAAAGGTGTTAGCATCCTAAGTATCTGTAGTACTCTACATGAACCTCTTGTTAGTATTTGTGTTATGTTAAAGTTTGCTTTCTAAGGAAAAGGCTAAGGTAAAAACCTAGGGTATATACACTAAGTATGCTCGCCAAAACATCCCATCTCGTGTCTACGTATCCTAACTAGGATGGAATCAGAGCAATCGTAGTTCACCTAACTAAGGATGAGGAACTCTTGGTTGTGGTCGAGGTTCCATAAGGGAGTAAGTATTCATAACCATGATACTTACATAGAGTTAACCAACTCTCTAAATCTAAGTTTAAGGTCCTAACTAGGTTTGACTTTAACCAAAGTCAAAGAGGAAAGTAAGTACTCATAACCATGGTACTTACATAGAGTTTACCAACTCTAAACCTAATTCTAAGTTGCAAGACCAATTGGTTCTAACCAGACCAAAAGGAGGGAGATAACAGTTAGTTGTTAGTGGTTAGAGGGTAAGGGCCCAACAAGATATCGCATCATGTGCCTACGTATTCTGACTAGGAAAGGGGAATCAGAGCCTCTGCAGTTCGAGCAACTAAGAATGAGAAACTCTTGACTGTTGTCAAGGTTCCAGAGGGGAGCAAGTATTCATAACCATGATACTTACATAGAGTTAACTAACTCTCTAAATCTAAGTTGAAAACTAACTAAGATTGACCTTAACCAAAGTCAAAGGGGAAAGTGAGTACTCATAAGCATGATACTCACATAGAGTTACCAACTATACACCTAATTCTAAATTACAAGACCGATTGGTTGTAACCAGACCAAAAGGAGGAAGATAAGTACTCATGACAATGTCAAGAAAGTATCAGACACCAAATAGAATCAGGAAAAGAGAAATAGTATGACAAGAAATGCACTAGATAATGAGTAATCGAAATCACAAGTTCATGAAGTTAGGAATCAAATCACAGGTAATTAAGTTAGTAGTTAAATTGACAAATAAATTAAAGTAATCAAAGATTAAGAATTTAAATGATTATATCTCGAACAAAAATTAAAATGAAAAAGATTAATCTACAAAATTAATGAAGAAAATATTTTTTAAGTTTTTATTAATAACTAGACTAATAATCTAAATAATTATCATCAACTCAATATTAAATCAGATTAAAAAATAAAAAATATATTCCTAAAATTTAAAAATTACTAACTAAAATAAAATCTACTATTAAGAATTTATTGAAAAAAACAAAATCATAAGATACTTAAAATTAAAAGAATAAATTTTTTTTAGAAAAAAAAAAGAAAACTAAAATCAAAGAAATGGGACAAGAGGGGGGTGCATATAGAAATGTTGGTGTGTGAATAGAATCTTAATGGGCTTGGAATTTCTCAGTGAAGTTCTCCCTCTCAAATTTGGTTTTTCTCCTCTTTTAAAACAAAGTGAAACTTCTTCACTAAGTTTAACAGTACATCATTTTTTTGTCTTGTATGTTGATAAGTTACTTTCATATGGCAAATTGTGTTGGTTGTTAGGCAAAGCTTGACAGCTTGTGTGCAGGTTGTAGCAGGATGTTGGATGGAATATTTGTTTTATTTTGGAGCTGCAGTATGCTTATGCGTGTGGCTTGCATTTGGTGCAGAGCAGAATTTTTGCATTATTTTTTTTGGTTATGGTTTTAACATTTGATCAAAGAGGGCTTGTAAAAAATGTAATGGATTTTGAATTGTGTTGGGCTTATGGACATTAAATGGATTTGTATGGATATTGAATTGATTTTTTGTGAATGAAAGATAAATTATGGTTATTTGAATTTTTGTAATTAAAGACAAAAAAACAAGTGGATGTTGAATATAAATAAATGGACATGGATAATTGAAATGGATAAATTGAATTTGGAAAAATGAAAATGGATTAGAAAATAGATTTAGAAAAATGGGAAGTAAATTGGATAAAGATAATGGAAATGGATGGAAAAATGAAAATGGATAAATTGAATTTTGGTGAAGTGGATTTAAAGAGGAATTTGGATAAAAACGAAAAATGGATAATTGAATTGGATATTTGAAATGAAAAAAGTGGATAACAAACGTGGATTTAGAAAGAATGGATATGGATTGAATGACTAGTTTGAACTCTTGGAATCAAAGACAAAAACCTGAACCACATTAGCAATACTTGCACACAACTTGAAATGTACCAACTGCTTTGACCTCTTTAATGACTCTGCAACCTGATTTCAACAGACAACTTAAATTGACAAGGAAACCCTAGTCTGATAATCGTCAGATTTAAAGCATTGATCTATGCCAAACTCAACTCGAGAATGAAACAAATTCCTCTTTCTTGACCAAGATCAACTCACACCCGATTGAACTTCGTATCTTGAGTGCCTACTGATGAAACAATGACTTGATTGAAAACCAAAACCTCTGACACGAAATGCTCATAACAATTGAAAATCTAACACCTCTTGCCTCAGACTTGAGTATAATAATCGAAAGAAACAACCTTTGAACAATAGAAATCCAACTCAACAGAAAACCTCTTGTCCAAAATCCTAATTTAACCAAATTTGAAGCTTCTGAAATCAAACTCTGATTCATAAGTGAAGCAAAACAATAAAAGTTGATAAACTAGTTAGTTATTTAATATGATTGACCTATAATGATATGCAAAAGATCAAAGAATCTAAGGGGTAAAATTTGGGGTATGACAGTAACCATACATTCATTTATTTTGGAGATAGGTAGGAGTTCAGTCCAGAGAGGGACACGGTTCAGAGAGGAACCAAAGACATTGGAAAATCAATATATACCTCTTATATCAGTGATTTGGTACAACATGCATTTTGAGAAGGAGTTGGTGGCATTAGCATTTGTATTTGCATTGTTATTTAGTTGATTGTTCTTTTGAGTGTGATTGAAATATTTTATAACTCGTTATTACATCTTATTTTGCTGAAGTCATCGTTAACATTTGTTAGATGTATTCTCGCCCCCTATTTGTTATTGATGTGTCTGTGCTCTTTAGGGGTATAAAAAAATCAGATATATGAGTAATTGCTTGATTTAAAGGAAGGCGCTGATGCCACTTTAGATTTTATTATTGGGTTTTAAAGGAGTCACTTTGATATGTAGCACTGAGATTGAGTTGTTCATTGTTTATTTGTGTTATGCTTTCCTTATGTTGGAATTTTTGTTGTTAAGACTGGTATGTCAAACATATTGATTTCCATTGCTTATTTTCGTATGAATAGGATTAAAGTTAACATCCCTCTCACCATCTTTAACTTTTTGAATTCAAAGTTCATTATCTCTCACGAGGGAATGTCTTTCTTCATTCCTTTTGGATGAGTTCTTTTTGAACTCTTCTATCAAGAAGGAATTGTGAAGAAGGTGCGAGATGTTGATTTAACTGAGGCCCTTGAGACTCACTGGAATATGAAGCTTGAGGTAGCTGAAGACACTTCTGGTGTTGGAGCCTCTACCCCCTAGTTTGTCCTTTCCTTCCTTTTGTTTTGTTTTCCCTATGGTGTATCTTGTTTTCAAAAATTAAAGAAGTTATTTTCCAGTAATTCTCATTTTGACTTTGAATACATTTACTTTGTTCTTCAATCTCTAAAAAAGATTAGCTAATTCTTTTTGATTGATTACAAAGGGGGGAAAATAATATGATTTTGATATATCTTTAACCCATAATAATCTCAAACATGCTAATATAATTCTATTCATATGCTTTAATTTGTTGGAGATTTATTAACCATGAAATCAAATTTGTGTTGTTAAGATTATCAACCCGACAATCACATTTCTCACTGAGAATTTTCTCTTTGATAAAAACCATGCTCTAAAACTAGTATGTTAACCAGGTAAACGTTTTTATCATGTTGATGATTATTATTCTGAAATATCAAAATTCTTCTAGTCTCAATTTCAGGGGGGGGGGGAGCTTACAAACCTCACTCTAAAGAAGCTGAGAATAATTTTTGTAAGTATAAAACTCAGGGGGAACTCACAAACCTAACTCTGATGTTTTATAGATTTTTCTATCCAAGTAAAAATTGTTCATAAAAATACATAGATTTGCCATCATCAAAAAGTGGGAGATTGTTGGAACAAGTTTGGTTCTGCAACTATCCTTGATTTTTGATGATAAAAAAGCTTATTTTGTATATAGAACAATTTTGTACTCTAATACTTTTTTTAAGTGCACAGATTATAGAAAACAGGTTATGACTCTAAAGAAGTCAACTCTGAACAACCAGACTCTGAACTATAGACGCAATTTAAACCAAAGGAACAATTAAGGAATGTTTAATACAAGTCAAGCATCTAGATTACCAAGTCAACGCTTTTGAAAAGAACTTATCTAGAATGACTTTGAGAATGACTGTGATAATTCAAGCATTTGAAATCTCAGGATTCTGAACTCCATATACTCTGAAGTCTTATTCTCACCAGATTCTGAAGACAGACTCTAGATTCTATTCAAACTTCATCAACTAATATACGAAGTTGTTGACTAGAAGTTAATATCTAAAAGTCAACGACTGAAAGAAGTGACAAATCTACAAAAGAAAACATCTTTTCCAATGAAAAACAGGAAAAAAATGTACTCTGAACCTACGTAGGTTCCTCACGTCCCATCGTCCTCACAAACTCTCTGTTGTAAACGTTACTCTAATATTGTAGAATAAAGTGACCTTCATACAAATGTTATATTGAGGATATTCCAACTTTAGCTTCCAACAGATATATTCTTTCCTATTTAAAGAGGTCTTGGAAGTCTGGAAAGATTACAATATTACAGAACACTAAAATATATTGATCAAACACTCATACGTTAGAAAGAAAAATAAAAATGTTTCACGCTAAGAACATTATCACGTTATAACACTTAGAACATTTTTCTTAAAAATATTTCTTAAGTGTAATATATTTTTGGCTTAATTGCAACTTTGGTCCCCCTATTTTGTGTTTTTTTGAGTTTTGATCCCCCCATTTTAAAAACCACGATTTTGGTCCCTTTTTTAAGTTTCAAGATTAATATTAGTCCCATTATCATTTTAAGTCATGTTTTTAATGAGGTGGCGCTTTGAATGCTGATGTGGCATGTCCATGTCAATTAAAATGGTTTTTTTAATTTAATTTAATTTCCATGTCATTAAATTAAATATTATTTTATTTTCACAAATTTAATAAAATAAAATTTAATTGTAAATATCATTTCAAACCCAGTAAACCCTATTCCATTTTCACATTAACGTGTTCATCTTCCATGAAAAGGTACAAATCCAATAAACGTGTTCCATTTTCAAACCCAGTAAACCCTATTCCATTTTCACATTAACGTGTTCATCTTCAAACCATTCAGGGTGAAGCTCGCTTCAAATCCAAACCTTCATCTTCAAACCGCTTCAGAATCCAGTTCATCTTCAAACCGCAGTTCATCTTCAGACATGTCCGAAACGAATTTATCTTTTTCCTCAACAAATCAGTCTGGGTCTGGTATTAGAAGAAGAGGTAATAGATGTTGGTGTGAGCTTGAGTCACCGTTGATGACGTCATGGACATACGATAATCCGGGAAGAAGATTTCATGGGTGTGGTAATTTTAAGGTGATGAGAAAAAAAGGATGTAATTACTTTCAGTGGGTTGATGAAGACATGAGCAGTCGTGCTAAAGATGTGATAAGATCTTTGAAAGACAAGAATGAGGAACTCATGGATGTGATTAAGGACATCAAGAAAAATGAAGATTTGTTGAAGATGAAAATTAGGGTTATGTATTATTTTGTAGGGTTATCTTTGATGTTTGTCTTTTTAATTGTGTTTGCATTAGTTGTAACACATGTACTCAAATGATGTAATGTCAAGTGTTGTAGTTACTTTAATGTTTTTGTAGTTTCCAAATGAACTAATTTCAAATGAAGAGTTATGTTGTAGTTACTTTGATTGTCTTCAAATGATGTTTATTACAAATTTTCTGCAGTTTATTACTTTGATGTTTATTCCACTGATGGTTGCAAATGGAAAGCAGTTGCAGCAGCGTAACGTGACTTGAATGTTTTGATTAGTTAGCATGAAAATTGTTATGAACTGCAGTTGTAATGTATTGATTCAGTTAAGTATATTGATTCCACTAGGCATGCACTCAATAGTATTGTAAGAGTTGATGTTGCCGAGCTATGTTGATTGAGGTGTCATAAATATTTTGTAGTATTCTTACTCCAGAAAATCTGACAAAACGTTTACAGAGGTTGGCCATGAACCTATACTGTGTTCCAGCTTTTTATTTCATAGTTTCAACTTTCATGAGAAAAATATTCTTTCATTTGATCACTGATTAACCACTATAATGAATAATTAATCTCAATAGTAGGGTGTTGGGAACACAAGGCTTACTCAAGAATGTTTTCTTATACTAGAGTTTCTCGTATCTTAAGTACAATTTCCCCATAACTCAAGAACAATTTGTGTAATGTAGACCAGTCACTTGATATGGATGAACTGTTCTAAATTTGATAAAATATAGGTGGAGGAAAATGTTGCTTCTGCAAAAGAACTAGCAGCTTCTGGAATCGATGAAGAGGCTCTATCAGAAGTTGGAGCCATTCTAAAGCCTGTCAAAAACCAGTCGTGGCCTTGTGTAATGTAGACCATTCTAACAGTTGTCTCAATCCAGTTACAAGTGTTCTTTATTTCTGTTCAATAAGAGGAGTTAGATCCACTATCCAAACTATTAAGTATATTGATTCCATTCTAACAGTTAGTCTTTCAAATGATATATACTCTTAATGCATTCTACATTTCCAATTAAATTAGTCTTTCAAATGATTCTCAATTTTGTTTTCTTTCTTTTAACTTAGTAGCAGCTGACATGGAGCACATTGAGGAAGCAATGCAGAATATTTTGGTTTGTTTTGAAAAGGTCATTTGAAGTACATTTAGAGAAGGATTTGACACAGTAGTAAAGAACACTTCATAAGCTATCTGTTATCAAAAATTAACAGTGAATGTTTACACTTCATAACAACAGAAGTTCTGTTTTGACTCTTGCAACAGAAGTTCAAGACCGATGTATCATTACATTGACGACAGCATTAAAGACAACATATTTTAACAAAAAGTAAAGCAAATCATATGCTATAGTAGCATAAAAAAAGTAAAGCAAAACATAGAACTATTCTTGGGTTGGTGGCGGTGCTTGCAACATATATTATAACATACAGCAGAATTTTGTAAGTACCAAGTTATAACATATAGCATAATTTTGTAACATACAGCAAAATTTTGTAATATAGCATAATTTTGTAACATACAGCATTGTAGTTATAACATATAGCAGAATATTGTAGTTATAACATATAGCAGAATATTGTAGTTATAACATATAGCAGAATTTTGTAATTATAAGTACCAAGTTATTACATATAGCAGAATATTGTAGTTATAACATATAGCATTGTAGTTATAACATATAGCAGAATATTGTAGTTATAACATATAGCATTATAGTTATAACATATAGCAGAATATTGTAGTTATAACATATAGCAGAATTTTGTAATTATAAGTACCAAGTTATTACATATAGCAGAATATTGTAGTTATAACATATAGCATTGTAGTTATAACATATAGCAGAATATTGTAGTTATAACATATAGCATTGTAGTTATAACATATAGCAGAATATTGTAGTTATAACATATAGCAGAATTTTGTAATTATAAGTACCAAGTTATTACATATAGCAGAATATTGTAGTTATAACATATAGCAGAATATTGTAGTTATAACATATAGCATTGTAGTTATAACATATAGCAGAATATTGTAGTTATAACATATAGCAGAATTTTGTAATTATAAGTACCAAGTTATAACATATAGCAAAATTTTGTAATTATAAGTACCAAGTTATTAACATACAACATTGTTAACATATTAGCAGAATTTTCAAATTATAAGTACCAAGTTATAACATATAGCAGAATTTTGTAATTATAAGTACCAAGTTATTAACATACAACATTGTTAACATATTAGCAGAATTATTTGTAATTATAAGTACCAAGTTATAACATATAGCAGAATTTTGTAATTATAAGTACCAAGTTATTAACATACAGCATTGTTAACATATTAGCAGAATTTTCAAATTATAAGTACCAAGTTATAACATATAGCATTGTTAACATATAGCAGAATTTTCATACAACATTGTTAACATGTATAACAGAATATATAACAGAAACATATAGCATTGTATCAAGTTATAAGTACCATAGCAGCAGCATATATAACAGAATTTTCAAATTAACATTAACAAAATAGTCTTAGCATTGTATATAACAGTTATAATTAACCTTCTGTTGATCTGATATAAATCCATATTTGTTGTCTTGTATAGATTGTAAGTCTTCTAATAATAAATTAAGGAACCATTTCCATGAGTCTTTCGTTTCAGCTTCCACTACGGCATAAGCGATTGGATAAATCTTGTTATTTCCATCCTTACCAACAGCACCTATTAACTGACCTCCAAAGTCCCCTTTAAGAAAACAAGCATCCAGTCCTATTAGAGGCCTACACGTTGTTGCAAACGCTGCCTTACAAGCTTCTAAGCATACATATATTCTTTCAAAGACAAGACCACCATCTGAATCAGCACACTTAATTTTAACAGTGGAGTTTGAATTTGACTTTAACAACTCCTCACCATAGCTTCTAAGGTGTGTGAATTGTTCACGACCAGCACCTTGAATTAATTCCATTGCCTTTTTCTTGGCTATGTAAGCTTGATCCTTTGACAACTTCACCCCCCACTTCTTAATAGCTTCTGCAATCAGCCCTTTGGTTTTTATTTCAGGAGTGTGTCTTATGGTGTACACAAATTGGCGACCCAACCAATCTGTTTTAGCTTGTCTATTTTTTGCTGTCCTATGACAGCCATGACGATCAGTCAAGCTAACAAGTTGCCAATATTGATTGGTAGTCCTCATGCTAAACCTAATATGAAATGGACAACCATCTACACACTTGACAACCATTCTCTTCTTGTCATTTTTCTTAAATACAAGATTCTTCTTGTTCTCCATAGCATACTCCTTTATGACATCTTTGATTTGTTGTTTATCCTTGAACATCATCCCTACTTCAAGTTGTGTGGGTTCCCTAAAGATTAGAAACTTTGTCGTATCACCTTCAACATCACTACCGGGTGGAGTTTGAAGCACATCTGAATCACTACCATTATCGGAATTAACATCCAACTTTGAAGGTTTTTCTGCATTAGGTAAAACAGTCTTCCAATTTATACTAGCATCAACACCTAAATTCATCACATCAATTTCATCTTCCAAATCTTCATCCTCTTCCTCGTCATCCTCACTGCCCATGCTATAATCTGGATCTGTTTCACTCTCGTCATCTATGTCATCAACGCTAACCTCTTCATCAACGCTAACACCATTATCCTCCTCAACATTAACCTCTTCATCATTTGCTCCTTCACCATTGCCTTTTTCACCATTATCCTCCACAACATTAACCTCTTCATCGTTTTCTCCTTCACCATTGCCTTTTTCACCATTATCCTCCTCAACATTAACCTCTTCATCATTTGCTCCTTCGCCGTTGCCTTTTTCACCATTATCCTCCTCAACATTAACCTCTTCATCATTTGCTCCTTCACCATTGCCTTTTTCACCATTATCCTCCTCAAAAATAACATCCTCAATACTTATTTCTTCAACTTTGTGTTCAACATAAAGACCAATTACCTTAAATCCTCTAACATCCTCCATTAACCTTAAGACATCATTGTCATTGTTAAGAGGCCGAAGTCCACGAGAAAATGAAAAATTAGGATTCCAATACCATAAACACTTTATATTACAATACCCCTCACTCTTGATCAAATCTTCAATTTGCATGTAGGACATCAAGTCTACATCCCAATCCCAATTCATTTCACTTACAAGCCCATCAACATACAACAGAACTGGATTCTGAATTAAATGTCCCCTATGGTGTACTCTAAATCTGATAGCTTCCGTATTAGAGGGCCTACAAAACAAAAACAAAACAGCAGCTGAATTAAACCATATATAAAACCGCGAGTTTGTATTAACAATTCATATGCTATGATAGAACACAAACGCCATTTGCATGTTTAGGATTTTTATATTCAAAGGTGAGTTACGAAACATACCTCGACACGTAACTTCGGTTTGCCATTTCGGAGACGACGGGAAGCGAGCTGCAGTTTGATTTGAAGCGAGTTGCGGTTTGATATAGAACTGGTTTGGGTTACAATGAGAAGAAGATGAAAATGAAGGTTTGGGTTACAATGGGAAGAAGATGAAAATGGAGGTTATAGAACTGCGGTTTGAAGATGAACACGTTAATGTGAAAATGGAATAGGGTTTACTGGGTTTGAAGATGAACACGTTAATGTGAAAATGGAATAAGGTTTACTGGGTTTGAAAATGGAACACGTTTATTGGATTTGTACCTTTTCATGGAAGATGAACACGTTAATGTGAAAATGGAATAGGGTTTACTGGGTTTGAAATGATATTTACAATTAAATTTTATTTTATTAAATTTGTGAAAATAAAATAATATTTAATTTAATTACATGGAAATTAAATTAAATTAAAAAAAACCATTTTAATTGACATGGACATGCCACATCAGCATTCAAAGCGCCACCTCATTAAAAACATGACTTAAAATGATAATGGGACTAATATTAATCTTGAAACTTAAAAAAGGGACCAAAATCGTGGTTTTTAAAATGGGGGGATCAAAACTCAAAAAAACACAAAATAGGGGGACCAAAGTTGCAATTAAGCCTATATTTTTTTAACTTGTGCATCTGCCTATTTTTAGAAGCATCTTGTAAACCGAACCTTGTTTATCTTAACCTTTGGTTAATTTTTTTGAGAGACTAAATTATAATCAGGATTCTCAAGAAATCATTGAAGGTTAGTCTCTGAGTTGTATTTCCTTGAGAGACTAGGGTATAGTCAGAACTCTCAAAAAGTCTTAGAAAGATTCTCATTGAGTTTTGTAATCAGTTTTATTATTGGATTAAGTCTTTATTAAGAAGGAAAAATCACTTAGGAGGATGGACTGGACGTACCTTCATTAACAAGGAACCATGATAAAAATACTTGTGTTTTTTTATCTTTGTCTTATCTTTGCAGTTTGAGTTCTTGGATTGCAAAAAATTTTAAATCTAGAAACCCAATTCAACCCCTTCTTGTGTTTCTTGAACCTTCAGTATTTTTTTCCCGATGAAAATGGAACTACTAAAAACTAGACAAAATAATTGTACATAAAATGCCCACTGAATTTCTTGGTTTCATTAAATTTGTATTGAGATAATTGGAGACCATTTTATTCATAACTCACGTGGTTTAAATATCTTGGGTCTGTAATATAAAATGATGGAGAAATACAAGGGGATGTAAAACATCAAATTCATGCTGGATGACTGAAATGGAGGAGCGCATCAAGGGTTTTATGTGACACAAAAGTACCGCTCAATCTGAAGGGTAAATTTAGCAGAGAGCAGTAAGACATGTGTTTTTGTACCGGACAAACTGTTGGGGATTAGAATAAACGTGAGAATAAAATAAGTGTAGCACAAATGAGGATGTTGTGTTGGATGTGTAATAAGACTAGACAATAAAAGATTAAAGATGACAATCTTAAAGAAATGGTTTTGATAGAACCTATAGTAGAAAAAATGATGGAAAATAGGCTTATGTGGTTTAAACATGTAGAGAAAAAATCTATAGATTATGTTGTAAGAAGAGTAGATCAGATGAACATAAGATAAACAACTAAAGGTAAAAAAAGTACTTAGAAAAACTATTAGAAAAAATATTAAAAAAATATCGCAAGATAAATGAATTTGATAAAAACATGATATTGAATACAATATTATGACAGAATTTGATCCTTATAACTGATCACATAGGATAAGGATTTGTTATTGTTGTTGTAGTATAAATGAGTTGTAAGTTCTTATTAGTGATTAAGTACTATGCATGATATTGCTTTTGTATTTGGATCAAATCTTCTTTTATATTGTTTAGATTGAGTTAATTTATGTGATTTTCAAAACTAAACTCAATTTTCTGCAACATAGGTCCTGTTTTAATAAATTACCTTTAAAATTGATATAGAAAAATAAATTACACACTGGACATATTTCTATTGCCCTATTTTGTTTAGTGACCTTGTGCCCTGGTTCATGAAATTGTACTAGTTGAAGAATCTTTTCGTAAAATAAGAATGATATTAATAAAGTAGACATCTTAAACTTTCCAAAAAAATTGGGTATTATCCAAAAAAAAAATTCTAAGCAAAAATTCATTTTGACTCAAACTAGTTAAATATATGTGCGTCTTCAATTTAATTTTGTACTGAAATTTTGATTGAATACAATAAATATATTATAGTAAAAATAAAGTCAAACATATATATGACATTATATCAGATGTATGTTGAGAACTACTTATGTGAATATTGTTTTTACATTAAAATGCATGGAAAAAAAACCAAAAACTTAAGTACTACTCGACAAGTTTATCTTGCTTGTCAATTTTGCATATAAAACTTTTAATTGAAACTGAAATCTTAAATTTAGAATGAGATGTTTTTCCTCCTCTTAATAATAAACTTGAAATCTTCCTTGATGCAATAATTAAAACAATTTGTATTTTTGGAACGAAATGCAACATAAAGAGTGTTTCACATTAATATTTTACCAGTCCTACCATAGTCAAATAGAGAAAAGATTATTAAATAGTAATTAAGGGATTAAAGGTTTCAAATCAGTTCTTACAACAATAGAAAGAAAAATAATGTAATATATATACAATTAGTGGCATCTTATCTTCGTGATATATTGTTGAAAAGCATAAATTCAATTCATATTTAATCTAAAAATTCAAAGGCAAATAATTAAGTTAAAACTGTTAACAGGAAAACATGATGTAGTTTGTATTGTATTTCTTTAACAATGTTTGAAAATAGGTTCAAGCAAAAATTTATTTCATATTTTCCACTCAATGTAATTCCAGTCAAATGAGTAGTCATTATAACTTACCTTTGTTCAAAAATAATAAAACATGTATATTATGTTTCAACATTGTTGATGCTGTTAAATTTTTGTTATTGTTGATTTTTCTATCTATTACTACCGTTAATTTTTAAGCAAATAATAAAATTTAATAGTAGTGTCACTTTAGTTGTATTTTTAGATTTTATTTGTTATTCTCTCAATGTATAAATACTCTTTGTATATTTCAATTTCAAATTAATGCCAAAATTCATATTCATCAAATACTGTTATTCTTTTCTCTCAAATTTTCTCTCTCTCAATTTCATCTTCTTCCCAATTTCTATCTTCCATCATTCTTAAAACCTTCGATCTGTTTTTTTGTGTTCTAACATTTGGTATCAGAGCCTGGTTATTGATCCTAATCCGCTGCAACAATGGCAACGTTTTCAATGATCGAATTCCCACCAATCTCCCAATTCTTGATTCGAAGAACTATGATAAATAGGCGAAACAAATGAATGTCTTGTTTGGTTACCAAGAGGTGCTTGAGATCGTCATCAATGGAGTTACACCATTAGGGGCAGAGGCTACTGACATTCAAAGAGCTACACACAAAGAAGAGAAGAAGAAGGATTACAAAGCCCTATTCTTGATTCATTCGTGTGTCGATAACGGCAATTTCGAGAAGGTCGGCGATTGTGAATCGGCGAAGCAAGCATGGAAAATCTTGGAGAAAGCATATGCCGGTGCCGTCAAAGCGAAGGTTGTAAGGTTACAAACTTACAAGCGACAATTCGAATTAACACAAATGAAAGACAAAGAAACGATCAACGATTACATTACGCGCATTACCCGGTTAGTTAATCAAATCAAATCATGTGGGAAAATGATTCTTGAGCAGAATGTTGTATCGAAAGTGTTGCATTCTTAACGTCGCGTTTCGACAACATAGTTGTGGCTATTGAAGAGTCGAAGGATCTAACAACTTTGGGCAAGGATGAATTGCAAAGTTCGTTAGAGGCGCATGAACAAAGGATGGACGAGAGAGTTGCCGAAAAAATCAAAGCGGAGATTGCTTTGCAAGCGCATTTCAATGAAAAGAATAAGAGGTCGAAAGGAAAATTTGCGGCTAGAGGTAAGTCAAATTTTCAGAATTTTGGTTTAAACGGTTCGCAAAATTCAAAGCATTCAAGGAGTGAAAAGGGTGAAAGTAGCTCCAAGGATAGTGGTCATAGCAATGGTTTTAAGAAGCGTGATATGAGTAAGGTGCAATGCTACAAGTGTAGAAAGCTTGGACATTTTGCAACTTCATGTCGTAGTAAATCGAATGAAATCACAATAATGAAGCCAAGGTTGCTAGGGAAGAGGTAGATGATAAGAACACCCTTCTAGTAATGATCACAGAGGAGAGTTATGACACTATAAATGTTCTGGGCAGCAGCTACAGTAGTGACAGTTTGCGAGACAGTAGCTGTACCGTTCCGGAAAATAGCGAGAAAACACATTCGGGTCGAAATGTATTGGTTACCGTTTGTGATGGAGTCTAAGAGAGAGATGAGTGGTACTTGGACTCCGGTTGTTCAACACATATGACGGATCGAAAAGATTAGTTTGTTCAAATCAATCAAGCGACAAAAAGTAAAGTCAAATTTGCCGACGACACCACTTTAAGCGCCAAAGGAGTAGGAGATGTTTTGATCAGAAAAAGGAATGGCGGACATTCAAGGATCAAAGATGTCTTGTATATACTGGGAATTAAGTGCAATCTTTTAAGCATTGGCCAATTACTTGAAAGATGATACAAAATTCGCTTAGAGGACAGGATTTTACGCGTTTTGGACTCTAATGGTGTGTTGATTCTAAAAGCGCAGATGGCTGCCAATAGAACCTTTAAGGTTGAGTTAAAGGTTATGAAGCATCGTTGTCTAGCTACCGCGGCAAGTAGAAATGAGTGGTTATGGAATTACCGTCTTGGTCACCTTAACTTTAGGGATCTAAAAATGTTGCAACAAAGTAAAATGGTAACGGGGCTGCCACACATTAGTATTCCAACCGAATTGTGTGAGGAATATGTGAAGGCTAAACAACACAAGAATGTGTTTAGAAAAGATACTAGTCGAAGAACCAAAGGCTTACTTGAGGTGGTATGTTCCTACGTTTGCGGGCCGATGCAAGTAGAGACTTATGATGGCAATCGATATTTTGTCACGTTCATTAACGATTTTAGTAGGAAGCTTTGGACATACCTTATCAAGAGAAAACATGAGGTATTTGAAGTTTTCAAGAATTTCAAATCCATGGTGGAACGTCAAAGCGGTCGAAAGCTCAAAATTCTCAGAACGGATGGTGGAGGTGAGTATACCTCTAGTGAGTTTGGGAAGTTTTGTGATATTGAGGGAATTGTACGTGAGGTGGTGCCTCCATATACACCTCAACAAAACGGGGCTGCCGAGAGGAAAAATCGTACAATAATGAACATGGTGCGTAGTATGTTATGTGGGGAAATTTTGCCTAAGGAATTATGGGGTGAGGCCGTGTCTACAGTCACCTACTTGTTGAAAAGGTGTCCCACTAAGAAACTGGAGAAGCTCACACCAGAAGAGGCTTGGAGTGGCTTCAAACCGAATTTGAATCAGTTGCGCGTATTTGGATCGATTGCATATCGTCATGTACCAAACCAACTTAGGAAGAAATTGGATGATAAGGGTGAGAAGATGATATTTGTAGGATATCAGTCTAATGGAGGGTACAAGTTATTTGATGCAAGAAATTGGAAGATCGTCATAACCTAGGATGTGACTTTTAATGAAGTCAAAAGTGCAGAAAATGTTGCAGTAACCGGTTACACCAATGTGAGTAATTAGTTACCGACAAAAAATCAGCAGCAGTAGTTTTTTGAAATTTCTGATCCGGAAGCTTCTGACACCGCTGTACCAACACCTACAGTAGCGCAAAATGATGTTGTTAATAATGGTAGACCAGTGAGGCAAAGAGCCTTGCCTCATAAACTCCGAGATTACTAGAGATTCCAAGATAACAAAGTGAATAACGATGTCGCGCTTATGGCCGAATCTGAACCGGTAAATGAGGAAGAAGCATTAAGTGATCCTAAGTGGATATGTGCAATGAAAGAGGAGCTGGAATCTATTGAGAAAAATGGTACTTGGTAGTTGGTCGATTTACCTCTTGGAAAGAAACCGATAGGTGTGAGATGGGTCTATAAGGTTAAAGTAAATCCTAAAGGTGAGGTAATCAAGCACAAAGCTCGATTAGTGGTGAAGGGGTTCTTGCAACGAGAGGAAATAAACTATGAGGAAGTATTCGCAATGGTGGCTAGATTAGAGACTACTCGTTTGGTTGTTGGTATTGCGCATAGCAACAATTGGATGGTTTACCAAATGGATGTAAAATCTGCGTTTTTGAATGGTCCTCTTGTTGAGGAAGTCTATGTGGGGTAGCCACTCGGTTTCGTGATCAAAAATCAAGAAATGAAGTATTGCAAGCTACACAAGGTGTTATATGGTTTGAAACAAGCTCCAAGAGCTTGGGACAAACGTATTGACGACTTTCTTATTGACATTGGTTTCAAATGATGTGTATCCGAACATGAAGTTTATATGAGATCGGATATGAATGATGGTGTTATTATACTTTGCTTGTATGTTGATGATCTCTTAATTACATGCAGCCATGACAAGAGTACTTCAAGGTTCAAAAGTGAGCTCATGAGCAAGTTTGAAATGACGGACCTTGGTGTCATGAATTACTTCCTTGGCATAGAGTTTCACAAGTCAAAAGTGGGGCTGCTCATGCACCAAAGGAGGTATGCTCTAGATATTTTGAAAAAGTGTGATATGGAGCATTAAAATGCTTCTATTACACCTTGTGAGGCTAGAGTGCAGCTATCCAAAAGTGATGAGGAGGATGATGTCGATCCAACACTTTACCGAAACTTGATTGGATCGTTACGGTATTTGTGCAATACTCGACCGGATTTGGCTTTTAGTGTCGGTATTGCGAGTAGATTCATGGAGAGACCTAAAGTGTCTCACTTGGCGGTGGTCAAGAGGATCCTTAGATATGTGAAAGATACTCTTGGTTGTGGAATTCTCTTTCTCGCATCGGACACGGGGCGTAAGTGCAATTTACTTTCCTACACCGATTCTAATTGGTGCAGAGATAAAGATGACCGAAAATCGACGGCGGGGTACATCTTTATGTTTGGTAGTACACCAATATCGTGGTGTTCAAAAAAGGAATCGGTTGTAGCACTCTCTTCTTATGAGGCCGAGTACATTGCGGTGTCGTTAGGTGCGTGCCAAGCTATGTGGCTTATGAATCCATTGAAGGAATTGGGATGTGGTGATGATGCTTCCACCGCACTGTTTGTAGACAATGTTTCTGCAATAAATCTTGCGAAGAATCCGATTGCACACGAAAGGAGAAAGCATATTGAGATGCAGTTTCATTATTTGAGAGAATTGGTCGGTGATGGGAAGCTTAGATTGAGCTATTTCCGAAGCGAAGACCAAGTCGCGGATTTGTTGACAAAGGGTGTGACAAATGATGTGTTCAAGAGGTTTAAGAAGTGCTTGAGCATGGTGGACTTGGAGCAACTAAAGTGAGGTGGTGTGTTGATACTGTTAAATTTCTGTTATTGCTGATTTTTCTACCTATTACCACTGTTAGTTTTTCAGCAAATAACAAAATTTAACATCAGTGCCACTTTAGTTGTATTTTTAGATTTTATTTGTTATTCTCTCAATGTATAAATACTCTTTGTATATTCCAATTCCAAATTAATGCCAAAATTCATATTCATCCAATACTATTATTCTTTTCTCTCAAATTCTCTTTCTCTCTCAATTTCATCTTCTTCTCAATTTCTATCTTCCACCATTCTTAAAACCTTCAATCTATTTTTTTGTATTCTAACAAACATAAATTTTAATTAACGTGTCATACCGGATAACTCATCAAATAAGGAATATTTCTAATATTGTTATAACTCAACAAAAACATGTAATCCTATATAACAAATCAGCTTAAAAGTAAATGTTTTTTCAAACTACTGTTCAATTTCATAACCAATTAACTAAAAATTAAAGGGTCTCGTGAATCCTAATCATTTTGTAGAAATTACATGGTAAAACATGTATTTCTGAAGGTTTTATGTTGAAAACTATTAACTTTCTTAATGTCATTGTACTTTATGGGATCTTTCATGACCGTTAAGATCATTAGGATAGTATTAGTAGGATTTATGGTTTATGGTTTGGAAATATAACTCTCATGTACTTTGTGAAGCCTAAATAAGTCAATCAATGATGTATCTTCTCTTTTGTGATTTCTAAAACTTGATTTGCTTAACATAAACAACCAATGATGTATCTTCTCTTTTGTGATTTCTAAAACTTGATTTGCTTAACATAAACAAACTTTGAAACAAATTTCTTATAAGTTAGCAAATTAGCCTTTTAAAAGATTTTTTTTTTCTTGAATCAAGTTGTAAACATTGATTATGTAATATTTGATTTTGACAAAACATTTCAAATTTTTTTATAATCTTTGTAGTAAATTAAATTTTCTCCTTCCATGTGAAAAAACAACCTCTCCACAAAAAGTTTCTTTTCATGTATTGAATATAGCAATATCCTCCAACATGATTTACTTGAGAAAATATATCTACGATGTTGTTTGATTTCATCAATGTTATTTTTTTCATCTTTTGTGGTCTTGTCTAAAGGTACAATAACAGTTACAATTCTATCACAACCTTTGTTACTTCATAGGGTCCTTTCTATAAGAGACGTTTTACATTTTTAAATTCTTTAAATAATTAATGTATGTAATCTATAATACAGACCATATACATTAATCATTTAATGATTCTAAAAACATGAAGTGTTTCTTACAAAAAAAAGACCGGAGGGAGTAATAAATTTGAATAAGTATTTTATTGAAGAAATTTGATTGCATCATTCCATGTTGATGTGTGTTTCATACTTCGAAAAAAAATTTGGATGGTGAGGACCTACATGATGTTTATGAAGGATTATTCTATTTTTCGCGATTGTGTGCCAATTATTTCTTCTTCTATACATGAGATAACCGTCTTGATCAACTATAATAGAACTCTGAAATTTTTGAAGATAATACTTTGAACATTTACCTTCCTTCGTGCAAGGTGAATTTTTGTCATCCAAACTACAAGGTCCTTGTACCATATGAATCTTAACCAAATTGTACAACTTTGGATCATTCAAAGGATCTGATATTTCAGTACTAATAATTTTATCCATATCTTCAAGTGCAAAGTATTTTTCAGAAAGATATAAAAAAAATCAAGATGTATGTATGTTAAAATCCTCTCTTTTAAAACTCAATAGTGTACATATCTACAAAAGACAAATCAAAATTAAACAACAATATGATATTGGGTATAATACATATAGTAAATAGAAATAATTTTCAAAATTATATAATAATGTATCACAAAGACACAATGAAAATCAAAGAGTTAATATTCATAACTCACGTGCAAGAATTTTGTCTAAAATGCCATTTTTGGTTAAATTTGAAAGTAATTGATAAAACTTCATTTTAAATATTACAGATATTATACCTGATATATTTTAGTGTTTCAAGTAAAGAGATTCATGTACTCTCTGTATCTTAAAGCCAATTGAAATTACATGTAAATGTGATGAACAAAACTTAAAAATCAACCTTACTACAAATTCTCATCCCATCATAATATAACAGATCCATAAACCTACGATTTCCAACATATGATGATGACAAACTTTTTTTCCTTGTTCTTGAACCTGGTGTTTGCGTTTCATCACCCTCTTCATTAAGAATTTTAGTATTTTGACACTCTTAGTTTTGCTTGATTCTTACGTAGCCATGTCAATCTTTTAGACCCTAACATTGTGTAACCATCAATTAAGAATTGTTGAAATAATCTTGTAGATGATAACAAAGTGTTTTCCTCTTCTAATATACTTTGAATTCGAAATTAAAGTTGTTCTCTGATTGTAAGTCTATTACATTTGTTGTCATAAAATATTTACAAGTTCTTGTGTAACTCTGGTAAGGTTGTGAATCTTCAAACATAGCGCTTAATGCTCTCTCTTCAGTGACGTCAATGGTTTTTCGGTTAGTCATTGATTGTGTAATTTTAGCAATGTGCCTTCTTAAAATTTTAGATGTTGGTGTGAACATTGTATGTTCTATGGCTTTGTAACATGGACAACATCATTTCCACCACAGGTGCAATGAAAAGCTAGGCTGTGGTTCTTGTAAGAGCGGTTGCATGTTGTGTAGGATCAAGCGCTTACCACTAGGCCAAAAGCAATTGCTGTTAGTCAGGGCGCAACTATCTTTCTTAAAGTGAACCCCAAGGGGCCTACCTAGCCCACCTAACACACCTGTGTAGGCACCCATGGGTGGGATGTTAAGCCCATCGAATCCCTCAGGGAGAGGCTGAATTAAATAATCCAACAAATACATCTGAATTAATAATAAACACAGTTTTTGAGCTTGTCATTTCGTTTGTTAATTTTGACAAATGGTATCAGAGCGGTTATACAAAAACTGACAGCAATTTAGTGATTAGGAAGGGAAACACAAAGAGAGTAATCAAGGGAGGATCTCTGGGTAGGGTAAACACAGAGAGAACCGAGAGAGGATTACAGAAAGTGAGTGTGTTCCAAAAGAACTGAGAATGGGTGACGCAAATTTCGCGAAGGCTTGCATTCCGATCTTTGATGGAGACTATGATCACTGGAGTCTCTTGATGGAGAACTTGCTGCGTTCCAAGGAGTATTGGAAGGTAGTGAATGAGGGCTTCACAGAACCAGCCGCAGATACAACATCAACCGCAGAACAAAGTAAAGCTTTGGAGGAAATGAGGTTAAAAGATTTTAAGGCTAAGAATTATCTATTTAGTAGCATAGATAAAACTGTCCTTAAGACAATTACAAAGAAGGGAACAGCCAAGGAACTTTGGGAATCCATGAAAACCAAATTCCGAGGCAGCGCCAGGGTTAAGAGAGCTCAACTTCAAGCTTTAAGGAGAGAGTTTGAGGTGTTGGAGATGAAGGAAGGAGAAACGATTAACGATTACTTTGGCAGAGTCATGATTGTTTCTAATTCCATGAGAAATTGCGGAGAATTGGTTGAAGAGGTGAAGATTGTTGAGAAAATACTTAGGACTCTAACGGACAAGTTTAATTATGTGGTGTGTTCGATAGAAGAGTCTAAGGATTTGGATGAATTGACCGTTGATGAGCTGCAAAGTTCTTTGTTGGTGCACGAACAAAAGCTGGTTAGGAAAACGATCACAGATGATCAAGCTCTAAGGGTTGGAGTTGAGTATAGTAGAGGAAGAAGCAGAGGTCGTGGTAATTATCAGGGAAGAGGTAGAGGACGCAATAGTTCAAGAAGCAAGGAAACGATTGAATGCTTTCATTGCCACAAATTAGGCCATTACAGGAACGAGTGTCCTGAGTGGTCCCATCAGGCGCATTACACAAGTGAGTTCAGTGAAGAAATATTGTTGATGGCTATGGAGAACGGTGAGCAACATGAGGCTCTGTGGTTCTTAGACTCGGGTTGTAGCAACCATATGACGGGCAGCAGACGTTGGTTTACACACCTTGATGCATCTTTTGCCTGCAATGTCAAGTTAGGCAATGGCATGAAGTTGGAGGTTCTTGGCAAAGGGAGCATAAAGGTGAAAATTGATGGTATTGTTGCTGTTATCCAAGATGTTTACTATGTTCCGGGACTGCAGAATAATCTATTCAGCATAGGGCAGATGCAGGAGAAGGCTCTAATATTTCTAATCAAGCAGGGAACTTGCAAGGTGTTCCATGAGAACAAAGGCTTGTTGTTTGAGACATCGATGAAGGCAAACAGAATGTTTGTGCTTCAAGCCATATCGTTAGGCAGTAAAGAAGATGAACAAGGGCAATGCTTGATGGTGTCAAAATCTGAAAAGGAGAATCTCGAGCTCTGGCACAGGCGTTTTGGACATTTGAATTACCAAGGCCTAAGAAAGCTTCAGCAGAAATCAATGGTTCAAGGCTTGCCGCAGTTGAAACAAAGTAGCACCCCTGATGTATGCTCAATCTGTCTTATGGGGAAGCAACATAGAAAATCGTTTGCACAAAAGAGCTTGTGGCAGGCTACAGGGAGGTTACAGCTGATTCACGCAGACTTGTGCGGTCCTATCACACCCGACTCTAACGGCGGTAAGAAGTACCTTTTTACCTTGATAGATGACTACAGCAGGAAACTATGGACTCATTTCCTTGTAGCAAAATCTGAGGCCTTCGAGGTGTTTCAGAAATTCAAGGTGTTTATCGAGAAGGAGTCCGGAACAGAGATAGCTTGCTTAAGAACTGATAGGGGAGGCGAATTTCTGTCTACAGAATTCAAAGAGTTTTGTGACAAGGATGGCATCAAAAGGCAATTGACGGCGGCTTTCACTCCACAACAGAACGGGGTAGCTGAACGGAGAAACCGAACCATTATGAATATGATTAGGTGTATGTTGAAGGAAAACCAAGTGCCAAGCAAAATGTGGCCGGAAGCTGTAGCTTGGGCCACTCACATTTTGAACAGATGTCCGACTTCGATCAATCCAG
The DNA here is from genome assembly GCA_963859935.3 of Lathyrus sativus. Taxonomy (NCBI): domain Eukaryota; kingdom Viridiplantae; phylum Streptophyta; class Magnoliopsida; order Fabales; family Fabaceae; genus Lathyrus; species Lathyrus sativus. Next base: position 925,081,363 of record OZ012735.1, read on the forward strand.
AAAAAACTCCTCAAGAACTTTGGAGTGGTTTACCACCATCAGTGGATCATCTCAAAGTTTTTGGAAGCCTATGTTATGCTCATGTGGCCGACCAACAACGCAAGAAATTGGATGATAAAAGTGTTAAGTGTATTTTCCTAGGCGTGTCACAAGAATCTAAAGCATACAGATTGTATAATCTTCAAACTAAGAAAATTATGGTGAGTAGGGATGTTGTTTTTGATGAGTCCAAAGGATGGCAAGACATCAATGAGAGTTTAGCTGAGTCTACTCAGCTCAGATGGGAAGGCAGTGAAGATGAATTCTGGGAATCTGAGGATGAAGCAGAATCTGTCCAAAATGACGACCAGGACACAATAATAGCAGCAACGGGCCAGAACTCTGTAGCTGCAGCAGTTGACGGCAATGAACTGACCTCATCTGAGAGCACGACGCAGATTGAAATAGAAGAGGAAGAGGAGGATGCTGTTGAAAGCCTCCCACAGGCTGAATTAAGGCCAAGAATTAGAAGTAGGCCGGTATGGCATGATGATTATGTAATGGGCAACTTCTGTGAGCAGCTTGCACTATCCGTAGATGGGGCTTATCCAAGCAGTTATGAGGAAGCTAAACAAGAGGAGAAGTGGAGAAAAGAAATTGCGGCTGAAATGGAAGCAATCAACAAAAATGATACATGGGAGTTGGTTTGCTTACCATCACAAGCTAGTCCAATTGGAGTGAAGTGGGTTTATAAAACCAAACTCAATGAGCATGGCAAAGTGGAGAAGTATAAAGCTCGACTTGTGGTGAAGGGTTATGCTCAAAAACACGGTATAGATTATAATGAAGTTTTCGCGCCGGTAGCCAAGTGGGATACGATCAGATCACTATTGGCTCTTGCTGGACACCATGGATGGGAAATTCATCAGCTTGACGTGAAAAGCGCCTTCCTTCATGGGGAGCTCTCCGAGGAAGTATTTGTTGTGCAACCTCCTGGTTTCATGGTTAAAGGAGAGGAACATAAAGTGTATAGGCTCAAGAAAGCTCTATATGGCTTGAAGCAAGCGCCGAGAGCTTGGTTTAGCAAAATAGAAAACTATTTCTTGAGTGAAGGCTTCACCAAGTGCCCATATGAACATACTTTGTTCATCTATGCTCATGAATCTGATGTACTCCTTGTGAGTCTGTATGTGGACGATATCATGCTCACAAGTAGCAGTGAGAAACTTGTGAAGGAATTTAAGGCATCAATGCAGTCTAAGTTTGAAATGACCGACTTAGGCCAAATGATGTATTTTTTGGGTGTAGAAGTCAACCAAAGTGATCAAGGGGTTTTCATCTGTCAAAGGAAGTACACGAATGAACTTCTCGACAAGTTTGGAATGTTGGACAGTAATCCGGTGAGAAATCCTATTGTGCCAGGGACAAAACTAAGTATTGAGGGAGATGGAGTGCTTGTGGATGAAACACAATACAAACAGCTGGTAGGAAGTTTATTATTCCTCACTGTGACCAGACCGGACATCATGTTTGTGGTGTGTCTTCTAAGCAGGTATATGACGAAACCTACGAAGCTACACATGATGGCTGCAAAACGTGTGCTAAGATATTTAAAGGGAACTGCAGAGTTCGGTATAAAGTACCACAGAAAGGGACAGGGGAAGCGCCTAATAGGATACACTGACAGTGACTTTGCCGGGGATACGGATGATAGGAAGAGTACCGGCGGCTATGTGTTCTTCTTGGCGGGAGGAGCAATCTCATGGGCGTCCAAGAAGCAACCGATCGTGACTCTATCAACAACCGAAGCTGAATTTGTTGCAGCTGCTTCATGTGCAGCACACTGTATATGGCTGAAACGAATTCTTGAGCAGATGGGATGGACTGAAAGTGTTGTAGGAGCAACCACTGTGTTCTGTGACAACAACTCTACCATTAAACTGTCAAAAAATCCCGTGCTACATGGACGGAGCAAGCATATCGATGTTCGTTTCCATTTTCTTAGGGATTTGGTCAGAGATGGAGTTGTAGAGCTCGAGTACTGTGGTACCAAGGTGCAGATAGCGGACATTATGACCAAGGCCGTGGGGCTTGAAGTGTTTGAACGACTAAGAGCACATCTTGGAGTCATGAAGAATGAGAAGACCTTGGAGGCTTCTGTTGTTTAAATTCAACTTAAATATGTTGAGTTTAGGGGAGAATTTGTTAGGTTTATATTTATTTATTTATAATTTATGTTGAGTCAGTCCTATTTTTAAGTCTTTGTTTTACTGTCAGTTAGTGCATTTGCCAAGTCAAGGTTGTTAGCATGTTAGTAGCAGTGAGGACCAAGTATTTAGGAGGCAGTTATTTTGTAACTGGTGTAGTATATATTGCTACATCTGAATTAATAATAAACACAGTTTTTGAGCTTGTCATTTCGTTTGTTAATTTTGACATGTTGATCAACTACCAACCAATTTTCATTGTTTTGAATCTCATTTTTATTCCAACGGTGGTGCGAAAAAAATCCTACATTGCAAACTAAAGAAGATTAATAAGTCGAGAAGATTGTGTTTTAAGCAAAAATAACATCAACAATCTTGAAATCGACCTTGTGTTGTCCAATAACTTCAGCAATACTCTTGAATACCTTTACATTTGTCTAATATTTGTCATTTTATGAATTTTGTGATCCATATGTTTGGGACATAGGTTGAGATGCAGTTTGAGAAGGTTGATAGGAACTTAAGCTAGTAGCAGAATAATAAAAAGAAAACAATCATAGTTGATGACCAAACTCAAACATCTATTTGTATAAAAGAACTCTTACTTTGATTTGTAGTGTTGCACCTATGGGTGTTCCTATACGTTATTACCATAATACAAACATAAGAACTTATAATATGAGTAGTACTCATGAGTGAGTCCTTAAGTATGAGAGAAATGGTTAAAGCATACATGTGTTTTGTTTGCACCAAGCACGGGTGATGATAACAATGGTTGGACCAACAACATTGTTTGAATTCACATAATCAAAAAAATCGCAAGCATAATCCTCCTAGAGAGTACAATTAGTGATGTTTCAACTTTCATCACTTGATGCAATGTTTGCGCATTCTTTCCTTCCACTTCCAACCATTTATGATTTTATCACCTCATGCAAGCATCCATTAATATCTGGTACAAGGCTCAAGTGCACGGTAATGTGAATTAGTACAATAGATATCGAACTACAGAAAGATATGATTGATTATCGATTTTTACTCTAGCGATGTGAAGCTAAGGCTATCAAAATATCGAGAACTCAGTGCAAATGAATAAAATTAACAGAATAAAAAATAGGGCATGGGGTACATGATTCTCTATCCCAAAGCACCAAATTGATTCTCTGAAATCGAATACGAGAAAACATAGTAAGTTTATAGAAAAGTAAATAAATTTGTACAACACCTACTTTTGTAGCGTGTATACTAAACGTGTTTTTAGCACAACTATTTGACTTTCTCAACCAAGATCGAAACACCTTGTCAATGATGCATTGAGCTCGGTTGTTTAGCAATTTGCTCTCGAATATCACATGATCGGTATCTAAGTCGCCTTTACTTTCACAACTGACACAAATATATTTGAGTGCTCGGATTCTAAAATAATGTTTTGCTCTTATTTTCTCATTATTCGTACATAGATAATTCAATTAGACTTCGTCGTGAGATAGGTCTCACGACCCCTTTTTCCCTAATGAACTATTTGTTTATGGTGAGGTTGATCACAAATAATCAAGAAATAGACATAACAGGCATAAAATCAAACAAATTAAGTGAAGGAAATAACAATGGAAATGATAAACTTGAATGAAGACAATGACTTGAATTATAATTAAAAAAAACTTTCAAGAATACTTGAGTGTTCTTACAAGAAAGTAGAAATTGCAACAAAATAACTCACAAGAAGACTTAAAACAAAAGCTTAACGTTAGAAATAAACTTAGAGAATGTACGAGTAAAGCATGTTGTCTACTGCCAAGGATCTTAGGCTTATTTATAATCAATGATTACATTCAAAGCCCTAAATTCATGTAAAACTTAAGATCATTAAGTACTCAAAGTGGGACAGTTTGGAGGCCCCAACAATCATAATGAATGTGAGGAAAATACACAAGAAAGGGGGTTGAATTGTTTTCTCCAAATAATTTTATACTTCTGAATAGAGTTCAGATTCTAAGCGAAGGTTCAGAACCTGATAACAGATGCAGCAGATAACAATAGAAGTAAATAAACAGATAAAGAGCACAACAGAATTATCTTGGTTCCTCCAAAATTGAGGGTGATCCAGTCCCCTTGCAACGCAAGAGATTCCCATTATAATCAAATATGATTACAACTTCTTATACACTTAAGTATAATACTTTTTATTGCTCAGACCCTCTACAGAGACTTCCTGGCTTAATCAGCAACTAATCAAGACTTCTTGCTTAGGTCATCAAATACTAAGACTTTCTTGCTTAAACCCCTCAGATTCAAGACTTCCTGCTTAATCCTCTCAGACTCAAGACTTCTACTCAGACCCTCGGTCCAAGACTTCCCTACTTAAATTCTATGAATCCAAAACTTTCTTACTCAAGTTCCACAAACCCAAGACGTCTACTCAAGCCCCTCAGGCCCAAATGTTGTTTTAACAATCTCCCCCCCCCCCCCCCCTTTTTTTATGATGATAAACATAAGTATTTAAAGGACAATGTTAGGCAATTATAATTTTCTTGGCAACATCAGGATATGAGGTTTGTAAGCTCCTCCTGTGTTTAACAGTCTAGGGTTGAGTTCTGTAAACTCCCCCTAAGTACTATATTCAAGAAAAAATATTATAATTCTCTAAGCAACATCAGAGTCTGAGGTTTTTAAGTTGCCTCTGAGTCTAATAGTTCAAGTTGAGGTTTGTAAGCTTCCCTTTAGTTCTATATTCAAGAAAATTAAAATATTACCCAGGAAAGATCACCAAAACAAAACAAAAAAAACCAAAGTAATAGAAATTTAAAAATACATTAATTATAAATGAACAACATTAAATCTGAAGGGTTCAGATTCTTTATTAAATACTATTATACCTTTCTCCCCCTTTTGCCACATTAAGAAGATTTTTCAAAGATACAAGAGGTGACAAGAAAAGTAAATGTTAAACAAAAGTGCATTGTTCCAAGATGGTCGATGTTACTTTATATGGTTAAGAGTAGTCAGAGTCATGTAAATGTTGGACAGGAGTGCAGTATTTCAAGATGGTCAAAGATCAATTTTTATAGGTGCATAGATTCCATTATTTGTACTTGAGTGAATACTTAAAGCTCACTATAAAATATGATTGATATAGGTTCCTCAAGGATTCATCCAGTTCTCATAAATACTTCAACCAAAATTATGAAGAGAAAATCCCATAACTGAATTCCTCACAAGAGTGTGAAACGAGATTTTGCAAGAAAGTTTGAATTACTGAAGAAGGCTGAAATAGCAAGAGAGAAATGTTTGGCAGTCAAGGAACTTTCTACAAAACTTCATGCTAATGCAGCAAAACAAGAACTAAAGGAAGAGGAAGTTGTTCAAACCAGATTGGCTGCCTAAGAGCACAAGCAACAAGATTGAAAGAACACAAAAATGTTCTAGAGGAAACTTTTATTGATGATGAAGTTCCTTCTTCTAAAGACGGTGAAGCAGACCAATAATGGAAAGAATTTATTTGTGACATAGAGAGAGATGACTGAAGCAACAAGAAAGACTATGAATAGGCTAAATTGTTGTATTGTCTTATCTATCCTTATATAACTTTTAAATTCTAATGAAATTTCCCTTTTTCAGTTTCTATTTATTTAAGCTAGCGAAAACAAGTTTTATTTACTTTAAATAATTAAGAGAGAAATGCAAAGCACAAGGTAATTAAAACAAGAGCAACATGTAAAAAGTATTTGAAATAAGATAAGTTCACAAGCATGTCATAACACAGATAAAAGATAAACAAGAAATCTAACACATAACTAGGTTCTACATCCTAGACCAGAGGTTTCTTCAATAATTCCATGATTGTCTTTAGATCATAACCAATTTCTTCTTGTCTTGCAACAGTATTGAGTTGAGCATCCACTGAAAGTTGGTTATTAGTCATTTGTATCTTTATTATCTCTTGACATTCAGCAACTGATGTTACTTTTGCTTCTAAATTGAGCAGTTGCTTCCGGCTTGTTTCAGCTACCTCCTTTGTTGAGAAATCTTTTATACTTTGAATGACTTAGTTAACAGATCTTCTGAAGTTTTCCCGCTTTGTATTATAAGTCACACGATCAGTGAACGTGAACCCTTCTTCCGTTATTGCTTTTGCCTCGCCATATAACCTAGTCTTAAAAGCTTCTAACTGAGAAAGTGCATGGTTGGGTAGAGGCTGAAAGTTGATTATGTGTTGAGATAGTTTTAATTTCTATGTTTTTTAGTCCGTTTTACACGTTATAGACAGTTCAATATTGAAAATTTGAGTCAGTGTTTGTCTAGGGTTGGAAAGAGTCAGTTGATAAGAACTCTTTCTAGTGTGACACTTTTCAATTGTGATATATGAATGTGACGGTAGACCTCCAGAAGTGTGATTGTTGAAATTTTTGTATTTCTATGTTTATTAGTTTGTTTTACACATTGTGGAGGGTTTGATTTTGAAAATTCTAGGCGGTGTACATTCAGGGTTGGAAAGAGTCTGTTAAGAAGGCCTTTTATAGTGTAACACTATTGAATTGTGATATGGGAAGGTGATGGTGGAACCTAGCAGTTTGATTGTATAAAAATTTTAATTTCTATGTTTGCTAGTCCATTTTACATGTTATTGTTGGAACAAAATTGGTTTATACTGTATCTCCAAGGTTTTGATGATAACAAAGTATTTAAAAAACAATTGGGTATACTAATAAATGTTTAAGTGTGCAGGACCATAGACTAAAATTTTGGAGATAAACTTAGTACTAGTACTGAAAATGGACATTTAAAGAGAATCTAAAATATCGAGAACTTGAAGGATCAGAACCTGAGATCCAGACTCTAAAGAATGTCAAATTTTGAAGACTAGACTCTAAAGAAAGTCAACCTCTAAAGACTCTGACTCTGAAGGATCAGAACCTGAGATCTAGACTCTGACCTTATAGGAGGTCAACTTCCTTTGAAGTTCTTAGACTCTGAATAAGGTCAACACAAGGATTGAGAAGACTCTGATAGGTGACTATCAGACTCAGAAAGTAATTTGTCTTCTTCTGATTACATGTAGATTCAAACAAAATTTGCACAGACAGCTGGAATGTAACAGATAATTCTTCTTGAAGCAGAGGAAATTCAAATATCTTTTCAACGGCATTAACCATATCAAGTAACATCTCAATGTCTATGATTAAGCTTCTCCAAGACACACTTGTGCTAGCTTTTTTCTTTAATGACTCTTTTGTGTCTCTTTATATAAGAAACTAAAAACTTGAAGAAACACCACCAATCCTTGACATTAGAAGTATCTTGCTTGTGCTCTTGAGCATTAAAAATCTCTTGTGTTCTTTATCACCATAAGTTTCTTGCTTGTGTGCTTGAGCATTAGAAGTCTCTTGCTTGTGTGCTTGGGCATTTGAGGTCTCTTACTTGTGTGTTTAAGCGTTGGAAGTCTCTTGCTTGTGCACTTGAGCATTTGTAATCATTTTTTTATTGTAGTGAATTCCCTTTGAAGTGCAAGGAGACTTGACTACTCTCGTTTTTTTGGGAGAAACCAAGATAAACTTGCTTATCTCTCTCTCTCTCTCTCTCTCTCTCTCTCTCTCTCTCTCTCTCTCTCTACTTCTGAACTAGTTTTAATCGCTAAAAACACTTGACTCTGTATAAGATTCTAGACTTTGAGTTTAGAGTCTAATAAGAGTTTTTTAGAAAATAAAGAAAAAGCTAACACAATTCAACCCCCATTTCTTGTGTTTTTCTCACCTTTAGCTATAGACGGTCTGATGTTGAAAATTTGAGTAAGTGTTCATCTAGGGTTGGAAAGAGTTAGTTGAGAATGACCATTTCTAGTGTGACATTTATGAAATTTGATATGGGAAGGTGATGGTGGACCTCCGAGAGTCCAATTCTTAAGAATTTTGAATTTATATGTTTGTTAATTTGTTTTACATGTTGTGTATGGTTTAATGTGGAAGATTCATTTATATGTTTGTTAGTCTGTTTTACACGCTGTGGACATTCTGATGTTGAAAATTTGAGTCAATGTCGCACAAGGTTTAAAAGAGTCAGTTGAGGACCCTTTTTAGTGTGACACTCGTGATTTATGATTTGGAAATGTGATGTTGGACCTCCGAGAGTCTGATTGTTTAAAAGTTTTGAATTATTATGTCATTTTGCTTGTTTTACACATTGTGGATAGTCTGATTTTGAAAATTTGAGTCAGCGTACGTCCACACATATATACATATATACATATAATAAACATTAAATCAAATTAATAAGAGAGATAAAGTACATGTTAATAAGAGAGAGAAATTAATAGCCACATTGATGAATAAGTTTTATCATAATTTTTTGACAATATAATGGTTGTTGTTTGTTCCTCTCATCTCTCATTTTAAAATTCCTCTCATCTCTCATTTTAAAATTCCTCTCACTTGATATGTCTCTATATATAGGATGTATCATATGAGAATGTCATTTTTATATGAGAACATGAGAATGAATCAGAACCATTAGATTTTAAAATAAATGGTGGAGATTATGTGTGGTTTTTTTCTCTCTCTCCTCCATCATGTATTTTAATAATTGAGGAAAGAGAAAAAAAAATCACACATAATCTCCACCATTTATTTTAAAATCTAATGATTCAGACTCATTCTCATGTTCTCACATAAAAATAACATTCTCATAGGATACAAACATTAATGATTAGATCAAATTAATAAGAGAGATGGAATACAGGTTAATAAGAGAGAGAAATTAATAGTCACATTAATGAATAAGTTTTATCATAATTTTTTGACAATATAATGGTTGTTGTTTGTTCCTCTCATTTCTCATTTTAAAATTCCTCTCACTTGATATGTCTCTATATATATGACATATCATATGAGAATGTCATTTTTATATGAGAACGTGAGAATGAATTAGAACCATTAGATTTTAAAATATATTGTGGAGATTATGTGTGGTTTTTTTTTCTCTCCCCCCTCCCCCCATCATTTATTTTAATAATGGAGGAAAGAGAAAAAAATCACACATAATCTCCACCATTTATTTTAAAATCTAATAGTTCAGATTCATTCTCATGTTCTCACATAAAAATGGCATTCTCGTAGGATACGTCATCTCTCTCTCTCTCTCTCTCTCTCTCTCTCTCTCTCTCTCTCTCTCTCTCTCTCTCTCTCTCTCTCTCTCTCTCTCTCTCTATATATATATATATATATATATATATATATATATATATATATATATATATATATATATATATATATATATATATATATATATATATATATATATATATATATATATATATATATATATATATATATATATATATATATATATATATATATATATATATATATATATATATATATATATATATATATATATATATATATATATATATATATATATATATATATATATATATATATATATATATATATATATATATATATATATATATATATATATATATATATGGGGCATATCAAGCAAGAGGGATTTTAAAATAAATGATGGAAGGGGGAGAGAAAAAAAATCACACATAATCTCCACCATTTATTTTAAAATCTAATGGTTCGGATTCATTCTTATGTTCTCATATAAAAATAGCATTCTCATTCTTATGCTAACACCAAAATCAACAAAATATTTAGAAAATGATTTTTGGCATCAGTCCCTGTAAATTAGGGTTTTCATATTTGGGAGGAGAAGTGTGGTGACCATTGAAGGAAGACTGAGGCAAATGTGAGATGACAGCCATGATAAGCGACGACGCCATTCTGGTTGACAATCTCATCACTGTTATTTATCATTTATCTTTCAGTTTATTTTGTTCTTACTTTGTTCGTTACATTTATCTTTGTTCTATGTTCTGTTTGTTGAAAGTGATGAGTTTCAATTTGATATTCTATTACGGGGGTGGTTTTTTAAGGGATTACGTAGTATACTACACAAGGGGTTATGTGCATTTAGTAGAGATTAATCCTGATAGATGGAGCTTATTTGAGGAAACTGGTATAGTGAAAGACATTACTCAGCTTGAGCATTCACAATATATGCTATAGTGGTATAACAATGAGAGAGACATGTATAGTACAATGGTTATTGATGTTGACGCTGATGAGGTATATCAATATGCCATGAGAATGAAAATTGCATTGCACCTATATGTTGATCCTAAAGGTAATGCAAGTGTTCAAGTTAATGATGTTGGTGGTGTTCAATTTAATGATGTTACTGGTGTTCAAGTTAATGATGTTGCTATTGTTAAGTTATTGATGTTGGTGATGTTCAAGTTAATGAAGCCAGTGATGTTGGTGATGTTCAAGTTAATAAAGCAAATGAAGTTAGTGATGTTCAAGGTAATGATGTTGATGGTGTTGGTGGTGTTCAAGCAAATGAATTAGATGATGTTTATACGGATGAAAATAAGGATAGTGAAGATAATGGCTTTAAGTTTGATGGTTTATCATTTGATCATAGTAAAGATGAGAGAGCGCTTGGGTTAGATGATTGCTTTGATGTTAATGAAAAAACAAGATACTCTGGAGAAAAGAGTCAAAGTTGCAGCAAGGAAGCACATAGATACTCCAAAGAAAATGTCAATTGGTGTTGATAATATAGCTTCATCTAGTGGTGTGGAAAATAAGATGGATATCAATTATGTTAGTGATTAGATTGGTAGCAGTTACCCTAATGTTTCTAGTGATGAGAAGGAACCAAAGTATCCAAGGTTTAAGATGGAGGATTTGAGCAAGAGTTATAGGTTCGAGGTGGGATTGGAGTTTGGAACACTTGATGAATCCAAAGAGGAAATTATAGAATGGTCAGTATTAAATGGGAGAGAGATAAAGTATGTGAAAAATGACAAAGTGAGGGTAAGGGTAATTTGCAATGGCAAATGTGGTTTTTTGGCCCTTGTAAGTAAAGTTGGGAATAAACACACTTATAAAATGAAGAGGTGGGTTAGAACTCACACGTGTAGTAGGGTTTTGAAAAACACTTCAGCCACTTCCAAGTGGGTTTCTAAAACTGTGGCGGCTAGGATGGCATCTTCAGATGGTGTTAAGATTCGTGATACTGTGTCTGAGATTAGGAGTAACTTTTCTGTTGGGATAACTATAAACAGGACATGGAAGTCCAAACATATAGAAAAGGCTCTGATTGAGGGTGATGCAGTGAAGCAATACAACCTTTTATGGAGATATTTTGCAGAGCTAAAAAGAGTCAATTCAAGGAACACTTGTAAAATTAATTTGACAAGGATTGCACCAACAATTCAACCAAGGTTTGCATCTTTCAACTATTGCTTTGATGGCTTAAGAAGAGTTTCACAATATCTTCCAGGCCTTTCGTTGGGGTTGATGGATGTCATCTCAAGACTAGGTATGGAGGGACTCTTCTAATTGCAGTTAGTATAGATCTAAATAATCAATATTATTCCCTAGCTTTTGATGTATGCGAAACTGAAACAAAGGAGTCATGGAAGTGGTTTCTTACCTTGCTTTTGGAAGACATAGGTCAAGAAAGAAGATGGGTTTTTATTTCTGAGCAACAAAAGGTATTTTTCATCCCTAATTCTTTTCTATTTTTTTGGATTTCATCTCTATTTATTTTCTGGTTTTTAGATGTCATCCTTATTTTTTTTCTAGTTTTTTGGATTTCGTCCTTATTTCTATTTTGGTTTTTTGTATTTCATCCTTTATTTCTGGTTATTTGTTTGAAACTGGTTTACAGTGTTTGATACATGTGTTTGGAGAAATATTTGAGAGGCTAGAGCATAGACTTTGTCTTAGGCATTTGTATGCCAATTTCAAAAAGACGTTTGGTGGAGGGACGCAAATTAGAGACTTAATGATGGTAGCTGCAAAGGCCACATATATTCAGACTTGGGATGCTAAAATGAAAGAATTGAAGGTGATTAATGTGAAATCTTGGGAGTGGATGTCAAAAATACCTACAAAGACATTGTGTAAGCATGCCTTTTCTTTTTCTCCCAAATGTGACGTACTTATGAATAATGTTTCTGAGGCATTTAATAGCACTATATTAGTTGCCAAAGATAAACATATCCTAACTATGTGTGAATGGATAAGAATCTTTGGTTAGATAAGAGAAAGGGTTGATAATTGGCAACATATGATAATGCCTAGACCTATACTTTGGTTAGATAAGGAAGTGGAAGATGCAGGTAATTGGATTCCAAAATGATCTGGTGAAATAATATGGAAAGTTGAACATATTCATACTATGAATAGTTTCATTGTGCATACATCAAAAAAAACATGCACTTGTAACTTTTGGGAGTTAGTAGGCATCCCGTGTAGACATGCAGTAGCTATATTAGGTTTTAAGAACCAATGCGCTGAAGATTTTATGGTGATTATTATTTCAAGGAGACTTATGTGAAATGTTATGGTTATGGTGTAAGTCCTATTAATGGACAAGACATGTGGCCAGGGGTTGACATAGAGGAAATGTTACCTCCAATATATAAAAGAGGACCTGGAAGGCCTAAAAAATTGAGGAAGGAACCAGATGAAGACCCCAATAAGGGGAGGACACAAAAAAGTTATTCTTGCACATCATGTGGTGTGCATGGCCATAATGCAAGAATTTGTAAGAGTCAAGTGGTTGACCCTGAAGCTTAAAAAAGAAGTATGTAACATGTCCATAATTTGATAAGTATATGTAATAAGTAATCCTTTTAATGTTTTGATTTCCAAAAATTTGCAGAGAAAGCCAAAGAAATTTGCAACAGGATAACCATCTACAAATACAAGTTAAGCAACTCAAGAACAAACTCAAGCAACTCAGAATCAAACCCAAGAAACTCAAGAACAAACTCAAGCAACTCAAGAAAAACCCAAGAAAGTTATCCAGCTTAGGCTGCTACCAATAAACATCTTGAAGCAAATGCATCTCAAACAGATGTTGACATTAAGTTTGAAATTCTAGCTACAAATCTTGTAGAAGAATTTGAGGCTACTCAAACTCAACCAAATCTTGATGCATCATCTTAGAGTGTACCTGCTACATCATCTTAAAGTGTTCATGTTACATAAGTTCATAGTGTCCCTACTACATCAACTCAGAGTGCTCTTGTTCCATCTGGTATAATACTTTATACACCTGACTATATTTCATCTGCACCTGTTGCAGCAACAGATGAAGTACCTGTTGCACCTAGTTCTTCTACTCCTAGATGTCTTAAACCAATTGAGTACCAAACCTAAAGTTTCAAGAAAATTATTCTAATGATTTGTGTTATATGAGCACCTCTAATTATTCTATTTATTACAAAAGAAGAAGAGTATCAAACCTAAAGTTTCAAGGAAATTGGAATTGACGAGAAGTCCTGGGACAAGGAAGTCATGAAGAAGGTTATGTTGTCATGAAGACGACATTGTGACTCTGGCTTTTGTGCATTTTGGCCTCTATGGCATTATGTTATGTTATGTTATGTTTATGTAATCCTAAGACAAATTATGCTTTTGAGACAAGTTATGTTCTATTTGTGTAATTCTTAGACAAGTTATGCTTTTGAGACAAGGTATGTTATATTTATGTAATTCTAAAATAAATTATGCTTTTGAGACAAGTTATTGTGTATTTTGCAACCGTATGCCTTTTGGCTTTATGAAATTGTGACACAACTAGGTGTGCCTTTTAACATTATATTTTTTTTTTGCCTTTATGTACTAAAGAATTAGGAAAACTACAAATACAACCCACTAACATAAGTAAGTAAGAATAGTTAAATAGAAACATTTCATTAAGATTAAGGGATGACATTCAAACAACACAATATGAAACATGGACGAAATAATGCCAAAACGATTCAGGGACAGAATTCTTAACTGATTAACCAATACAGGGATGAAATTCAACAAATAGCCATCTTATAGGGACTAAAACATTAAAAAAAATTACAGATGCCGTGAACATGGAACTCACTACCATTTCTGGTAAGCAAAGAATAAGACCCATGACAAAATCAACAGCATCCTAAACAAATTAGCCTTCTTCCTTTTGTTTTCCAACTTTAATTTCATCTTCTATTTTTTCCTAGCTTCAATGTCTTTGATGATGCAACCTAATTCCTGCACAAATTCTGAGCAATTGCAACCAATTGAAATTTTTCGGTTCAGTTGATATGTTGCACTTAAGTTCATCATTCCACAAGAATAGCTTGCAACTTGACATTGCACCCGAATTCACACATTTCTAAAATCTTCGTTTAGGGTTTTCACTTGAATTTGAGATGAACATCCGCATTGCTCTATTGCAACCATGGGATTTGAGACTCAGAGCTATTACCTACAAATGACGTTGCCATGTTACAGAGAAGAAAAACGCAGCACCAGTTACAGAGAAGTGAAGAAAAAGTGCAGAAAAATATTTGAAGAGGAAGAAGATGATACAAATGGTTAAAAAAATTGGATTTAGGCATCCTTTAAATGTTCCAAGATAGCTTGTATGGAGCTACTCTAGATTCGTATATGGGTTTATAACGTAGCAAGATTCGCTTGTGGAGAGACCTATCGGAGGCATTCTTAAAACAATACAAATATAATCTTGATCTGGCTCCTACTAGATTGCAGTTACATAATCAGTCTCAGCGTTCAACTGAAACATTCAAGGAATAAGCACAAAGATGGCGAGATATGGCTTCTCAGGTGCGACCTGCTCTTTCTGCCAATGAATTGGTTGATATTTTCATGGGCACTTTGCAAGGGTTGTATTATGATAAGATGGTGGGCAGTTCTTCGAAAAATTTTGCTGATATTGTGACTATTGGTGAAAGGATTGAGAACAAACTGAAAATTCGTAGGATTGATGGTTCCGTTGTTTAATAACCAACCAAGAAACCCCAGAGTATTCATTCAAAGAAAAAGGAAGGTGAAGCGAATGATGTGATAGTGAAGGTCTCTCCTCAGTATCAGGTTCCCATGGCTCCCATGCTGTATTATCCTTATCCTTATGTTGCTACTGCTCAGTATCAACAACTTCCATATCAGTATCATCCATAACAAGTTCAGAGTTCTCAGAATCAGAATCGACCTCAACGTCAACAGTCTCAGCAGAACAAACAGAATAACAACAATCAGAACAACCGTAAGCGGGTGAATTTTGACAGAATTCATGTGCCTTATACAGAGTTGTTTCCTTATTTGATTCATCAAGGGGCAATAGTCCCCAGAGATATTGCACCTGCAGTTGCTCCTTTTGGTTCGAAGCATAATCCGAATGTATCCTGTGCTTACCATGCTGGGTACATAGTACATGCTACCGAAGATTGTATTATTCTCAAGACCAAAGTTCAAGATCTTATTGTCGCTACTGCGAAAATCGGCGCCGGCTGACAGAAGAGTCGCCACCGTGCGTTATTTATCCCTCAGAGCGGGAAAGGAAACGCTCGAAGTAAACCTCGCAAAAAACGGGGAAAAGGTATGGTCATCGCAACCATAGCCTGGGTTCGGGAGTCGGTTACGCAAGGGGAAGGTATTAGCACCCCTCACGTCCGTCGTACTCGATGGGATCCACGCTTGCTTGGGTTGTCTACTGGATGCAAAACAATCTATCTACGGCTGCTAAATCTAAACGGAAGGGAATTGACTCGATAGAGCATCGCACTCTATGCCTACGTATTCTCAAGAGAGAAAGTCAGAGTCAACGTAGTTCGGGACTACGGGGAAAATTGGCTCGCCAAGACATCGCGCCTTGTGCCTACGTACTTCCACTGGACGGAAGATCAGAGCTTTACGTAGTTCAGACTAACTACGGCTAGACAAACATTCTCACACAGCAGTGAGAAAAACAACTGGTTTCACAGGGTCGGGAACCTATGGTCATAACTATGGCTGAGTCTCAAATGCACAGGGGCAAGAGAGAAAAATGGGTACTCAATTAGTCGTCAGCGGGAAAGTCTCGATCGCACAGCCGCGAGAGAACAACAGGTTAGTCGTTAGTGTGCTCGCTAGGATATCGCATCCTATGCCTACATATCTTCGTCTGGTACGAAGAATCAGAGCAGCCGTAGTTCGGCTACTATCGGGACCACAGCTCAAATCTCGTTTTATTCATCTCTGAAAAATGATTACAATAGTTGCATACTGAAATAAATCTCCTAGGAAACGCTATCCTATTCTATCTTGAAAAGTCGAATGAAAATAGCCCCCTAACAAATGGGCCTCTAATTCTATCCTAAAAGTCGGAAAATAAAGTCTATGAAAATATCCCCTAAAAGAAATGCTTGAAAAATATTAAATCGAAACTTTAATATTTTTTCTTTTTTCTCCTTTTCTTTTCTCCTATTTTTCTTTTCTCAAAAAATATCTTCTTTTATTTTTCACAATATTTTTCTATTCATCTTTTTTTCAAATATTTCTTCTCACTCTTTTTTCTATTTTTTCTTAATATTTTTTCTCTATTTTCTTTTTCATTTCTTTTTTCTATTATTTTTCTTTTTTCTCTTTTTTCTATTATTTTTCTTCTTCTCTTTTTTCTATTATATGTTTTTTTTGAACAAAATAAAACAGGAGAAAACAAAAAAGGGGGGGACTGGATTACAAGGGTGTAAAAAATAATAAAATAAAAACAAACAAGGGCCCAGCCCAATTACTTCAAAAACGCAGCAGGGGGTATGTGAGGATTGAATGGGTGTGCTGCCAGAAAAATTGGGGCCCAAAGCCCGTTTGCAGCCAAAAAATGTGAGGGAGATGCGTTTGCCAAAAAAAGTAATTGGGCCCTGAGGCCCAATCCTCTTCCCTCCTCTCTCCATTCTCAGGGTCTGAAGAAACCCTAATCTTTTCTTCCTTCTCCTTCCGCCGCCGTCGACCCCAATCCCCTCCGTCTCCAATCTTTCGTCTCTCCCAAACCCCCTCGTTTCTCTTTACTCTTCTGAAACTTCATCCCAACTTTCTTCTCAACGTCACGCTCACTCACAACGACACCATCTAACTTCTCCAATTTGCCTAATCACCGAATGAACACCAAACTTCTTCAAAACACTCGAAGACCATGGTTGGAGACTTCTGGAATCTTGATGATGAATATCTAAAGGATCTTCACAAGTCCTCGAAGATTGAAAACTGTTGTATGAACGAGAACGCTTCTGGAGAATTGCGAAGGACGCTCTTGAAGGTTGATGCACTTGTACGGATCCCTGGAAGAACAGTTGAAGATTCTTGAGCGTTCTTGCAAAACCGATTGAAGACGTCTGAGAAAACGATTGAAGCTCCATGAATGTTGATGGATCGTGAAGATCTGTGGATCCTGTTCGTGTTTGATGAAGCTCTTGGACCTAGATCTGATAAAATTTGATGAAGAAGATGACGATCGAAAACGTTTCTGGAACCGAGTCTTGAAGGTTGCTCGTGGACGCTGAGGATGAGGTTCATCGTTCTGATGGAGATGAAGTCTCTGGTGTTTTTCTGGAGATTCTGATGAGGTTTCTATAATTTCTGGATTTCTGGCGTTTGATTGATGAAGATCTGGGGAGGTTGACGATGAAGATTCATCGTCTCTTGATGATTTTCTGGAGTTTGTGGTGGCCGGAGAAGAAGGTTTAGGTTGGAGGAGATGAAGATTAGGACGGTCGGAGATTGAAAACGATGAAGATCAAGGATGGAGATGAAGAAGATGAACGGAATCTGGGGATTGTAGTTTCTCCGGCGAGGGGACGGTTGCCGGAGTACATGCACGGCGTCCGGTGGTGCGTCTCAGGCGTGATGCTGTGGCGATGACGCGTGGAATGGAGGAAGTGGAGGGGCTCTCTGCATGCCCTCCACGTGGCCTGAAAGGTGGCTGAGAGAGAGGAGGTTCAGGGATATGTGGCGTGATGTGTGCATGCAGCGTGGGGCCTCCCCCCTTTGGACACGTGTTCTGCTATGGGTATTTATACTGAGCTGTTCGTTGGAAGGTTCTGGACCCTTCTGGAGGACGCTGGAGAACTCTGGCATATGGAATATTCGCTGGATCTTTTGGATTATTTTCTGGACCAAACTGCATTCCGAAAATGGGCCTTGCATACTCAAACGGGCCCAACACATGCAAATGCTATCAGAACAATTAAAAACTGACTTAAAAAACTCTAACCCTAATTAATCACTAACCTAACATTAGATCTAATTAACTAATCAACTAATAAAATCCTAATAAAACCTATATTAAAATCTAAAAAACTATTATTTATTTAAATTCTACAAAAGAAGAAAAATCTATTTAAATCTAATATTCTGAAAAAAGAATTAAAACTATATTGAAACTATTTAAAAAAAATTATATTAATATTCTAGAAAATCCTATATTATTCTAAAATGAAAAATGCTTTAAAATATTAAAATTTCTAAAAACTATATTATCTAAAATATTAAAAATCTGTTAAAACCTATTAAATCCTAAAATGAATTTAAAAATCTATTTAATTCTATAAAATGCTAAAAATTGATTTAAAAATATTAAAATCTATTTAAAATTCTATTAAATCCTAAAATGAATTTAAAAATCTATTTAAAGCCCTAAAAAATCCTATAAAATCCAGAAAAATCACCATAATTCCCAGAGGGACAAAATGAGCACCGAACGACACGAAAATAATCGGTAAAAATAAACGGGCACCGACATATCCCAAAAATCGATTCTACTGATCCAAGACACCTGAAACACGAGACGGGAGCTGTGATCCCTGTTAAAATCAAAACAAATGAACAATGCAATGTATGCGATATGCAGATGCGAATGCGGTTATGCGTCGAAACATCGAGCCAAATGCGAGACCCGGTTGGTCAAAT
Source organism: Lathyrus sativus (assembly GCA_963859935.3). Classification (NCBI taxonomy): domain Eukaryota; kingdom Viridiplantae; phylum Streptophyta; class Magnoliopsida; order Fabales; family Fabaceae; genus Lathyrus; species Lathyrus sativus. The sequence goes on from OZ012735.1 coordinate 925,100,348, forward strand.
TTTGGGGTGCAACAGCTGCCCCTATTCAAGCGGCTTCGACCTGAATGGGTGAAGAGCGCTCAGCCTTCAAACATTCAAGGTAGATGACGGTTGAATACAAATGGAACCCTGAAATTTGCCAACCGCAAGAATATACTGCAAAGCTGCTTGAGGAATAGCTTCCGATAACTGAAGTTTGGTTGTAACGGCAACATCTGGTCAATTTTCTGATAAATTTTCTTCTCATTTTCAACACCTGTGTGACGCCACAAGTATTGAAATAATGCTTCATAAAGCAAACACTTTGATTCCCATCTCTCTCATGGGATCAAATCTGGTCGACTCACAGTTCATTGCGAACTTGAGGACAATTCTCCTGGGGAATTCTGAATGGAACTGCCTGGCACCTGTTTTGACAAAGGGAGCAGCTTCAGAAGTCTGATATGTGTCAATCTTTGTTGTTGTTGTTGTTGTTTTCCAATGCTGACGTAACACCCAAATATGAAGAATCACTCCGCTGGGGAAGACGAGAAGCTGAACCACACAACTCTGCAGGTGAACAAATTCGAAATCCAATAGGCAACCATCTTGGTCTATGTTTCGACATGCGTATGCTTGATAATGATGCAATGTCCTATATGACATGAATATGCTATGCGTTTTGTTTGAAAATGCGATGCCCAGACGGCATGGATATGCTATATGCTTGTATAAATGCTATGACTATATATGCGAATGCTAATGCATGCTCGAGCTGCCAGAGAACACCAGGTCTGAAAACCACTTGGCAAAATAAATGCCGAAGATAACGTCAACTCTACTGGGGATGACCTGAAGTCACAGAACCATCTCAGCAAAATAAATGCTGGAAACGAGAAATCAAATCCGCTGGGGATAACCGCCATGCTGGAGAAATGAAAAGACAACCCTGCTCGACGACTTCACTGGGGAAATAAAGACAACTCTGCTCGGGGATGCTTTCTTCAAACCATTGGCAACTGATTGCGCTCTGCGGGAATTGACCCAAACTGAGATTGATTACGCGCAACACACTGCTGGAAATGCTCCTACTATCAAGGATATCAATCTTAATCTGCTGAAGATACTCCTGATCCTACACTGATACGGGGTAAAAGACAATCTCGACTCTTCCGGGGATAATAAGCAACTTTCATCTGCTGAAGAGTGACAATTCTGATTTGACAATATCTGCAAGGAATTCAAACATTGCTCGAAGCACTGGCATTAATCGAGCTTCGTATCGGGGAACATGACGACATGCGAGTCATTGGGAAATACTGTGTCAGATACCTTTAGGTTTTTTTTTTTTTCGCTTTTTTGTTTTTCTGGTTTAGAATAAACATGGATTATGTACACAGTGGAATGGAAAATACTAGACGAGAACTAGCATTCAAAGGTAGACTACCAGGCGAGAACTGATAGGGAAATAGGTTAGGAAAATTGATTTTTGTGTTTTTGTGTTTTTGAACATCAGACGAGTTGACTGGATAACAGACTGAGAAAAAGACAAACAGGCGAGAACTGGCTGAAAGCTAACGTACACCAGGCGAGAACTGGCATAACACTTGGATTAAAACACACGAGAACTGATTATGCGACGACATGTACCAGGCGAGAACTGATACAACACTTGAAGAAACGGTGACCAAACGAGAATTGGTTACCAATAAACTGCACCAGGACGGGAACTGCTGCTTACAATAAATTGCACCAGGACGGGAACTGCTGCTTACAGATGGTGGGCCAGACGAGAACTGGTTACCGGTTTGCCAGGCGAGAACTGGACTTTGGAAACTACTGGTTACTGACACGCAACAGGTTTAAACTGCGGGATAATGATCCAACGACAACAAGATCTTCTTATTTGAAAGGTTTAGGTTTTTGACATGATTCCCCGATACTCAACTCTGGCTGGGGATAAACAAGCTGGTTTGAATGACTTGCCCCTGGTACACTCAGCTGGGGGATAAAAGACTGGCTTGCACAACTTGCCCCAGTACAATGCACCTTGTTCCAATCTAACTCTTGGGAATACCTGCTCCGAACAACTTGCTACGAGAAGACTTCGAGAATACTTGCCCCGGCATCTGCATGACAACAGAATTCAATCTCCAATTAAACACCTAACAACTCAATTGATTTCAACATTCCCTGCGATGACTTGCCCCTGAATGAGCGTTCTAGCGACTCAACCCGATCTGATTATCCATTGGAAGCATCTGCTTTCAAATCTCAGCGCTCTGCATAATTGCCCCTGATTAGGTTCTCGAGAAGACTCACTTCTGATCAACTGCTTCTCAAACAAACTGCCCCTGATCAACTAAAGCTTCGGGACTTGTCCTCATACTGACTGATACTGAACATACTGGAAGATAATGCCCCTGATTCACAAGGCTTCACAACATACACCATTCTGGTTCAGACTGCTGAATTACTTAGTCCTGCTCGATTATTCCTGCTGGAATTTCTTTCATGCCAACTACTAACCTGCAATTAGAATTGTCTATTTACGAATGGTAATCTTAATGCAATGGTTATGCAGATCTTGAAAAAAAAAATTTTGAGCTGTCACTCATTTACATGCATATGGTTGAGAGTGACGAATGAACCAAAGTTCAAACGCAGTGCTTACGTGGTCAGTGAAAATACAACAAGATATGACTAGCAAGTCAAGAAGGAGTCAGGTTACTCAACCTTATCGTAATGCGCTTCAGACTAACCCTACCTCAATTAGGTCTTTTGAGGGTTGTATCGTGGTCGGGTTCACGGTTTGTGAAACAAAGGATATATGGTTCAAATTTTGATTTGTACCCACCCCTTCTACGTGATGATCTCCGATCCTAAGGTTCAGTTAACCTGGCACAAGCACTCGCCTCTTCGAGAAGTATGTTGAATGGTAAGAACTACAGTTAAGGAATTCACAAGCTTTTCTTCTAGAGTGATAGTTACTCCTTCTTCGCTTTCGGTGTCTGTGTACACGACTTTGTGACTTGTTGGGGAAAATTTCTTTTTAATCCCTTCTTTTTTCGTTCTTTTGATTCCCTAATTTTTTGCCTGGACTGACTCCTTTTGAGTTCTTTTTGATTTTTTGATTTTTTTCTTTTGAAGTCCAGCGGGATGCCCTGATTTTTGCCTAAGTATTAGCTTTCCAGCTTTTCTTTCTTTTTACTTAGCGGGCTTTCTTTCTTTCTTTCTTTTGGAACAAAGTCGTGTGACACTGGTTGTCTTGATTGCTCCGAAAGGATTGTAACTGGCTCACTCCTGATTGGTGAGGTCTGACCTCTTGAAAGGTATAAACTGATTGGTCCTTGAAAGACAACACTCCTCTGCAAGACTTGAATGCTCGGTCAAGCTAACTGACAACTACCCTGCCCCGGGTTAAGATGTGAGGATTTATAAGTCCGAAAAAACTTCTACTTCCTGGCTCGAAGTGGTTAACAAGGGACTAACTCCTTATATCTCCAGTGTTTGGGGAATTTGAAACAATGCCTTGTACATCATCGGTACGGTCTTATCTGAAAGCATACAATCATCGGTTATGAGTTTCAGTTTCGTCATCCTCCCTCCTAACTTTGCTAGTCACAGCGAAAAAATGGAGTGGATAAAATGCAAGTGTCAGTGCAATGCCATAAATGAGCGACAGCGACATGATTAATTCAGAAAAATGCATAATCACTTTATTATTATCACCATTCGAAACATACAATGCTTAAAAAGCAGGTAGTAATTAACAGAAAAAGAAACTACAGATGCAAATGATATAAAAGCTTGAGAACTGCCAATGCTGAGGCGTCTGCCTGTCTGAACCACTGGCTTTTGCTGGGGAATAGACCCTCTGAATCTACGAACTTAGACAGCTGAGCGGTTAAGGATGAACAAACAGAAATCCTTCTCGAAAGGAAATACGATCCTGATCAATCAACTGCTGTACCTTCGCCTGAAATGCTTTACAATCTTCCGTTGAATGCCCCGGAGAGCCACCATGATAACCACACTGAACGTGGGGATTGTACCCAGGAGGGTAAGGTTCTGGAACTGGCTTAAGAGCTTTCGGCTCCACCAAAGACTTCTGGATCAAAGATGGTAGCAATTGGCTATACGGCATAGGCACTGGGTGACAAGGAGCTTTCCTTCGTTCTAAGTTGTTGCGAGGTCTGTTCTGATTCTGACGCTGATTCTGATAACCTCGGCCACGAGTTCGCTGATTTGCAATGGAAGCGACATAAGATTCCTGATATGGTGCCCCAGGCACGGCTGTTTGTTCAGTATAACAAGCCACGGGAGGTACTGATCTCTGATAAGATGATGAACCAACAAAATTCACTGATTCGCTTGGAGGATATTCAATCTTTGGCATGACTGAGTTGATCACCACTTCTTCTTCACTCTGATAGTCACAAGGGTATTCAGTTTCACCAGCTTGATCATATGAAGTAATCTGAATTTTCCCCATTCTTATGGAGTACTCAAGGCGTTCTCCTAATGCTACCACGTCAGAGAAACTTGCCGGAACTCCGAGCAATCTTTTGAAGTACGGATATTGTAGGGAATCCACAAACATGCTTGCCAGCTCTTGATCTAACAGCGGGGGACGCACTTTAGTAGCAAATTCTCTCCATCTCTGAGCATATCTCCTGATAGGTTCATTGATCTCTTGAGACAACTCTTGCAAATGCATGCGATAGGGAGCAATGTCTAAGTTGTAATCATACTGCTTCAGAAAAGCTCTGGCTAAATCCATCCATGACTGAATCTGATTCCTCTCTAACTGCATATACCACCTCAAAGATGCCCCAGTCAGACTATCTTGAAAGCAATGGATCATCAACTTATCATCTCGCGCAAACGCAGTCATTCTTCGACAGAACATCATCAAATGCAGCTTTGGACAGCTATCTCCCGTGTACTTCTCAAATTTCGGCACTTTGAACTTGTAAGGCAACACCAGGTCAGGAACCAAACACATGCCTACAGCATCCAGGTTAACAGCATCTTTGGCTTTCAAAGCTTTCATTTGCTCTTCCAACACTCGGACTCTTCTACTATCGTCAAGGGCTCTTGGACCTACCATCCCAGCTGCTGGAATATCTCTTCGGTAATTCATCACAGGGAAAGCAACACCTTGATTGTTGCCAGGAGGAGGACGCTCATTCTGGGCAACAAACTGCTCATGTCGATCTCGGTTCTCAACAGAAGGCTGTACCACTTGGTCTGCAGCAACGTTGTTCACTTGCGGGAAGTCTTCCGTGGAATCATACAGAGGGTTGGACGCCATAGTGAACCCTGTCAGGGTGTTAGGAGACTGGAAATTGCCTTCAGACATGGCTACCAATAATCTTCAGCTGACTTCGACACTTGATTCTGCTCTACTCAACCCCTAGGTAGGTCTTCTGACAATCAACAGCTGCTCAATCCAAACTCCGGGTAATCACCTTCAGGAAACAAAGGCTGGATCAGAACTCTGGCTAGCTGGAGGATGATATGCAATGCAACACTGATATGCATATGATATGCAAAATGCAGCAAACAATGGGACCACAGCCCCCACACAAAATCTGAATACTGCTGCGCTGCTGACGGAGACGCTCTCTGAAAAGAAGACCAGTATAACGGGTAGGTTGGAAGTCAATTTTCCTGCACAAAAAACCCCCCCACTCACAGGTATGGACCTATATCTGACAAGGTACGGCATCCTATGCGGTCGTCAGCGTCACAGACTTTCATGAGGAATGATACGATTCCCAGAAGGAGTGGCATCGTCATCTCATGAAGAGGCCTCACTTAGCTGACTTCCAATTGATCGGTTCCCAGAGTCGACAATCCTCACGTCTGGACTCCCCTCAGATCCTCAGGACCGGAAAGGAGCACCTCTGCGAGAACCTCGTCCGAGTGCGAATTTTCGTAGGGAACTGCGCCTGCTCAGCAGACAGGTTCGTCTACTACTTCTCCACAACTATATCTAGGTGTATACTCATACTCGAGCCCAGGTCCGGCTTATCTCAATCATAGAACACCCGTAACACCCCAACAGCAATAGATAATATCGATAAATAAGCCCCAAATAGACAAGCAAACAAGCGCTAGGATTGACTCTCTCTAGGGACGTTGGATCCCACAGGCATGGGGAACTATCGCAGTCCCCAGCAAAGTCGCCAGCTGCTGGGGATTGCCCCAAACAGCCAGGAAAAAACTCAGGCGAAGGGAACCGTTGGAGTCCCCAGCAGAGTCGCCAGCTGTCGCTACTGCGAAAATCGGCGCCGGCTGACAGAAGAGTCGCCACCGTGCGTTATTTATCCCTCAGAGCGGGAAAGGAAACGCTCGAAGTAAACCTCGCAAAAAACGGGGAAAAGGTATGGTCATCGCAACCATAGCCTGGGTTCGGGAGTCGGTTACGCAAGGGGAAGGTATTAGCACCCCTCACGTCCGTCGTACTCGATGGGATCCACGCTTGCTTGGGTTGTCTACTGGATGCAAAACAATCTATCTACGGCTGCTAAATCTAAACGGAAGGGAATTGACTCGATAGAGCATCGCACTCTATGCCTACGTATTCTCAAGAGAGAAAGTCAGAGTCAACGTAGTTCGGGACTACGGGGAAAATTGGCTCGCCAAGACATCGCGCCTTGTGCCTACGTACTTCCACTGGACGGAAGATCAGAGCTTTACGTAGTTCAGACTAACTACGGCTAGACAAACATTCTCACACAGCAGTGAGAAAAACAACTGGTTTCACAGGGTCGGGAACCTATGGTCATAACTATGGCTGAGTCTCAAATGCACAGGGGCAAGAGAGAAAAATGGGTACTCAATTAGTCGTCAGCGGGAAAGTCTCGATCGCACAGCCGCGAGAGAACAACAGGTTAGTCGTTAGTGTGCTCGCTAGGATATCGCATCCTATGCCTACATATCTTCGTCTGGTACGAAGAATCAGAGCAGCCGTAGTTCGGCTACTATCGGGACCACAGCTCAAATCTCGTTTTATTCATCTCTGAAAAATGATTACAATAGTTGCATACTGAAATAAATCTCCTAGGAAACGCTATCCTATTCTATCTTGAAAAGTCGAATGAAAATAGCCCCCTAACAAATGGGCCTCTAATTCTATCCTAAAAGTCGGAAAATAAAGTCTATGAAAATATCCCCTAAAAGAAATGCTTGAAAAATATTAAATCGAAACTTTAATATTTTTTCTTTTTTCTCCTTTTCTTTTCTCCTATTTTTCTTTTCTCAAAAAATATCTTCTTTTATTTTTCACAATATTTTTCTATTCATCTTTTTTTCAAATATTTCTTCTCACTCTTTTTTCTATTTTTTCTTAATATTTTTTCTCTATTTTCTTTTTCATTTCTTTTTTCTATTATTTTTCTTTTTTCTCTTTTTTCTATTATTTTTCTTCTTCTCTTTTTTCTATTATATGTTTTTTTTGAACAAAATAAAACAGGAGAAAACAAAAAAGGGGGGGACTGGATTACAAGGGTGTAAAAAATAATAAAATAAAAACAAACAAGGGCCCAGCCCAATTACTTCAAAAACGCAGCAGGGGGTATGTGAGGATTGAATGGGTGTGCTGCCAGAAAAATTGGGGCCCAAAGCCCGTTTGCAGCCAAAAAATGTGAGGGAGATGCGTTTGCCAAAAAAAGTAATTGGGCCCTGAGGCCCAATCCTCTTCCCTCCTCTCTCCATTCTCAGGGTCTGAAGAAACCCTAATCTTTTCTTCCTTCTCCTTCCGCCGCCGTCGACCCCAATCCCCTCCGTCTCCAATCTTTCGTCTCTCCCAAACCCCCTCGTTTCTCTTTACTCTTCTGAAACTTCATCCCAACTTTCTTCTCAACGTCACGCTCACTCACAACGACACCATCTAACTTCTCCAATTTGCCTAATCACCGAATGAACACCAAACTTCTTCAAAACACTCGAAGACCATGGTTGGAGACTTCTGGAATCTTGATGATGAATATCTAAAGGATCTTCACAAGTCCTCGAAGATTGAAAACTGTTGTATGAACGAGAACGCTTCTGGAGAATTGCGAAGGACGCTCTTGAAGGTTGATGCACTTGTACGGATCCCTGGAAGAACAGTTGAAGATTCTTGAGCGTTCTTGCAAAACCGATTGAAGACGTCTGAGAAAACGATTGAAGCTCCATGAATGTTGATGGATCGTGAAGATCTGTGGATCCTGTTCGTGTTTGATGAAGCTCTTGGACCTAGATCTGATAAAATTTGATGAAGAAGATGACGATCGAAAACGTTTCTGGAACCGAGTCTTGAAGGTTGCTCGTGGACGCTGAGGATGAGGTTCATCGTTCTGATGGAGATGAAGTCTCTGGTGTTTTTCTGGAGATTCTGATGAGGTTTCTATAATTTCTGGATTTCTGGCGTTTGATTGATGAAGATCTGGGGAGGTTGACGATGAAGATTCATCGTCTCTTGATGATTTTCTGGAGTTTGTGGTGGCCGGAGAAGAAGGTTTAGGTTGGAGGAGATGAAGATTAGGACGGTCGGAGATTGAAAACGATGAAGATCAAGGATGGAGATGAAGAAGATGAACGGAATCTGGGGATTGTAGTTTCTCCGGCGAGGGGACGGTTGCCGGAGTACATGCACGGCGTCCGGTGGTGCGTCTCAGGCGTGATGCTGTGGCGATGACGCGTGGAATGGAGGAAGTGGAGGGGCTCTCTGCATGCCCTCCACGTGGCCTGAAAGGTGGCTGAGAGAGAGGAGGTTCAGGGATATGTGGCGTGATGTGTGCATGCAGCGTGGGGCCTCCCCCCTTTGGACACGTGTTCTGCTATGGGTATTTATACTGAGCTGTTCGTTGGAAGGTTCTGGACCCTTCTGGAGGACGCTGGAGAACTCTGGCATATGGAATATTCGCTGGATCTTTTGGATTATTTTCTGGACCAAACTGCATTCCGAAAATGGGCCTTGCATACTCAAACGGGCCCAACACATGCAAATGCTATCAGAACAATTAAAAACTGACTTAAAAAACTCTAACCCTAATTAATCACTAACCTAACATTAGATCTAATTAACTAATCAACTAATAAAATCCTAATAAAACCTATATTAAAATCTAAAAAACTATTATTTATTTAAATTCTACAAAAGAAGAAAAATCTATTTAAATCTAATATTCTGAAAAAAGAATTAAAACTATATTGAAACTATTTAAAAAAAATTATATTAATATTCTAGAAAATCCTATATTATTCTAAAATGAAAAATGCTTTAAAATATTAAAATTTCTAAAAACTATATTATCTAAAATATTAAAAATCTGTTAAAACCTATTAAATCCTAAAATGAATTTAAAAATCTATTTAATTCTATAAAATGCTAAAAATTGATTTAAAAATATTAAAATCTATTTAAAATTCTATTAAATCCTAAAATGAATTTAAAAATCTATTTAAAGCCCTAAAAAATCCTATAAAATCCAGAAAAATCACCATAATTCCCAGAGGGACAAAATGAGCACCGAACGACACGAAAATAATCGGTAAAAATAAACGGGCACCGACATATCCCAAAAATCGATTCTACTGATCCAAGACACCTGAAACACGAGACGGGAGCTGTGATCCCTGTTAAAATCAAAACAAATGAACAATGCAATGTATGCGATATGCAGATGCGAATGCGGTTATGCGTCGAAACATCGAGCCAAATGCGAGACCCGGTTGGTCAAATTTTGGGGTGCAACACTTATTGATCAGGAAATCCTGACATTTTTTGAGGAGCGTCCTAATATACAAATTAATCCCTTTCCTACCCATGGTGGACCTGCGGTTAATATGATTAAGGACGACTAGGGGGCTGAGTTGATTAGAGATGTCAACAAAGTGAAAACTTCGATGACTGTTGTGATCAAGAAGTTGAAAGAAAAAGGGTTATTGAAAGGTCATCATGGGAAATGCCAGATCTGCGACGATAATCCTAATCAGTGTCGAAAGTTGAAAGGTTGCGTTCAGATCTTGATGAACCAAGGTGTAGTTCAGTTTTCCAGAGCCAAGTCTATGGAAGAGTTAGCTACTATTGAGCCATTCACGATCGTATATAGGAAGGTTCCTGTGGAAGCTCCTAAAAAGAAAATTCATCCTATCACTGTCTGTGTTCCTAAGCCATTTTCGTATCAAAATTTGAAAAAGGTTCCTTGGAAGTATGGTCCAATCGTGTTCTCTGGGGGTCGAGATATCTAGTTCTCCGAATCTGAAATCATGAACATAACCTCCACTAGAGGGATGACTCGCAGCGGGCGAGTATTTGCTCCGAAGGTTGCATTTAAGCCAGTTCAAATTCCAACTATTGTTCCTCCTAAGGAGAAATCTACTTCAGCAACCCCTGTTGTGCAACAAGGGGCATCAACTGCAGCATCAGGCACTCCGTCTGCGGATGTCACCAAAAGCAAAGAAGACATGAATGATCAAGAGTTCCTCAAGTTTATCAAGAAGAATGACTTTAAGATTATGGATCAGCTAGGGAAAACTCCATCAAGGATTTCTATCTTGTCTTTGCTCATGAGCTCTCCAGTGTACAGATCAACTTTGGTGAAAGTTTTGAACACCGCTCATGTGATGCACGACATTCTAGTAGAACAACTTAACGACGTCGTCGTGAATATAACTGTTAGTCGGTACTTGGGTTTCAACGATTCAGAGTTGCCTCCTGAAGGTATTGCCCATAATAAAGCCTTGCATATCCCAGTGACATGTATGGACTCTTTGCTATCTTATGTTCTTGTTAATGTCAGTTCTTCTCTCAATGTGATGCTTAAGGGCACATTGAATCAACTGTTGGTAGAAGGGAGGGAGATGAGACCAAGCGCTTCGATCATCAGAGCTTTTGACGGTTCTCGAAGGCAGGTCATTGGCGAAGTGGATTTACCCATCAATGTCGAGCCGCATTTGTTTACCATTACTTTCTAACTGATGGATATCAATCTTGCATACAGTTTTTATTGGGTAGACCCCGAATTCATGTCGCAGGGGAAGTTACATCCACGTTACATTAGAAGCTAAAATTCATTTTTGAAGATCAAATGGTCATCGTCTGTGGTGAAGAAGATTTTCTAGTAAGCGAGTTATTATCCTTCCGATATGTCGAGACTAATGAAGGCATAGCTGAAGTGTCGTTGCAATGTCTCGAATTTCAAGATGTCAGCTCCGCTTCTGTCAATTCTGGTAGACTACCAAAAATGGCCATGTCATTTGTCAAGAGTGCTAAAGAGACCATTGAGAAAGGTGCCTTGCCTGGTTGGGGGCAATTTCTAGATGTGGTTGAAAAGCATGATCACTTTGGACTGGGTTATCATCCTGATCAGCAAGTTAGTTCGCGCAGTCATCAGAAAAGCAGTTTGATCGAGTTCACAAGCGCTGGATTCTAAGAGAGGGATTTTGTGGCAGCCATTGACGATGCAGATCCTAGCAACCGAAGTACGAGCTTTGTGCGCAAATGCATGTCGAGTTTCAAGCTCAACAATTGGACATCTACCGTGATTCTCGTGGTTTGTAATGCATTTTGTTTTCCTATTCCGTCGTCCTCGCCCGAGACGAGTGGATAGCTTGTAAGGGACTCGCGCTTTTGAAACATTATGTGATCAATAAATAAAAGTTTTTTGCACTTAAATCATGCTCTTTTCTTTCTTTATTTTGATTTTCACAAGTAAATAAATAGAAAAGTTTCTTTTATTTTTCACCTTACAAATAGCTCATTCTAAACATAATTCATAAACATGCAGAACAAATAATTGAACTGATAACAACTTGGCAAACATCTGTTGTAATTCTGGGATTCCAATTAACCAAGCCGAAGAAGATGGTGAAGAAGATTTTGAATTACCAGCTGAACTAGCAAGGCTCCTTGAGCACAAGCAGAAAGAGATTCAGCCACACAAAGAGCCAGTGGAGGTTATCAATCTTGGTACTGATGATGTCAGGAGAGAAATCAAGATTAGGGCATCCCTCGTTAAGCATGTACACTCTGAGTTGGTCAAGCTATTGAAAGAGTATGTTGATATTTTCGCCTGGTCTTATCAATATATGCCTGGCTTAGATACCAACATCATTGAACATCACCTGCCACTCAAGCCTGATTGCCCTCCAGTCAAGCAGAAGCTCAGAAGGACCAAACCCGACATGGCACTTAAAATCAGAGAAGAGGTAAAGAAGTAGTTTGACGTTGGGTTCTTAGCCACTTCCGAGTATCCTGAATGGATTGCTAACATCGTCCCAGTTCTAAAGAAATATGGGAAGGTCCGAATGTGTTTGGATTATCGATATCTCAATAAGGCGAGCCCGAAAGATGATTTTCCTCAGCCTCATATTGATGTTTTGGTAGACAACACAGCGCAGTTCTCTATTTTTTCGTTCATAGACGGTTTCTCAGGATATAATCAAATCAAGATGTCCCCAGCCGATATGGAGAAGACTACTTTCATCACGCCTTGGGGTACATATTGCTACAAAGTCATTCCATTTGGTTTAAAAAATGCAGCGGAAACATACCAATGTGCCATGACAACCCTCTTTCACGACATGATCCATAAAGAGATTGAGGTTTACGTGGACGATATGATTGCCAAATCCAGAACTGAAGATGATCATCTGGACCATCTGAAGAAGTTGTTTGACAAACTCAACAAGTTTAGACTACGGTTGAATCTAGCAAAGTGCACCTTTGGAGTTCGATCTGGAAAACTGTTGGGCTTTATTGTGAGTCAGAAGGGCATCGAAGTTGATTCTGACAAGGTTCGGGAAATTCAGAACATATCGCCTCCCAAAATTGAAAACGAAGTTTGTGGATTTCTAGGCCGACTTAATTACATTTCCATATTCATTTCTCATTTGACGGCTACCTGCAAACTAATATTCAAATTACTAAGAAAAAATCAATCGATTGAATGAAACAATGATTGTCAAGAAGCTTTTGACAAGATAAAAAAATATTTGCAAGAACCACTGATCTTAGTACCTCTGGTTCCTGGTAGGCCTTTAATCATGTATCTCACTGTTCTCGATGAATCAATGGGATGTGTATTAGGTCAGCATGAAGACACTGGCAGAATAGAACATGCAATTTACTATCTGAGCAAAAAGTTCAATGATTGTGAGACCAGATACTCACTTTTGGAGAAAACTTGTTGTGCTCTGACTTAGGTTGCTCGACGCCTGAGACAATACATGATTTTCCATACTACTTTATTGATATCCAAGATGGATTCGATAAAGTACATTTTCGAAAAGCCTGATGTCTCTGGACAAATTGCCCGATGGCAAATGTTGTTGGCTGAGTATGATATCCAACATGTTACCCAAAAAGCAATAAAAGGGAACGTCTTGGATGACTACCTTGCTCATCAGCCTATAGAAGGTTATCAACAATTGAAGTTTGACTTTCCTAATGAGGATGTTCTGTTCATCAGAGATTATGAGACTCCAGACCCTGATATATTACAAGAACCAGGGGCGTGATGGACGCTCGTGTTCGACGGTGCTGCCAATGCTAAAGGTCGTGGAATTGGGGATATCCTCATCTCTCTAACAGGTTTTCATCTTCCCTTCACCGCCAGATTATGCTTTGAATGCACCAATAATATGGCTGAGTACGAAGCAGGTATCTACGGTATTGAAGTAGCAATTGACATGAGAATCAAGATTCTTGAGGTCTACGGAGATTCTCCCCTGGTGATTGGTCAAGTTAGAGGGAACTTTGTAACTCGAGATTCCAAGCTGGTTCCGTATCAGAAACACATTGCAAAATTGATTTCCTACTTTGATGAAATCTCTTTTCATCATATTCCTAGGGAGGAAAATCAACTAGTTGATGCTCTTGCCACCCTGGCATCCATGTTCAAAGTCAAGTGGAAGAACGAAGCTTCTTCTATCCGCATTGATCATTTGAACGAACTGGCACACTATTTAGCAATCGAGGACGAGTCTGATGATAAGCCTTGGTTCTACGATATAAAAAGATATCTGGAAAAACAAGAATATCCGGAGGGTATCACTATCACTGATAAGAAATCTCTCAGACAGCTATGCGCCAAGTTCTTCTTGAATGGTGGTGTATTGTATAAGAGGAATTATGATTTTGTGTTGCTTAGATGCGTGGATAGACACGAAGCAGACACAATCATAAGGTCCATACATGAAGGTTATGAGGGCTTACATGCCAAAGGTCTTGCTATGGCTAAAAAGATCCTTCGAGCTAGGTATTATTGGACAACAATGGAGGTAAATTGTTACAACTTTGTCAAAAGATGTTATAAGTGCCAAATCTACGGTGACAAGATTCATGTGCCACCAAATCCATTGAATGTTCTGACTTCTCCTTTGCCGCTGCATAGCATGATATCAAGCATCATGTTAAACATCATGACATGTGCATCATATCATATTTCCCTTTGGCTGATTTATCTCCCCAGCGGATCTCAGCCAACCTTGCTCTTGAGCAAATCTTTACCTTTTTCCCCCATCAGTCGTCGTCGGCCAAATCTTTCGAGCTACTCTTTTATGGAATCTCCTTCCACCTCGAATAATCGAAAAGCTTGCACAATTCGAATATTCATATCCAAGAAGATTAAATAGGGGAAGTTGTCGTAAACCTAAAAATGACCTCCCTTTTTCCTTTTGAATAAGCATGTGCATTCGCATCGCCGACATACGCATTAGCAATTTTTCTCTGTGATTTTTGTTGTAGGAATATTCAGGTTTTCCAAGCCCGATTAATCATATCCTCTCAAAGATATCACATCACCAAGATAAGCACAAAATGAAGGTTTTTATGCCTATTAATCAAAGCAAAAGGTCGAAAATTGGAATCGTGGCCATAACACCATTTTGCAAGCAAAATATGAAAATTTTGCTTGTGGTAATCGGTTACCACTTTAGGGTAATCGGTTACCCTGTGTAAAAATGCAGTTTTTGCTGCATTTCTATGACAGCATTTTCACTCTACCATTTTGAGGGTCTACTTGGTTCTAGCATTGTATGGAACATTCTAGACATCTCTAGACAATTCAATACCTTTCTAAACACTTCAAGGCATTTGCTCCAATACATCAATTTGGAATAAGACCACCATGTTGCTTCATTCCCAAGCATGTGAGCCCTTAGATTCAAGTTTGCATGGGATGGTTATTGAGTCAACTACCTAACTAACAGAGTTAACCTCCAACTCAGTGAGTTGAGCCTAACTAACTCCAAGGCTAGTTCCAAGCCTATATCCAAACCTCACTGAACCTAGCAACTCCGAAGCAAAACTCTATATAAGAAAATCACCACCATTTCACAAGGGGGTTCAATCATTTTCTCAATTTCTACATTTTTCACTCTCAATTCTCTCTCATTCCTCTCTGAATTTTCTACAACATTTTCACATTCATCTTCATCCTCTCCCAAAAACCCTCACAAAAGCTCAATTTCCACCATTAGAGTGATTTTGAACTTCATTTTTCGTGCTTAAATGTTAATCATACCATGTGGATGATTGGATATGTCTTTTGGTTGCTGAAAGTGTTTTTTCCAAAAGTTGTTTTTGCCACTATCACAGTGGTAACCGGTTACCTTTATGTGGTAATCGGTTACCCTGCACTATTTTTACATAATTTTGCCATTTTTAAGCAGGTAATCGATTACCTGCATGTGGTAACCGGTTACCACAGTGACAAAATGTCATTTTTTCCTATTTTCAAGCTTGTTTGTTATTTTTTCCTCATGTAACTTCCATGGCTTGATATGCTTGGTATTTGTGGGTGTTTTATGAGTTGTTCACCTTTTGGTTGAGGCATACATGCAAACTTCCAACATGCGATTTTTTGATTCTCGATTATTTGTATTTTTGACATTGTATGATCATGATCATTCTTGCACATTCTTTGATCACATGCTACATGATTCGTGATGCATACTAAAATGTCATTTGGTACTGTTTTACACTTCCATTCATGTTTGTATTAAGTTTGTTCCTAATTGGAATGAACTTAATCTTGCACAATCAATCATTCATCCTTTGCTTCAACGATTTTTCATCCCTTTGGAAAATTGTTAGCATCTTCTCCTTTTTGATCGATTAATCGAAGCTTTGTTTTGATTAGACGATCCTTCCTTTTTCCTTATCCTTTGAATCTTCTAGAGCTTTGTCCTCTCTTTTTCCCCATGGAGTTGAAGATTTGCAACGCATTGGAGCACTATACAAAATCGTTGTGTTGTCTGTTCGTTTCTTGCACCACACTTTGGTGTTAGAGAAGGAATGAGAGTGGAGAATTCTTACATTCACTCTGACTATCTTGGGTAGGGGACGACTGACCCTGTGCTTGGAATAGTCACCTTTATCTCTTTACCGTGGTATCCCTGCTTTCTCCAATCGAGTTGATCATTGATCACTCGCACCCTTATCTCTTCTTTGGTTGATCACGGTCCTCCCGTTAAAGCCAACTTTTCTTTGGGTTAATCGCCTCTTCCGGCTAATTACCCGATCTTTGGTTGATCACGGTCCGCCCGTTAAAGCCATCTTTTTCCTTTGGGTTAATCGCCTTCTTCTGGCTAATCACTCGATCTTTGGTTGATCACGGTCCACCCGTTAAAATCAACTTTCTTTGGGTTAATCGTCTTCTTTCGGCTAATCACCCGATCCTTGGTTGATCACGGTCCGTCCGTTAAAACCAGATTTTCGTTGGGTCAATCACCTTCTCTTGGTTAAAACCAGTTCCTTTCTCCTTCCGGTTAACCACTCTTTATCAGTTAATATACCGATTTCCCCTCAGAGTCAAACACCTCCCTTTGGTTTAGTACTTTCTTTCTCCTGGTTCATCGCAGTCCATCTGTTGACACCAACCTTTTTGCTTTCTCCACAAGGCTTTACTCTTATTTTTCTTCGGTTAATCACTGCGTACCAGTTAATGCAGTGAATCCCCCGTGAATTTTACCTTTATTTGGATTCTTGTCCTTTACTCTTTTTTTCCCCGGCCACGTCACCATTCTTTCATTTTCTCCGCAGTGGAGTCATCTCTTTTCCTCTGCATTCCCTGGCAGAGTTCTTACCTTGCTTCTTTGTTCCTCAGCAAAGTTTTCTTTAGTCTTATTTCTTGGCTTTGACATCATTCCTCTTGCATTCCCCAGTAGGGTTTTGCTTTCCCCTTTTCGTTCTTGGCGTTGACATCGTCTCTTTCCCTTTTCTTTTTTCAGCGTTAGTTCCCTGAACTACGTAGGCTCTGATTTCCTCGTTGCACTATGAGGATACATAGGCACAAGATTGCGAAATCTTGGCGAGCCACCTTCCTCCGTCTTCTTCCATTCTCCTGTCTCTCTGGTCCACCAGATCTTCTTCTTTTCCTTGGTTTCTTGAACTACGGAGCTCTGATTTCCTCATTGCACTATGAGGGTACGTAGGCACGAGGGCCTCAATCCTCCGCAAGCATTTTTTCTTTCTTTTCTTTCTCTTTCTTTTCCTATCCTTTCTTTCCTTTTTTAGCTAGAAACTTTTAGATAGATAACTCATCCAAGCCTAGAAGTAAGCGAAATGGTTCCCGTTGGGTATGACGAATGCTTAAGGTGCTAGTACCTTTCTTTCGTATAACCGGCCCCCTTTCCCTTTTCTCTTCTTTTGGGTTTTATCGATATTTTCCCTGTCCTTTGGGACTAAACAAAGTTCGGTGGCGACTCTATTGTATATTTGAGTGTGCGATTTACTCAAATATAATCCTGCTAGCTTCAATTATGCCTAAAACATGTATAATTATTTAGCAATACTGCAGAAGTATAGTTCTAAGAAGTATATAACTCCCAAACAGGATCGGTTATAGTAGAAACTCTTTAAATTAATACTCAGTAAATTAATAAACTCTCTAAAATAATAAATTTTTCCAATCCCGATTTGGGCCAATGTAAAAAGTTGAAAAACTCGATAAAATAATATGATAATTTTTCGGGAGATCCCTTTATAATTTTCGGTCCCAAGAAAATCATAAATTAATAATTCATATAAACTAAAAAAATATATTACACTCTATTGAAATATGATTCAATAATTGTCTGTTTTCCTTTAAAGTTCAAGTCTATTTGGAGTTCATCTCTAACTTTTTTTATTACATCCAATAGCTCAGGTGTTGTATTTTTATATTGCATCATAAAGTTGTGAAGAGTGTTCGACGCCATAAGTGCTTCCTTTCACGTAACAGGCTCCAAAGACATCATATCATCTTTGTCGTCATCCTCTGCATTGTTCTCAATGATAGTACCCACAATATCTTCTAAACTCTGAACCTCCGAACATGCTTCATTTTCACCTGGATAGTTCATTAGAATGTCGATATCCATCTTATTACGATAGCCACATTGATTGATCATAGTCTCGAGGTCTTGAGTTTCTTCATCAAAAGTGGATTTATCCAAATTTCTTGCAATGTCACTAGCTGAACGAATTTTACAGTGTCAGAAGCAATTCGCTATTGTTTCTTTTCGGACATCTATCGTCCAAGCTGAGATTGCCAAATTGATAGCACCAAGGACATTTATCTTCCCTGGATCAGATTGTCCCACCTCATAACCTTCCAATATTTTATGGTAAAACCTTCTAGGGTAATGCATCTTGAAAGCTCTTATTATCCCAGCATCGCAAGGTTGAATCTTTGATGTCATGTTGGGTGGCAAGAAGAACAACTCAACGTTTCTTAGCCCTTCAATATTTCTTGGATGTGCTGGACAATTATCCACCACAAGTATAACTCTTCTATCATGCATCATTTGGTCAAATGAACGAACATATTCATCAAAAAGTACACTAGTCATCCATGCTTTTTTGTTAGCTCGATATTGACAATCCAAGCTATTCATGTTGACATTCTTGAAGCAACGAGGCTTTGCATATTTCCCAATAATCCATAGAGAGATTTTTTCAGAGTCATCTTCATTGCAACAAATAACTGCCGTCAGCCTTTTTTATCTTGTTTTCTTCCTTCAAGTTGTTTTGTTGCCAGTGAATGATCAGATTGTAGCCTATAAAACAACCCAGTTTCATCCATATTAAAAACATCTTTCATAGGGAACTGATCAATTTTCTCCTGAATCGATACCAATTTCTGCTCTATGTCTTGTACATCAACAGACCCACTCTTGCCAAAACAGCGAAATGAATTTATGTCATGTCGGTTTTTGAATTTCCCAAGCCATCCTATAGAGAAGTTAAAATCTGAATCATCATGAGGGTACACGAGTTTCATTGTATCTCTTGCCTTCTACAAAATTAATTCTCCTGTGATATTCTCACATTCTTGATGCTGGAGAAACCACTCATAAACAACCTTCTCCATGTCAGGATATTTTGTTGGTTTGTGTCTTTTGATCTCTGCTCTTCCCTTTTCTATTTCAGCAGAGAGATAGTCATCTGATCGTTTAAGTGTGTTTAATATTGCTCCTTGACTAACTTTCAATTGAAATTTTTCCTCAAGCCATCTCTGCAAGTCTTTTTGTGTGCTTGCAGGATTATCTCTTTTGTACTCACACAACTCCTTACGTATTTGATCTGACATAGTTGATTTTGCAACACCTTTTAGATGAGAAGCCATTTTGTGAGATATGGTTTGAATACTCTAACACATTCATGTAATTTATATATGGTCAACTTGCTTAAGAATACATTGAACACATTTGTTCCTCTCGTTTACATTTACTGTACTTCAAAAGTCAATATTGATTTCCAATACATATGAACACAATAGTTATTAATTTACGTTGAGTCCCAAGGTTCGCTGCAACTAATTCTAAGAGGCATAGACTAATTTGTCTTTTTGTTTAGTATGTGCAGTCTAATTACTTAAAAACTCTTTAAATTAATAATTATTAATTTATCGATAAATTAATAACTCTCTAAATTAATAACTTTCTCCGGTCCTGACATTATTAATTTAAAGAATTTCTACTGTATTTAAAATTCAGCTTATGAACATTTTTCGGGTGCATGTCACCGCAAGATCTTTCCCTCATTTTACAGTTCTCTGTTTGCATAATCTATCTGTCCATTATATTTCTAAATACTAGAAGTTGCAATTGTTGCAGAAGACACCCAACAAAAAGTTCTATCTGTCCATTATAGACCAAGAAAATTGGTTTCTAAAAGATGACATTCCAATTGGCATACATATATTGACGTCAGAGTAACTAATATATATATATATATATATATATATATATATATATATATATATATATATATATATATATATATATATATATATATATATATATATATATATATATATATATATATATTGACATCAGTGTCACAGACTACTTCAATGATTTTGACTAATAGATTAGACGGAAGTAACTAACATGATACATTTTAAAATGTTGAAGGGTTAAAACAGTCTTCTTAAAATTAAGATATCAAAATGAACTCCGAATTAAAGATAAGAAACGAAAAAGGTATAATGCTTTATACTACCTATTTGTTTGCATATATGCTGCTAGAGAAATTGCTCAATGAGTTCAATTTCACCAAGAGCAAAAGTCACTAAGAGAGAAATGACAATAATGAGGAATAATAATGTCATTATGACATAATTAACCCACTCTTGAAATCCATTCATCTTAAAAAGAAAGAAAAAAAAATGAAATGACTACTATGGACCACCTAAGAAATACGATTATCACCAATGGCCAACTGCTAACAGTGCCCCCTCTAAATATATATTGTTTTGGAACCAAACTGACTAGTTGGAAATTGGAATAGTTAAGTTACCACAATTGAATTTAACCTGAACAACTCTTACTCAAAGTCTTGGGTTTAGTGATCAACTTCCAATCCAACTTCATCTTATCAGATTTCAAAATCCAAGGAAATTAAATGACACTTCTCAAACATTAGAAGTCGATCCTAAAATATAATTCATGCAAAACCTCTCCAAAATCATCAAAAAATAGACACAGATGTCACAACAGATTACATCACATAATTCAAAAGGCTTGTTATACAACTTTGAGCAAGAATAGTATTACTAAGCCATGGAGAGGGAATTGGATTTCCACCCGAAAAGCCTTATCCACAATGAATGCGTAAGCTTGCCTCTCCTTTCTACCTGTAATAAGAGGTACGCCTAAATACTTGCCAAGATCTTTCATAGCCTCAAATACTCAAGACATTGCTAATAAGGTCTACTATGATCTGACAAGTATTATTTGAAAAGATAACTTAGACTTGGAGGAACTAACCTGTTTGACCCGGATGTGGCAAAAATCATCACGGATTTCCTTGATCTGGCTTGCTTGCACAGAGGAGGCCTCAGGCACAACGAGCGTCATCAAGGATTTTCTCCTTTGTAGCAAAAAAAACATATCAATCTAGTATCAATTTCATTTCATTATATTTTCATTCCGGTTAATTATACTCATTAATATAATCCGATATCATAATTTGACCTTTCGCTCAAACAAATCTGACAAATCACCGCAAAGGCTCAATATTTCACCACATTGAAGCTTGTAATATATTACAACAATTCAACTTGTTGCTCAAGCTATGTTCCAGATTGAAACACGGTGAGCTAGAGTTAAATACAACAAAGGAGGAAATGTTGATCCTCATAAAAATTTGCTAATCCAGGAGGCCACTCTATCTAGTGCCTAAGTATAATGCAAAATATTAGCAACCACATATGTTACAAAAGCAAGCTTCTGCCTGGGTGTAAATAATAAAACCAAAAAAATTTAATTTTCCTATCCAATTTGTTGGCTGAAACTCTACAGGCTAATTGCTATCCATAGCAGAGACAAAATTGCAGATATAATAATTTGAAGTATCAAATCTGAATGCCTGCCCATCTGGACAAAACAGCACCATCATTTGTCATTAGGACAACTCTGAATATATCTGCATAAATAACTGAGGACAGTTGCAGTCAACACCCTTCTTTCCCAATAAGGAAATGACATAGTACATAAACATGATTTTGCTGGGGAAAATTTGTAACGCTGCTCCAAACAGAGAGAGATGCTTCAGAATACAACAGCTTTCACTGACTTAGGACCAAACATGCTGCTCTAACTTTCTTCAGTTTCTTCTAGGTGCAAAATGTGGCGGTATGGGCGTCTAAAGCTGTTATAGTCTAGAGATAT
Source organism: Lathyrus sativus (assembly GCA_963859935.3). Classification (NCBI taxonomy): domain Eukaryota; kingdom Viridiplantae; phylum Streptophyta; class Magnoliopsida; order Fabales; family Fabaceae; genus Lathyrus; species Lathyrus sativus. Next base: position 925,122,461 of record OZ012735.1, read on the forward strand.
AATACCCTCTATTCTGAATCTGAATCGATAGAAAGATTCAAGCGGGGCCTTACTGAACGTTTTTGACGGGGAAATGAGAAAGGGCCATATGATCTTTTCCTACTTTCTTTGTCAGACCCAGCATCGTTCATACCAAGAGGCAAAGAAGCTGCATGAGAAAAAATAATAAGTTAAGAAAATTAGTGAAGGAAAAAAGGAGTTTAGAATCACTAAATTAGAACATGAATAGTAAGAATACCCATGTTTTAAAAACAATTGGTCTGTAACTAGTAGTAGCATCATAGAAGAACAAGACACAAGGCAGGAGATGAATCAATAAAAATGCACAAATACAGCTATTGTTTGGGCTAGAGATTAGGTTCCAGGTTTTCAAGATGCACAAAGTAACCATTAACTTTCTACAGAGGCAAACAAATGATAGCCGTTTGGACATTTATGACAAAGACCACTACATCATGATTTAATCAGGGCCTCATTTTTTGTACCTCCTCTCCCTATGGTTAAATATTTGCTCGTGTGAATGAGCAAAATACTTAACCCTATCAAGCAATAAACAGCATGTTTTTAAACAGAGACTAGCCAATAATAAAACACGTAAAAGGATACAAATGCAATTTGTATTAACAGGAATTTTAAGAAACCAAATTGGCATTGATTATATTGATCCGGAAAAAAATAATCTCCCAGTAATTAGTTAATGGGATATCTTAAATCATCATGAAGTATATATGTAGTTCAGTAAAGCACTATTTCCTTTTATGCAAATTTTTCCAGCTAATCAACAAAATTAGACAGCTACATAGTATAGAAGATTAACAGAACAATGCAAACTATTTTCCCTGGTCTACAATCGATGTCTGTCCCACAATAGCCAACATAATAGCATCTACGTGAAGAAAATGAAATAGCCAGTTCCCAATCCTCCTTTTATAGGACCATAAACAAACTTGATATAGAGCTTAGATATATCCCAATGATCACCCATGTAAAAGAATTAAGGAAAATATCTTTCCTTCTCAAAAACCTAATAACACGTTCATTTAAGAAATACTGAAAGGCAAAGAGCACAGGGGAGGACAAAGAGAAGAGTAGTTTTAGAGTTAAAAGTATTTTTTATTTTAAGAATTCCTACAATGATCTAAATATATTTGCTTCAGTGGAATAAGTAATTGGTTGTTTCTGCACTTGAAAATGTGAATGATACTATAACCTAGTAACCTCCATATGTAACAAAAAAAAAACAGAAATAACTTGCAAATAAAGTATGAGATTTAGATTCAGAAAGTAATAAACCAGTATCAGTTAAAGAATCGGTAGCATCTTCTCTGGATGTAATCTGCGGTCTGGAATTCAAATCATTTGGTGTTGAAGCATCACCATTACTGCTACCAGCTCCACCCCCAAGCCTAAGAGAGACCCAATCCTCTGTATATACACCATTTGACACACCATTGTTATCTCTTAATTCATGCTGCACAGATGATTCTGCTGGTCTTGTAGGGAGAAAAATCTGAAGTGAGGGATCCTCTCCACCAAATGCCAATGGATTGTCAACTAGACCACCATTTAAATCAGTGTCAGATGGATCAGTGGATGAATTTGGTATTAGAGTATTAGAACCCAAACCAGTGTTCGGAGCCAATGTATAGCTATTCAGTGATGAGGAGCAATTAATATCACCATGGACCAATGCATCAGACACATCCACCTCAGAACTGAATAGTTGGAATCCTGAGGTTGCCTGAGTTTCAGAATGCAATGGCCAGAGGGAGGGAATCCCAAAATCACCTTCACTGGGATTACCAAAATCTTCCAAGCATGGATTTCCACCAATATTGTGATCTTCTGCATATGGATTGATAATTCCAGGTGGAGGCACTGAGTAAGCATCAACTGGATCGTCAGTTTGATTATTGTTGCAACCAACTGTAGGAGATAATAATATATCATCATCTTCAGAATCACTAAGAACAATAACTTCTGCATTAGCCATTGGAGCAGAAGTGTCAGGAATAGTATATCCATAAGTTGAGCCAGCATTAGTGTGACACAAAGAATCTGACTCAATCCCATTGGGAGTAGAATATTCTACATGCCCGCCGCCACTCTGATTTACACTTTGATCATCGCCATCCAATCCACTTCCAGTGCCACTGCTGCTCATTTGAATAACCACAACTTCATTATTTCCTAAATCCGCATTCAACCTATCATCAGAAGAGGTGTTTGTGTCCTTGGGTTTGCTAACTTCCCAAACTCCATTACAATTTTTCCTAATGCCTAGTCTTATGCCGGTAGGACTGTCTGAAACCCCTTCCTTTTTGACATTCAAAGTTTCCACTCTCTTGTCTTCTCCACTAGTAGAAACAGAGAGGGAACCGTCAGGAGAGTGCCATTCAGCAAGATTCCCTAACTCGCGGCATTCACTTTCAGTCTTAGCCTTGACACGCCAATAACCATCAGGCTTCACCTCCACCTCACTAAACTCTTCCCCACAGTTTTTCATCTGTTGCAAAAAAACCAATTTCAATAGTAAGTACTGGTTCATAAGACTTAAATGTGAGTGTGTGTGTGTGCGCGCGCGCGCTTGTCAAAGAGGCAAACATTACCATAGAAGTGATGCGGTTGAAATAAGGATCAATAATGATATTCTCCAGAGCATAGTTTTTGACACATATGGGGCATTGCCACTGCAGAAACGATAAATGCTTCATTTAACACTTACTTTAAAACCGAGAAAGGAATAAGATAAATCATGCACAGTTTCTGACGATTTTAATTACCTTTCTTGAACGTCGATTCATTTCCACAAAAACTTCAAGATCAAAACAACCTATGTGAACACAAGGTTTGAATCTTCCTGCAACCTTTATTCTTGAACCACTCATCTACAGATTTCACAAAAGCATAAAATTTTTAAAACTTCGAGGACTGGTTTGTAAAATTTCCTGAATTACTAAGACAATCTAATACATCAAAGCCTTACTGGACAACGAAGGTTGATGCTAATAGTATCTGAAACCACTTCCAGATCACTGTCACTATCATCTTCGCCCGCAGAATTTCCACCCCCGACACGACAACAGACACGTGCAAGAGCATCTTCAAAACGCTCACCATTAGACTCCTTTGGAATCATGTTCAGGATCTATATACCAAAGACTAGATAATTTAATTTAATGGCAAATATGGAAGAAACTATGGATCAATCAAAACATAGACGCTTTAAAAAATCAACGTAACAGCAAAACACATATCAACAGTATAGACCAAATCCTTATTGAATTAAATCCCTCTCTTACTCAAGGATTGCATTGTTTGTCTTTATGTGTGAAGCATTCTTAATTTCCCCTCGTTATTTAGGTTTTCACTCTTGTGTTTCTACCCATTTAAGAGGATACCTTGCTTTCTCTCTTATGTTTCTATCCCTTGTAAATTGCTTTATTTTGAAAAGATGCACACATCCTTATTGAATTAAATTTGTATCTAACTCAAGCATTACATTGTTTGTCTTAGGCTTGGAGCATTCTTAGTTTTCCCTCATTATTTATGTTCTCTCATGCTCCTACCCATTTCAGAGGATATCTTGTTTTCTCTCTTGTGTTTCTACCACTTGTATATTGTTTTATTTAGAATCCATGCACACACATCTCTCCAAAGTCAACTGCTTAGGCAAGTGGGTGCACTTTGCAAAAGCAACTCGGGAAAAACAAATTTTTGATCACTAACGAACAAATAAAAAATATAAGATAAATAATAATGTACAATATAATTTTGCTATATTTAGGAATACCAAAATGTTATCAAAAACAACTTCGATATAACCAAAATGCAGGTTGATGAAAAAATTCCATAATGAAATCAATAGAATTGAGATCAAAATAGGTAATAAATTCTCCCCTCCCCCCAAACATAACCTTAGTAAGATATATCAAAGAAAAAAGTAACAATAATAAAGCACAGAGCCGGAAAAAAGACCAGCCTGGACCAGACGAGATGATACAATTAATAGACAATCAAAAATCACAACAAATCCACAACTTAGCAACAAAGAGCATCAAAAGTTCAAAATCGGTAGACAGATTCACATATCATAAGGTTCGAAATGACTAAAGATTAAAAGATGATGGAACTAAGCTCCCCTCATTAGTTGGAAATAGATTTGTAGAGCAAGGTTTCAGCTCATCAAAGTTGAGTTCATTCACCTCGTTGGCTTGCTAGGTTCATTGCAAACTTGCAAAAATGGGGTTCTTCGGGTTTTTCGGTTCATGATTTCATTTATGTTGGGAGCTATGAGTCTAAACCATGGATAAAACATGTATTCTTCAAATTGACATAGAATAAGAAACAAAGAAGCATTCCAGGTTTTATCAAATTTCTCACGAATCAGCCTCAGATATTAGAACCTTTGGACAGATATCATACCACGCAGATTCTCAACATCAGACTTGACTATTCTGATAAGCCTGGATTAAAGAAACCAACAGACATTCATCTTAATAAAGTTAAAAGTTAAGGAAGACAGAAGTGTACCTGTTGCATGCTGCGCTTTTTAATAATGCGGACCCCAAAACAGAAAATGCGAGTGTCACAGCTCGTCAAAGAAATCTTGTTAATTCCTTCTTTTATTTTTGACGTGATCTAACAAAAGAGAAATAAAATAAGAAATTGAATAAAACCAAAATAGACAAAACTTAACTTAATATAACACTCTAAAATAATTAGACTAAATAGGTCCCCAGCCTAAATATCTAAATTTAAAATACACGTTAAATAAGACAACTGCAGAAAATTTGGAATAGTTATAATAATTAAGGACAATAAACTCACAATTGCGCCATCATCGCGACCATTAACCCCAAGCATCTGAGAACCAGGTCTACTAATTGCACGAACATCACAGCCTATATGATCATAATAAAATAGAACAAACATTCAATACAAGCACAAAATTCATGAATTCCAAAAAAATAATTGATATTCACATGAAAATTATGAGCTTTTAATTAGATAATAATTAAATATGCAAACAAAACAAAATCTACAACACAAAACAAACTCAATTAATGGAACTAAAATAACACCCCAGGAGAAGATTACTTGCAATAATAATAACATACCATTGACCAGTAGGTTTGTATGTTGTGGCCATTGCATCCTGAATGGAACTTTGTCATTCAGAAGCATACACCAAGCCTGCATATGATATCATTTGGCAAAAATAAAAAAAATGTTTAAATAGATTAGCAGAAAGTAACATGTTAATACATATACTAGAAATCAAACTAACCTGAATATCAAAATCCGGTTTGAATACTAAGTCCTTGGTTGCTCTGGTAAGTAGAAATGTTTTCTCAACACTCTGCATGGGATTGGATCTGAACCATTCAAACAGAAATATGGTCAAGTCTTCCAAGTAGAAAGCCACTACAGAAACTAGGTTGTTTCATTATTCTTTCATGCGCACTTCTTAAGAAAATGATAAGTTATGTAGATGGATTGTCTAAAGTGAAAAATAATTTAAGACATAATTATTCCAAACACGCCGCTTATAATGAATCGGAGGGAGTATATGTTTGTGTTGAATTTGAAAATTTAAGAAACTCAGAAAGAAGAGGGAAAAGTTTATTTGAGGGGGGGCGGGGGGGGGGAGGGGGTAATCATGCTCAGGCAAGAGAGTATTTGTATTTTCGCCTTAGAAATAAATTTGACAGCCAGACAATTTTAGTTGACACTATAAATATGAAATAACATAACATTACAATCCATTTAAATGGCACAAAACCTAAATGTAGAATGTATATAGAAAGTAACCAACATATACACACAGCAGTTAAAGCACGTGTATTAACATTTACTGTTGGAATTAGACATCCCTCCCTCACCTCAACCCACTGCTAGTAGTCAAGCCAAAATGAAGAACATGTATACCAACTTAGGCAACAAAATATCTCCTAATCATAATAAAGGCATGAGATACGAAGAATATAAAAGTCCCTACTGATTAAGTTCAAGCTTAGGAAACAAAATATCTTCTAATGGCATAGATGATATTACAAAAACAACACATCTTGCTCAAAGACAAATGAACACAATTACACAACTATGTCTAGCTACAACAGAATAACACAACGTACTCACCCATCAGTTGGAATACGGGTTGTAGTCAACTTCACTGGAAATAAAGGGTGTGTCATTGAAACTGAAAACCTGTAACAAAGAGAAGAGCATGTAGAGTAAAGAATATGAAAAATAATAAAAGGATAGGAAACTTCTTCCAATTACACGAGAACATAAAGAAATAAGAAAACTGAAGAGCCATCTATTGCAACAAAATAGTTAGCATACTCAGGAACCATATTCATGAATTTGAATCTCTAGTCATAACTCAAACTAAAGTGAAGTTATATATATTTTGATATTTTTACTCTAAAGGCAAGTTTGATGTAAAATTTGGTGTGAAGGTTTTAACCTAACGCAAAAGATATTTTTCATCACTTCTGGTCAAACCAAGATTTGGAGGCAAAATCAATTTTATCTAACAAAAACCAAGCATTTTCATTTTTACTAAAATGAAGTTTGATAGTAGGCCAAATCATTTTTATACTCTTTATTCATGAAACCAGAGATATACTAAGATATAACTCCTATCATAGATGAATAAATATGCATAAATTGACCATCTTTACAACTATCAATATCATTATGATATTTAGAAAAATTGATAGTGTTATTTATTTCTTCAGAAAAAAAACACTTCCCAATTAAAAGATGTTTGAAAATAAAAATTATAAAATTAATGTTCTTTTGAAAAAGAAAAGACAGTAAACAAAAGCAGACCTTTCTTGTAAGTTGAAAATAGTACAGAGGCATCATAAAAAATAAATAAAAAACAAAAAAAGCTTCATGTTGGAATCAATCTTTTTAAACTGAAAACAAATGGTTCCTAAAATCACAAGACTACTTCTTAGCTCAGTTCAATGGACCAATAGCAGATGCAATAGCTCAGTAATAAAAAATCACAACCGAATTACTTCAATCAACATAAACCCTTGTCAAGATAGAAACACAAATAACTCTGGCAGTGAGCATAAAACTAATTCAACACAATACTATAAAATGGAGAAAAAACTTGCAAACAATTTATTCCCACCCCATATAAGCTGAAATAACAAGGGAAGGGAACATGACATACGGGTCTGCTCGACTGAGACGGCATATTTCACAATAAAATGTATCCGGGATTGGTGGCATTCCTTTAGTGGGTTTATCCGGAATAACAACACAGTTAAGATGCTGCGAGACAGGGCATTTTGTATCTTCACACTGTAAACAATGCCATAGTTAACAAATATAAGCAGTCGGTAGAGTTCTTAATTAAAATCACATGACATCAAGGAAAACAATGGAAATGATCAATGAAATCATATGCAAATGTAAAGAAGCATATACTTTTATGTATCATGAGGATAGAAGAAATATATTGAATATTACACCTTGATCAGTAGATCTGTTTCCATTGAACTCCCACAGAGACAGCGAACCTTCATATCTGCTAGAAAGGAATCGTCAGCTTCACCTTTCATTCGCACATTTCTGCTGTCTGAAGCACCCTGCCCCTTTGATGCTAGATCAGTAACTCCAGATTCCTGTAGTTTACTGGGGAAAAAGAAAACACAACATCATGAAAGAAAAACTTTGAAATGAGAGCAATATGGCATGTATACACCAGTACAGTCAACTTAAAGCAAACCTAAAAACAGAACACCATATTGTGTGTTAACTATGTGTTTATCTAAAAAACCTCAGCCATTACATTAACCTGAAGCATAACAGAACTAGATGAAGAAAATATCATCATTGTTGTCTCTGACACTGACCTATATGTGTCATCAACTAACTTCACCACTTCTGCTTTTCCAAGAATTTTCTTCTTCTTGACACATATTCTGAAAACTGAGAATAAATAAACAAGTTGCTTAGTTTACAAGAGAAAGCGGAGGAAAATAAGAAACACAACTTCAGATATTAAAATCACAAAATTGAAATAGAAGCACAAAGTTAAATACTCCAAATTCTTCATATCTGATCAACTATGTCATCGTAGCACTACTCCTAAAGCAGTGTTTGAATAGAAAGTTAAATTTAGCATGTCCAACTAGTCCAAGCCTCAAATAAGATTGGAAATGCAACTCAAACAGTATAAACATGTTTGACTCGGACAGTTTAGAGCCAGCCAGCTTTCTTGTTTGAAGATATTCAAAGACAAATAAAACGTTGTATAAAACTTCAGTATAATATATAAGCTTCCATTTTTTCACACAAATCAAATAGGCAAAAAGTTACAAAATTCAAATTAGAATAGGTGAGTACTAAAAGGTTGAGCCATCTGTGTGTCTATGATAAGAGATAATATAATCATACCTTGTTCATCTGTGAGAATAGATATTATCCTATCAATGAGATCCTACATAAAATGAAGAATTGATATCATTACATTGCCCAAAAACTCCAGAGAACAGATAGCATGGCATGATGTACAGTTAAGCAATTAAAAATAATGTATCTGCTAAACTCCAGAGTTACAGCAGTCGCATGAATGTCCATTCCTCGGATTGACAATATATACTCACTTAAGAGTTTGATTTTTGAACTTGTATTCTTAATTGCATGTAATCAAGTGAGAAAAGTGGTATAAGTAAATAATGTAAAAAAATCGCAAGTAATAAGTCAATAAACACACATAAATTTAAAAACCACTCCTCGGGTTTCAAAAACAATATTTCATCATTGAAGTGTAGATCAGTAATATTGATTATCTCACCTGCTTCCTTCCTTGCTTTGAAAGTCCTACCTCAGAAAGCACATCTTTGAGATCTTTCACACGAAAATATGTCAATTTCTCCTGCATGAAAAGTTACTTGGTCAGTAAAGTAGGAGAGCATACCCTCGTAGCATTAAACCCTAAAAATAAAAAATAAAACCAGCACTAGATACGTGGTCAACAAAGTTCTACAATAAGTAAACCAAACCAAATAAAAACTGAAAGACCAACCAATGAACTAGATACGAACTAAACTCAAAAGCATATAATGTCTATTAAGAATTGTGGTTGAGCGTAACTCAACCATACAAAACCAGTTTGTAGGGTGACGATTGCCTCCACTTATAAACACATGTTAAGGTCATATATTGTCTAATGCAGCACTCTTAACACACCCCTTCATGCCAGGACTGAACATCTAGAACATGGAAATAAATGGTGGGTGGCACGATAGCAGAAATCTGATAGTAGGTGGCCCAACAGATCTTAAACCTGGCTATGATACCATGTTAAGAATTGTGGTTGGGCCTAACTCAACCCTACAAAACCGACTTGTAGGGTGCCCCCACTTATAAGCACATGTTCAAACAATTCATCAAAGTATGCACCACAATTCAAACAAACAACCAAAAAAAAAACCTTTTTGATTGTACATGGTCATCAATAAGGCTATTTTAACATACATTTTAGATTGATCAACCCTTAAATCACAAAACATAAAATAGGTTGCCACAAAAATAATGTTGATCTTAAATTGCAGTTCTCTTACAGAAAAATTGAACACCAAACCTTGCAACCAGAAATCTAGTCAACATAACTCATAAGAAATAGGTAAACAGAATCGATCAAGGTAAGCAGTAGGCACCACAATTCAAACTAGCAACCAAAAATAAACCTTTTTGATTGAACAATGTCATTAAAAAAACTACTTTAACATACATTTTAGAGTAATCACAAATACTAATGATCTTAAATTGCAATCCCCTTACAGAAAAATTGAACAGCATAGCATACCTGGCAACGAGAAACCACATCCATTTTGCCCAAAATCCTCAGCAATAGCAAACAGCTCTAAGCATGCTGCCACAAGCAATAACTGATCAATTCAATTCAAACCAAATAACCAAATCAAAAATAAAACCACAAGCAAATATGCATACTAGTTTACAATTCATAACAACATGAAGAAATAAGTAGAAGCAGAATGATTAACCGAAAATCATAGAAAAAAATCGAAATCATGACGCACCAAGAGAAGGAGAAAGGGCAGAGGCAGTTAGGGTTTTGGTTTGGGATGGGATGGAGCTTATGTATGCCCGGGTTGGGTTGGCACTGACTCTGTTATGGTATGGTGGTGATGTGCGTTTCGGATTGACACAAAAAACAAACCTTCTAGTTCAATGTTCGGATCTATCGGGGATTATCCAATCCGGTTTATTAACGGCAACACGTCCGGTTTAATTTTCAGTGCATTCATGTCTAAGTTCAATGGAACACACCAATCGTTTCCTTTTTCTTTGTTTTCCATACTACTTTTCCTTTCTTTAGGGTTTATCATTTTACGAATTAGGATTTTTGACCTTAGTAGAAGATATTTTTGACCTTAGTAGAAGATGGGTGGTTGTTTTTCTTCTTCCTAAAACTTAGGATTTATGATATTAATAATGTACAGTTGAATTCTTGAAACAGATTTGATTTTCTACGTTATGCCTGTATATGTGTTTGATTTTGTGTTTGAGTTTTTAATCGTAATCGTGTAATATTTTCATTTTAATTTCGTCAAAGCTTTAAAGTCAAGCTTCTGTGTATGGTGGTTTTGGTAAATATGTTGCATGAGCATGCATATTTTTGATTTCGAGCTCATGAAGATTGCAGTATAAACAGAGAATCCAGTTAGGTTCTTAATTATTATTGACGGTTTGGAACAAACTTGATTTTCATCGTTACGCTTGAAAGTAACTCAGAATTAGCATGTGTTTGGTTTTGCGTTTGTATCTTCAATCGTGGTCGTGTAATATTTTCATCTTTAGTTTCATCGGAACTCTAAAGTCAAACTTCTGTGTATGGTGGTTTTGGTAAATATGTTGCATGAGCATGCATATTTTTGATTTCGAGCTCATGAAGACTACAGTATAAACAGAGAATCCAATTAGGTTCTTAATTATTATTGACGATTTGGAACAAACTTGATTTTCATCATTACGCTTGAAAGTGACTCAGAATTAGCATGTGTTTGGTTTTGCGTTTGTATCTTCAATCGTGGTCGTGTAATATTTTCATCTTAGTTTTATCAGAGCTCTAAAGTCAAGCTTCAACTTCTAGATGGTTTTGGTAAACATGTTTCATAAACATATATACTTCTGATAACGAGCTCATAGAAGATTATAGTATAAACATATAATTGAATACTTATCTATGAATGTAGATAGGATTTGTTAAACCGGTAAAAAAATCTAGTGATAAAGAATGGCTCAAAATGAATCTAGGTGTATATGGAAGTGTATCATGTGTCTCTATATCGCCAGTTTATGTTAGAATATGAGACATAGTTATGGAGCTTCAGTTTTACATTTATTAATAAAGATGTCAAACAATTCATCATTTCTTTATATTTAAATATATTCCAAAATATTTACTTTCTCTATGAGTCATAGATTACGTATGTTATCTCTTTTCTCGTCTTTGATTCAAGTCTTTATGAATTTGTCGGCATACAAATAATCTTTTTTTATAAAATAAATAAGACGTATTCAATTAAGTTAGAAAGTTTATTGATAGAGAAAATAAAATGCATATTTATATACCCACCCTCAAAAATAAATATCCCTTTGTGGTAGGAGACGTAATAGGCCAACGTGTGTTTATGTGAACCAATTACAAATCACATAATAGCATTATCACCTAATTCTTTTTAATTTATGTCGTAAACTTTGTAATATTATATGCTAATTTGAACCTAGAAAAGGAATGAAATAAATCTCTTCGACTTTAATGCAGAAATTCATTTTTTATCTTTTTTAAATTGTTACACAGTTGATTCAATTATTATATTATGCAAAAAAAAATTAGCTTGATTGCAAAACGCAAGAGTTTGATGTCCCAATTTTCCTAGTCAATTTTTGTTCAACGTTAAAGGTAAGGCAAACTTGAAATTTCCTTTGGTCAAAATTGAGGTATTCTAATAGGAGCATTAACAATTTAGGCATCTCTAGTGAACGACACAATTTATGTGTCTTCTCTTTACGGTCATGGCATGTGCATGTCATAATCTCTCTTAGTCTTGAATATAATTTAATCATAATTTTTGTGCCACTCTAGTTAAGAATTGTATCTAGATGAATCAACTTGTAGTAAGAAGTTTGGATATTCTTGTTGGTGCACAAGGTTGAAGGTGAAGAAGATGATGAAAGAGAAAGAAGAAAATATGTAACTAACTTTCACTAACACAATTGAAATTTGTTACAAAATGAATTCTCTACTAACTGAAATGCAAATTCAATTTATATAAAATACAGAATCTGAAGTGATACTTAAATTACATTTAAATAAAATCAAACTAACTACTTGAATTTGGATTATACTTTAACATCATCCCTTAATTCAAATTCAAGAATAAAATCAACAACACCAATTTCATCACTCAAATAGATAAAGTGTTCAGTTTTGATTGCTTTGGTTAGCACATCTGCAAGTTGCTTCTGAGTGCTGAAATGAACAGCTTTAAGCACTCCATTATGAACCTGATTGTGCAAAAAATAGAACTTCGTGCTAATGTGCTTGTTTCTTCCATGCAGCACTGGATTCTTGACAGGACTTATAACTGATTTGTTGTTAATCATCAACTTCACAAGCTTTCTTACCTTGATCTTCAGATCCTATAATAAGTTCAGAATCCAAATAGCTTGATATGCATACAAAGCACCTGCAATATAATTGTTACTACGGTAAAGCGACAAGCAAAAGTAAGTAAGTATCTAGGTCTGTCGTCTTCACAGGGATTGGTGCGAGGGATCAATTTTCGTTCAACGGTCTCTATGATTTTAAGCTTGGGTTTGTAAGGTTTGAATTTAAAGCTACGCTATGTAAAACGAATGAATGAAAATTGAAACTTCAGAGAGATATGAGAGCTTATCAGGATTGAATTTCATCCATCGGTCAAACATGCAATTTATCAATCAGTTATACACAATCTAAACACTTATCAATATCATTACATATCGCTCACACCAATGTGCATGTCTGCCACATTGACAAGAGTTCTATTGTATTGTTTAATCGACGATCTCTCAGCCTATCAAACAACACTGAGCATTAATATTCGATACTCACGTGAATGTTAAATCTAAATTTATGTCTGGAGTTTAGAATCCAACAGATGATTATCCTAGATCCAGATTCGAAGAGTGTTTCTCAACTATGGTTCAAATTAAAAGTAAATAGGTAAGCAAGGATAACATCAAATACTAACGTATAAATATATTATACAACATGCCATGATTGATAAAAAGACATACTTTAACAATAAACCTACATACAATCCCAACAAGAAAGAGATTACAAGGAGAAGAACAAACATCCACCATGATTTCCCAATGATTGATGCAAACCTAACTCCGAATCTTCAAGATGCAACCCTTAATGTTTTTTTTAAGCCTCTATGTCTAACATATGTGTTGATGGAGATAGGGTTAAAAGTTCCCAAAACCATACCTTAAAAGTTATGAAACAATGAATAAATAGTGGGTCAAAGTCGCAGATCGCGCTTAGCCCATCAAGAGTGCACTTAGCACGATCAATGAAACAAAACTTAAACCGTTATAACTCGTGCTTTGACCGGGCTAAGCTCACTCAAAGCACGGTTGCGCTCAGCCCGCTCAAACACGCTCCTGGCCCAAAAAGTGAAGTTTTCCACTGCCATTATTTCTCCAAGCACGCTAGGACCGCGCTAAGCCCAATCAGGAACTTGATTTCCTTCCAAAATTGCATCTTGAAGCCTTTGCTTTTGCCTTTAAGTGTCCAATGCTTCAATCATGCAAGGAAATCTACAAAAGGAGATGAAAAGTATCAAACTAAGTGATATTTACATAATAATGTAAACTATACAATATATGCGCAAAAGTTGAGGTTTATGCATGAAAATCAATTGAAACAAGTCAATAAGTGCCAATTATTCACACATTAAATTACCATAATTTAACACTTATCAAACTATCCCTAACTTAGAACTTGTTTGTCCTCAAACAAGAATCAATCACCCTAAAAAAGAAAAAGAAAAAAAAGCAATCATAATCAACAAGTTTTTACAAGCGGAAACAAATGCATGGTTCAAATTTCAAAAGTACAAGCAAAGCAATGTGTCGTGGCCAGTAAAATGACAGAGCCACCATCATCCTTTATGCGTTCTTAAGGAACATGAAAACAATGATAAAACCTAACGATTAAGGGTGAGAAACTAGGTTCGGGAGTCTGTTAAGTCAGTGGAAGATATTAGGCACCATTCACCTCCATTGTACTCAATGGGATCCTCCTCTAATTCTAGGGTTAGTTGTTTGTGAAGGTGAGAAAATACTTAGAAGGGGGGTTGAATAAGTATGAAGATAAAAACTTAGAAATAAAAACTCAAGTATTTTTATCCTGGTTCGTTGAACTCAACTACTCCAATCCACCCTTCCTAGAGTGATTTGCCTTTCTCAATCAAGGACTTAATCCACTATTTAATCAACTGATTACAATAGTAAGCACTAAGAACAACTGTTTAAAATCTTCTCAAGAACTACTGATCCTAACTGGATCTTCTTAAGGTTTTCTTACAATCAAATGTAATAACAAATACAAGTGTTTAAATTGCTTCTAATAAAGCTTTATCATAACTGTGATTTTTCACTCAATATTAAAAACAAAGAAATTAATTCTAGAAAGAATGTGAATAGTATGAGAGCTTTGAATATTGATTTCTTTTCAGGTAAAACGTCAACTGAAGAAGATGGGTGAAGACTTGCTTTTATAGGCAGCTTGATCCAAGAGAACTTCACGTTGAGAAGAGTGTACCAAAAGGTCTGAGCCTTTTTGTCTTCACATTAAGTGACCTTTCCTAGAAGAATAAAGCACAGAGAAATCCTTTTTGTCTGTGTTCTTATATCTAGCATAAATAAGGAAAGAGTCGTTTGGATTATTCCAACAGACATAATCTTTGAATTCTTCTTCATCAATTTTCAGCAAGAATCATCAGAGTCTAATTTGATCAGAGTCTTCTGATGTTGATCAGAGTTTTGCTGAATCAGAGTCTTTGTAGCAGGTGTGCTTTTAGCGTGTATAAGTTCAGAGCATATTTCAGTCAGATCCTCAGTACTGGCAGCTTTAGTACTTTCAGAATCTTCTGTAGTAACTATGCTTTGAAAGCTCTTCATACAGAATTCTTCTTTGATTCAGATGCTTCTGACTGCTTCAGATTCTTCTGGAGCTTCTGCTTCAGATCCTTCTGGAGCTTCTGCTTCAGATCCTTCTAGAGACTACGCTCAGGATCTTCTGTTAGCAGCATTCAGAATCTTCTAATGGATGTATCTGGCGCTTCAGAGTCTAGCATATTTCTTATGTTCAGTTCTGATTTGCTTCTGGAGTGATAATTACTTTAATATCTCTCAAGCAAATTTTAGAATATATAATTCTTAATTACAAAATTTCATAATAGTTATCATCAAAACATAAAGATATTATTAAGAACCAATCTGTGTTCTAACAATCTCCCCCTTTTTGATGATGACAAAAACATCAGAAATTTTGTTTAATTGAAAATAGAATAATTATAACTCCCCCTGAGATGAGGAATCTCCCCCTGAATTAAATATAAGTAAGGAATAGAAACTTTCCTTTTGTCTTGAGTATTTTTCAGAGTTAGAGCTTGATTGTTCTTTAACATTTGAGAGTCAGAGTGTCTTGCATATTTCAGAGTCAGAGTCTGATAATTGTCAAATGATCTGAGAGTCTCAGAATTTCTTTTACAGAATGTACTTATCAAACGTTTTGAAATACTCAGATTTAATGTTAGATAAAATTGATATGTCTGAAGTTTCATTCTGGTGAAGTTTAATTAAACAGTTCAGATCTATATTTTCTCCCCCTTTTTTGTCATAAGCAAAAAGTAATAACGTTGAAAAGACAAATAAAAAGAAACAGTAAATGAGAGAAATCATGAGGAGAAAACTATGAAACATTCATTCATTCAATTCAGAGCAAGAGTACACACATCAGAAGATATTCAAAATACATAAGCAAACATCAGATGCAAGCAACAGAAGAAAAAAAATAAACTAAGAGTGTTTTGACAAAAGCATCTTCAACAGATCCGTGATCTCAGAAGAGGACTGTTCTTGTTTTGACATCCACTTAGCCATTGTTTCATTCTTCTGATCCTGTTGGGACATCCACTGAGTCATGTCTTTAGACTTCTTATCTTGTTTAGCCATCCATGACTTGATTTCTGATTGACCAGCTTCCAGAACTGCAATCTTATCTTCAAGATCTGGATGTTCTTTCTTAATCTCAGATGAAGAAGGTGGAACAGTTTCTAAAGCTTGAACATAGTCAATTTCCATAGGGGCTTTGGAGCTAGGAGCAGTAGAGCCAGAAGGATGTTCTATCAGAGTCATGGCCAGAGGGTTGTCTTCAGATGCAGATTCAGTATTCTCTTCTGATGATGAAGGAGCATCTGTAAGAAGCAGTGGTCCATATCTCTTAACAGTCCAGAACAGACTTCTAGTAGCTTCAGCAAATCTGAGGTTTGTATCGTCAGAACATACGTTCTTCAGATTTGATGCTACAGTGTTGAATCTGTTTATGAAGCCATTCCAAATGACATCAAATTCCTTTGCATCCATTGTTGTTGAACATTTCCTCTGTACAGAACCTAAATACATCTGTATTTCTTGCAAAAAACATGTAAATAAATGATCAACATTTAGTCTAGGTCTAGGGTGTAACAGAGTTTCCAAGGTTATTGGTTTGGGTTGGAGAGTAGGTGGAAATATGGATTTATGAATGGTGATCAGAGGAGGAGGATAGTAGGGTATGAATGGAATTTCAGAGGATTTGTCAGTTTTGGATCTGTTTAAAGCATTCATCAGATTTGGTTTTGCTTTTGTTTGATAGGAAACCACATCAAAGGGTTTATCAGAGTAAGGTTTGAAAGCAGATTTAGCAGGTTTATCAGAAATAGCAGGTTTATCAGATGAAACAGGTATATCAGATTTTGCAGATATAGCAGAGTAAGGTTTTGGATCTGATGAAGGTACAATTGACATTGTTTTAATATAAGATTGAAGCACAGATGGTAGAATGATGGTAAGTTTGGGTTTGAGAGGAGTGATGGTTTCAGAAGGTTCAATTCTGGTGTAGAAGTTTTTCAAGGTGAAACCAGAAGGAAGTTTGTTAGAAGTGGATAGTTTGCACGAAGCAGAAGGTACACACTCAGATGTGCTTGACTTGGGTGTAGGATTGGGAATGGTGATCTCAGAAGATGGTTTAGGTGTTGGAATAGGATCTGGAATAATAACTTCAGAAGACATAGGGGGTTCTGGTTGGTTTACTTCAGAAGTTCTATGAGAGGGGGATACCAGAAAATCTGGGCGTATATCAGATTCTGATGAATTTTATGATGTGGTTGGTGTGCAAGAGGTAGAGGACACTTGAAAGACAGTTTTGAGAGGTGTAACATCTAGAACCTCTGTCTCAGGGATATTGGTTCCAGATGGGTTGGTTGATTCTGAAAGATTTTCAGAAGGTTATGATGGGGGTTCAGATGTAGGTGGTTCTGATGTGGGTGGATCAGATGTAACTTTTATTGGTTCAGAGGTAACTGGAACAGATGCAATGGGTTCAGATGTGTTTGATGGTAGTTTTTCTGGTTGTTTTGTTTGTTATGATGCAGATTGTTTTTCTTGTGGTTGTTGTTGTTGTTCAGATGGTTTTTATTTTTGTTGTTCAGATGGTTTTTCTTTTTGTTGTTGTTGTGGTGTAGATTGTTTGGTTGGTATTTCTGGTTGTGGAGTCTGATTTTGTAGTTTTGTTGTTGTTGGTTTTGGTACAGATGAATTTGTAGTAGAAGATTTTATAGGTGAGATGGAAGCAGGATTAGATTATTTTTGTGGGGATGGAACATATACATGAGGTGGAGCAATAACAGATTGTTTCTGAGTATAAGGTGGTTTAGGGATAGACTTAAGTGTTGAATCATTTATAATAGTATTATTTACAGAAGATACAAAAGATTTGGTACCTTTAATCTTGATACGTTTTGCTGTAACAGAAGGAGTGTCTCCAGATGCTTTTCTCTTGAACAGCTTCTGAGGCTTCTCAGCAACCTTGGGCTTCTTCTGAACAGGTGCAACTTCTGCTTCTGATTGACTTCTTTTTCTTGGAATCTCTTCTCCTACAATAGGCAATGGTTCCCTTGCTCTCTTCAGAATATCTGCAGGAATGGGCGTTCCATCTGCCTTGCAAGCATCAATATAACTCACTATTATTTCTCTTGGTTCTTCAGCAAAGAACAGAGGATAGTCATCTACTGGGATTCTCTTCTGACTGAGTTCAGTGATATTCAGCTTCTTGGGTGCTGTTGTGAGTTCTTCTACTATTTTTAGTCTCTGAAGACTCTTTGCATTCAGAGGTTTTCCAAGAATAAATTCAAGTTCATCTGTGACGCCAGCAGCATATAGAGCAGTCACCAATCCATTTTCTGTCAGAAAATCTGAGATTAACCTTCCAAAGGGAATCCAAGTTCTGATCTTCTGACCTTTTTCTTTCACAGATTCTCTGGAGGCATTTATATGATTCCATAAGTGCATAAACAGAATATAGGCAAGATCTACCTTGGTGCTCTGACTTAAGCAATACATAAAGTAGAGTTGTTCATTGTTTACATAGTCTGGAGAGTTTGTAGACTTTCTGTGATGAATGCATCCCATGAAAATCTTTGCCCAGATCTTGTAGTCAGGCTTCAGATCTTTGAACTTATTAGAAGCTTGTCCAACAGTCATCACTTTCTCATATACTTCATCCATATCTACACGCCCAGCTGGCAGATGTGATACTCCATCTGTCTCCTCATATCCAATGAGTTTCCTGATCAGATCTTCTGTGATGATTATATCTTTACCCAGAACAGAAGATAAAATGAACTTAGGGTATACAGCAGCATGGATCCATAATTCTTTGACTAGAAGCGGGTAAACTGGTCCAAAAAGTCTGTCAAAGTATTTCACCCATCCTTGAGCATCTATTATGGAGCGAAACTCAAATCCATTCTCAGCCAATGAATCAAATTCCACCATTGATTCACAGAGAACCTCCAGTTTGTCAACAGGTGTTAACAAAGTTCTCTTTGGTGTCGTATATGGATTCACACCCATATTTGTAGAAGTAACTGCAGCCATGGTTGATTGAAACTGAGCAGCAGTGGATGATGAAGTTGCCATTGAAGATGAGTTTGTCAAACGCTTAGGGTTTTTGTGAAGAGAGAAAAGAAGACAGAAATGCATAAACGATTGAGATGTGAAAAGTGTGAAAGTGGTGAGAAGTGTGATATTTATAGTAAACACTTAGGCATACAAACAGTCAGATAAAAGCACGTTCACACAAAACATTTAATGAAAAGGAATAAAAATCATTTCAAGCATTTATTGATTCTAACAAATTGGGGGGAAAATCAAGATTTTCACTATTCAAACTTCACCTCAAACGTCTCTTCAGTAGTGTACACGCCACCTTTGCAGATTCAGAGTGACACGTGTTTGCTTGCATGTGCTTCTGAATTCTCTTGAGAAATGAAACGTTAACCAACGTTCAGATCCTCTGAGTATTGTTAGTTCAGAGTTTCACACAAAAAAAATAATTAAAGGAAATGAATAAGTAATCAGATGAAATACTTCACAGCATTAATCATTTTCATCTGTAAAATTTGCTTCTGACAAATATTATTCTGGACACAAATCCATACCAATATTTTTCAGAATAAATTTGAATCTATCTTCAACAAGGGGTTTTGTGAAAATATCTGCCCATTGATGATCTGTATCAACAAAGGCTAAGATTATAATTCCCTTCTGAACATAGTCTCTGATTAAATGATGCTTAATTTCTATATGTTTTGCCTTAGAGTGTAAAATGAGGTTTTTAGACAAACATATAGCAGAAGTATTATCACAGAATATAGAAATGTTACTTTCAAATATCTGATAGTCTTCTAGCTGACTTTTCATCCAGAGCATCTGCGTGCTACATCCAGCCGCAGCAATATATTTTGTCTCTGTAGTTGATAGTGCAATTGTGGGTTGCTTCTTGCTGTACCAAGAGATTAGATTTCTTCCTAGAAATTGACAACTTCCAGAAGTACTTTTTCTTTCAACTTTGTCTCCAGCGTAGTTAGCATCACAGAATCCAACTAATTTGAAATCATCAGATTTTCTGTAACACAAACCCACATTAGAAGTACATTTCAGATACCTTAGAATCCTCTTGACAGCTGTCAAGTGTGATTCTCTAGGATCTGATTGGAATCTAGCACACAAGCATACACTGAACAATATGTCAGGTCTAGAAGCAGTTAAGTAAAGAAGAGATCCTATCATACCTCTGTAGAGTTTCTGATCTACTTTCTTACTTACCTCTTCCTTGCCTAGTGAACTGGTTGGATACATGGGAGTCTTTGCCAGCTTACTATCAGTCATGTTAAATTTCTTCAGAAGTTCTTTAACATATTTGGTCTGATGTATGTAAGTGCACTCTGGAGTTTGGTTGACTTGAATTCCCAGAAAGAATCTTAATTCTTCCATCATGCTCATTTCAAATTCTGCCTGCATACATTGAGCAAACTCCTTTCCCAACATAGTATTGGTAGATCCAAATATGATATCATCCACATATATTTGACAAATTAGAAGATCTTTCTTAAATGGTTTACAAAAGAGTGTTGTGTCCACTTTGCCTCTGATGAAATTTTTCTCCAGAAGAAAATTGCTCAATCTCTCATACCAAGCTCTGGGAGCTTGTTTTAAACCATACAGAGATTTCTTTAGTTTGAAAACATGATCTGGAAATTTTTCACTCTCAAAACCAGGAGGCTGGTGGACATAAACTTCTTCTTCTATAATACCATTTAGAAAAGCACTTTTAATATCCATCTGATACAGAGTGATGTTATTTTGTGCAGCAAATGAAATAAGAAGGCGTATAAATTCTAACCTTGCCACTGGAGCATAAGTTTCAGTATAATCAATACCTTCTTGTTGACTGTACCCTTGAGCAACAAGTCTTGCCTTATTTCTTTCAACTTCTCCTTTCTCATTAAGCTTATTTCTGAAGACCCATTTAGTTCCAATTATATTGAATCCTTTTGGTCTTTGAACTAAATCCCACACATCATTTCTGGTGAATTGATTTAACTCTTCTTGCATGGCAATAATCCAATCATTGTCTTGCAGAGCTTCATCTACAGAAGTTGGTTCAATTACTGACACCAGTCCAAATAATGATGCTTCAGATGATCTAAGAAAGGATCTTGTTCTGATAGGATCATCCTTCTTTCCAATAATAACATTCTCTGGATGAGAAGCTTTGATTCTGGAAGATGATCCTCTAACAGTTGATTCTTCAGAAATGTTTAAATTGTTCATCTGAGAATTTAAAGGAATTGCATCTGGCGTTGCTTCTGGTTCCTTCACTTGAGCTTTGTCTGCCTCTGAGCCTTCAGAGTCTATGAAGACTACTTCTCTATCTGCAGAGTTTTCAGACTGCTTTGGCTTTTTACTGCCAAGTTTATCATCAAATCTAACATGAATAGATTCTTCCACAATCTGTGTCTCAGTGTTGTATACTCTGTAGCCTTTAGAGCATTCAGAATATCCAAGCATGAAACACTTCTGTGCTTTTGAATCAAACTTGTTCAGATTTTCTTTAGTATTTAACATATAGCAAATACATCCAAAAGGATGAAAATATGAAATGTTGGGCTTTCTGTTCTTCCACAGTTCATATGGAGTCTTCTCCAGAAGAGGTCTTACAGACACTCTGTTCTGAATGTAACAGTCTGTGTTGATTGCTTCTGCCCAAAAGTGTTTTGCCAGATTAGTCTCATTGATCACGGTTCTGGCCATTTCTTGCAGAGTTTTGTTTTTCCTCTCTACAACTCCATTTTGTTGTGGAGTTCTAGGACAGGAAAAATCATGAGCAATGCCATTTTAATTAAAATATTTATTTTCAAATTCACCACCATGATCACTTCTGACTTTTATAATTTTGAAATCTTTTTCATTCTGGACTTGTTTACAAAAGTCAAAGAACACAGAATGTGACTCATCCTTGTGTTTTAAGAACTTTACCCATGTCCATTTGCTATAGTCATCAACAATGACTAATCCATACTTCTTGCCTCTGATGGATGCAGTTTTCACTGGTCCAAACAGATTAATATGAAGTAATTCTAGTGGTCTGGAAGTAGAAACAACATTTTTTGATTTAAAAGGTGATTTTGAAAACTTCCCTTTTCGGCATGCTTCACAAAGAGCATCTGAGGTGAACTTCAGATTAGGAAGTCCTCTGACAAGATTAAGTTTATTAATCTGAGATATACGTCTCATATTAATATGCCCTAATCTTCTGTGTCAGACCCATTGCTCCTCATTAACAGACAAGAGGCATTTAACATTCTGAACCTTAAGTTCTGAAAGATTTATTTTATAAATGTTGTTTTTCCTCTTTTCACTAAATAGGATAGAGCCATCTTTTTGATTAATAGCTTTACAACATTTTTGATTAAAGGTTATATCATAACCATTGTCACTTAATTGACTTATGGACAATAAGTTATGCTTTAACCCTTCAACAAGTAAAACATTAGTAATAGAGGGAAGTTTACCATTTCCAATGGTGTCAGATCCAATGATCTTGCCCTTCTGATTCCCTCCAAATTTCACATCACCTCCAGATCTAAGCTCCAGACTTTGGAACATAGACTTTTCTCTTGTCATGTGTCGCGAGCATCTAGAGTCCAGGTACCATGATTGGCGTCCTGACCTTGCTGCTAAGAACATCTGCAACAGGAATTATTTTACTTTTAAGTACCCGATCTTCTTGGGTCCTTTAGGGTTAGTTGTTCTGAAGGTTTGTCTAAACTTCTGTTTTTCAACATAAGGTTTATTCTGACTAGCCTTAGATTTAAACACATGAATATTCTTTTCAGGACGTGTTTGTTCAATATCATTCAAGTGACCAAATTTAAAGTGGGAATATAAAGGAGTCTTTTTTATGATAATTTTATCAACAGGTTTTGGATTTAAATCCTTTCCAGAGGAAGATTCATATCCAATTCCTTTTCTGTTATTTCTGCTAACTCCATAGATCATAGAAGCCATTTTGCTTCTGTCTATGCTTTTAGCAAGAAACTTCTGAAAGCTATAATCATATTTTTCCAAAATATTTTTGCATTCAGATTCAGTTTCAGAATCAGAGTTTTGTTGAGCTAATTCAGAATCATTTTCAATTTTAAGTTCTTTTCATTTAGCTCAGCTACTTCTGATTTGAGAATATTATTCTCAGATACAAGATTGCTTTGACGCTTCTTGTATTTGAGCTTTATATTGTTATAGCTCTTCAGAACTTCTAATAACACTTTGATAAGTTCTTCTTTAGTGAGTTTAGGCATTACCTCTTCAGCGTCTGAGTCAGATTTAGAGTCAGATTCAGATCCTGAAGTTCCTTCCTCATGATCTTCTATGTCTGCCATCAAGGCTACATTTGCACATTCCTCTTCTGACTCAGATTCAGATTCAGATGTATCTGAATCATCCCAGGTGGCCGTTAGAACCTTTTTCTTCTTATCAGATTTTCTTTTAGGCTTGTCTTTCAGCACCTTTCGACATTCATTTTTGTAATGTCCAGGTTCTTTACATTCATAACAGACAACCTCCTTTTTGCCATATCTTCTGTGTCCAGAAGATTCTTTTCTTTGGTCAGGCTTCCTGAAGTTTCTGAACTTCTTTCCTTTATGCTTCCAGAGTTTGTTTATTCTTCTAGACAGCATGGATAGTTCATCTTCATCTTCAGATGAGGATTCTTTAGAGCTTTCCTCTATTACCTGCAATGCTTTAGCAGATTTATTAGATTTTAAAGCAACATATTTACCTTTCTTTTGAGGTTCATCTTCCTCAAGTTCAATTTCATGACTTCTTAGTGAACTGATTAGTTCCTCCAAGGAGATCTTGTTCAGATCTTTAGCCATTTTAACCGCAGTCACTATAGGTCTCCATCTTGTAGGTAAGCTTCTGATGATCTTTTTCACATGATCAACAGTAGAGTATCCTTTATCTAGAACGTTTAGTCCAACTGTAAGTATTTGAAATCTGGAGAACATAGTTTCAACAGATTCAAAGTCTTCCATCTTGAAGGCTTCATACTTCTGGATCAGAGCCAGAGCCTTTGTTTCCTTGACTTGAGAGTTTCCCTCATGAGTCATCTTTAAGGACTCAAACATGTCAAATGCAGTTTCCATATTTGTAATTTTTTCATACTCAGTGTGAGATATTGCATTTAACAATATTGTTTTGGCCTTGTGGTGATTTCTAAATTCCTTCTTCTGAGCATCTGTCATAGATTTTCTGTCTACTTTCTTCTCATTCCCATCAGTGGGATGAACATATCCATCTATGACCAGATCCCATAAATCAGCATCATATCCAAGGAAAAAACTTTCAATCCTGTCTTTCCAATAATCAAATTTCTCCCCATCAAACATAGGGGGTTTGGTGCTGATTTTGTCCCTTTCTTCATATTTGTTGTTAATGTTAGATATTGTATTATCAACCATAGTAACAACCAAATATATATCAAAGTTTTTCTCACTGGATCTTTACTGTCACTGTGAAGTGGTAGCACACATAGAACCAGAGCTCTGATGCCAACTGAAGGTGAGAAAATACTTAGAAGGGGGTTGAATAAGTATGAAGATAAAAACTTAGAAATGAAAACTCAAGTATTTTTATCCTGGTTCGTTGAACTCAACTACTCCAGTCCACCCTTCCTAGAGTGATTTGCCTTTCTCAATCAAGGACTTAATCCACTATTTAATCAACTGATTACAATAGTAAGCACTAAGAACAATTGTTCAAAGTCTTCTCAAGAACTACTGATCCTAACTGGATCTTCTTAAGGTTTTCTTACAATCAAATGTAATAACAAATACAAGTGTTTAAATTGCTTCTAATAAAGCTTTATCACAACTGTGATTTTTCACTCAATATTAAGAACAAAGAAATTAATTCTAGAAAGAATGTGAATAGTATGAGAGCTTTGAATATTGATTTCTTTTCAGGTAAAACGTCAACTGAAGAAGATGGGTGTAGACTTGCTTTTATAGGCAGCTTGATCCAAGAGAACTTCACGTTGAGAAGAGTGTACCAAAAGGTCTGAGCCTTTTTGTCTTCACATCAAGTGACCTTTCCTAGAAGAAGAAAGTACAGAGAAATCCTTTTTGTCTGTGTTCTTGTGTCTAGCATAAATAAGAAAAAAGTCGTTTGGATTATTCCAACGGACATAATGTTTGAATTCTTCTTCATCAATTTTCAGCAAGAATCATCAGAGTCTAATTTGATCAGAGCCTTCTGATGTTGATCAGAGTTTTGCTGAATCAGAATCTTTGCAGCAGGTGTGCTTTTAGCGTGTATAAGTTCAGAGCATATTTGAGTCAGATCCTCAGTACTGGCAGCTTTAGTACTTTCAGAATCTTCTGTAGTAACTATGCTTTGAAAGCTCTTCATACAGAATTCTTCTTTGATTCAGATGCTTCTGACTGCTTCAGATTCTTCTGGAGCTTCTGCTACAGATCCTTCTGGAGACTACGCTCAGGATCTTCTGTTGGCAGCATTCAGAATCTTCTAATGGATGCATCTGGCGCTTCAGAGTCTAGCATATTTCTTATGTTCAGTTCTGATTTGCTTCTGGAGTGATAATTACTTTAATATCTGCAACAAACACTCTCAAGCAAATTTTAGAATATATAATTCTTAATTACAAAATTTCATAATAGTTATCATCAAAACATAGAGATATTATTAAGAACCAATCTGTGTTCTAACAGTTTGCATAAGGTATGTTTGCCTTTTTTAATATTTGATTGTTTATTTACAAAATTATTTTATAATTTTACAAAAGAAACAAAGAAACCTACGATTTTTTTTAATAATCGTACTCGCTAGAGTTTACAACTCTATGTCTGTGTATCCTCACTTTAAATGAGAGATTAGAGTATCATAGTTATTCTTATAAAAAATTTGTTTGTTGATTGTTTTTATCCCTTAAAATAATTCTCGCGCAATAGGGGCAGAGAAAAGTTTGGTCTGAAAAACGCCTCAATGCACAAGGACAGAGGTCTTACAATTTAAATGAGTGATGTTGATTTTTATCTCATTGTTTAATTTATTGTGAACATATCTCTTTAATTTATTTATAAAATAAATTAATTATGATAATATTTTTTTTTAAAACCCTCATGTTTTATCCTTAATACCAAATCCTAATTGTATACTCTTTGAATCTTAGGAGTTTTATCCCAAAAATATATCTCATTAATTTTATTGTAAGAAAAGTATCCCTTTAATTTATTTAGAAAATAAGTTAATTATAATATATATATATATATATATATATATATATATATATATATATATATATATATATATATATATATATATATATATATATATATATATATATATATATATATATATATATATATATATATATATATATATATATATATATCAAAATATTGTAAAAAAATCCAAGTTTTATCTCATATCCCAAATCCTGATTTTTATACTCTTTACACCCTGAGAGTTTTATCCTAAGAATTTCATCTCATTACTTTATCCAACTTTATCTCTTGATTTTATTTTTAAAAAATCCCTTTAATTTATTTAAAAAATAAATTAATTGTAATAATTTATAAATAAAAAAAAACTCATGTTTTATCCCTTATCTCAATCTTAATTTTTATACTCTTTGAACCCTAAGGGCTTTATCCCAAAACTCTATCGCTTTCTATCTCATTACTTTATCTCATTTTTATCCCAAAAACTTATTCCATTTTTATCCCAAAATTTATCCCATAAATTAACCCTAATTTTCCAAAGTGACTAACACCATAACTAACCCTATTAATCTATTCTCAAGAATTAGTCCCTAATTAACATGCCTAATTGTTCTAAATTTAATCCTTAATATTAAATTAAATCCCTAATTCTATTTCGGTATTTTTTTTCTCCACATTTATAATTATCTAATTATTTTATGTAGTTATGTAATTATTATCTTTTTTTAGCATTAATCCTATTGTTATATTAAACCTTAAATTAATTTAATTAATCGCATTAATTTGTCATATAACCCTAATTAATATTTATTATAAAAATATGTTAATTAAAAAATCTAATTATTTCACTGATTTAAATAGTTAACTAATTAATATTAGTTAATCCCTTTTGTACATTTTTTTTATAGAACCCGACTTTTAAATAAGATTAAAACCAATTAAATGACTAAATTAATAAGAACTTTTTTTTTGTATTTTTTTATTTTAATTAGTGTTAATTTTGATTTTGGAGATTCCCTTTACAAATTTGCAATGGTTTCTCTTTTGGTTATAATGTTGTGACAAGATGAAGATGAGACCCAAAAGGTGTTATAAAAACGTTTATGATTGTTTCAATTGGAAATAAATTATTAGGATTGGATTTAGGGGTGGCAAAGCGGGTTAGGTCCGTCGGGCCTTGTCGCTACGCGAAAAATAACACAGAGTCGCCACCGAATTTTATTTATCCCAAAGAGGGAAAGGGAAATATCGATAAAACCTTTAGAGAAAGAACATGGTCATCGCAACCACATTCTGGATTCGAGAGTAGGTTATGTGAGGGGAAGTTATTAGCACCCCCTCACATCCATCGTACTCGATGGGAACCATCTAACTTGTCTAGCTCGAATGGATGTTCTAATATAAAAGTATACTTACTAAAGGGAAAGAAGGTTGATTTTTTGTTATGGTGCTCGCCAAGGATTGGGACCCTTGTGCCTACGTATCCTCACTTGAAAGAAGTGAAGAATCAGAGCTCCGTAGTTCAGAGGCTTAAGAAATGATTGTGTGTTGGTTGATTTTATACCTTGAAAAGGGGTTTTCAGAGTGATGCCCTAACGCGAAAAGATGTTTGATGAGTTAATTTGTTTTTAAGATTTTGAAAGAATTTTGTTCTTGATTAAATATTGCACTAAAGACTGTGAGATATTGGATCTAACTCTAGTATGTTGTCGGAGTAATGCGTGTTGTAGTCGAAGTTTCTTCTAACATGCATTAGTCAATATTGCTAGATTTTTTAGCATGTTGAATTGGGCCTTACTTGTAAGCCCAATTGGTTAAGTTAGCTTGTATCCTAAGTTAGCTTGTAATGGATAATTGTTAAAAAGCCCATTAGGTTAGTATGTTATTTTTCTTATAAATAGCATGCTAGTCTCTCATCTTGTATAAGAAAAAATAGGAAGATAAAATCCTAATTTCAAGAGAGAGGGAGAGGTTATTTGTTATTCTTGTATACTTGTAATCATGTTTGATAGATAAAGGAAAGAATAGCAGTTTGTAATCAATCCTTGTTGTTTTACCTTGTTTTCTTTGTTAACCCTAAACCTTGTGTATTTCTTAGCTATAAAGAAACCGTTTATATTCTATTTCAAGGCATCATATTCACAATAAATTGGTGTGGTGAGCATGGAGAAGATGCCTTTAATAAAGTATGAGATTGAAAAGTTCACTGGAGTGAACGACTTCGGTCTGTGGCGCTTGAAGATGAAAGCCCTACTAGTTCAATAAGGTTATTTAGAAGCGTTGAAGGGAGAGGCAACCATGGACGTTGTATTAACGACAATAGAAAAGATGGTCATGATTGAGAAAGCCCGCAATGCAATACTATTGAGCCTTGGTGATAAGGTTTTTCAACAAGTATCAAAGGAGACTACAATATCAGGGTTATGGGTGAAACTTGAAAGTTTGTACATGATCAAATCTCTGGTGAATCAACTCTACCTGAAGTAAGCTTTATATTCATTCAAGATAAGTGAAGACAAAGTGTTGGCTAAGCATTTGGATATGTTCAACAAGATGATTCTTGATCTTAAAAATATTGATGTAAAGATTGATGATGAAGATCAAACATTGTTGTTGTTGTGTGCTTTGCCCATAACACATGCTCACTTCAAAGAAACTCTCTTATATGGAAGGGAGTCCATGAGCTTTAAAGAAGTTCAATCAGCCTTGTATTCTAAGGACTCAAACAAACGAAAGGAGCATAAACCTTCGACGGTGGGTGAAGGTTTGGCCATTAAGGGAAAATTCTTGCGAAAGGATGATAAGTTCGACAAGAAGAAAGGTAAAAGTCAGCTGAAGTCTTACAGTGGTGAAACATTTGGTATTCGATGTTATCATTGTAAGAAGGAGGGTCACACAAGAAAGGTGTACCCTGAACGTCTAAAAGATCATGGAGGTAAGGATAATGGAAACGCAACCATTGTTCAAGATGACTTCGACACATTTGATGTTCTTGTGGTTTCAAGTGGAGACTCGAGAAAAGAGTAAATTAAGGATTCAGGTTGCACTTGACACATGACTCAAACAGAGAATTGTTCGAGGAACTATATGATCAAGATGGTGGATTGGTGCTACTGAGAAACAAAAAATCTTACAAAATTGCAGGTATTGGATCTGTGAGATTCAAGCTCCATGAGGAGTCAATAAGGTTATTGACTGAAGTCAGGTATGTACCTGATTTGAAGAGAAATTTGATTTCTCTTGGTGAATTCGACAGGAAGGGATATGTTTTTCAAGGAGAGAAAAGTATCCTAAGAGTCATGAAGGGGTCGAAGGAAGTCTTGAGAAGCGTGAAGAAACAAGACTTGTATACCCTTGAGGCTGAGGTTGTAAGTGGTTTAACAAATATTGCATCCACGAAACCTATGTCAAAGATAGAATTATGGTACATGAGATTGGGCCATGTCAGTGGAAGAGGCCTGGTCGAATTGGGGAAGCAGAACCTGCTAGGGGGTGACAAAGTCGAAAAGTTTGAGTTTTGTGAATCTTGTGTATTTGGTAAATCATGTAGTGCGAAGTTTAACAAAGGCAAGCAAACAACACAAGGATCCCTAGATTACATTCATGCTGATCTTTAAGGGCCTGCAAGGAATCCTTAACACTCAGGTGCAAGGTATTTTCTATCCATCATAAATGACTATTCCAGAAAGCTATGGGTATTCATCCAGAAGACAAAGGATGAAACTTTTGATAATTTCAAAAGTTGGAAGGTTTTGGTCGAAACTCAAACTGGCAGAAAGGTTACAGGGTTGAGAATCGACATTGGCCTTGAGTTCTGCAATGAAACGTTCGACAGTTAATGTGTTGAGTTTGGGATTGCAAGGCATAAGACTGTAACAGGTAGTCCTCAACAAAATGGCTTAGCTAAGAGATTCAATCGAACAATCTTTGGAAGGATTAGATGCATGTTGGTTAGTGCTGGATTGAAGAAGGTATTTTGGGCGGAGGCTGTTTCGACAACAACCTATCTGATAAATAGATGTCCTTAGATTGCCTTGGGAATGAAGACACCTGAAAAAGTTTGGTCGGGACATCCACCTAGTCTCGACAGATTGAGAGTATTTGGTTGTATGGCCTATGCTCATATTAGGCAAGACAAGGTCGAACCTAGAGCTCTGAAATGCATGTTCATGGGATACCCTGAAGAAGTCAAAGCTTATAGGCTATGGTGCCTAGAGCCAGGTCACAGGAGATGTATCACCAGTCGAGATGTAGTTTTCAATGAAGCAGAGATGACTTTCAAGAAAATTGATGATGTTGACGAAGAGCTGGAACAGGGAGAGATTCCTGTTGAGGTGGAGCATATTGATGTTGAATTGTGTATCCCAGATGAAGTCGAAGAAGAAGCAGAAGCTACTGTCGAAGATGAGGAAACTGATAATGACTACCTGCTAGCAAGAGACAGATCGAGGAGTGTCATCAAGCCACCTCAGAGACTTGGGTATGTAGATATTATAGCTTATGTCTTAATCTCTACAAGTGAGGTTCTAGACGAAGAACCTATAGACTATAAGGAAATTATGAGGAGTCGAAAGAAGATTGAATGGCTGAAGGCCATGGATGATGAGATGAAATTTCTTCATGATAACAATACCTGGAAACTGATTAAGAAACCTGTTGGATCCAGGTTTGTCAGCTGTAAATGGATTTTCAAAGTTAAGGAAGGGATCAAAGAAGTGGTGCTGAAGAGATACAAGGCAAAATTGGTCGCTATGGGGTTCACTCAAAAAGAAGGTGTCGACTTCAATGATGTGTTCTCTCCTGTTATGAAGCACATATCCATTCGAATATTGCTTGCCACAGTGGTATAATTCAACCTTGAACTAGAATATATGGATGTGAAGACTGTGTTCTTGTATGTTGATCTAGATGAAATAATCCTTATGAGGCAACTTGAATGGTATGTCGAAAAAGGAAAGGAAGATTATGTGTGCAAACTGAATAGATCTTTATATAGACGGAAAAAATCTCCTCGACAGTGAAATAGGAGATTCAACATGTTCATGGCATGCATAAGTTTCATTAAAAGTCAGTTCAACCACTATGTTAACTTCAGATTTTGACCTGGTAATTCATTTGTTATTTTGTTGCTTTATATGGATGATATTCTAATAGAAAGCAACAATGTCGAAGATGTAATGAGGGTGAAGGTTGAACTCAATAAGGAGTTCAACATTAAGGATCTGGGAGATGCATTCAGGATTCTTGGGATTGACATCTGAATAGATAGAAAGCAGTCAAATTTATGCTTATCTCAAGAGGCATACCTACCGAAGATTCTCGAAAAGTATGGTATGTCGAATTCAAAGTCTATTGTGATTCCGACAAACCCTCAACTCAAGCTGAGTATAGATCAGTGTCCCAGCATTGATGTCGAAAGAACTTATATGAATAGCATTCTATATTCTAATATAGTGGGTTCTTTAATGTATGTTATGGTATATACTAAATCCGACATAGCATATGCAGTAAGTCTTGTAAGCAGGTACACGGCGAATCTTGGAAAGGCTCACTGGCAAGCATTGAAGTGGATTCTAAGGTACATAAATGAGTCTCTGAATAGAGTCCTAATTTATGGTGGAGCCTTGGGTGAAGAGAGTAAAGCAACAATTGAAGGATATGTCAACTCTGATTATGCAGGTTGTATGGATTCTAGAAAATCTATTTCTGGATATGTGTTCACTATGTTTGGGACATCAATCAGTTGGAAAGCAACATTTTAGAAGGTTGTTACCTTATATACCACTGAAGCGGAATATATCGCCCTAACTGAAGCTGTGAAGGAAGCATTGTGGCTTGAAGGTTTTGCAAAAGAGCAGAAACTTCAAGGTCGAGTTATCACTGTTAAATGTGATAGTCAAAATTCAATACACCTGTCGAAGAATTCAGCCTATCATGAGCGAACCAAACATATTGATGTAAGGTTACATTTCGTCAGAGGGGTAATCGAGAGTGGTGAAGTCCAAGTGCTGAAGGTTTCGACAGATCATAATGTTATTGATATGATCACCAAGACGTTGTTGTCGCACCTCGAAAAATCACGGAGACATTTCGGAGAAAACGACCCTCGCGCGAAAGGCGCGGAAATGCGGTTCGACAGAGTCGCCACCGAACTTTATTTTTCCCGAATAAACGGGAGAGGAAAATATCGAGAAAACCTCTTGAAACGAAAAGGATAGGAACAGGGCTGTCGCAACCATGTTCTAGGTTCGGGAGTCGGTTACGTGAGGGGAAGGTATTAGCACCCCTCACGTCCGTCGTACTCGACGGGAACCTCTTAAGGTAGTGTGGGGAGTGTTGTTTAGGTTTACTGTTTTCTTCTCATTGTTAAAGGTAGGATTGGTAGGTTGAAAGGTTAAAAGACGATAAGGGAAAATGGGGATGGTTGGAAGATAGGGTGCTCGCCAAGGATTGGGGCCCTTGTGCCTACGTATACTCATTCGGACGAGAATGAGAAATCAGAGCGTCGTAGTTCGACTACGGGAAAGGTTGGAAAAGTGTAGACGGAATAATGGAGGAAGATAAAAAGTGTGGAATAGGGGAGAAAATGGGAAATGTGCTCGCCAAGATCATCGCAATCTTGTGCCTACGTATCTTACATTCGGACGAGAATGAAGAATCAGAGCAGTCGTAGTTCGTGGAGACGACCACGGAAATATGAGGTTGAATAGATTGGAAATTTGAGAAAGAGATGAAAGAGTGACTGACAAGCAACCCAAGAGCGCGCCTCAAGAGCTTGTCACTCAAGAATTCAAGGAATGCGAGACTCCAAGAACTCAGTTCTTTCGGGAATTGACTGAATAAGTTGAAGATAAAGATTTGGATGTTTTGAAATCGAAAGAATGAACTAATAAAAACTCAAGGGTGCGCCTTGAGAGTTACTTATTCGAATATTCAAAGAATGTTAGATTCTAAGAATATCCTTCTTTCATAAGGTTAAAAAAACATTGTGAGAAGATCGAATCGAAAACGGAATGTGAGGCAAATAGGAAGTTATTTTGAAGTAGCTCGACGACGTGTCGAGGATTTGATTGAAGATGGAACCGACTTGACGACGTGTCAAGGGTTAGGGTTGTGAGAAACGATATTAGTCCCTGAGGGTGCCCCTAATATCGAAACCACGAGGAGTCGTGAATGAAATGTGGGTTGTGAATGCGGACGAGCATTCGACTTAGGAGAATGTTTGAAAATGATTGAGTTTGGCAAAGTCGAAAGGTTGAATGAATAATAACTCAAGAGCGTGCCTCGAGAATTATTCACTCGAAGATTCAAGGAATGCTAGATCCCAAGAATCTCCTTCTTTCGGATTTTTAATCGAAAAAGATGGTTTTGAAATAATCGAGGGTGTGAAAAATGATTGTGGTACGAGAGGCGAGAATACGATATTGGATTTTTAAAATAAGAGAAATGACAATTATTTGATAAATGAGACGTAAGCCTCAAACCCAATTAATTGAGGTATCATCGAAATGCTAGATCTTGACGACACTTTTTCCAATTGGAGAATATTTGAATGAACGACGAAACTATCATATAGAATTGCTGGATTCTTATGATATATTATTATTCTTTTTGCCTAAATAAGAGAACGAAACGCTGAATAAAACATTATTTAAGGTGTACACCTCAATAATATCTCTTCGAAAACTCAAGAAGTGCTAGACTTCAAGAGTTTAATTCTCCGTACTTTGGTTCAAAAATAAATTAATATTTAAAAAAGAAGTTAGATGAAGATTAGTAAAAGAAATCATTAGTTTTGAGAATGATTTATCTGAGAAAGTGATTTGTATAAAAAGAATTATTGAAATGGAAACAGAAAAAATGATGTCAATTTTGAAAATAAAGTATGAAGATAGTTTGAAGTTTTATTTAGAAAATAATTTAGGATTGTCTTAAAAAAACTATCTTATTAAATCGAATATAAAGCAATTTTTTTTTATAAAAGAAGATAATTATTGGTATTTGGAAATGCTTAATGAAATATTATTTGCTTCAAAGTTTCTTTTTTAAAATAAAATTTCTTTTGAAATCGCCTCATTAAATGAATTACTTAAAAATAAAGAATGATTTTGATTTAATTATTAAAAAAAATATTGTTTTAATGAACAACAAAAGTATCACGTGGAATGCTAGACTCCAATGATATTTTCTTGTCTAAATAATTAAAGGGGCGTATTTTATAATGAAAAATCGAATGATACATTATTTAAGGTGTACACCTTAATAACGATTGTCTAAAAATCAAAGAAGTGCTAGACTTCAAAGATTTAGTTTTTTCATAATTTGATTGGAAAATAATTTAGTAGTAAAAATAAGTATTTTAAAAATATTATTCATTGTTTCAAAATTTATTATATAGATAATGATGCCAACTTTTTTAATTACAACCAATTATTAATGGAGAACAAAAAAACAGCCTAAAGTATCCCCACATGATTAACAATATGAAACTAACAGCATAACACAAAGTCTATTTCCAAACCAACAATTTACAAAATTGCAATGAGCTTGTGAACACAAAAATCTGCCATGGAAAACAAACAACAGGTCGCAGTAGGCGAACAACCAACATATACTTCACCAGGCTATTAACTGAAAACGAATGTGCAATCGAAAACAATTAACCGTAGCGAAAAAATCAGAACACAACAACACAACTAAATTGGAAGAAAAATTACATACGCAATCAAAATCAAAACATGTGAATGAAACTGTTACGTATTGAGGTTGCCGACGATAACTTATCGTATACACGACTGTTTTAGCGTATAATAACTACATTTTGTTGCTATATTTGAACAAAGGATGGTGTTGTAACAATAAAACCAACAGAAACCAGAAAGAACATGGATCAAGACATGATCTGCTATGGAGTTGCAATCCACTACATCAATCTTGCGACAGAAATTCAAAACTGCAAACATTAGTTCATCAAGACCTTAAAAACTAAACTCAAAAAATCAATCTATATAATAACCATATGAGATACCACCCTATAATCAAATGTAAGTATACTAATGCCCATAACAGACTGGAAGAAAAAAACAGCATCCCTGCAATGGTTTTAAAATCAATAACCACAACCGTGAAGTCACAACCAAACGATATGCACAATCGAAACTCGCAATACAGCAAATACATAGCATACCCAAAATGAAATGCAGACCAATATCACCATATATTCGAACTTCGAATGAAGGAAGCATTTTCAAATGCGTCAAAGAGAACTAGAAGTTCGATATGCATAGTGTGGGTGAACCGCAAAATCATACACTAAAACTGAAGCCATTACCGTTCATTCACATGATATAAATGAGTGAAAATAGTCTATGGTACCGAAGCGTATCTGCTATCTACATAACATCGAAACACCCTGATGATAATTTGAAAATACACACATATACAAACAGAGTTTTTTGAACTGGATGGGTTGTTGGATTAAAGCGAAATTTGCAGCAAACACATCAAGAAAACATAGGGGTAGTCGCAGCAACCAATGTTCAGACATGCTTATGGTTTTCACCGTTGATTCGAACTGAAACAAAGTTTAATACAATACTATTTGAAGCCAGCAAGCACAGAAAAACAATCACAACAGCTCTCACAATTACACCAATCTCAACAACCATATCACCTATATATTATCCTAGAAACTTGTTCATAGTTTGTTTGAGTGGTCCTTATTAGCAAACAACATGGCATGTCAATTAAACAGGCTATCTCATTCAAAACAAGTTACAGAAATATCATGACACCATGCTCAAGAACTATGAATCTAAACTGTACTGCGTAATCACAACGTAGTGCCATAATTGGACAATGTAAATGAATTGGGCAGAAATCAAATACACGAAGAAAGTAATACTGCCGAAACTGATTTTGAAATGTGAATAATTCTACATAGCCACAATATAACTACATCAATGTTTATAACATAACTCAGAACAACGCACACCAACACTGTTGAGACCTCAACCAAAACTTAAGGATTCGAAGAAGGAAAAATCCTAGCTGGAACACAAGTTTAATGTAGAGTCGAGGAACTCAATATTCATAGCATCACAGTTATATTGGCACAATCAGAATAATAGATTTGAATTTACATAATAACAATGCCGAACAACAAACTTTTCCATGTTTTGCAAACAGCCAGCTCAAAACCAAAATCATGGTCGAAATCGAACACACGTTATGAAACAGAAATTGTAAAGAGAATATACATATATATTCGAAAACCAACCGTAATAAACTTAAAACGTCGTTGCGTGTCGTGATTGCGAATCGAGATCCCGCTCAGAATTGCTGAAATGTTGTTGCAGAACCTTCAAATAGGATGCGGTTTCGCCGTGGTTTGAGCTGAAGAATAGGACGAGTTGATAACCTCTTGGGGCTGCGACTATGAAACTATGGTGCGAACCGAGGCCTTTCGAAGATTGGGCGGAAACGGAAAGGGTGAGAGAAGGTAACGTCGATGAAGACGGAGGTTTTGAGGGGGAAACCAACGATTGAAAGAGAGGGTGAAGGTTCAATGAGGTGAAGATGGCAAGGTTGAGAGATTATGAGAAGAGGACGATGGAGATGTTTTGCGGCGACTTAGGGTTTGAGAGATGTCACAGCGCCATTTTAGGGTCTGAATTGGGGTTATAAACAGTGTTTTTTTTCTCTTTTTCTTTCCATCGGTTATGAACATTGGGAAATAAAATAAAGTAATACTACGAATCATAAACCAAGTCATAAATGAAACAACAAACTCAAAACGATTCAAAAACTATCATGAAGAACATCAACACAGAAGGATACAAATGAAATAGCATTATACTTATTCAAAACGACGAACTCAGGTATCCGTTATTATTCCCTTGATTCTATGATTTTTTATTCGTTGTTGTTGTAATGGTGTTTAAGAAAGAAACTTTTAGGATTGCTCTTGTATCCTTTTCGCAACTTTGGTTGTTCTTGGTGGAGGTTTGGCTTTTTGGGTGTTTAAAGTTTTGACTCAGTGATGAAAAATTGATTCTCTGTAAAGGCTGCTGGTTAGGTTTTTTCTTGATTCACCCCCCCCCCCCCCCACTGCTACAAAAGGTAGGGAGGACTCCTGAATAAAAGGTTAGGAGAAACATAATCTCTCATACAAAAGGTAAGGAGATCTTATCAACAAAAGATTAAGAAACACATGTGGAACATCATTCCACTGATGATATAATTTCTCGTACAAAAGGTAGCGAGAACTCTTAAACAAAAGGTTAGGAGAAATATATGTTTCCATATACAAAAGGTAGAGAGGACTCTTAAACAAAAGGTTAGGAGAATGATGCTTTTGGGTTTCCTTCTACAAAAGGCAGAGAGGATCCTCGACAAAAGGCTGGGCAAATTGAGACAAGTGTGCAAAAGGCATCATAGAATTGAACTCAATGGTGAGTGTTATACCCTAAATTTTACCCTTAGATTGTTTGATTCTTTGCATATCATCTAGGTCAATCATCTATACATAACTAACCTTTCCTATCAGACTATGTTTGTTTCACTTGTGAAGATAGGTCCGCTAAGGAAAATTCAAAGATCATGGGAGTTTGGTGTGTATTCGTTGAGGTTCTAGTCCACTACAAGTCGTGTGGAATTATTGTAGAAATGGAGAAGGAATATACCCTAATTCTTAGCCCCTAACCAATACAATGCCAATGGTTCTCCAAAGATTTCTCAAAGCATAGTTTGACTTTATTCATGAAGTTGAACCATTAGTTGTCAAGTGGAAGAGTTGGGATTTCGTTAACTTATGCACCATTGATTTGAATTGATAAATTTGATTGAAAAAACTTGGAATCAAGCTTAGGCAGTTGATTTTTAAATTGAAGTTCAAAATTTCATTGCCTTTACAAAGTCGTAAGTTCAACGAGATGTTCCATAAAATCTGTTTGTTTAAGATGTTCGTGTGTCACTTCGAATTAATGTCCTAATGAGATTTCATTATGAACTACCGCAAGAGGAGTCTTACCTCAAGTGTGGATAAAAGAATTTTGACACAATCTAAGAGGAGCAAATTCTATTCAAAGAGCACCAAGTCAGGTTCTTCCAAAGTACAAATGCCAAACTTCAAATCAATTATTCAAGATTTAAAGGTTCAATTTTTGTTTGATTTCAAAGGGATAATTAGTTTGTGTTTATGGGTTACAACTTATCTAGAACTAATTGTTCATGATTCACGAGAAGGGAAGTTTGAAGGTTTGTGATTTACTTTTTTACATACATAAAAATGAGGTTCACACACTTGTATCAACAATAGCATTTCCCATTGAAATAGAACTATAAGCCTTTAGGCCCATTTAGAAAATTTTATATAAGTTATACAAGAGTTTATTTTACAAAGTAATTGTAAGTCATGCAAAGTAGGGCCCATTTGCTTCCATGGATTTGAAATAATTTGTTGAACATGCCTCCAAATGTGGTCCTGACTACTAGAACCGGCAATAGAGAGAAAGAGGTTCGCAAAGAAACCAATACGATGGGAATGGTGAAGATATACAAATCATTTCACATTGCAAACTAATCTTTATCCAAAGAAGGGAAGAAGTTACAAAGTGTTTTTCAACAAAGCCCATGATAACTCAAAGAAAGGACCCCATTTGTATTTACAAACAATAAAGCTACAAGTAACTTATGGAGAATAAATAAATTATCCTTTTGTATATCCCCAAAGAGCAATTGATAATACTCCAGGCTTGCAAATCCCGTGCGGGATGCTGGCTGCCGGTTGTTATCGTCTCAACTTCGGCCTTACATTTTCTTTTTCTCCTCTCAGTCGTGAATGTCATATGAGGAGTAACATGTTAGTTGCAACAACAAAACATTGCCTTGGTCCGATTTGGATACTTGTTACACTGCCACCAATCCTTCAATTTCAAGAACCTCCATTGATAATTCAACCATGTCTCGTGAATTCTTGGTGTTGGAACGAAATGTTTAGCAAAAAAGCATCACCTGCAGTTGTTTAAGACACATCAACTTCCTTAAAATAACAACCAAGACAAAAACTAAATTTATGGTTAACAGGTTTTCCATAAGCTATCACAGACATAATCACCTTTCCAAAGCACAGTTAAACAATCTCCAACACCGGTTTCACGCCACCGTCGAGACCGTCATGAATTCCTCAACAATTGTTCCAACAGTTTGTCCGCTAGGAGAATGAAAAGCGAAACATGTCGACACAAAACCAGTTTCATTAATGAGAATGTTAACAGTATAGTAGAGGAAAGAAATCAAAGGAAATTCATAACATTCCAATCTCCCAGAACACGATTCATGATTTTGTTGTGATTTTCAAAACATGTTCAAGACAACATTCAAAGAAAAATTAAATCAAGTAGAGAATTGTTCCAACATGTTCGAAATGAAATGGAAATAATGTTATCGGGTTCACAAATAGCTCATTTTGTTGCCAAAATAACTTCCCGACACAATCAGAACAATAATATTTTGTTTTCAAAGCAAAATTAAATGTCATGATTTTTCATATTCATCAGATACTAATGGGCAAAGCCTATAAAGGTAACAATACACACACACTCAGGGACAGAAGAAAAAAAAACGTGTGAAGGTAGAAATACATCCGTAGCAAGAAAAAGACAGGGCAGAACATAAACATTTTGCATAGAAGAGAAAGAGCAAATAATAGCAGGAGTCCCACCAACCATTATTCAATCTAAACACATCCACACGCATCAAAGATTCCACACGAGGCACAACATTAACATACACACGAATTGAAAGAGAAAATAGCAACAACAAAATACAGAATAAAATAAAAGTACCTGGATAGTGTTCTTCGATAAGTCGTTGTGTCAAGGAATGAGGAATGGGCATTTGAAGGGAAAATGAAATTAACCAAATTTCAAATAGGTTCTAGATCCTTCCCAAAGTAAAAATCAAGTTTGCACATGACCAAAATTGGACCCCAAAATGACTTGTATTGAAAATTCACGTGCAGAGGCAAAATCTGCACTGGTTAATCAATTAACCATATAGGTTAATCGATTAACACCTTTAAAAATCCCAATTTACCCTAATTTTACCTTGGTTAATCGATTAACCATATAGGTTAACTGATTAACACCTTAAAAATTTGAATTTTGGCGCCTTTTGGAGGGAAATCTGTCCGTTTGTCTGTTTCTTACTGTTTTGAGCTCTGTTCAACTTCTGAAACTTGCTTTTGAATATCACAACCATGAAAATGCTCGCGATAGTTTGAATACTGATTTCTGAGTCGAAAATATCTTGCAAAATAAAATAAAATCGCTCGTCCGATCGCTGGGCAAAATAAATACCAGTGCCTCTGATGCTCGCTGTTCAGGTTCATGCACTGAGATGAAAACTGAGCCACGGGAAAACCTTGATACCCTGTCTCAAGAACGAATGCTATGCAAATGTAGAAATGCGAAAATGCAAAGAAGTAAAAGCCAGATGTTGCCAAAATGAAAAGGCAAATTTTGGGGTGCTACACCAGTCTTCCTAAGCCCAGTGGTTATTGGCATCGCTTAAAACCAATTGTTATTGGTATGAAGTCTTGGTTATCGCCAACTTCCCCCAGCTAAAGTCTAGTGGTTACTAGCGTTGTTTAAAGAATCCAATGCTTATTGGTATTTTGCTCGGTTGTTACCAATTCCCCGTAGAAGTCCAGTAGTTACTGGCATCACATAAATCCAATTATTATTGGCACCTTGATTGGTTGTTACTAATCTCTCTAGGACCAGTGGTTACTGGCATTGATTGAAAATCCAATTGTTATTGGTATTTGATTCGGCCGTTACCGACTTACCCAGTTAAGTCCAGTGGTTACTTGCATTGCTTAAATTCAATTGTTATTATTGTTTTGGTTGTCACCATATTCC
Organism: Lathyrus sativus; assembly: GCA_963859935.3. Classification (NCBI taxonomy): domain Eukaryota; kingdom Viridiplantae; phylum Streptophyta; class Magnoliopsida; order Fabales; family Fabaceae; genus Lathyrus; species Lathyrus sativus. The sequence continues at coordinate 925,163,844 of OZ012735.1, forward strand.
TTTGAAAGTCCAGTCGTTACTAGCACCCCCAGGTAGTCCAGTAGTTACTGGCACCGTTTAAAACCAATTTGGTATTGACAGGAATTTCTGGTTGTCATCAGTATCCCCGGCGAAGCTTTGGTTTCCCCAGCTGAATCTCAGAGATCTAGTGGTTGCTAGCATCCTCGGTGAGTCTGGTCTTGTTTCTAGTCTTTTCCTGAAGATCCCGTTCGAACTTTTCGCTATAGGAAGTTCCTCATTTGACTTTCCCCCAATAAGAATCGTGTCTCTGGTCTTTTTGCTTCCCCAGTCGGAGTCTGAGTCTGTTGACTTTTGCCCCTCTGCGTGGATTCTCCTTTCATGCATTTCTCCGTTGGAGGTTCGTATGTCCCCGGTGGAGTTCTCCCCTTTTCCCTAATGAAGATTTGTCTTCCCCGTTGTAGTTTGCGTCTCTGTGTGAAAGATCCCTTTGAATATCATCATTAGTCATATATGAACTATTGTTGGCTAGGCCTTGGATCTTTCCCCAGTGTGTCGGGTTCCCTGTGAGTAGTTACTCGTTGTCTTGCCGTTCTTTTAGTTTTTTCTTATGTGTCTGCATTTGCGTGCATCTCAAGTACCATACAACATTATTTAGAATCCATGGCATTTTCGCATTTGTCCTTTTGCATACCATCGTATCTATGGGACAAAATTTTCGGTTTGCTATATTTAAATACCTTCCACTGCAATTCTATGGAGATTGTTATCTCTCATTTTCATCTGGTGAAGATATTTAAATAGGGGCAACTGTTGTACCTCAAATTTTAACCCTTATATCTTCATCATCATTCTAGGAGCATCATCATTTGTTTATCTAACCTTAACCTGTTTCAAGTTTGTCTTTGTCAAGATGCAGATGAATTAGGGTTCCATACAATCAGGAATTGGGGGTTTGATAAGTCAATATCTTGGTTTGTTTCTCCATGAAACAAGTCCCTACACCATCAAAGATACTATATTGGATCAAGTATGAATTCAATTTGAGGTTGTCACCCAAAGATCAAGAGCAGTACATCCCAGGACCCCCAATTAGGGTTTTTGATCAGGAAAGTCAATTGTGGTTTGACTTTTGATTTTAATGGTATTCCAATGATGGAATCATGGTCCGTGGAGCTCATATGACTTAGTGAAGTACACTTAAGAAGTTTCAAGACCGCAGGGGACCCAGAACACCAACAGTCGTTTCAATATTTTTCGATCGATCGGTTCGTCTGACTGAAAAGTCAACTCATTGACCAAAAGGGTTTTGACCATAAATATTGAAAGCAAATATGTTCCTAATTAAATATTGTATCTATTAATAAAATTTTGTGACCATTGGATCAAGGATTGAAGAGTAATCGAAAAAGTCGGGAATTAGGGGTTTGAAAGGGATAAGACCATAACTTCCTAACCACACATCCAAATGGAGTGGTTCCAAGCTTGTTGAAAAGGTCTTGAAAATTCATACAAAAGTGTAAAAGTGACTCATATGCAAAAAATGAATAGATTTGGATTTATGATCAAAATCATTACAAGAGGGGAAAAACACTTAGAGAAATTTCACATTTTAACACTTTTTAAGTCATGTTTTCAGCCAACTTCAAGGGTGTTTTTGACCTAGTTCCACTTGTAATTTGAAAATTCCAAAAACATGAAAATTTTAAAGCATAATGAGGGCTTTCCAAAAAGTACAATAACTCCTCCATAGCATTTGTGAGCTAGGAGTTTCAAAGGAGACAAGTTGGGTCAAAACACTTGAAATGCACAATGTCATAACTCAGCACAAACTAACTTCCCAACTATCCAATTGATTTCTAACCATGGATTAACATCTGATGTGATGTTTAAGAGTGTAGGATGAGGAAAATCAGAAGAATCTACAAACATGACTAAATATTTGTCCAAAGATCATTGTTTAATGAAATAAAGTACAAAGGTACAATAGGAGAAAGATTGTTTTCGGCTGCAGTATGGAGGATATGTCCTTGATATCTCTATGTCACTTCCTAACAGCTCAAAGATAGCTATTTTTTGAGGCTAGAGGAAGCAAGCAAAAGATATGCAGCGATAATTACAATTGGATTTGCTAAGATTTTCCTTCCAAAATCACAACTTGCAATGTATACTTCACAATTTGCCCTCATCCTTGCCTTGCCTATAAATAGAGGCTTCCTCTATGCATAACACACACCATAGAATACTCTAAATCCCAAGATAAACAAGCTCTCATCCACCCTTGCTCTTACTTGAAAGTGAAGAAAAGGCATCCAAGAAAAGCTTAAAATCGGTCTTGATCAAACTCCATACCAGCACCCTTTTTAACCATTTAAACACTCCATAAACCATATTTATAAGGTGTCCCAACCATTAAATCAGTAAAAAAAACACCATAATACAAAAATACAACCCCTCACACCATGGATGTTGACTTTGCTGCATAAACTGATGACACACACTGCCTAGACTAGTTATGAACTTCTTGATGTTGGATTATTTAATTCAGCGTCTCCCTGAGGGATTCAATGGGCTTAACATCCCACCCATGGGTGCCTACATAGGTGTGTTAGGTGGGCTAGGTAGGCCCCTTGGGGTTCACTTTAAGAAAGATAGTTGCGCCCTGACTAACAGCAAATGCTTTTGGCCTAGTGGTAAGCGCTTGATCCTACAAGTGGTATCAGAGCAAGGTCATGGGTTCGAATCCCCTCGGCTGACACTGGGGGGGGGGGGGGGGGGGAGATTGTTGGATTATTTAATTCAGCGTCTCCCTGAGGGATTCGATGGGCTTAACATCCCACCCATGGGAGCCTACACAAGTGTGTTAGGTGGGCTAGGTAGGCCCCTTGGGGTTCACTTTAAGAAAGATAGTTGCGCCCTGAGTAACAACAATTGCTTTTGGCCTAGTGGTAAGCGCTTGATCCTACACTTGACACCTTGGACATCTCATATATATGTGGTACTAACTGTCCAAGTAATTACAAACCAGTTGCAACATCATTTATTGACACTATCATCAAGGGTTACTTGTTGCTTCAAAAGGAAGTAATTTCATCTTGTAAGAAGATCAATTTGAGGAAGGACTGTTCTGAGCTTGCATCAAGAGGTTGGATCAGTTTACTCAAAGCATTCTCAGCTGGTCATCTTTCTTACATTGGAGGTCTAAAAGAGGTAGGTTGTAACACCCCGTTCCCCAAAACAAAATAAATGCAATTAAAATAAACAATTATCATAGTTTCACACCACAGAACGGGATGTCACGGAAACAAACTCAACACAAAACATTTCCATTAAATGATTTTCAACAAATATAACACAACGAAAATTCGTCATCATATATATATATATATATATATATATATATATATATATATATATATATATATATATATATATATATATATATATATATATATATATATATATATATATATATATATATATATATATATATATATATATATATATATATATATATATATGCATATATGCATATAAACACCATATACATGTCATATTCATCATCCTCGACCAACTGCCCAAAATACACCAGACATATATTCACTAAAAGAACTCATCAAAACATGATACGCCACAGGGGCACACAAAATCATCAAATAGACAACAACTCCCCAAAGCCCCGGTGTTACGTATCAGAGCATCCCTACGACACGACTCGCCACACTTCAAGCTAGCTACACACCTGGATTATCTGTACTTCTGAAGAAGCACATACCCCAACAAAAGTAAGGGGTGAGAAATCACGATCAAATTATAATGATAATAATGTACATGAATAAAAAAGGCAGTAAATCACACAATTATCATTCACATACATCGACCCGGACCTACTGTCCCACACCAACATAACATATAAAACAATGCAACACATGCAACTCAACCCATGATATGCGGTACCGACTCAACAACAACACCGATGGGCACCGGGCCATCAACCTTTCCCGAAGGAACATATCATCATCACCGATGGGCACCAGGCCATCACCCTCCATACAGGAGCACATTATAAATAGGATAGATCACTTACGCTCCCTTGAGACAAGATCTATCCCTCACAATCACCGATGGGCACCAGGCCATCACCCTCCACACAGGAGCACATCATCACACCATGATATGCATAACCCTAATGCACAACACACAACATCAGATACACTGAGTATACACAATTCCATTGATCACATTTCATCACACATCATATATATATATATATATATATATATATATATATATATATATATATATATATATATATATATATATATATATATATATATATATATATATATATATATATATATATATATATATATATATATATATATATATATATATATATATATATATATATATATATATATATATATATATATATATATATATATATATATATATATATATATATATATATATATATATATATATATATATATATATATATATATATATATATATATATATATATATATATATATATCACATCACCATATTCATACGCAATCACATGCACCGAATTCAATCATTTAAATTAAATGAGTATCAAGGAAATCATATCCCACACCACACATGCACTCCCCATAGTCCAATACCAATATCATACTCAATCGTGACCAACAAGGGTCCAACAGCACAACTCAAAACACAAACACTATCATGCTCGATGGCTCACTCGCTAGGCGAAGCATCAGCGAATGCCCGCTACTTGCTCGCTCAGCGAACTCCCTAGCAAAGCCAGACAGTGGCTACTGGAAGCATTCGCTACCCAGTTCGCCTAGCGAATCCCTAGGGAAGGCTCACTACTCGCTCGCTCAGCGAAGCAGCTGGCGAACGTCTGCGATTTCAGAAAAATAATACTGCTCAGAGTCGGCAAGACTCTCTGAACTCAACCGATTCTACTCAACCCAGTTCCCATAACATTGGCTCAACATTCAACAACTTAATTACAAAATCTACTCTCGATTTAACCCGATTAAATGTCAGCTCTACTCAATAAATCGATTTTCAGTATAAAACTTCGAACTACTCAGAACTCCCAAATCGATCTTACAGCACATGCAATGGTTTCAACATATCATCAACAACTCAGAATTCACAACACATATCAATAAAATCATCACAACCTAATGGGGTTAAGGGAAATCCCCTTCTACCTAATATTCATGCAACATACCAATTTTAATCGATTCTCCCCCCCCCCCCCCCTTACCTCAAATGCAGCTCTGATCGAAGAAACTTCAAGAATCCAAAGCCTAGCTTCCTCCTTCTTCTTCCTCAAGCTTTCTTTCTTTGATTCGTGTTCTTCTCCTTGACCGTGTTCCTCTTTGATCGTGTTCTACTTTCTCCAATCCTTCCAAATGCCACTTCTACCCTTAATCCCAAATAAATCCTCATTTCTTTTAATTCCCAAAATTAATATAAAACTTCATAATATTAATATTAATATTAATAATAATATCAATATTAATATTAATTATCAATTATTATCATTATCAATTATATGATATTAATATTATGTCCCTTATTTCTCAACACTCCCACACAAAGCATGCCGATAAATAAAAATAACACCGGAAAAACTCAAATAATTAAAATGGGCGTTACAACTCTCCCTCACTTTAATTATTTTCGTCCTCGAAAATACCTGATGGAAACAATTCTGGATACGCATCCCGCATCCTGCTTTCCAACTCCTAGGTCACACTGCCCCCTGCAGCACCTCCCCAAACCACTCTCACCAAAGGTATCTCTTTCCCTCTGAGTCGCTTCATCTTGTGATCTTCTATCCTCAACGGCATCGTCTCAACAATGAGATTCTCTCGGACCTGCACTTCATCTCTCTGAATCACATGAGACGGATCTACAACATACTTCTGAAGTTGCGACACTTGGAACACGTCATGCAAATTCGAAAGCTCAGGCGACAACATCACCCTATAAGCCACAACACCAACTCTCTGCAAAATCTGATACGGCCTAATAAACTTCGGATCCAGCTTCTTGGACTTCAACGCACGACCCACACCGGTCACTGGGTTAACTCTCAGGAACCCGTGATCACCTTCACTGAATTCCAACTCTTTCCTCCGGTTATCGTGATAACTCTTCTGCCTATCCTAAGATGCTTTCATCTTCTCACAGATCATCTGAACTATCTCAGTAGTCTGCTGCACAATCTCTGGTCCCAACACAACATTCTCACCTGACTCATCCCAACACAAAGGAGTTCTGCACCTTCTACCATAAAGTGCCTCAAACGGTGCCATCCTGATACTAGAATGGTAACTGTTGTTGTACGTGAACTCAATCAATGGCAAATGAGTATCCCACGCACCACCTTTTTCCAACACACAAGCCTGCAGTAAATCCTCCAACGTCTGAATAGTCCTCTCCGACTGACCATCAGTCTGTGGATGATAAGCTGAACTCAGCTTCAACTTGGTACCCAAAGCTTCCTGCAAACTCTTCCAAAATTCTGACGTAAACCTCAGATCTCTATCCGACACAATACTCGACGGCACACCATGAAGCTTCACAATCACCCGAATATAAATCTCCACCAGCTTTTCCAACGGAAAACTTATATTAACCGACACAAAATGCGCAGACTTTGTAAGTCGATCCACAATTACCCAAATGGAATCAAATCCTCTTGCCGTGTTCGACAATCATGTAACAAAATCCATGGTGATACAATCCCACTTCCAAACTGGAATCTCTAACGGTTGCATCAATCCACTAGGCTTCTGTTGCTCCACCTTCAATTTCTGACACGTCAAACAGGCATAAACAAACTGAGCTATATCCTTTTTCATACCTGACCACCAAAACATCTTCCTTAAATCATGATACATCTTCGTAGCACCCGGATGAATACTCAAACCACTACGATGTCCTTCACTCAGAATCGACTTCTTCAATTCATCATTATCCGGCACACAAATCCTACCTCGGAACCTCAACACACCTGAACCATCCAACTTGAAATCACTATCGGAGTCCTTTCTCACTCCAGACATCACATCAACTAGCTTCACATCAAGCTTATGATCTTCTCTGATCATATCCAAGAAATCATTGTTCACTTGCAACTTTCCCAACATCACGCAATCCGCTGAAGTCTCACAAACCATACTCAAATCTCTGAACTACTCAATAAGCTCCATCTCTTTCACCATCATAGCCGACATATGAATCGCCTTCCTGCTCAAAGCATCGACTACCACATTAGCCTTTCCTGGATGATAACTTAGGCTAAAATCATAATCCTTCAAGAATTCTAACCATCTTCTCTACCTCATATTCAGCTCTTTCTGATCAAACAAATACTTCAGACTTTTATGATCACTGAACACCTCAAATCTCGAACCATACAAATAACGCCTCCAGATATTCAACACAAAAACCACCGCAGCTAACTCAAGATCACAAGTAGGGTAATTCCGCTCATGCACCCTTAGTTTCCGTGAAGCATACGCCACCACTTTACCATTCTGCATAAGAACCCCACCTAATCCCATCTTATACGCATCACAATACACCACAAACGGTTCACTTGGAGTCGGTAACACTAACACCGGTGCCGTAGTCAAACTCTTCTTCAATTCCACAAATCTCTCTTCACAAGCAGCATCCCACACAAAAGCTTGATTCTTCCTTGTCAACTGAGTCAATGGCAACACCAAAGTGGAAAATCCTTCAATAAATCTTCGATAGTACCCTGCTAAACCCAAAAAGCTTCTAACCTCCATCGCTGTCTTTGGCGGTTCCCATTGCAATACTGCACTCACCTTAGATGGGTCTACCGATATACCATCACCGGATATTACATGGCCCAAGAAACTCACCGTCTTCAACCAAAACTCACACTTGGACAGTTTCGCAAACAACTTATTATCCTTCAACACTTGCAAAGCAATTCTCAAATGTCCTGCATGCTCTTCCTCAGACTTAGAATAAATCAGTATATCATCGATGAACACAACAATAAACTGATCCAAATAAGAATGGAAGATCTGGTTCATATACTCCATGAACACTCCCGGCGCATTCGACACTACGAAAGGCATTACAGCATACTCGTAATGTCCGTATCGAGTTCTAAATGCCGTCTTCTGAATATCACCTTCCTTAACTCTAATCTGATGGTAACCCGACCTCAAATCAATCTTACTGAACACACGAGCTCCCACCAACTGATCCATTAAATTATCAATCTTTGGAAGAGGATATTTGTTCTTGATGGTCACTTTATTCAACTGACGGTAATCGATGCACAACCGCATACTACCATCCTTCTTCTTCACTAGCAACACTGGAGCTCCTCATGGCGACACACTTGGCATGATAAACTTCCTATCCAATAACTCTCCAATCTGAGACTTCAATTCAGCCAACTCCACTGCCGACATCCTGTACGACGCCATAGATATAGGCATCGTACTAGGTACAAGATCAATGCTAAACTCAACTTCTCGCTTCGGAGGTAATTCCGTAATATCATTGGGGAACACTTCCGGAAACTCATTCACCACCACCAACTCTTCCAACAACGCCTTGCTGTCAACCGATAACGATGCAAATAAAGCAAACATCTTAGCTTCGTCCTCCAACAAGGTCCTCAACTCCTTACTAGACAAGGAATCCGCCAAAGCTTCCTCCTCAAGAGTAAGAAACAACAACACCTTCCGAAAAAAATCGATGTACACTCGATTGAACTCCAACCAGTTCATACCCAGAATAACATCCAACTTACCAAGCAACAAGCAAATCAGATCCACACCAAAGTCTCTACCGAAAATAGTCAGTGGACACTTCAAACACACTAAAGAAGTAGTCACTGAACCAATAGAGGGAGTCTCAATAGTCATCCGCCGCTCAAGAGTAGTCGACACCAAACCTAACCTCTTCACACAATCAACAGAGATGAACGAGTGGGTTGCACCCGTATCAATCATAGCAAACAAGGGAATATTATTGATGAAACAAGTACCTTGGATAGAACAATCCTCACTAGCAGCTTGAGTTCCCACCACCGCAAACACTTTGCCACTGGTCTAAGGCACCTGAGACGACTCCGGCTTCTCACAATGCGTACTGATGTGACCCTTCTCACCACAGTTGTAGCAAGTAGGCATAGCGACTCGGCAATCAGCCATCACATGGCCCGACTTACCACACTTGAAGCACTTCTTCACTTCATGAAAATAATCATCAGCACGATGACCCATGCCACTGCACCGGAAACACTTCACACCAGCAGACACTCTTCTTTCTTTGGGCTTCTTATCAGCAACAGCCTTAAACTTCCCCTTATCAGTAGGAACACTGTAAGGAGTACCACCAAACCTTTGCTTACCCTTACGATCATTTGCAGCCTTGTAATGCGCGATCCTCGCCCGATTATCATTATCATAAATACTGCTTCTGCTTATCAGCTCAGGATAATCCCTGATCTTCTGACAAGCTATTCCCATCTTAATTTCCGGATGCAACCCATTCTCAAACTTCAAACACTTAGAGGTCATCGCTCCGTCAGCATTATAATGAGGACAATACTGCACTAACTCTTCAAACTTGGTCGCATACTCGGCCACCGTCATACTTCCCTGCTTCAGCTCTAGAAACTCGATTTCTTTAGCACTCCTGATATCCTCTGGAAAATACTTCTCCAGAAAACCAGTTCAGACTACATCCCAGGTAATCGGAGTTCCTGCAGTCTCCAACCTTTGGCGACTGTTGTCCCACCAAGCTTCAGCTTCTCCCTCTAACATGTGAGTACCAAACCTTACCTTCTGCTCATCACCGCAACCCATCATTTTGAAGATCTTCTAAATCGCCTTAAGCCACTTCTGGGCCGCTTCAGGGTCCAAAATTCCTCCTTGAAACGTCGGCAGCTTGTTACTCTGAAACTGCGCCAAATCCCTGAATTGCGCACCTGCAGCGTGGTTCTGATTAGCAACCACCTGCGCCATCGTTTACATAGCTGCAGCCAACGCAACATCATTCCTTCCCACCATACTGCTCAACAACAATAACGCCAGGTTAACAAAAAACAAACAAACCCTTCCTATAGACAGACTCAACTACTACACTGGTCGGACGGACCGACCTGCTCTGATACCAGCTTGTAACACCCTGTTCCCCAAAACAAAATAAATGCAATTAAAATAAACAATTATCAGAGTTTCACACCACAGAACGGGATGTCACGGAAACAAACTCAACACAAAACATTTCCATTAAATGATTTTCAACAAATATAGCACAGCGGAAATTCGTCATCATATATATATATATATATATATATATATATATATATATATATATATATATATATATATATATATATATATATATATATATATATATATATATATATATATATATATATATATATGCATATAAACACCATATACATGTTATATTCAACATCCTCGGCCAACTGCCCAAAATACACCAGACATATATTCACTAAAAGAACTCATCAAAACATGATACGCCACAGGGGCACACAAAATCATCAAATAGACAACAACTCCCCAAAGCCCCGGTGTTACGTATCAGAGCATCCCTACGACACGACTCACCACACTTCAAGCTAGCTACACACCCGGATTATCTGTACTTCTGAAGAAGCACAGACCACAACAAAAGTAAGGGGTGAGAAATCACGAGCAAAATATAACAGTAATAATGTACATGAATAAAAAAGGCAGTAAATCACACAATTATCATTCACATACATCGACCTGGACCTACTGTCCCACACCAACGTAGCATATAAAATAATGCAACACATGCAACTCAACCCATGATATGCGGTACCGACTCAACAACAACACCGATGGGCACCGGGCCATCAACCTTTCCCGAAGGAACATATCATCATCACCGATGGGCACCAGGCCATCACCCTCCACACAGGATCGCATTATAAACAGGATAGATCACTTACGCTCCCCTGAGACAGCATCTATCTCTCACAATCACCGATGGACACCAGGCCATCACCCTCCACACAGGAGCACATTATCGCTACCGATGGCCACTAGGCCATCACCCTCCACACAGGAGCACATCATCACACCATGATATGTATAACCCCAATGCACAACACACAACATCAGATACACTGAGTATATATAACTCCACTGATCACATTTCATCACACATCACACACACACACACACACACACACACACACACACATACATATATATATATATATATATATATATATATATATATATATATATATATATATATATATATATATATATATATATATATATATATATATATATATATATATATATATATATATATATCACACATCACCATATTCATACTGTCGCTACTGCGAAAATCGGCGCCGGCTGAACAGAAGAGTCGCCACCGTGCGTTATTTATCCCAACGGAGGGAAATGAAACGCTCGAAGTAAACCTACCACAAAGACGGGAAAGGAATGGTCATCGCAACCAAATCCTGGATTCGGGAGTCGGTTACGCAAGGGGAAGGTATTAGCACCCCTCACGTCCGTCGTACTCGACAGGATCCACGCTTGTTTTCTAGTATGGATTGTTATTCTATCTACTCTACAGGTCTGAGGGTTAAAAGAAAATAAAATGACTCGGCAAAGTATCACACTTTATGCCTACGTATTCCCGTCTGGAACGAGAAATCAGAGTCAACGTAGTTCGCCTACCTACGGGAAAGGGGGGGAAGGTTGCTCGCTAGGATATCGCATCCTATGCCTACGTACTTTCATACATAATGAAAGATCAGAGCAAACGTAGTTCGGGCCACGTACGACACAAATTTTTCTGACTGTTTTTTATCCTTCTGAAAAAGGTTTTCTCCTGATTACGGGTCCAAGCGGACAAAAATGACACTTTTGATTGGTTTCCAGTCTTTTACGCAAGAACTGTTTTTTATTGATGTTTAACCTCTTATTGTGTTTTTGATTGTTTTGAGGTAGAAGAGAAAGAACTCTAAAACCTAGGGTTAAAATGGGAATCAAAACTAACCTAATGTTGTCATGCATGGATGAGAGCCTAATGTCTATCATATTTCTCTCTTGCACAGAGAGAAACAGAGATCCTAGGGGATAAACGGAAAAGAAACATCAAATATACAGTAAAGCAGTAAAATGCATGGATGCAGCAGTACAAGCGAGGCAAGGGAGTCCCACTCAACCTCGAACCTGGAAAACAATAGGCAAAGTGAAACGACTTCACTTCAAACCTAAGGGGAAAAACTAATAAAACAATACAACAAAGAAAAATAAAACCCCAAAAACCCAGCTCTGACAGCACACCAGCTACTACAGCAGCAGCTCTGAAAACACCCAACTTTGACAGTTGATTAACAGCAATCTTCCAATGAACCCCAAAGATCCAACTCCAATGATACCCAAGCTAAAACAAGCTTCCATCTCCAAGAAATCACCAAGCTCAAGCAAGCACAGAATCTTAACCAATTGACAGCATCAGACAGCAGATAGCTCCAAACAGCAGTAAACCCTAGCTTCAACAGCTGCACAGTTTTGACAAGAATAATCTTCATCTTTGTCAATCTTTGATATTCATCCCTATCTTCAATGGCTTATTTCTTCAAGGCAAGCTCTCCTGGATGATAGTCACTTAACAAGATGAGTTGAATGTTAAACAGTTCATTGACTACCAAAGGAAGCCTACAAACAGTTTAACATTATAGAAGAGTGGTTCTCTCAAAGTTCTACCTCTAAGGTAAGGCCACTTATCCCTCCAAAGGAGGGAGGTGAATTCCATAGAGGGACTTTATGTCATAGAGGGGAATGGAAGCACATGAAGCTATCCATGTTTGTACAAAAAATTCAGTCTATTCTAAGGCTCTGCTTATTCCTATTATTTCCTATGTCTTCAATCAACTCCTAGCTCAAACAATCTTCAAGCTTCAACATTTGATCTTCAATCTTCTCTTTTAATGTCTTCATGCTCCATAAGCTCAAGCCAAGCCCCATACCCCATAAAAAAGCCCAAAAGCCCAAGCAAACAAATATAAACCCCAAGTGGGAACACCAAACAAACACTCCATTTGTAAAATATACTAAAAATAGTAATATGGTATTTAAAATTCTAAGATTAATTCTAAGGGGATTTCTGCATCTACCCTACATACCCTATATGTCCCAAAACCTAATTCATGCTAAAAACCCCAAAATAAAATGTTATAATGCACCTATGTTGAGTTTGAACCCTAATTGTACTAACCTAATGTTCTTTAGTCAAAACTAAACAAAATTAATCCACAAAAATGTGGCATAAATCCAGGGGGAACTTAATGTTCTAATCTAACTACTACAAAAAGAATGGAATCAAAATATGAATTTAAATGACTAAACAAAATTCACCAAATAATATGTACAAACAAAATGAAAATAAAAAGCAATTAAATGTGAAAATTCACCATAAATGGAAAAGTGCCTAAAATAATATTTTTATTTTTCTAAATATTTCTTGAGACAATTATTAAAATGAGGGAAAAAAATCCCATGTCAAAATGATTATTTTTGGATTTAATATGAATTTTCAAAGATGCTAAGTGAAATGAAACAAATAAAATGAAAAAATGAAAAATTCATGTGACAAATAGCAATTAATCCCAACGTAAAGATGCAAATGGGCCAGGGGGTGTTGGTAGCATGCGCGCTAGGCCCATGTTTGCCTCAGAAAAACAACATAAAAGAATAAACCGGGGGGGGGGGGGGACGAATAGCGAGAAATTCGCTTTGATTCTCGTTTGGGCCCCAAACGGGGGGTGCGAGCAGTAAACGGCCTAAGGCCCAAACTAGAACACCCAAAGGGAGAAGGGGTGTTAATGGCAAACCAGGGGTTATGGTCAGAAAACCTCAAATGGGCCTAATGCCCGAGCCCACTCCCATTCAACTTCAGCAAAACAAACCTAAAACTCTATTATCCCTCTCCCTCACATGACCATTGTTCATCCTCTCTAACTAGAAACCCTAAACGCGCTCTTCCCTGAACCTCTCTCAAACCTGCAAACTCTGAAACCGAATCAACCATAACCCTTGTTCTCAACGCCATCACCAACTAAACCCTCAAAACTCTGTTCCAAAACACTAATCCCTAACATACTCGCCTCACCAACTTCTGATATTCAAACCTAAACACCAAGATTTACCCTAATCTCATCTCCAACCTAGCGCTCGAAAACAAGCTCAATCTAGCTAACCAAACAGCAGGCATGCTTACGAGTTAGAGAAAGAAGAACAAAAACCTGGGGAATCTGATGAAGACGGAGGTTCTGGGAAGAACTTCTTGAAGATTCTGGAGATTGATGAAGATCGAGGAGTCCTGATGACGATCTTGAAGCTGGTGATCGAAGATACTCAAAGAAAATTGAAGAACAACGAAGGATCCGTCGACCGCGATGAACTCAATGGAAGATCGAACAAATCTTGGCGAAGAATGTTCTTGGCGTTTCTGGAAATTTGACGAAGATCAGATGATCTTGATGAAGATTCCGGCGAAGATTGATAGAAGATGATCGGTGAGGATTGGCGTTGAGAGGAGAAAAAAAATATGGGAAAATTGCAGTTTCCGGCGGTCTCAACAGACTCCGGTGACTGTTACGGCGGAGGAAGACGGTGGCTGCATGGCCGACGGTGAGGGTTTCCGGCGAGGTGGGGTAGTGGGACAGGTGGCGCTCACTTGCAATGGGTGGTGGCGATGAGTGTTCAGGGCGTGACAAGTGGCGCTGAGGGAAGATTAGGGGAAGCCACGTGGGTAGTGTGTTGGCGCAATCTGAGAAAGAGAGAGAGAGTGAGGTGGCTGAAAGGAGAAACGCACGCGTGGCATTCTCTTTATAGGACATGTGGCATCAAAAATGGACCCTCTGACTTGGGCTATGGACTTGGATAATAGGCCCAATTGGATTGATCTGAGATTAAACTCTAAACACACAGTTAATACTAAAAAAAACCTAATTAAACTTAAAACGAAAATTAATTAAAAAAAACCTAATTAACCTATTAAAAAAACCTAAAACGAAAATTAAAAAATAAAATCCTAATTAATCTAATAAAAAACAGAAAAACATTATTTAATATCTAAAAAACTATTTAAAAAAATCTAATTAAATCTGAAAATCAAATAAAAATCTAAAAAAAAAATCTAAAACAATTAATCCTTTTTAAAAAAAAAACTATTCTATTAATTTTTTAAAAAAACAATTAAAATCTAATAAAATCTGAAAAAACATGAATATTTATTTTAAAAATCTATTATTATTAAAAGAAAATCTAATAAAACCTAAAAGAATTTAATATCTATTTTTAAAAATCTATTCTTATTAAAAGAAAAGTAATATCTAGTTATATCTATTTTTAAAAAATTCTATTAGAAGGAAATTAATATCTAAAAAAAAATTTAAAATCTATTAAATCTCTAAAAAGAAAGAATGTTTGTTTAAAAGCTCTAAAAATTATTTAAAAAAATCTACTAAATTCTATAAACAAAATACTACCCTATTTACTGTTTAAAAACAAACAAATCCCTATTAAAAAATCTATTAAAGGCATTAAAAATCTATAAAATAAAAGAAAAATCCTAAAAATTGCCAGGAGGCCGATTAAATTGATTATAAAACGATTGCACAACCATAACGAAACCTGGACACCGAGATGGCCCAAAAACACAGGGAACGATCACCAATTCTCAAAATACACTTATTCAAACCGGCCTGAACTGCCTGAAACGCCAGGGGCTGCAGTCCCAATAAAATCGATCCGACTAAGAAAAATGCAATGCATGCAGTATGCGAATGCGAATGCAAAATGCGTTGAAACATAAACCAGATATGGGAACCGGTTGGTCAAATTTTAGGGTGCAACACATACGCAATCACATGCACCAAATTCAATCATTTAAATTAAACGAGTATCAAGGAAATCATATCCCACACCACACATGCACTCCTCATAGTCCAATACCAATATCATACTCAATCGTAACCAACAAGGGTCCAACAACACAAAAGAACAAAACAACACAACTCAAAACACAAACATTGTCATGCTCGCTGGCTCACTCGCTAGGCGAAGCATCAGGGAATGCCCGCTACTTGCTCGCTCAGAGAACTCCCTAGAGAAGCCAGACAGTGGCTACTAGAAGCATTCACTACCCAGTTCGCCCAGCGAATCCCTAGCGAAGGTTCGCTACTCGCTCGCTTATCGAAGCAGCTGGCGAACGTCTGCGATTTCAGAAAAATAATACTGCTCAGAGTCGGCAAGACTCTCTGAACTCAACCGATTCTACTCAACCCAGTTCCCATAACATCGGCTCAACATTCAACAACTTAATTACAGAATCTACTCTTGATTTAACCCGATTAAATGTCAGCTCTACTCAATAAATCGATTTTCAATATAAAACTTCGAACTACTTGGAACCCCCAAATGGATCTTACAACACATGCAATGGTTTCAACATATCATCAACAACTCAGAATTCACAACACACATCAACAAAATCATCACAACCTAATGGGGTTAAGGGAAATCCCCTTCTACCTAATATTCATGCAACATACCAATTTTAACCGATTCTTCCCCCCCCCCCTTACCTCAAATGCAACTCTGATCGAAGAAACTTCAAGAATCCAAAGCCTAGCTTCCTCCTTCTTCTTCCTCAAGCTTGCTTTCTTTTATTCGTGTTCTTCTCCTTGACCGTATTCCTCTTTGTTAGTGTTCTACTTTCTCCAATCCTTCCAAATGCCACTTCTACCCTTAATCCCAAATAAATCCTCAGTTCTTTTAATTCCCAAAATTAATATAAAACTTCAGAATATTAATAATAATAATAATAATAATAATAATAATATCAATATTAATATTAATTATCAATTATTATCACTATCAATTATATGATATTAATATTATGTCCCTTATTTCTCAACACTCCCACACAAAGCATGCCGGTAAATAAAAATAACACCAGAAAAACTCAAATAATTAAAATGGGTGTTACATAGGTGACCTCTAACCTTTCCCTTTCTTATTGATATGCATTAGTTATAAGTATTGGAATCATTAGATCATGTGTTGAGTTTTGGTTTATGTTTGCTTGTATGAAGTTATAACTATCATGAGAAGCATATATTGGATTGATGTTTGGTTTTGTCATTTTGAACTTGTTGTTGTTTCTGTTTGATTTAGTTTTGATAGGGTTTGATTGTAGTTTGTGACTCATAGGGAGAACCTTGTCTATTTTGTATGATTGCTACTGTTTGAAACTGATTTAGAACTGCTAAGCAGGTCTGGTATATACAAGTTTGTTAGGGTGCTGTTTAGACCAACTTGGATGTATGTTTAAAGCTCTGTATGTGTGTGTTTGCTTTTGTGAAAGATTTGCTGTTGGAATCCATGAGCTTGTTGTCCAGACTGTTTTGAGGTTCCTCAACCTGCTGTCATAGTTTCAAAAAAGGGAACAAGCCACTCAAAATTTTAATAGAATCCACATTGTGTTTAGGACTGATTTATGTTTGAAACCTCTACACATTTGGCTGTTTTTTAAATCATGTTGTCAACTGTATTTAGAACTTGTCATAACAACTTGTACATCAATTGCAGTTCATGTGCCATTTTCTAATTTGATCTGTTTTTAAGTTCTCCTTGAATTTGAAATCCCTAAACAACATATTTGGAGTATGTACAAACTTTTGGTTGGTCTTTAAAATGATTATTTTGAACTATAGTTGTGGAAGTACACTCCAAACCCTCAGCCTGCATTTGCAATCGAATTTCATCATATGTGCATTGTCTTTGAAAACTTTTAGCACCATCGTGATCCTCATTAAAATTCAAGTGAGATAGAATCAAATTTTGTTAAATTTGGTTGAGATTTGCTTAAGTTTGAAGTCAATTCGTTCTCACTTGTATCTTTGATTTGCCCTTTGATTTTGGCCCATAATTTTGACTTGGAGGTTCATATATTATTGGGGTGGCTTGATACACTGGATGTATCGCCACCCTAGTGGTTGCAACTTGCGTGTTCATGTGCTTATTACCCATGCTATCCTGAGTTCGATCCCTGAGGAGGACAACTCTTTTGCAAATTTCTGATTTTTGTCATGTTTTGATATTTCAACTCTATCTTCCATGGATTATCACCTACGTGCGTTGGTTTTAGTGGTGAGGTTTTTAGTCTATGAACCACAATTCATGGGTTCAATCCTTGGTAGAGACACTTCCTTCCTTTTTAACACTATTTTTTTATTATTTTCTTCAAAAATTTAAAATGTCATAACTTTGTCATTTTTCATCATTTTTGAGTCACTATTTTTTCAACTTGTTCTTAATCTTGCCTACTTTCACATAGTGATCAAAGAATTCAAGGATTTCCATCATAGAAAAACCTTATATCATTTGAAATCCTTACACCTTTTTAGGGTTTTTATCTTACTTTCTTTTAACCATTTTTTCAAATCTCTTTTTGATTCAATATTGTGAAAATTGATTTACATTTGGTGCGTACATGTTTGTTAACCTATTTAAGTGTTTGATTTTTTTTGCTTGAAATCAAAATCTTGTTACATTGAAATCCTTGCTTGTGATGCATCTAACTGGTTACCATTGTGAACTGTGCTACCTCTAGATGTTGTAACATCTTGAGTGTACTCTTCATGTATTCTCTTCTTGTTTAAAGTGTCCTTTTAGAACACATTGGACTTGCCTTGTTTTTGTTGTCACCATAAACTTGTATCTTCCCCATAAAACTTTGAACTTCTTACTTAAACTGTTGTAACATTTCTTGTATGCCTACTTGTACTTGATTGTCATCAATACATGATTGTTAGTCATATGTTGTTAAATTTGACATCTCTTAAATCACTATAACATGCTTGCCTCAAGTTGTTACTTGCTTGCATTAATTTTGTTTGAATTACATGCTCTTGTTTGTCTTAATGGTTGTTACCTCATTTTCCTTTATCTTTGTTAAGATGCTTCAAGTTGGTTTTTACCTTTTACAATTGGTCTTGTAAGAATTTCTACCATGTTTCCTCTCTAGATATTTTAATATCTTTGTGCATTATTGGTTGTAACCATTTGAATTGATTATGATCTTTGCTTAATGTTGTTATATGCTCGCATCTCTTGTTTGGTTGTTACCCTACTTTTTATATGTTCATCATGTTTGAATGAATGCTTATATATTCTTTTAGCTTTGTTAAGTTATTCCCCAAGTGATGGAACTTGTTAGTTCTTATCAAGTTGCCTCCTCTTTTCCCATTCCAAAGGAAAGTCTCTCTATTGACCTCTGGGTCATAGATAGCTCATTACCCTTATAGGCCTTGATAGAGCCATTTCCCCTTTAGAACTTAGGTTTAGAGTTCTTCTTCTTTAGTCATGTCCGAACTACGGACGCTCTGATTTCTCATTGGTTAATGGGAATACGTAGGCACAAGATGCGATATCTTGACAAGTACACCCCTGATGCAGTTAGAGTCAATCCTTGTAGACCTTGATAGAGCCTCCTTCCTCCTTTTGGTTTGTATAGAACTAATTGGTCTTACAACGTAGAATTAGGTAGAGTTGGTTAACTCTATGTAAGAATTATTGTCATAATTACTTACTCCCCTCTTGGCTTTTGTAAAAGTCAATTTCTTTGAGTGTATAACTTAGATTAGAGAGTTTTGTTAAAATCTATACAAGCATTGTTATGTTTGTTCCCCTTTGAACCCTGATCATAATTAAGAGTTCTTCATCCCTAGTGAGGCGAACTACGGTTGCTCTGATTCTATCCTAGTCAGGATACGTAGGCAGAGGATGCGATATCTTTGCGAGCAAATTTAGAAACTATCCCTAGGTCTTTACCTACAACTAAACCCAAACATTGATCCCAGACCATTGCAAACAGTTAGCCAGTATTAGCATACAAACAAACAAAAGGTTCCTGTAGAGTACTATAGATGTTTAGGATGTGAAATACCTACCCGAGGCATAACCAACCCCCGATCTCTTAGCGTTGTTGTTACATCGCGCAAAAGGTCTTTCTTTATTTAACCTTTTCTTTGGATAAATCAAAGTCTGATTTTGAATTTTATAAATTAAGATTCAAGTTAATCAATAGCTTGACATCACGATTCTCACCACAACAGAAATGGCGACTCTGCTGGGGACTTTACTTGAATTTGAGGGTTTAGCCTATTTTGTTTATTTGAATACTATATTTGTGAAATATTTGCTTACATGTATATTTGTTAATATATTTGTATTATGGACATTGGGTGCTTTGAGTGGTGAGATAAATCCTAACTCGGATTTGAGTGACACATGAGATAGGATTGTGATAGGATCAATAGTTGGGTTGTTAGGAGTAGTCCCAATAAGTCTGACATATGATGTAATCACGCTCAGTGGAGACCTCCTTGAGATAATTAGTAATGCATGAGTAGTTGTGTATTCACTAATTGTTTCAACCTGAGAGTCTGTGAAGTTGAGGACCTTTAGTAACACTTTTACCCCACTTGGCCTTTTTAGGACGTAGTGCGGAAACTGTTAGGGAGTAGTCCCTCAATAGTTATCACGTGATGCTACACTCAGACGAGTTTATCTTGAGAATATTGTCGACTCACGTAAGTATTTGCGTTAGTTGGCAATATCCGAAGGATTTACTATGACTATGGGAACTTTGATAGAACCCGCTCGGCAGGTACAAATAACTCATAGTGAAAATCCTTAGGGATGGGTAGAACTTTTGACTCCATGCTTTGACCTCGAGCCTAGGGAGCCTTGTGTGTGCATATGCATTGTATTTGTGAATACTTGCATTTGTGTTATGTGTGCATCATCTCATCATCTCATCATAGTATTTCATTTTGCAACTGGTTTTGTAAAATTCAGTTGATCTCTTTGTGCAAAATCCTAGAGATATCATGGATATTGGAACAAGGAACACCAAGAGATACAATTTCAAGAAGCCTGATACATCCGAGTTGAGAAAGCTAGGAACCATGGTGACAGATGAATTTGGAAAAATATATGGAAAGATTTTGAGCCTAGTCAGGATAGGGATGGAAGAAGGGATCCTCAATACTTTGGTTCAGTTCTATGACTCATTGTATCATTGCTTTACTTTTCCCGACTATCAGTTGATGCCAACCTTGAAAGAGTATGCCTATTATGTGGGAGTCCCTGTAAAGGAGCAAAAACTGTACAGTGGATTGGAAAATTTACCTTCGCCGAAAGAAATAACAGATGATCTTCACCTTGAAGTATCTGAAATTAAAGCTCACCGTGCCACCAAAAAAGGAGTATCAGGTTTCCATTCAGACTTCTTAGTCAAGAAAGCTACCTATCTTGTTGAAGAGGGAAGCATGGATGCATTTGAAGCAGTATTAGCTCTGTTGATCTATGAACTAGTATTGTTTCCTAAAGTAGAGGAATTTATCAATTTCCCTTCCATTACCATATTTTTAAGTGGAAACCCTGTGCCTACCTTGTTAGGAGAAGTTTATCACTCAATTCATCACCGGACACTTCAAGGAAATGGATCTATTCTTTGTTGTGCACCTCTGTTGTACAAATGGTACGTCAACCATTTGCCAAAAACCGACGCTTTCAAGGAGAATCCCAATGGATGGAGATGGTCTCAGAGGATAATATCCTTAACACAAACTGATATTCATTGGTATAATCCCGCATACGACCGAGGAGTCTATTTTGATCATTACAGAAACTTCCCAAATATACCACTCCTTGGAGTAAGAGGAGGAATCAACTACAATCCAGCCTTGGCCATACGACATTTTGGTTTTCCCGATGACGGATAAACCCAACAATGTACTTTTATCCGGTTTCTTTCATCTCAACGCTGAAGTAGTAGAAAACATAAGAAATAGCACAATGGATGCTTAGGAGAATATCCAGAAAAAGACAAAAACTGAACTAGGAAAAAGAAATTGCATAGCATTTGAACCATTCACTTAATGGGTCCAGTCTAGGGCAAAGGATTTGAAAATTCCATATCTCCCAGAGAAGAGCCTGCAGATTGTAATCGCATCATCATCTTCTACCATCCCCATTGAGAAAATGGAAGAATACCAGAAGTTACTTGCAAGATGTTGCACCCCGAAATTTGACCAACCGGTTCCCATATCTGATTTATGTTTCAACGCATTTTGCATTCGCATTCGCATACTGCATACATTGCATTTTCTCAGTCAGATGGATTTTATCGGGATTTGCAGCCCCTAGCGTTTCAGGCAGTTCAGACCGGTTTGAATAAGCGTATTTTGAGAATGGGTGCTCGTTCCCTGTGTTTTCAGGCCATCTCGGTGCCCGGGTTTCGTTATGGTTGCGCAATCGTTTTATAATCGATTTAATCGGCCTCCGAGCATTTTTTAGGATTTTTCTTTTTTACTTTATAGTTTTTTAATGCATTTAATGGATTTTTAATAGGGTTATTTGTTTTTAGATAGTAAATAGGTTAGTATTTTGTTTATAGAATTTAATAGTTTTTTTAATAGTTTTTTAGAGTTTTAAATAAATATTCCTTTTTTTTTAGAGATTTAATAGATTTTAAATTTTTTTATTCTTTTAGATATTAGTTTTTTAATAGAATATATTTTTAAATAGATAGTAAGGTTTTTAGATTTTATTAAATTTAAAGTTTTTTTTAAGAATAGTTTTTTTTTTAAAAAGGATTAAATTTTTTTAAGATTTTATTAGATTTTAATTGTTTTTTCATTTAATAGAATAGATTTTTTAAATAGGATTAAATGTTTTTTTATAGATTTTATTAGATTTTATTTGATTTTTCAGATTTAATTAGATTTTTTTATAAATAGATATAGATAATAAATCTTTTCTGTTTTTTTATATAGATTAATTAGGGTTTTATTAATTTTCGTTTTAGGATTAATTAGGATTAGTGAGAGATTTTAATTAGGTTTTACTATTAATTTTCATTTTAGTTTAATTAGGGTTTTATTGTTAAATTTTTGTTTAGTTAATTAGTCCTTAATCATGTTTAATTCACAGCATTAGTAACTGGGCCAGGATCCAAGTCTGAAGCCCAAATCAAGGGTCCATTTTCGCATGCCAGGTGTCCTATAAATACAGCGCCACGCATGGGTCCAAGTTTCAGCCACCTCATTTTCAAACTCACTCAGAGTTTGCCATGTCACTCTCACACACACTCAGACTCTGCCAACACACAACCCACTTTCCTCTCTCCTCCACACGTGGCTCCCCTACAGCTCCTTCTACCCCCACGTGTCCCCCTCTCCCTCACCCTCTGTGCCACCTGCCCCCTCGCTTGAAGCCTCCACCGACCGACATGCAAGTGTCGCCGGCCACCCCAACCGCTCACCTCCGGTCACCCTAACCATCTCCGGCCGCCGCCTCTCCGCCGTAACCACTCGCCGGAATCTTCAAACTCGTCGGAGACTGCATTTCTTCATCATCTCCTCCACCTTGTTCATCCTTTTTCCCAGAAGATCATCATGCTCTTCATCTTTCTCCATCCAGATTCGCCCAGAAATCGTTGATGTTCATCAACCTTCATCGTCAACAATCATCAGACCAGCCGCCAATTCATCAGTTCTCCAGATTTCTTCAACCGTCGTGAACAAACTCATACACTTTTTCTGGATTCGTCAATCTTCATCCAACATTCTTTTTCAGGAAATCTCATCAACTTCATCGCTCGTTCTTCACGTTTTTTCCAGCAACTTCAAGATTCTTCATCAGTTCATCCGTCTCCAGATTCCTTCAAGGCTTCCAAGAGTGTTCGTCAGAATCTCCAGATTCTTTGATCTCCCCGTAACAGCCTTCAAGAAGCTTAAGATCCGTCAGCGCGACCATAAGCCTTCAATCGGATCTTCAACTATCAAAATCTCCTCGCGAGGTTGTCAATCTTCATCAATCTCCAAGATCTTCCTCCAGACAAATCTCCAGATTTCACACTTCATCAGGTACGTTTTTCTTCGAATCGTTGTTTGCTGTTGTGAGTTTGGATATGTCGCTACTGCGAAAATCGGCGCCGGCTGAACAGAAGAGTCGCCACCGTGCGTTATTTATCCCACGGGAGGGAAAGGAAACGCTCAGAGTAAACCTCGCACAACACGGGAAAGGTAAGGTCGTCGCAACCAAAACCTGGATTCGGGAGTCGGTTACGCAAGGGGAAGGTATTAGCACCCCTCACGTCCGTCGTACTCGACGGGATCCACGCTTGTTTTCGGGTATGGATTGTTATTTCTATCTACACTAAGGGTTAAGGGTTAAAAGAAAATAAAATGAAAATAAGATGACTCGGCAAAGTATCGCACTTTATGCCTACGTATTCCCGTCTGGAACGAGAAATTAGAGTCAACGTAGTTCGCCTACCTACGGGAAAGGAGGGGAAGGTTGCTCGCTAGGATATCACATCCTATGCCTACGTACTTTCATACAACATGAAAGATCAGAGCAAACGTAGTTCGGGCCACGTACGACACAAGTCTGTCTTGATTGATTTTATTCCTTTCTGAAAAAGGTTTTTCTGATTAGCAGTCCAAGCGGACAAAAATGACGTCTTGATGAGTTCACATTCTTTTACGGAAGAAATGTCTTTTATTGTGTTTGAAATCTTATTGTGTTTTTCTGTTTGTTTTGAGAGAAGAAGAGACAGAACTCTAACCTACGGTTGCAAAGGGAATCAAACTAACCTAATGTTATCATGCATGGGTTAAGACCTAGAGTCTATCATGTTCCTCTCTTGCACAGAGAGAAACAGAGATCCTAAGGGAGTAGACGGAAACAGAAACAATATCAGATATATACAGTAAAGCAGTAAAATGCATGAATGCAACAATACAAGCGAGGCAAGGGAGTCCCACTCAACCTCGAACCTAGAAAACAATAGGCAAAAGTGAACAGGCTTCACTTTCAACCCAACAGGGTAAACAGCAAACAATACAGTCCAGAAAACCAATCAATACATCAGAAATGAAATACAGCAAAAAATAAACAGCCACAGCAGCTCTGCACCAACATCTGACTTCAAGCTTCAACAAGCATCAATCTCCATCTCCACAGCTTTCCAGCAAGGGCTTTGGTATCATTCTTCCATCTGCAATGGCTTTTCTTCCAGTCTCAAATCTCCAAGATGAACATCAGTCCACAAGATGAAGTGAATGAATGTTAGACAGTCAATTACCTACCAAGGGTGGTTCATTAACTGTTAACATTATACAGACAGTTTTCCCTCAAAAGTTCTATCTTTCAAATACATTCACTGATCCTTCCAAAGGAAGGAGGTGGATATTTGAAAGAGACTTTGAATCATAGAGAAAGAATGGATGCAAACAAGGCATTCCATGTTTGGGAAACAAGCTTTCTAATCTAGAGCTCTACCTAGCTCCTAAACCCTAATCTCCTCAACAGCTGCTAGCAGGAATCTCCTCTTCAACTCTGAAAGTTGGTCTTCAGTCTCTGGATCTCCAATGGCTTCATCATCACAAGTCTTCAGCTCCCCCAATCCCCAAGCAATCCCAATACCCATACAGACAAACAATAATCCCCAGAGGGCACACCATAACAGTCAATCAAATAAAGACAGTAATATACTAATAGCAGTAGGGGAATCCTAGTGATTTCTAAGGGATCTAATAACTACCCATAGTCCCTATAGTCCCATATCTAAAATATTCAACCTCTAAATCCTAAGGGAAATGATTCAATTCTCCTGAGTCATCACTTAAACCCTAATTTTATTCATGTTGTTCTCACCTAAACTAAACACCTAAAATTAATTTCTAAAAATGGGAACTAAATTGTATATACAAGCTAACAATGTCTACTAATCAACCTAAAAAGAATGGGTGAAAAATATTAAAGCAACTATTAGAACAAAAATTAACAAAATCATGTATGAAATGAAACACCTAAAATAGGCATTTATTTGGAAAATATGGGAAAAATATCAAATAAAAAATAAAATGCAATTTTTATTTTTTATAATTTTCTAGACATCTTGAAGAAATTAATGCAAAAAGAATCATTAAAAAATATGAAGTTTATGATTTATTATGATTTTTGGAAAATGCATGAAAATGAAAAGAAATTAAAAAAAAAAAGAAATATAGGGAAATAAAGGGAGGGGGGTCTGAATAGCCAACGCGCTCAGTTGTCTTTCCAGGTGGGCCACAGAGCAGGGGTGTGAATATCAAAGTTACTAGGCCCAACACGCTTCAGAAATTAAAAAATCAAAAAAACCACAAGACGGTGCAGATAGTAAAGATTTTAGGCATAATATCACTGGGCTTGGTGGAGGAGGGTGTGCATAGCAAGGATATCCAAAGCCCAATCTGAAACAATAAGTGAAACGGTGCGTTTCTGCATTTGAATCTCCCTCCGTTTTCATTTTAAATGCTGGCCACACGATTTGATCTTCAGTCAAGGTCAAAGTACCCATCCAACGGCCAGAGGTCATCGTCTACCTCCAGCCAAACCCTAGCTCAGAAAACCACCTCCCATGCACGCGCCTTCAACCATCCTATTCTCACTCAATTCTCCATGAAAGCTCATGATGTAAAAACCAAAAACACTCCATTCTTTTCCCTCTACACAGCCATGGCCATAGTTCCTTCTAAAACTCACCCAAACTCCAAACCCGATAGGTGTAACAGATGGAATCCACCATTAACACCTGATATCAACTGCTCCAATTCTCCATAATTTTTACACTAAAATGATCTACAAGCCATGCTAATCAACCTGAGCCATTCATCTAGGATTATCTTGCCATCAACTATGAGTTATCAATCCTAACAGATTTGGTGCACTATGAGCAACCTCCATAAAACTTCTCCAAACTCTGTGAAAATCATCACCTAACCACCTAGGTCTCTAATATACTAACAATCCTATGCCATGATCACTATGCTAGCTAATTCGAAGGAAAACATACCTGGTGCAAATTCTTGAAAACAGGTGCTAAAATCCTTGGATCTGATGCTTGTGATGAGTGGAAAATGATTAAGGAGCTTGATTATGAATTCTGTATGCAATGAATCTTGTCCAATCTCCTTGAATCTTGCAATCACCAAAATCTTGCTTCTTGGAGGATTAACTTGAACAGCACGATTTCTTCCCCAAATCTACCAAACTCTGATGTGAATGTGATCCATGGAAGATATTGATGATGATCAAATCAAGAAAGATGGAAATTGGTGGAGATTTGAGAGAGTTTGAGATGCTTTTGCAAATTGGAGAAAAGTGAGTGAAACTTGTGATTTTGAGAAAATGAGATCACCAAACATGGCATGAACCATCTCATATCAATATATACATGAGGTTAGAAACTCCTAGAATCTTGGAGAAACTTCCCATGTGTGATTTCCCTTGGATTTGGTTTATGTATCTTCCATTACAAGTAACCATGAATAACTCTTTAAATGTGAACTAAACTCAAAATTCTACTTTAGCCAATGTTCTTAAAATGATCTTTCCATTCAAAATGACCTATAATTTTTCTTCATTTGGCCAAAATATGAAAAATCTCATTTTTAAGTCCATTTTTATTCATTAAATCCAACAATTTTGAAACCTTGTGCTATGAATCTTTCCAATCTCTCATGGTTACTTTTATAGACTCAAAATGTCATTTGGAACAAGTTTTATGTTGTAAAGTTTTCCATTTGAAGCTTCCTTGTATGAATTTTGGGCATAGGTTGAAATGACCTGTAATTCTCAAATGACCAAAATACCCTTTGCTTGCCAAGACCATAAGTAGAGTTCCACAAATAATATGAAGGCATACTATACCATTATAGAAATCTAAGACAATGAGGAACAACTCTTATGTTTACCAGAAATTCATTTGAAATCTCCTTGAGGGGTAAAAATTGCTTGGAAGTCAAGTCACTTTCACAGACAAAATTTCAGATACCTCAGATGACCTGTAACTTGCAAGGACCATAACTTGAGTTCTATAAATCTCCTTGATGTCTTCCACCACTCAAATTAAAGGTATTGAGATCCTATACAAGTTTAATGTTGGCCAAGGATCCATTTGAAGCTAGCATTTTGACTTATCTTGCTTGGAAATTTGACCTAAACTAGGGGATTTTACACAGAAACCCTAATTTAGAAACTCCTCTTCTCCTTGATTTCTCTTGATTTCTTCTTGGAATACCACCATATCCTCTTCTATATGTCAAAGGATGAACCCCACATTTCTCCAATAGCCCTTAATGCCCTTCAATCAGTCATTTGACCTAGAGTTGACCCAGGGTTGACCCAGATGAAACCCTAGTTGACTGTCTTCAACTGCAATACTTGTGACTACACCAATGACTTGTATCCTTCTCCAAATGACTTTCTAAGCCCTCTATGATATCTCCATACTCTCCATACTCTTGATTCACAACTCCCAACTTCTTTGATGATGCTCAGATACCCTCAGCTAGGAGATAGACTCAATGCTTGATCCACTGACTTCTCCAACTTTCAAATTCTTTTCTGATGACTTGAATGAGATTGAATCAGGATAATAAACTCTTGATAGGCCTCTAGATATGAGAATAATGATTGATCCCCTGTTGGATGACTTGCTATGCTTATGCTATGCAGATGGTTAGGCTATGTGCATGCCTCTATATGCAAATGCTAATGATATTGAAACATAAACCAAGTGAATAAGGTTGAGCAAATTTTAGGGTGCAACAGCTGCCCCTATTCAAGCGACTTGGACCCGATTGGGTGAAGAGCCCGGAGCCTTCATACATTCGAGGTACTAGACGGTTGAATACTAAGAACCCAGAAATTTGCCAACCGCAGAAATAAACTGCGCCCCCGCTTGGGGATTATTTTCATCAACTGAATCTGACCGTTATGGTAACCCACTGATCTCGTGCTGGGGATTATTTTTATCAGCCTGACAAAGACTCTCATTGCAGGGATAGAACTTTGTTTACGTCAAGACGCCTGCTTCGTCAATTCGGAAAACCTCAACAACTTTGCTGGGGATGGCTCGTCTGCATCCTCGTCAGAAATAAATCGTCCACGTTAGGAATAAACTCTTCCACGTTAGGAATAACACCGTCCACGTAAGTAATAACACCGTCCACGTGAGGAATAACACTGTCCACGTTAGGACTAAGACTTCGTCTGGATCTGTCCACGTCAGGACTAAACTCTCTGGGTTATGAATACTTCTTCCACGCTAGGATTCACCCTTCCACGTTAGGAATACATGTCCACGTCGGGACCCACCTTTCCACGTAAGGAATATATCGCTTTTCCACGTAAGGAAACCATCTATTGTCTGGGTTTGTCCACGTAAGGACTCCATCTTGATATGTCCACGTAAGGACTCCATCTTTCCACGTAAGGAATCACAAACTTTCCACGTAAGGAACCTCAATCTTTCCACGTAAGGAATACAACTTGATATGTCCACGTCAGGACTCCAATCCTTCCACGTAAGGAATAAACTCGTCTTTCCACGTAAGGAAACCATTTTCCTTCCACGTAAGGAATGCTCTTGATATGTCCACGTAAGGACTCTAATCTTTCCACGTGAGGAATACTATATCAATCTTTCTTTCCACGTTAGGAATGTCATCTTTCCACGTAAGGAACACCTCTTTTCCACGTTAGGAATGCAACTTTCTTTCCCCGTAAGGAATACATCATCCACGTCAGGACCCGCCTTTCCATGTTAGGAACACAACCTCTTTTCCACGTAAGGAATCATTTTTCCACGTAAGGAATCACCATCTCTTCTTCCACGTAAGGAATAACTTTCGTTCCATGTCAGGACCCATGTTTCATCTTGATTTGTCCACGTCAGGACTCACCACTCGACGCGCTGAGGATAAAAACTTGTCCACGTTAGGACTCATGCACCTTTGACCCACTGGGGAAGTGAGACTTTGTCCACGTCAGGACTCACATCTCAACCTGCTGAAGTAATAGGACCTGTCCCTGTCAGGACTTGCGCGTCTTCGACTTGCTGGGGAAATAAACCCCGTCCACGTCAGGACACACACTTTGCCACCAACACGAGGAAGGATAAATTTGTCCACGTCAGGACTCTCGTATCTTGCCATCGCGAAGAACTACAAACTTGTCCACGTCAGGACGCACATTTCACCATTAAGAAGGAAGACACTTGCTGAAAATAAATTGTCTACGTCAGGACATCAACACGAAGAATAACCAATCTTGTCAACGTTATGACTTCATACTCAATCAATACTGAGAGCTCGACTCTGTCCACGTTAGGACTAACACACATCGTCAACTTGAGGAAATGTCCACGTCAGGACTCCCACAAAAACCTGTCAATAAACCCGTCCACGTTAGGACTCCTCCTTCCATTGGTCCGCCAACTTCTTATCACTGACGTTACAACAACTTTGAGGCTGACTCTATTGGGGATATTTGGAAACCAAACTTCCGGACGCCTGTTCTGATAACCGGAGGCAACTTCTGAAATTCTGGTTCATGAAACCTTTTACTGCTGACGTAACAACAACTTTGAAAGAAACAAATCCGCTGGTCGGACTAGAGAAACTTCAACAAGAAACCCTGGCGGGGAAATAAGTAACTCTGCTTGGGGACAAAGAGAAACTTATCCTGGTGACTCTATGGGGAGTAGTGCCAAAGCTGACACTCCATTGAATGTCTCATGCCGAGACCTCGAATGTTTATTGATTCACCTGAGCGAGACCTCTCTCTACCTGAACTGCTGGGTACAGAAACCGCTTCAGCAAAATAAATGCTGAAGATAATGCCAACTCCGCTGGGGATAGCCAGGTGCTACAGAATTATTCCGGCAAAATAAATGCTGGAAGAGTGAAGTCGACTCAGATGGGAAATCGGGAACTTAAACCAAGCCTCACTGAAGTAACACCCTGCTGGAGAATATAACTCTGCTGGAGAATAGCAGATGCGCTTGGTATGATTGAACTTCTGCTGGAGAGTGAACTGATATCACATGGTATTCTGACAAAATAAATGCCAAGGCACACAACCAACTCTGCCGGGGAGAGTCTTACTCTTCGAGTTCCACTGGGAGGAATGAAAACACTTACTGGAAAGAGAACTCCGCTGGGGACGAAACGATTCTCTTGGGGGAAAATCCGCTGACTCCGCTAGGAGAGTAAATGACCCTGCGGGGAAAAATGAACTGTCTGAATACAGCACACCAATCTGAAATATTAATCTTCTGAGGCTAAACCCCTCTGCTTGAGATAAGGAATCCTCTGGGGGACACCATACTGTCTGAACACAGCCTACAATCATAGAATCGCCAACTCTGCTGAGGATAAACGACTTTGCTGGAGCATGTCCTTTTGGATAGGCTACGACTAGCTAGGGAATTCGATCCTTCTTCAGGAGGAACATGCATGACCTGCGTGGGGGTCGAGTCTTTCATTATTGCAATTTTTTTTTATCGTCTTCCTCATACGGCTATGAAACCTGCAACAACACAAACAAGATAGGACAAGCCTATGCAACCAAATCAATTCAGGTTAGTAACATCATTTTCAGTTAATTCAAAGCTTTAGCAATGGTTGGCAAGGGCCAGTGATGTTATACACATGCTAGTTTCAATAAACTTAGGCGTTTTATCACACACAAAACCGTAAAGAACCAGCATCAAGTACTGAATAACATATTTTATTGATTGGGCCCCTGAATGAGCGGAAATTTTGTACACGGGATGTAACTCCTGAAAAGAGGAAGCTACGCAAAGCAAACATACAAGTATGCACAGGAAGCATAAATATTTTGACAAATTAAATTTTGTACACATGTCGGCAACGGGGTGCAGACGAACACCACGAACTGATCCTCCTATGACTCACCCGCCTCTAATGCTTTCCCGGTATTCACACTTCCGAAGAGATTGTATCCGATAATCGACCCCTCGAGTATATTCTCCCGCACTGATGCTTACTGTAATATCAAATTCGAACCGCAGTCATTTGCTTTTCAAATCCCTAACTTTTGCGTGAATCGCCCTTTACGGGTTTTCAGTTCACCGGGATACCCTTTTTTGCCGAAGCCGCCCAGTGTAGGTTTTCAACTTCGCGGGTGTACATTTTTTTCAATTTTATCCCTAACTTTTGCCCGAACCTTTCATTCTGTTTTTGGTTCGCCAGGATGCCCCATTTTTGCCTGGACTCTCTTTTTTCTGTCCAGCGGGTCAGTTTTAAGCAAAGTATTTTTTAACTGCGTCCGAATTCACAGGTGACGTGAAGTCTTCACCGTCCATGGTGGACAACAATAAAGCTCCTCCTGAAAAGACTTTCCTGACAACGTATGGCCCTTCGTAGTTGGGGGTCCACTTGCCCCTGTGATCTGCTTGTGGCGGGAGAATCCTTTTCAGCACAAGGTCGCCCGTCTGAAAGCTTCGCGGATGTATCTTCTTATCGTATGCTTTCTTCATTCGGCTCTGGTACAAACGACCATATGCTAGAGAAGCTAGCCTCTTCTCATCCATCAAACTCAGTTGATTCAACCTGTCTTTCACCCATTCTGCCTCGTCCAGCTGAACGTCTCGCAATACCCTCAGAGAAGGGATCTCAACTTCCAATGGCAATACTGCTTCCATTCCGTATACTAACGAGAACGGGGTTGCCCCGGTTGATGTGCGTACCGTCGTACGATAACCGTGCAAAGCGAAAGGTAGCATCTCGTGCCAATCCTTATAGGTCACCACCATTTTCTGAACGATCTTCTTGATATTCTTATTGGCCGCCTCGACAGCGCCATTCATCTTGGGTCGGTAAGGGGAAGAGTTGTGATGTTCGATCTTGAAATTCTGACAGAGCTCCTTCATCATTTTGTTGTTCAGGTTTGAACCGTTGTCCGTGATTATCCGCTCAGGGATCCCATATCGGCAAATGATATCTCTCTTGATGAATCTGGCCACCACTTGCTTAGTTACATTTGCGTATGACGCCGCTTCTACCCACTTGGTGAAATAATCGATTGCTACTAGGATGAACCGATGCCCGTTAGAAGCTGTCGGCTCGATCTTTCCAATCATATCGATTCCCCACATCGAGAATGGCCATGGCGATGACATTACATTCAGAGGACTCGGAGGCACATGGATCTTATCAGCATAGATTTGGCACTTGTGGCACTTTCTTGCAAACTTGAAACAATCAGTTTCCATAGTCAGCCAAAAATACCCTGCCCTCAGCAGCTTTCTCGTCATAGCATGCCCACCAGCATGCGTACCAAAGGTACCTTCGTGTATTTCCTCCATGAGCAGCTTCGCCTCTTTCTCGTCTACACAACGCAACAACACCAAATCGTGGTTTCTTCTGTATAAGACGCCATCCGGATTCAAATAGAAATTACCCGCTAATCTCCTGAGAGTCTTCTGATCTTGACTGGATGCCCCAGTCGGATACTCTTTATTCTTCAAAAAATTAAGGATATCAAAATACCACGGTTTGTCGTCGGATGCTTCGTCAATAGCAAATACGAAAGCTGGTCTGTCAAGCCGAGAGATAACGATTCGGGGAGCCTCGTTCCAGAAGTTGACTTTGTACATGGAAGACAAAGTGGCAAGGGCGTCAGCCATTTGATTCTCTGCCCTCGGTACATGATGCAATTCAACCTTGTCAAAGAAAGGCAACAGTCTCCTTGCATAATTCATGTAATGTATCAAG
The DNA here is from genome assembly GCA_963859935.3 of Lathyrus sativus. Taxonomy (NCBI): domain Eukaryota; kingdom Viridiplantae; phylum Streptophyta; class Magnoliopsida; order Fabales; family Fabaceae; genus Lathyrus; species Lathyrus sativus. Next base: position 925,197,544 of record OZ012735.1, read on the forward strand.
TTGGGCTGACGTGTCTCCCATTCCCCTTTTATCTGATTCACCACCAGAGCCGAGTCTCCGTATACGTCTAAATTCTTGATTCGCAAATCAATGGCCTCTTCAAGCCCCATTATACAAGCTTCGTATTCGGCTTCATTATTGGTAACGGCAAAGGTCAATCGGGCAGTAAACGGGATGTGCGACCCGTGTGGAGTAGTGATGATTGCCCCTATTCCGCTACCGTAAGCATTCACAGCTCCGTCAAATATCATCTTCCATTTGGAACCCACCTCTGGTCCTTCGTCTGGCAACGACTCTTTGCAATCCTTCATCTTTAGGTACATGATATCCTCGTCAGGAAAATCAAACCTCATCGATTGGTAATCTTCAATAGGCTGCTCTGCCAGATACTCAGACAGCACGCTCCCCTTTATAGCCTTTTGCGAGACGTATTGGATGTCATATTCAGTCAAGACCATCTGCCAACGGGCAATTCTCCCTGACAACGCCTGCTTTTCGAATACATATTTGATGGGATCCATCTTCGAGATGAGCATGGTTGTATGATTCAGCATGTATTGCCTCAAACGCTTGGCGGCCCAGGCTAGCGCGCAACAAGTTTTCTCAAGCATTGAGTATCGAGATTCACAATCTGTAAATTTCTTACTCAAGTAATAAATCGCATGCTCTTTTCTTCCTGTCTCGTCGTGTTGACCGAGAACACAACCCATGCTTCCCTCAAGAACCGTCAAATACATGATCAAGGGCCTACCTGCCACTGGGGGTATCAAAATAGGAGGCTCCTGCAAATACTGCTTAATTTTATCGAACGCCTTTTGACAATTTTCGTTCCATGTTACAGCTTGATCTTTCTTCAACAGCTTGAATAATGGTTCACACGTGGCAGTTAAGTGAGATATGAACCGGGCAATGTAGTTCAACCTCCCTAAAAACCCGCGCACCTCTTTCTCTGTTTTAGGCGTCGGCATTTCCTGAATCGCTTTTATTTTAGCAGGATCGACCTCTATTCCTCTTTCGCTTACGATAAACCCCAGCAGTTTACCCGATCTCACCCCAAAGGTGCATTTGTTAGGGTTCAGTCTCAGCCTGAACTTCCTGAGCCTCTTAAATAACTTCAGCAGATTCACCAGATGCTCTTCCTCCGTCTGGGATTTGGCAATCATATCGTCAACATAAACTTCGATCTCTTTATGCATCATATCATGGAAAAGAGTCGTCATCGCACGCTGATATGTTTCCCCAGCATTTTTCAAGCCAAAGGGCATCACTTTGTAGCAAAATGTTCCCCAAGGCGTTATAAAAGTGGTCTTCTCCATATCCTCTGGCGCCATTTTAATCTGATTATAGCCTGAAAAGCCATCCATGAAAGAGAATACGGAGTATTGAGCAGTATTATCAACTAGCACATCAATATGAGGAAGTGGAAAATCGTCTTTTGGGCTTGCTTTATTCAAATCCCTGTAATCCACGCACATTCGAACCTTGCCGTCTTTCTTAGGCACTGGTACGATGTTAGCAACCCATGAGGGATATTTTGTCACAGCCAGGAAACCAGTGTCCCACTGTTTTTGAACTTCCTCTTTGATCTTCACTGCCATATCTGGTCGAGTTCTGCGAAGCTTTTGTTTGACCGGCGGGCATTCTTCTTTCAGTGGCAGACGGTGCACAACCATATCTGTATCGAGCCTTGGCATATCTTCATACGACCAAGCGAATACATCACTATACTCTCGGAGCATTTCAACCAGTCTCCGCTTGATATCGCCCTGCAGCGCGGCCCCGATACGAATATTCTTCTCAACCCCTTCCGATCCCAAGTTGATGATTTCGATGACCTCTTCGTGAGGCAGAATGGCTCTTTCCTCTTGCTTCACCAACCAAGACAGTTCTTCAGGAACGTCACTATCTTCGACAACCTCTTCTTCGGCCTGAAATACCGGATGCTCAAAGTCGGGACGAGTCATAGGTGGTTCAAGGATGTCATCTGAAAATGTTATCCTGCAAAAGGAATGGTTAAGTGCTTCAAAATGCGTATAAAGCGAATAACCGCGTTGCCATTTTATTGAAAAATACAAAACAAGAAAGACAGAGATTACAGTATTTGCACATGAAAAAACGCCATTTATTTAAGGATTAACACGCAATGTTCATAACAACACAACCCTACGCAAATCACGATGCCCCGGGCAAGACATCAGATTATTCAACAATTAATAAAGCAAAGCATTACTGTTTAAGAGTCACAGGAACAAGCTCCTGAATAAACCAGTTGCACAGTCCCTGTCCTGGCGTGCTTGGCTGAATCCAGGCATCCATATCACAGTCGCTGTCTCCTTCGTCAGACTCCGAAGCAGCGTTGATGGTTTCATGACATACTCCACTGGCAGAGATGGTTATTGGCCCTCTGAAACGGGGTGCTCCCACATCAGGTGTTGACGACGACGGTTGGTATCCCAGCCCGAACCGGTCCATCTTTACAGGAATATCTAGCACTTTGCCCCAGCCCTTTGCTTCTCCTGCCTCCACCAGGGCTTGAGCTTCTTTATACGACGAGACGGCTATCTCCAACGCTTTGCTCGGCCCGAGACCTTTGTCCTTGATACGCAACCCTTCAAATGCCTGGCAGGGTGTTTCGTGGATCTCTCCGTCGACCTCCACATATTTAAATGACGACAGATGGCTGACCAGGATGTCTTCTTCTCCGCATACGGTGACTACGCTGTCTCCGACCATATATTTCAACTTCTGATGCAGGGTAGACGTGACTGCCCCAGCCCCATGAATCCAGGGTCTTCCGAGCAGGCAGCTATATGCGGGCTGTATATCCATGATATAAAACTCAGTGGCAAACACCTCCGGCCCCACCTGTAGAGGCAATGTTATCGATCCAAAGACTGTTCTTCGCGTGCCGTCAAACGCTCTGACTACCAAGTCACTGGGCGTACACAGGATTCCTCTGACATCCAGCTTCATCATCGCCCTCTTGGGCAGCACATTCAAAGACGATCCGGTGTCGACCAATACATGCGACATTACTGATCCTCTACACTCGACAGATATGTGCAGCGCCATATTATGATCTTTCCCTTTCGGGGTCAAATCGAAGTCGGTAAAGCCCAAGCTGTGGCCTGCATTCACATGTGCCAACACTCCTTCCAGCTGATTCACGGAGACGTCTTGGGGTACGAAGGAAGTATCCAGGACCTTCAACAAAGCATTTCAGTGAGCTTCAGAACACAAGAGCAATGACAAGATGGATATTTTGGACGGCGTCTGTTGCAGATGCTCCACAATCTTATAATCACTTTTTCGAATTAAGCGCATGAACTCTTCTACATCCTTCGACGCTGCTTCTTTGTCGCTTGCCTGTACTGGGACATTCTCAACCATCTTTCCTTTTCCTTTTGCTAGTCTTTCGGCCTCCACTTCAGGTGACATAAAGATCCTACCACTCCTTGTCATACCTCCTGAACCAACAACGTTATCTACTGTCTCGGCTGGCTGCTTGTTAACATCAATCTTTATCCCGTCACAATACACCTCCAGCCCATATGACCAGGGGACAGCTTTTGTGTTCTCGTACGGGATCGGTTCGGCCTTAGTTATGGTGATCGGTGGTCGCTGGACCGGTGCTGCAATAGTGATTGTCTTTCGAGGAATCGTTACAGTGGCCACATCACTCTGATCATCTGCTACTGCCTCTGCAGGCTCTTCAGTCGCTGCTCGGTCAAACTGCAATGTGCCTCCATCAATTAAAGCCTGAATGCCTTTCTTCAAATCATCACACCCCCCAGCTAGGGTCCAGCACTCTAAGCAATACTCGTCACATCCTGGAAAAACACCCCTTTGCAATAATCTGCTTTTTATCTCGCTCAGCGGCGTCTTTAAATCGTCGACATTCATAACCAGATTCAACCCTTCCTCAGTCAGAATGGCGTTTGCCCCATGATTAGGCATGGGTTTCTGCACTATATTCGGCCCTGCCGTTCCGAAATTGATAGTCTTATTGTCCAAAAGATCCTGCACAACGTGCTTAAAAGCATGGCAGCCCTCTATATCATGGCCTGGAGCCCCAGAATGAAACTCACAGTGCCTGCTTGCATCATAACCATACGGGGGAGTTCCCGTTATCGGTGCCAAAGTTCTCTTCTCTACCAGGTTCAAACCCAACAGCGTCTGCAACAAATCTACATAGGTTGAGGGAGGCTTCTCAAACACTCTTCTTGGTTTACCACCCTGATATTCACTGAGCCTGCTGCGCCCCCTGCTGTGGCTGTTGCTGCTGCTGTGGCTGCTGCTGCTGCATTGGCTGCTGCTGAAACGGTTGTTGTTGTTGAAGTGGTTGTTGCTGATATGGGATAGTAACACTCGCCACCTGCTGCGGCTGATGATATTAGTTCCGAACTCTGCCTCGGCCTCGGCCTCGGCCTCCAAACACTGCGCTTGCCTCGCCCTGACGGCGCCCACCAAAAGCCTTCCTATTACTGCCAGATGCAGTTGATTCCTCGACTTGGAACTTTCCCTGCTTGATGTTACGTTCAATCTTTTCTCCCATCAGAATTAAGTCTGAAAAACTGGCCAGAGATGTATGAAACAACATGTCATGAAACAAGCCTGTGAATGTGCCGACGAACATGTCATTCATTTCCTTGTCTTCTAAAGGAGGACGGACCCTGGCAGCCATATCGCGCCACCTTTTGCGCGTACTCTTTAAAGCTCTCACCCTTCTTCTGAGACAGCCCTGCCAATTGGACCCGATTGGGTGCCAGGTCGCTGTTATACTTGTAGTGAGCTACAAATGCCTCTGCCAATTGCTTCCATGTCTTGATATTAGTTGGCTCCAACCCCATATACCACTCTAAGGAAGGGCCTGACAAACTATCTTGAAAGAAATGCATTAGCATTCTCTCATCAGTTGAGTATGCAAACATCTTTCTGTAATAAGCCCGCACGTGCACTTTCGGACAAGTGTCCCCTTTATACTTATCAAACGTAGGAGCTTTGAATTTGATTGGCACCCTCAAGCCAGGTACCAGACCCATTGTTGCCATGTCCAAGCCCACAGCACTTTGGTTCAGGACTCCCCTCATCTGCTCTTCTAGCATTCTGATTTTCTGGGAGTTATCCATCGGCCCTTCGAAACCTCCGCCGGAGAAAGCGTCCTCCTGCTGATCTTCTTGCCACATACCATTCCCAGCTCCATACCCATCATATTCATTGTTGCGGCCAGCTCTAATCTGATTCATCACTGGGCCTCGGCCTCTGTTGCCGTATCCCTGAACACCTCCAGCAGGCCCAAAAGCCATTAGCCCAGCGCCGTTTCCATTTCCGAAACCTCTGTAACCCTGATTGGCCACACCATAACCATCTTGCCCAAAGCCTTGAGCATTGAAACCATATTTCCCAGCATTATCGAATCCCTGATCATTGAACCCGAATCCAGTATTGCCAAAGCCGTTGCCTCCCATATTATCACCCAAGTTGACATCACCAAGCCCAACGTTATGGACAACCGTCTCGTTCCCAACTCCGACGTTACCGTTCCCAGCAGCGGTAGCGTTGTTGACATTAGCAGCAGGTATATTGACTACAGGTGGAGCCACTAGCGTGGGAGTGCCGTCTCCATGAACAGTATCGACTCGTACAGACTGATGATCCTCGTTACCGTGACCAGCATTTCGGGCCAACAGAGGTTGGACCATGGCTTGCAAATTCTCCTGACCTTTTGCAATAGCTTCCATGGTCTGCATAAAGAGAGCTAACTTCTCGCGCACATCTTGCATCTCGTTCTGCATTTGATCCATGATTCTTCGACAGTTGGTGCGAGTGGAATAGCGGTGCGGGTGCTGATCTGCAATCCTGAAAAGTACCTGGTACAGAGCAGGAAATAAGACACCATCCAAAGATTACCTGTGATGCAATATGAATATGAATGCAATGCAATGTGTGTCTGTGCATTAGGGAAATTCATTCCCCGATTCTAGTGTGAAGGTGCCAGTGCAGTGACAGTGCTAACAGTATAAAGATCGGAGCTGAATCACAGAAAGCCTCATATATTGCAGAGAAATCAATAAGCCCGGAATACAATATCACTGAGAGTACAACAAGAAGGCATGACCTCAACCAACAATCCTGGTGATGGTCAGCACTATGCAAATAAAGCATACAAGTTACTACATGAAGTGATCAAATCCTCCCATAAGTCTGGTACTCTTCTAGCAGCTTCTTGGTCTCCGGATGACTTGGTCGAGCAAGCAGCCCTTCAACAAGTTGGTTCCTTTTCTTAAGAACACGGCGTACGTCTTCAGCAGTTTCTTCCCATGCCCCCTCTCCGAAGCGATCCTCTAGTTTACGCTTCTGAGACACAGCTTCATCTCTGCCTTTGATGGCCTTGTTCAGCGCATTCTGGAGACTATACCGGGTCATCACTTCTTCTTCACACTTCTTGATGCTAGACTTCAGCTGCTCTTCGAGGTCGGAAATTTGCTGCTTCAACTTATCCTCCCTCTTCTTATTGTTAGTGAGCGTAGCATTCCCAGTCTTATTGCAAGAAGAGATCTCTCGGTGAGCGATATCAAGCGCTTTCTTCTTGGATTCAAGCATGTCATGGGAGCTTCTGAACTCTTTCCCCAGACGTTTGCGCTTCTTCCTCTCCTCAGTCAACTCATCCCCTAACCTGTTCATTAGCTCAATCTGCTGTTGGAAAGCATGGACGACCTTGTTTTTCTCGCTGCGTATCTGGGCTAGCTCCTGCTCTAACCCTTCGTTGATCTTCATCAAGGCTTCTTTCTCTTTCACTACTTGCTCGTAGGCTTCCCGAGAAACAGTAGTCGGCTCTGCTACCGGAATAGGAACAAGGACTGGTGCATCTGGAAATGGCATCCGTAACTGACTTGCTCTCTCCTGGATCCAAACTCTGTATGGTGCATAGGCCTGACAGTCGTTCTTCCCCAACAACGGCTTCCCTCTTCGGTTAATACGCGTCCAGGCATGCTGCAGCTTGGCTAATAACTCCCCCTTCAAATCACCGGTGAAGTACAGAGATTCCTGTACTTCTTCCTCCTTTGGCGGGTTCTTCAGCGCATATCCGAACTGACGGACCAACAATGATGGGTTGTAGTTGATACACCCTTTTCTTCCTATCAGCGGGACATTAGGGTACCCCGAACAACTGAAAATGAGCTCAGATCCTAGCAGGTCTCGATCAAACCACTCAACGCCTTCGAAAGATAGCCTCATCAGGCGCTCTGACCAGCTAGCGGTGGTTGCACTTTCTACAAAAGATCCCTTCATGGGAAGATGACTCTTGAACCACATATTCAACAAAGGAGCACATCAGTAAACAACCTTTCCCCTTCTATTTTCGTTCTTGTAGTGCAAGGAGTGGTAGAAGTCTCCGATCAACGTTGGCACTGGATTGCCGGCAGCAAATAGATGGAAAGCGTCCAAGTCTACGAAATTGGGCAAGTTAGGGAACAGCACAATCCCATAAATGCATAGAGCCAAAATAGCATTGAAAACCACCCAACATCCGCTTTTGGCATACTCCTGAGCTTTGCCAACCAAGAAATCAAGAGAGAAACCTGAAACCCCAAGCCAAGAAGTCACTAACAGTTCTGCAGCGTCCAGATGCAAAGCTTTGGCTAAGTCCTCCAACTTGGGCTCAACAGCAGAGTGAATAAAGGGAACCTTGTTCTGCACGGGTAACTCAGTAAACTCCACATACTCCTCAATGGTGGGCCCTAGAATGAAGTCAGCAAACGTAAAACATCTCAATGCGGGGTCATAGAACTGCATCAAGGTGTACAGCCCGTTCATCTCATCGGCAGTGGGCGTGCAGACTAATCTCAGTAATCTCCCATGACTCATTCTGAAGCTTCTCCTAACCTCCTCATCAGCAAGAGATATCAGACCAAGCAAAGAAGTAATATCAGGTGTAGGCAGCTTATACGCAACTGTCTTCCTCAAACCAGCCATGATCAATACTCAGAAGTCTGGGCACTAGAATCGGAGGATATGCAAATGCACCTGCAGCACAGACACACGTTAATGGGATGCAATGATAATGGGTATGCAAACAATGCAATGCAAGTAACATGCAACAGGGACCAAATGCCGTAGCTGAATATCCTGAACCATATCAAGAAGTCCCAGACCCTGGTCTCAGATAGACCTAAAACAAAGCTCCAACAATGGTCTCTGACAGACCTCAAACCACAACTCTAACTGGTCTCTGGTAGACCTCATATCATATCTCCAACTGGTCTCTGACAGACCTCAGAACTCTCCAACTGGTCTCTGACAGACCTCATAACTCTCCAACTGGTCTCTGACAGACCTCAGAACTCTCCATAAATACCCAGGATCTCTGATCAAGAAACAAACCGGTAGTCTGAAGGTCTAGTTACCTGCATAACCCCAAACCCTCTCACAGGTGGATGTCCTAGTAACTGACACAAAGTATGGCATCCTATGCGGTCGTCGGCGTCACAGACTTTCAGGGTTGATGATACGATTCCCAGAAGGAGTGGCATCATCAAATCCTGAAGAGGCCTCACTTAGCCAACTTCCAAATGATCGGTTCCCGGAGTCGACAATTCAGCTGACCAACAACCCCTTCGACCCAAAGGGTAGAAAAAGAAGCCAACCAGAAGAACCTCGTCCGAGTGTAGATTTCATGAGACACTAATGCAAGCAAAGCCGGCACACGCCCACTACTTTCTACTCTAATTCTAGGTGCACTCAAGCCCAGGTCCGGCTTATCTCTCAATCATAGAACCACCCATCACACCCCAATACAACAATAATAATCAATATATATAATGCTGAAAATAAAGGTCAGAAATATAAATCCATACAAAATCCTCGACGGGAAAACAAGCGTTAGGATTGACTCTCTTAAGGGACGTTGGATCCCAAATGCATAAGAACTATCGCAGTCCTTAGCAGCCAGGGGACGTTGGATCCCCAGCAGAGTCGCCAGCTGTCGCTACTGCGAAAATCGGCGCCGGCTGAACAGAAGAGTCGCCACCGTGCGTTATTTATCCCACGGGAGGGAAAGGAAACACTCAGAGTAAATCTCGCACAACACGGGAAAGGTAAGGTCGTCGCAACCAAAACCTGGATTCGGGAGTCGGTTACGCAAGGGGAAGGTATTAGCACCCCTCACGTCCGTCGTACTCGACGGGATCCACGCTTGTTTTCGGGTATGGATTGTTATTTCTATCTACACTAAGGGTTAAGGGTTAAAAGAAAATAAAATGAAAATAAAATGACTCGGCAAAGTATCGCACTTTATGCCTACGTATTCCCGTCTGGAACGAGAAATCAGAGTCAACGTAGTTCGCCTACCTACGGGAAAGGAGGGGAAGGTTGCTCGCTAGGATATCGCATCCTATGCCTACGTACTTTCATACAGCATGAAAGATCAGAGCAAACGTAGTTCGGGCCACGTACGACACAAGTCTGTCTTGATTGTTTTTATTCCTTCTGAAAAAGGGTTTTCCTGGTTACTGGTCCAAGCGGACAAAAAATGACGTTTTGATGAGTTCACATTCTTTTACGGAAGAAGTGTCTTTTATTGTGTTTGAAAGATTTATTGTGTTTTTCTGTTTGTTTTGAGAGAAGAAGAGACAAAACTCTAACCTACGGTTGCGAAGGGAATCAAACTAACCTAATGTTATCATGCATGGGTTAAGACCTAGAGTTTATCATGTTCCTCTCTTGCACAGAGAGAAACAGAGATCCTAAGGGAGTAGACGGAAACAGAAACAATATCAGATATATACAGTAAAGCAGTAAAATGCATGAATGCAACAATACAAGCGAGGCAAGGGAGTCCCACTCAACCTCGAACCTAGAAAACAATAGGCAAAAGTGAACAGGCTTCGCTTTCAACCCAACAGGGTAAACAGCAAACAATACAGTCCAGAAAACCAATCAATACATCAGAAATGAAATACAACAAAAAATAAACAGCCACAGCAGCTCTGCACCAACATCTGACTTCAAGCTTCAGCAAGCATCAATCTCCATCTCCACAGCTTTCCAGCAAGGGCTTTGGTATCAGTCTTCCATCTGCAATGGCTTTTCTTCCAGTCTCAAATCTCCAAGATGAACATCAGTCCACAAGATGAAGTGAATGAATGTTAGACAGTCAATTACCTACCAAGGGTGGTTCATTAACTGTTAACATTATACAGACAATTTTCCCTCAAAAGTTCTATCTTTCAAATACATTCACTGATCCTTCCAAAGGAAGGAGGTGGATACTTGAAAGAGACTTTGAATCATAGAGAAAGATGGATGCAGACAAGGCATTCCATGTTTGGGAAACAAGCTTTCTAATCTAGAGCTCTACCTAGCTCCTAAACCCTAATCTCCTCAACAACTGCTAGCAGGAATCTCCTCTTCAAATCTGAAAGTTGGTCTTCAGTCTCTGGATCTCCAATGGCTTCATCATCACAAGTCTTCAGCTCCCCCAATCCCCAAGCAATCCCAATACCCATACAGACAAACAATAATCCCCAGAGGGCACACCATAACAGTCAATCAAATAAAGACAGTAATATACTAATAGCAGTAGGGGAATCCTAGTGATTTCTAAGGGATCTAATAACTACCCATAGTCCCTATAGTCCCATATCTAAAATATTCAACCTCTAAATCCTAAGGGAAATGATTCAATTCTCCTGAGTCATCACTTAAACCCTAATTTTATTCATGTTGTTCTCACCTAAACTAAACACCTAAAATTAATTTCTAAAAATGGGAACTAAATTGTATATACAAGCTAACAATGTCTACTAATCAACCTAAAAAGAATGGGTGAAAAATATTAAAGCAACTATTAGAACAAAAATTAACAAAATCATGTATGAAATGAAACACCTAAAATAGGCATTTATTTGGAAAATATGGGAAAAATATCAAATAAAAAATAAAATGCAATTTTTATTTTTTATAATTTTCTAGACATCTTGAAGAAATTAATGCAAAAAGAATCATTAAAAAATATGAAGTTTATGATTTATTATGATTTTTGGAAAATGCATGAAAATGAAAAGAAATTAAAAAAAAATGAAATATAGGGAAATAAAGGGAGGGGGGTCTGAATAGCCAACGCGCTCAGTTGTCTTTCCAGGTGGGCCACAGAGCAGGGGTGTGAATATCAAAGTTACTAGGCCCAACACGCTTCAGAAATTAAAAAATCAAAAAAACCACAAGACGGTGCAGATAGTAAAGATTTTAGGCATAATATCACTGGGCTTGGTGGAGGAGGGTGTGCATAGCAAGGATATCCAAAGCCCAATCTGAAACAATAAGTGAAACGGTGCGTTTCTGCATTTGAATCTCCCTCCGTTTTCATTTTAAATGCTGGCCACACGATTTGATCTTCAGTCAAGGTCAAAGTACCCATCCAACGGCCAGAGGTCATCGTCTACCTCCAGCCAAACCCTAGCTCAGAAAACCACCTCCCATGCACGCGCCTTCAACCATCCTATTCTCACTCAATTCTCCATGAAAGCTCATGATGTAAAAACCAAAAACACTCCATTCTTTTCCCTCTACACAGCCATGGCCATAGTTCCTTCTAAAACTCACCCAAACTCCAAACCCGATAGGTGTAACAGATGGAATCCACCATTAACACCTGATATCAACTGCTCCAATTCTCCATAATTTTTACACTAAAATGATCTACAAGCCATGCTAATCAACCTGAGCCATTCATCTAGGATTATCTTGCCATCAACTATGAGTTATCAATCCTAACAGATTTGGTGCACTATGAGCAACCTCCATAAAACTTCTCCAAACTCTGTGAAAATCATCACCTAACCACCTAGGTCTCTAATATACTAACAATCCTATGCCATGATCACTATGCTAGCTAATTCGAAGGAAAACATACCTGGTGCAAATTCTTGAAAACAGGTGCTAAAATCCTTGGATTTGATGCTTGTGATGAGTGGAAAATGATTAAGGAGCTTGATTGTGAATTCTGTATGCAATGAATCTTGTCCAATCTCCTTGAATCTTGCAATCACCAAAATCTTGCTTCTTGGAGGATTAACTTGAACAACACGATTTCTTCCCCAAATCTACCAAACTCTGATGTGAATGTGATCCATGGAAGATATTGATGATGATCAAATCAAGAAAGATGGAAATTGGTGGAGATTTGAGAGAGTTTGAGATGCTTTTGCAAATTGGAGAAAAGTGAGTGAAACTTGTGATTTTGAGAAAATGAGATCACCAACCATGGCATGAACCATCTCATATCAATATATACATGAGGTTAGAAACTCCTAGAAGCTTGGAGAAACTTCCCATGTGTGATTTCCCTTGGATTTGGTTTATGTATCTTCCATTACAAGTAACCATGAATAACTCTTAAAATGTGAACTAAGCTCAAAATTCTACTTTAGCCAATGTTCTTAAAATGATCTTTCCATTCAAAATGACCTATAATTTTGCTTCATTTGGCCAAAATATGAAAAATCTCATTTTTAAGTCCATTTTTATTCATTAAATCCAACAATTTTGAAACCTTGTGCTATGAATCTTTCCAATCTCTCATGGGTTCTTTTCTAGACTCAAAATGTCATTTGGAACAAGTTTGATGTTGTAAAGTTTTCCATTTGAAGCTTCCTTGTATGAGTTTTGGGCATAGGTTGAAATGACCTGTAATTCTCAAATGACCAAAATACCCTTTGCTTGCCAAGACCATAAATAGAGTTCCACAAATCATCTGAAGTCATACTATACCATTATAGAAATCTAAGACAATGAGGAACAACTCTTATGTTTACCAGAAATTCATTTGAAATCTCCTTGAGGGGTAAAAATCGCTTGGAAGTCAAGTCACTTTCACAGACAAAATTTCAGATACCTCAGATGACCTGTAACTTGCAAGGACCATAACTTGAGTTATATAAATCTCCTTGATGTCTTCCACCACTCAAATTAAAGGTATTGAGATCATCTACAAGTTTCATGTTGGCCAAGGATCCATTTGAAGCTAGCATTTTGACTTATCTTGCTTGGAAATTTGACCTAAACTAGGGGATTTTACCCAGAAACCCTAATTTAGAAACTCCTCTTCTCCTTGATTTCTCTTGATTTCTTCTTGGCATACCACCATATCCTCTTCTATATGTCAAAGGATGAACCCCACATTTCTCCAATAGCCCTTAATGCCCTTCAATCAGTCATTTGACCTAGAGTTGACCCAGGGTTGACCCAGATGAAACCCTAGTTGACTGTCTTCAACTGCAATACTTGTGACTACGCCAATGACTTGTCTCCTTCTCCAAATGACTTTCTAAGCCCTCTATGATATCTCCATACTCTCCATACTCTTGATTCACAACTCCCAACTTCTTTGATGATGCTCAGATACCCTCAGCTAGGAGATAGACTCAATGCTTGATCCACTGACTTCTCCAACTTTCAAATTCTTTTCTGATGACTTGAATGAGATTGAATCAGGATAATAACCTCTTGATAGGCCTCTAGATATGAGAATAATGATTGATCCCCTGTTGGATGACTTGCTATGCTTATGCTATGCAGATGGTTAGGCTATGTGCATGCCTCTATATGCAAATGCTAATGATATTGAAACATAAACCAAGTGAATAAGGTTGAGCAAATTTTAGGGTGCAACAGGATGCATGTTGAGTGTCCTGATTAGAGAGAGGTTTAGGTTTTGTTTTAGGTTGAGAGATTGAGAGGTGGAGAGAGTCTCAGAGAAAGGGATTAGGGTAGCGGCGCTAGGGTTTCAGTGGAGAGGGTAATGAACAGTAGTGAGGGAGAGTTTAGGAGAAGTTTCGTTTTGTTTTACTGAGGTTGTGAGTGGATTGGGCTCGGGCATTAGGCCCAATAGGGGTTGCTGATCCATCCCCCTTCGTTTACCATTCGCACCCCCTCTCCCCTTTGCGTTTTGGTTTGGGCCTTAGGCCGTTTGCTGTTTGCACCCCCCGTTTGGGGCCCAAACGTGAATGCAAGGCGTTTCGTCGCTATCGGCACCCCCCCCCCCCGTTTGTTTTTTTTTGTGTTTTTCTGAAGCAGATTGAGCCTAGCACAGTGATGTCTGCACCCCCACCTCCTGGGCCCAATGTATTTCTGAAGTGGATATTTGCTGTTGCCACCCCTGTTTTTCCATTTTTATTGAGTTTTCATATTATTTGCATATAGTTTACTACAAAAATCATAATAAATCCAAAATTAATCAGAAAAATATTTCAAAAATACCTCCATGATCTTGGATTTATTTGTGATTTTATGAAAATAATAAATTTCATATTCACCCATTTTTCAATTTAATTTGATTTTTCCCATTTTATTGATTTCTTTAATTTTGTACATTTGATCCATGTTTTTGTAAATTTTCTTGTGACCAATTGGTGAATAGTTTGGAGTTGATTCTTATTGGGTTGATTAGATTAGAAGTATAGGTTCCCTTAGAGATTTATCTCACATTTTTGTGACTTAATCTTGTTTAGTTTTGATTAGAGAACATTAGGTTAGTTAGGATAGGGTTCAAACTCAACGTAGGTGCATTATAACATTTTATTTTGGGGTTTTTAGCGTGAATTAGGTTCTGGGACATATAGGGTATGTAGGGTAGATGTAGAAATCCACTTAGAATTAATCTTAGAATTTTAAATACTATAGTACTATTTTTAGTATATTTTACAAATGGAGTGTTTGTTTGGTGTTCCCACTTGGGTTTTTTAATTGTGTGCTTGGGCTTTTGGGCTTTGATATGGGGTATGGGGCTTGGCTTGAGATTATGGAGCATGAAGACATCAAAGGAGAAGATTGAAGATGATAATCAAATGTTGAAGCTTGAAGATTGTTTGTGCTTGGAGTTGATTGAAGACATAGGAGATAGGAGATAGGTAAAGCCTTAGAATAGAACAAATTCCTTCATAAACATGGATAGCTTCCTTTGCTTCCATTCTTCTCAATGATTAAAAGTCCCTCCATGAATTCACATCCCTCCTTTGGAGGGATAAGTGGTTTTATCTAGGAGGTAGAACTTTGAGGGAAACAGTCTGTTACAATGTCAACTGTTCATAGACTTCCTTTGGTTGTCAATAAACTGTTTGACATTCAATCTATTCTGATAAATCAATTCTTTGCTGGAGTGCTTACCTTGAAGGAAGAAGCTTGCAGAAGAAGACCTAGTGCATTGAAGATTGAATAAGGAGGAACTTGTGCTGTCAGAGCTGTGCAACTGGTGAATTAGGGTTTTACTGCTGTCTGGAGCTATTTGATGTCTGATGCTGTCAATTGTTTGAGATTTTGTGCTTGCTTGAGCTTGGTGATTTCTTGGAGATGGAAGCTTGTTGTAGCTTGGGTATCATTGGAGTTTGACTTTGGGGTTCATTGGAAGATTGCTGTTAATCAACTATCAGAGTTGGGTGTTTTTCAGAGTTGCTGCTGTAGGAGCTGGTGAGCTGTCAGAGCTGGTTTTTGGGTTTATTTTCTTTGCTGCATTGTTTGTTATTTTTTCCCCTTGGGTTTGAAGTGAAGCCGTTTCACTTTTCCTATTGTTTTCTAGGTTCGAGGTTGAGTGGGACTCCCTTGCCTCGCTTGTACTGCTGCATTCATGCATTTTACCGCTTTACTGTATATATGCTGCTTCTTTTCCGTCTATCCCCTAGGATCTCTGTTTCTCTCTGCGCAAGAGAGAAATATGACAGACATTAGGCTCTCATCCATGCATGACAACATTAGGGTAGTTGTTGATTCCCATTTTAACCCTAGGTTTTAGAGTTCTTTCTCTTCTATCTCAAAACAATCAAAAAACACAGTAATAAGATTTCAAACATCAATAAAAGACAGTTCTTGCGTAAAAGACTGTAAACCAATCAAAAACGTCATTTTTGTCCGCTTGGACCCGTAATCAGGAGAAAACCTTTTTCAAAAGGATAAAAGATAAACAGACAAATCTGTGTCTTCCGTAGCCCGAACTACGTTTGCTCTGATCTTTCATGCTGTATGAAAGTACGTAGGCATAGGATGTCGTATCCTAGTGAGCAACCTTCCCCTCCTTTCCCGTAGGTAGGCGAACTACGTTGACTCTGATTTCTCGTTCCAGACGGGAATACGTAGGCATAAAGTGCGATACTTTGCCGAGTCATTTTCTTTTCTTTTAACCCCACACCTGTAAAATAGATAGAATAACAATCCGTACTAGAAAACAAGCGTGGATCCCGTCGAGTACGACGGACGTGAGGGGTGCTAATACCTTCCTCTTGCGTAATCGACTCCCGAATCCAGGATTTGGTTGCGATGACCATTCCTTTCCCGTCTTTGCGGTAGGTTTACTTTGAGCGTTTCCTTTCTCTCCGTTGGGATAAATAACGCATGGTGGCGACTCTTCTGTTCAGCCGGCGCCGATTTTCGCCGTGGCGACTCTGCTGGGGACTCCAACGGTTCCCTACGCGAGTCAATCCTAGCGCTTGTTTTCCCGTCGTGGGTTTTGCATGGATTTACTTTTCAGTCATTTACTTTCAGCATTATTTTTATTGTGATTATTGTTGTGGGTATGAGGGGGGTCTATGATTGAGAGATAAGCCGAACCTAGGCTTGAATGCACCTAGAATTAGAGTGGAAATTAGTGGCCGCGTGCTAGCTTTGCAGGCACTAGTGTCTCATGAAATCCACGCTCGGACGAGGTTCTTCTAGTTGACTTCTTTTTCAACCCTTTGGGTTGAGGGGGTTGTTGGTTATTTGGATTGTCGACTCCGGGGACCGATCATTTGGAAGTTGGCTAAGTGAGGCCTCTTCAGGACATGATGATGCCACACCTTCTGGGTATCGTATCATCAGTCTTGAAAGTCTGTGATGCCAACGACCGCATAGGATGCCGTACCTTGTGTCAGTTATTAGGACACCTACCTGTGAGAGGGGTTGGGACATGCAGGTAGCTTGACCTCCAGATTACCGGTTTTCTTGATTGAGGTTCAGTGGTATTTGAGGACAGTGTTATTGGGTCTGTCAGAGATCGGGTTGGAGCATTGTGGATGGCCTTGAGCAGTTTGTGGGTCTATTTGAGGCCAATATTGTGGATTGGACTTCTCAGCCAGGGGCACTTGATTCCTTGTTGCATTGCTTGCATATTGCATTGTTTGCATCCTCATGTGCATATCATTAACGTGTGTCTGTGCTGCAGGTGCATTTTCATACTTCCCGATTCTAGTGCTCCGGACTTCTATCTGTTGTTATGAGTACTTTGAGGAAGACTGTTGCGTATAAGTTGCCTACCCCTGATGTGACTTCTCTGTTGGGTCTGATTTCCCTAGCTGATGATGATGTGAAGAGAAGTTTTAGAAAGAGTTATAGGAAGCTACTGAATTTGGTTTGCAGACCAACCGCATACGAGCTGAATGGGTTATACACATTGATGCAGTTATATGATCCCTCCTTGAGGTGTTTTATGTTCCAGGACTTCATTTTGGCTCCGACCACGGAGGAGTACGCAGAGTTTCTAGAGTTGTCGGTTCAGAACAGAGTGCCCTTCATTCACTTTGATGCTAAGCCTAAGCTGGAAGACTTAGCTGTTCCCTTGCATATGGATCCTGCAGAGTTGTTGTTGACTTCCTGGCATGGAGTTTCTGGGTTTTCTCTCAAATTTTTGGTTGGCAAAGCTCAAGAGTATGCCAAAAGTGGCTGTTGGATTGTGTTTAATGCTGTTCTTGCCTTGTGCATCTATGGGATTATACTGTTCCCTAATCTGCATGAGTTCGTTGATTTGGATGCATTCCACTTGTTTGCTGTAGGCAATCCGGTGCCTACCTTGGCCGGAGATTTCTATCATTCCTTGCATTATAAGAATGAAAACAGAAGGGGGAAAAATGTCCATTGTTGTGTACCTTTGCTGAATATGTGGTTTGAGAGCCATCTGCCCAAGAAGGGTCCTTTTGTTGAATCTGCAGATACAGCTGAATGGTCTGAGCGTCTAATGGGACTTTCTTCAGAAGACATTGTCTGGTTCGATAGAGATTTGTTAGGGTCAGAGATTATCTTCAGTTGCGCCGGGTTTCCCAACCTTCCTCTAATTGGAAGGAAGGGGTGTATTAACTACAACCCATCTTTGTTGGTTCGACAATTTGGGTATGCTTTGAAGAGTCCGTCGAAGGAAGAAGAAATACATGAATCTCTGTATTTCACTGGTGACCTGAGTGGGGAATTATTAGCCAAGCTTCAGCACGCTTGGAATCATATCTGCAGAAGAGGGAAACCATTACTAGGCAAGAATGATTGTCAAGCTTATATGCCTTACAAGATGTGGATTCAAGAGAGGGTAAGACAGGTGCAGATGCCTTTTCCAGCAGTATCACGTCCCGTTCCCATTCCAGTTGAGGAACCGACTACTGTGGCTATTAAGGTCTATGAGCGGGTAGTAAAAGAAAAAGAAGACTTGATAAAGATCAATGAAGAGATAGAGAAGGAATTGGCTCAAATCCGGAGGGAGAAAAACGAAGTTGTGTATTCCTTCCAACAGCAGACTGAGTTGGTAAACAGGCTAGGTGTCGAACTGACAGAAGAGACAAAGAAACGTGAACGCCTGGGAAAAGAATTTAGAAGCTCTCATGATATGTTAGAGTCCAAGAAGAAGTCACTTGATGCCGCCTACCGGGAAATCACTTCGTGCAACAGAACGTGGAATGCTACGCTAACCAACAAAAAAAAGAGGGAAGACAAGTTGAAACAGCAAATTTCTGAACTCGAAGATCAGTTGAAGGCTAGCAAGGAAAAGTATGAAGAGGAGGTTATGACAAGATATAGTCTTCAGAACTCATTGAACAAAGCCATCGAGTGCAAGAAGGAGGTTGTGTCTCAGAAACGGAAGTTAGATGACCGCTTTGGAGAAGGGGCATGGGAGGAATCTACTGGTGAGTTACGACGTGTTCTCAAGCGAAGAGATCTACTTGTCGAGGGTTTGCTTACTCAACCAAATCATCCTGAGACTAAGAGATTATTAGAGGAGTACCAGGCGTACGGGCGCACTTGACTATCTCATGTGTTGATGTGTATGCTTTATTTGCATTGTGCTGGCCATCACCAGGATTGTTGGTTGAGGTCATGCCTTCTTATTGTACGCTCATTAATATTGTATTCCTGACTTGATGGGATTTTCTGCAATGTATGAGATGTTTTCTATGATTGGGTTTCGAGCTTCTTATTGCTATCACTGTCAC
The DNA here is from genome assembly GCA_963859935.3 of Lathyrus sativus. NCBI lineage: Eukaryota > Viridiplantae > Streptophyta > Magnoliopsida > Fabales > Fabaceae > Lathyrus > Lathyrus sativus. The sequence continues at coordinate 925,216,764 of OZ012735.1, forward strand.
TGCACTGGCACATTGGCACTAGAATTGGGGAGTGATATTCCTTAATGCACAGATACATGTTGCATTTGCATACACATTCATATTGTATTTACCAGGTAATTATTGAACTGTATCTCATTTCCTGCAATTCTCAGGATTTTCCAGGATTGAAAGTCAACTCCCGCACCGATACTCTACTCGTACCAACTGCAAAAGAGTCATGGACCAGATGCAAAATGAGATGCAGGAGATGCGTGAGAAGCTGGCGCTGTTCATGCAGACGATGGAGACAATTGTGAAGGGGCAAGAAAACTTGCAAACTCTGGTGCAGCCATTACTGGCGAGAAATGCTGGGAATGGAAAGGAAGACCATAATTTTGTACGTGTTGAAACCATTCATGGGGATGGTACTCCTACGCCTGTAGCTCCACCTGTGGTGAATATACCTGTTGTGAGTGTGAATAATGGCGCTGGCGCCGGGAATGGTAATACGGGAATTGGTAATGAGACTGTCATTAACAATGTTGGGTTTGGAGACGCCAATCTGGGCGGTGATAACAATGGAGGTAATGGCTTTGGTAACAACGGATTCGGCTATAACGACCAGGGGTTTGATTATGTCAACCAGGATGGGAAGTTTGGTTTCAACGCGCAGGGTTTCGGACATGATGGATTTGGTAATGCTAATCAGGCCTATGGTGGATTCGGTAACGAAAATGGTGCTGGAATGATGTCTTTTGGACCTGCCGGGGTCACTTAAGGGTATGGTAACAGAGGACGGGGCTCTATGATGAATCAGGCTAGATTTGGTCGTGACAATGGGTATGATGGGTACGGAAATGAGAATGTTAATTGGATAGAAGACCAACAAGAAGATGCTTTCTCTGGTAGGGGTATGGATGGACCTGTGGATCCTGTTCAGAGGATCAAAATTCTTGAGGAACAAATGAAGGGTGTAGTGAATCAGAATACTTCTGGTTTAGATATGACCACGATGGGCTTGGTGCCTGGCCTAAGGGTACCGTTGAAGTTTAAAGCTCCCACCTTTGATAAATATAAGGGAGACACTTGCCCGAAGGTGCATGTTCGCTCTTACTATAGACGGATGTCCGCTTACTCGAATGATGAAAGAATGCTGATGCATTTCTTCCAAGACAGCTTATCTGGACCGTCACTTGAGTGGTATATGGGGTTGGAGCCCACTCAGATCCAAACATGGAAGCAACTGGCTGAGGTGTTTGTGACACATTACAAGTATAATAGTGACCTGGCACCAAACAGGGTCCAGCTGCAAGGCTTGTCACAGAAAACTGGCGAGAGTTTCAAAGAATATGCGCAAAGGTGGCGCGACATGGCGGCAAGAGTGCATCCTCCTCTAGTGGAGAAGGAAATGAACGATATGTTCATTGGAACATTCACGGGGATATTCTACGAGAAGTTGTTTCCTGTTGTGTTGGGCAGTTTCTCTGATCTGATCTTGATGGGTGAAATGATTGAGAATAGTATTAAGGTGGGAAGGTTCCAAGCTGGGGAGTCTACTTCGTCGGGAGGTAATAGAAAAGCATTTGGTGGTCGACGTCAAGGTGATTCTAGTGCAGTGTTTGGTGGCCGGGGCAAAGGCAGAGGAAGACATCAGTATAATCAGCCGCAGCAGATAGCGAGTGTCACGATTCCGATTCCTCAACAGAGACAACAACAACAACCGCAGCAGCAACAGCAGCAGCAGGGGCAGAATGCTGGCCAAAGAAGATTTCCGAATGCAAAGCCAACAAGAGTGTTTGAAGCGCCTCCTTCCACGTACGCGGAACTCTTTCAGACACTGTTGGGGCTGAATTTAGTTGAAAAGAGGACCTTGGCGCCGCCCACGGGACCAACCCTTCCTTATGGGTATGATGTTAACAAACATTGTGACTTCCACTCCGGGGCACCCGGGCATGACATAGAGGCCTGTCACGCGTTTAAACATAAGGTTCAGGATCTACTGGATAGCAAGGCCATAAATTTTGGACAAGCAGGTCCGAATATAGTACAACAGCCTATGCCCAACCATGGGGCAAATGCTATTTTGACTGAGGAGGGTTTGAATCTGATTATGAATGTTGATGAACTGAAAACGCCGTTGTGTGAAGTAAAGAGCAGGTTATTGAAAGCAGGTGTGTATCCGGGCTGCGATGAGTTTTGTCTAGAATGTTGGACCCAAGCTGGGGGTTGTGTTGAATTAAAGAAGGGTATTCAGACCTTGATAGACGAAGGCACGTTGCAATTTGATAGAACGGCAGTTGAGAAACCTGCAGAGGTGTTAGCTGATGAGCAAAGTGATGTTTCTACGGTGACAATCCCATGGAAAACGATAACTATAACAGCGCCAGCTAGGCGGCCGACGATCACTATTACAAAGGCAGGGACAATCCCTTATGAGAGCACCAAGGCAGTACCATGGACTTATGGGCTGGAAGCATATTGTGAGGGGGAGAAAATTGATATCAGTAAACGACCAGCTGGGGTTGTGGGCAATGTCGTCGGGACTGGAGGAATGACAAGGAGCGGGAGAATTTTTGTATCGCCTGAGGTAGAGGCTGAATGATTGGCAAAAGGTAAAGGAAAAGTGAATGAAAATGTTCCAGTGCAGAGGAACGAAAAAGAAACGTCACTGAAGGATGTAGAAGAGTTTATGCGTCTTATCCGTAAGAGTGACTATAAAATTGTTGAGCACCTTCAACAAACGCCATCGAAGATCTCCATATTGTCGCTGTTATTGTGTTCCGAAGCCCATAGGAATGCGTTATTTAAAATTCTAGACACGTCGTTTGTACCCCAAGATGTTTCTGTGAATCAGTTGGAGGGGGTGATGGCGCACGTGAATGCAGGCCATAGTTTGGGATTTACGAATTTTAATTTGACCCCGAGGGGAAGAGAGCATAATATGGCGTTGCACGTCTCAGTTGAATGCAGGGGCACGGTCATGTCCCATGTGTTGGTAGATACTGGGTCTTCCTTGAATGTGCTGCCGAAGAAAGCAATGATGAAGTTAGACATCAGGGGGATCGTTTGTACGCCTAGTGACTTGGTGGTCAGGGCATTTGATGGTACACAGAGGTCGGTCTTTGGATCTATAAATTTGCCTCTAAAAGTGGGGCCGGAGGTTTTTGAAACTGAATTCTATATTATGGACATCCAGCCAGCGTATAGTTGTCTTCTTGGGCGACCATGGATCCATGGTGCTGGGGCAGTCACATCTACCTTACACCAAAAGCTGAAGTACATGGTGGGGGACAGTGTGGTCACAATTTATGGAGAGGAGGATATACTGGTCATCCATTTATCGTCATTCAAGTACGTGGAAGTCGACGGCGAAATCCATGAAACACCTTGTCAAGCCTTTGAGGGGTTACGCATTAAGGATAAAGTTCCAGGGCCAAGTAAAGCATCAAAGGTGGCAGTGTCGTCATACAAAGAGGCTCAGGCTCTGGTAAAGACCGGCGAGACCAAGGACTGGGGCAAGGTTTTGGATATCCCCGTGAAAATGGACAGATTTGGGCTTGGATATCAACCTTCATCATCAACGCCTACTGCAGGGGCACCCCGTTTCAAAGGACCAATAACAATTATGGCTGGTGGGGTATATCACGAGATCATCAATGCTGTTTCAGATTCAGAAGAAGGAGACAGCGACTGCGACATGGACGCCTGGATTCAGCCGAGCGTGCCAGGACAAGGGCTTTGCAATTGGTCTATTCAGGAGACTGTTCCTGTGACAACTAAACAGTAATGCTTTGTTTTCTTAATTGTTGAACAATCCGGTGTCCTACCCGGGGTATCGTGATTTTGCTTAGGGTCATTCTGTTATGTACATTGCACTGTTTAATCGTTAAATAAAAGGCGTTTTTCATGTACAAATGTTGTGATCTCTGTTTTTCCTGTTTATTTTTACAATAAAATGGCAACGTGGTTATTCGCTTTGTATGTGTTTTGAAGCATTTAACCATTTCCTTTGCAGGGTTACTATTTCAGATGACATCTATGAACCGCTGTTGCACCCCAAAATTTGACCAACAATTATTTATTCATTGAGTGTTTGAAAGTTGATACCTTCATCAGAAAGTTCAAGAGATCCTCAGAGGAGTGGATTGAAACCAGGGTTGTGTGCTTCATAGCTTGAGAGTTGTGGGTGCTCCTCAGATGATTCTGAGACTTTGAGAATGAACTTGATGTTTTGAGAAAGCCTATGAGATGTCTTGAAAGCCATCATGGAGTCCAGAGAAGTCATTGTGCAAGAATTCAGAAGATTCAACCATGAATGGTAGAATTAGGGTTTTGACTGGGTCAACCCTAGGATAACTGAAAATTTGGAGAAGGTTGAGACCTAATCCAAGGGCCATGAGATCATGGAATGATGCATAGAGATGTTATAAAAATGATTCCTAGACCAACTCATCATGATTGAGGAGTTTGAGAAGTTTCAAGTCAGGGTTTCTGAGGATTGGCAGTGAAAAAACCCTAATTTGACCCCTATCTTCCAGGCAGTTTTAGCTCTAGATGTGATTGATATCTAATCTTCCCCACAACATGAATGTTGTAGAGCTTGTTCTTAGCTTTAATTTTAGTGGTGGAAGTCCTTGATAGGAGTTGCAGAGCTCAAGTTATGGTTTTGACAAATTACAGGTTAGCAGAGGTGTGTGAATCTGGGTCCTTGAAAGTCACCCAACTTGCAGACAACTTTTTCCCTAGTAGGATGATTCCTATGATCTCTTGGTCAACATGAATGTTGAAGGGAATCTTCTTAGATTTAATTTGAGTGGTAGAAGTCCTTGATAGGATTTGTGGAACTCAACTTATGGTTTGAACAAGACAGGGGTATTTTGGTCATTTGGCAGTTATAGGTCATTTTAAGCAAAGGCCATATCTCCTATTTCCAAGCCTCAAATGGAAAAACTCAAAACATGAAAGTTGTTCAAAATGGGATTTTAAGCCTAGAAAGAAGGTCATGAATTGTTGGAAGAGCTCATAGCATGGATTTTCATGATTGGTTAAAAATGAACTAAAAATGGCTTATAAGTTTAAAAAGTTGAATTTGAAAATTGGTTTGGAAAATCTAGGAATCCAAAATAGGTCATCCAATATATCATTTTGATTGGAAATATCATTTTGAGAACAATGGTTTAAACACAATTTTCATTTGAGGCTTTAAAATGGGACATGCTTTGTAATATTGAAACTTGCATATTAAGGCACCTTTGGAAATCTTAACACAAGGCAAGAAAAAGGCTTGTTTTTGTACATTCCTTCTCAATATCTCATGTAAGGGTATTTTGACACAAAATTACAAGGCATAAGGCATGATACATGAGATTTTCAACTTGCCATCACATGAGATTTTCAAGCACTTTCTAGCTCATTCTAGAAGGATCTAGGAGCTTCCATGGATTATTATAAAAAGAGTGGATCAAAGTGTGATTAAAGGTTGGTGAAAGTTGGAGAATTGAGTGGAGAAGAGTGAGGTTAGAGCAAGGTTTTCAAGAGGTTCCATTATTGCACTTCAAGCTCGAGTTCACCATTGGAGGCTTCTTCCATCCAAGTTTTTGCAAACAGAATCATTTCCACCATTGGAGGATCATCTGGGAGAAGAAGCAAACACTGAATCGTGCCCTACATCATTCTACCATAACTTCTTGACAGGTTGGTAAATGCATTCATACCTCTTTAATTATGCATAGATAGCTTAGATTCTAGGTGTAGATTGGTTAAGATAGGATAGATGATGAAATTCTGAGAATTAGGGGGCATTTCATGGAGTTTGATAGCAGGTGCAAGAATCTTTCATGATTGAGAACAAGCTGGATATTAGGTTTCAAGGCACGATTGATAGTTAATTGTGATGAGCATAGCGTGTTGAACAAGATTGGGTCATTAATTTTGAGTTTTAGAGGAATTGATCTCAGTGAGTTATGGTGGTACCAAGATCTTCTAGCTTTCTGTTAGGATGATTCAAGGAGAATTAATGAAAGTCACGCGTATAGTTTTGTTCCTTGTAATCAGTAGATCATTTTCCTTTTTGGAATTTTTGAAAACCATCAAGTGTGGAGAGAGAACGAGGAAGGAGAAGTATGGTGCATGGGTCGCGATTTCTGAAAACCCTAGAAATGTTTTGGGACGATGACTGGCGTCCGTTGGATCTCTCTGAATTCTTGACCTATTACTCTAATCCAACGGTCCAGATCAATTGGTAAAAGCGGAGGGAAATTCAAATGTCTAAACGCGGCGTTTTGTTTAATGAAGTTTCATGGGCTTAAGTCAGTTTCGCTATTCACACACCCATCATCAGCCCAACTTGGAAAGTACGCGTGAAAAAATTGCTGGATACACCCCTGGCGCGTTTTATCTTTTTTTGTTTTTTCTGATTGATTACTAGGCTCAGCAACTTATTTCTATTCCCACCCCCAGACTTGGCCCAATGATCAGAAATAACTGTGGCGCTTTACTTTTCTCACCCCCTCCCATTTATTTCTTATTCTTTTATTTTTTAATTTCTTTTAATTCTTGGCATCTTATAAAATTCATAAAAAATATAAAAATCAATATTTTTCATTTCTTATTTTTTTCACATAATCATGATTTTGTCTAGAAAATTGATAAAAAATAAAATTCCATTTTATTTTTAGTTTAATATTTTTTAGCATATTTTCTTGTAAATAGTACATTTAATTGATTTTGGTTAACCCTTGATTTTGTACAATTTGTTTTAGGACTTTCCCTTAGGGTTTTTGAGCCATTCTTTTTGGCATAATTAGGTATTGAACCCTAGTTTCATGTAGGATTTATCTCTTGATTTTTAGATTAAAATTTGATGTAGTTTGATTGTTAGACATTTAGGTGCTCTAATTAGGGTTTTAGGTTGTATAGGTAGACTTGAACAAATTTGTTTTGGGGTTTATAAGCCAAGTTAGTGTATGGGGAATATATGGGTTAAGGGTAGGTATGTATAGAACCCCCTAGAATTTTGCTAGAATATTGTATGGTGTTTTAGTATTTTTCATTGATTTTTTAATGTATGGATAGTATGTGTGTTGCTTAAAGGCATAAGTTGTATTCTTGTGTTTTCTTTCCTCCTCTTTTGAGTGTGTGAGCTTTGAAGATTGAGTTGAAGACCTTGTGGATCATCATTGAAGCTTTGAATACCTTGCAGAGGAGCTTAGCCTAGCTTTTGTTGTTTTGTTTATAGGATCATAAGTACATAGGTAGAGCTTTAGATAGAATACTTCTATTCAATAAACAAGGAGTGTCTTATTCACCTCCTTCCTTCTCTATGACATAAAGTCCCTTAAGGGTATTCACCTCTCTCATTTGGAGGGATTAGTGACCTTGCCCTATAAGGTAGAACTTTGAGAGAGCCTTTCCTTTGATGTTAAGTCCTCAATGGCATCCTTTGGAAGTCAGTGAGTACTGTAACATCCTCACCTCATCTTGTTGACTGAATCTTGTTTGCTGGAGCAGTTGAGCCATTGAAGATAGAAGCTGAAGCTTTGAAGAGAATGATTCCTTGAAGATTGTGAAGATCAAGTTGATGCCTGAAGATCCCTGAAGATAGTGAAGCCTGAAGGTGGAGCTGATCAAAGGAGCTGAAGCTCAAGGGAGAAGATGAGTTGATACTCATGATGTAGGGTTGATACCTGGAAAGCAAGTGATCTCTGAAGTCTGAAGAGTGGGTTGCTGCTGGAGGAGCTGAGGCTTTCTTCTGTTTTCTTTGATGTATTGTGTGTTTGTCTGATTTGTCTGCTGCATTAGACTAAGCCCATCTAGAATAAGTTCAGTCTAAGAGCATGAGTGCATCTGATTGTATTGTTACTGCTTGGCTTTGCTTGCGGGTATTTGGTAGAGCCCAGCTCCCTTGCCCATGTGTTTATTTTGCCTGATGGCATTTTCATTTTCTTTTGTCTGTATGATTGCAGTTTATTTGTTCATTGCTTGATAGCATGTTGTTTATTTTCAGTATGATTACTGTTATTTCATGACTGGCTTGAGGTCGAGACGAGCTTGTGGAGGCTGAAGCCCCACACACATTTCCTCCCTCACTTGCATTGCATGCATTTTACTGTTAAAGCTGATGCTTTTGTCTGTTTTGGGTGTATCATTGACATGATCCCTTAGGACTCTCATTTCCTTTGATAAGGATTTGATGATAGAATTTTAGGTTGAAACCTATGCATGACAACATCTAGGAGTTCCCTGTTCAAACCTCAACCATAGGATGAATCCATGGCATGATAACAGTAGGACTTGATAGTCTCCCTCCTAGTTGGGCCTGTTCTCTTCTCATCTCAAAGCAGTTTAAGACACAGTAATCATGAATGATTTCTTTCGTACGCTACGAGCCTTAAGCTATCTGAGAAAGGATTGTGGGAGAGTTTCTTTCTCACGGTCTGGATGTTTAGTATGGTACCCTTTGGGTGACATGCGACGCACTCACTCTCAGGTCATAGTCTCTAGTGCGGTCGAGATCGCAAACATAATAAAAAACACTTCTTTTAGGAGATAAGCCGTAGTTGCCCGAACTACGTTTGCTCTGATCTTCCATGCTGTATGGAAGTACGTAGGCATAGGATGCGACATCCTAGCGAGCAACCTTTCCCCGTAACCCTTCGTAGGCCGAACTACGTTGACTCTGATTTCTCATTCTCTGATGAGAATACGTAGGCATAAAGTGCGACGCTTTGCCGAGTCATTTTTCTTTTTCAGCCAGCCTTGATAGGTAGATAGATTATAACCAACCCGTCCAAGTAAACAAACAAGCAAGGATCCCATCGAGTACGATGGACGTGAGGGGTGCTAATACCTTCCCCTTGCGTAACCGACTCCCGAACCCAGACAATGGTTGCGACGACTTTGTCTTACCCTTATTCGTCAGGTTTTTCCGATCGTTTCCTTTCCCGCTCTGAGGGATAAATAACGAAAGGTGGCGACTCTCCTGTCATGCCGGCACCTTATTTTCGCGCAAGCGACAACTGGCGACTCTGCTGGGGACTCCAACGGTTCCCTGTGCGAGTCAATCCTACCGTTTGTGTGTTTACCTGTTGGGTTGCGTTTATTTATCGCATTTTTTACTTCTCGCACTTTATTTCCCGCATTTTATATTCAGTAAAATATGATTCATTGTGCTGTTGTGGGATGGGAGTTCTGATTGAGTGAGAAGCCAGACCCAGGCTTGAGTGCACCATAGACTTAAAGTGAAAATTAGTGGGCGCGTGCTTGCTTTGCAGGCACTAGTGTCTCATGAAATCCACGCTCAGACGAGGTTCATCCGGTTGGCTTCACTTTCAACCCTTTGGGTTGAGACGGTTGCTGGTTTGGTGGATTGTCGACTATGGGGACCGATCATTTGTGATTCAGCTAAGTGAGGCCTCTTCAGGACTTGATGATGCCACTCCTTCTGGGAATCGTATCATCAGTTTTGAAAGTCTGTGACCCTGATGAACGCATAGGATGCCGTACCTTGAGTCAGTCTAGGTTCATACCTGTGAGTGGGACTGGGTTTATTGCAGGAAACTTAGACCTTCAGACTACCTGGTTTTCTTGACAGTGAATCAGTTATGTTGGGTTCTTAGTTGCAGACATGTTCTTGATAGAGCAAGGGTTTTGGTCAGAGGATCTTATCATCGGGTGTTTGTCTGTTCTTGATAGAGCAGGCTTTGATCAATGTATTATCATCAGTGGTTTGTTCTGGATGAAACAGATTTTGAGTGAGGTCTGAAGATCTCATCAGCAGCTATGTATTTGTTCTTGGTAGGGCAGATCTTGATTTGGGGTCTGAAGACTTCATCAATAGACATTCTTTGATATTGCACCCGGGGTCCTTATTATCATGCACTTATTCTTGTCAGAGCATAATTTTGATCTCGGTCCTATCAGATGGTTATGCTCAGCAGATCAGATTAGTGGCCTTACACCGGGGTTTCCTTCTCATCAGTGACTGGTGATACTGAATCTCCACAGCAGCCACCTGGATACATTATTGCATGCCTGCATTTTGCATTAGCTTGCGCATTCATCTGCATTCCATTAACGTGTGTCTGTGTTGCAGGTACTGTTTCCCCGGTCCCAGATTTCTCGCCTTCTGTTGTTATTATGGCCTCCCTCAGGAAGACTGTTGCGTACAAGTTCCCGACCCCTGATGTGTCGAAGTTGACTGGTTTGATAGCCCTGGCAGGGGATTCTGTGAAGGATAGGTTCAGGAAGTCCTATGGCAGGTTGCTTAGTCTGGTTTGCAAGCCGTCTACATCCGAGTTGAATGGGTTACATTCTCTTCTGCAGTTTTATGATCCTCCCTTGAGGTGTTTCACTTTTCATGACTTCATCCTCGCGCCGACATTGGAAGAGTATGCTGATATGCTGGGTGTGCCTATCAAAAGGCAGATGCCTTTTGTCCACATGGATGCTGAGCCTGATCTGGTTGGTTTGGCTTCCTCACTCCATTTGAGCGCTTCTGAGTTAGTGGTGACAAGTTGGAACAAGGTCCCAGGGTTCTCTCTGCAGTTTCTGATAGCTAAGGCTCGGCAGTGTGCTACGGACAAATGTTGGGATGCATTCAACGCCATCCTTGCTTTATGCATATATGGCATTATCCTATTCCCCATCATGCCTGATTTCGTGGACTTTGATGCATTCCATATCTTTGCCTCAGGGAATCCAGTCCCTACTCTGATCGGAGACGTCTACCATTCAGTGCATTACAAGAATGAGAACCGGAGAGGGAAGAATGTCTCATGCTGCGTACCGTTGTTATGCAGGTGGTTTGATAGTCATTTGCCTAAGAAGGGTTCTTCTGTCTTGTCTGCTGCCACAATTGAGTGGCCTGAGCGTCTGATGAGCTTGTCGGCAGAAGACATTGATTGGTTCGTTGACAGAGACAGGTTAGGCACCGAGGTGATCTTCAGTTGTAGTGGGTTTCCTAACGTACCTCTGATAGGTAGGAAGGGTTGCATCAACTACAATCCATCATTGCTAGTTCGTCAGTTTGCATATGCTTTGAGGACTCCACCGAAGGAAGAAGAGGTACGAGAATCTCTGTACCTCACGGGTATTCTAGAGGGGGATTTGTTGTCTAAGCTTCAGTATGCGTGGAACAATATCAGCACGAGAGGAAAGCCTTTGTTGGGGAAGAGCAACAGCCAAGCCTACCCTCCTTATTCCGATTGGATCAGAGCCAGAGCCAGCGCTATAGGGATGCCATTCCCTCATGTTAGACCAGAGAGTCCTCCACCAGTCGAAGAGCCTACCACTGTGTCCATTCATCAGCACAACCAGGTATTGGCTGAGCGAGATGAACTGAAGAGGGCAAATGCAGAATTAGAGAAGGAGTTAGTTCAGCTTCAAAGTGAGAGAAATGAAGCCGTGCATGCTCTCAAAAAGCAAACAGAGTCGGTGAACCAATTGGGTGCAGACTTGGCAAAGCAGATTGCTGATCGGGAACGCTTAGGTCAAGACTTCAGGGCTGCTAATGATGTACTAGCTACGAAGAAGCAGCATTTGGAGGAGGCATATAGGAGAATATCTAAGTTCGACCAGCATTGGAAGACTTCCATGGCCACCAGGAAGGAGCGAGAGGACAAGCTGATGCTGCAGATTTCTAAGCTAGAAGCCGAAGTAAAGGATAGTGAGCGGAGGTTTGATGAAGAGACCGCCCGCAGGTACTCCGCTGAAGCCCGTCTCAACAAAGCTATTGCTAGCCTGAAGGAGCATAAGCTGATGTTTGAGTCTAAGAAGCGGAAGCTGGAGGATTGCTTTGGCAAAGGAGCTTGGGAGAGTTCAGTTCAAGGGCTCCAGCATACCATCAGGCAGAGGGAACTACTCGTCGAGAGGTTGCTCATTTCGCCAGATCATCCGGACACGAAGGAGTTATTAGCAGAGTATCGCGCCCGTGGCCGTACTTTATTAGTTATATCCCTGTTTGTTTTGATCTTTGATATATGCTGGCCATCACCAGACTTGTTGGCTGAGGTCATGCTGTTGATCTGTTTGTACTCGCTGATACTGTGTATTGCCTTGACAGGCCTTTCCATATATATATGAGACTGATGTTTCCATGATTGGGCTCGGATTTCTTCTTCCTCTTATTATTATCAGCACTGGCACTAAGGCACTAGGATCGGGGGAAAATCTCCCACGCACACAGACACACGCATGCATCTGCATGAAGCATATTTGCATAATGTATATCTTATTGCTTTTCCTAACCTTTATTGTTGACAGGTTTTTCAGGTTCCGAGCTGTTTTCGATCTCCAGGATTGATCAAAGACTCATTCACCGCTACTCAACTCGCGCTAATCAGACAAGGATAATGGACCAGGTGCAGTCAGATGTTCAAGAGCTCCGTGAGCGGATGGACCGTTTTATGGAGCTAATGCAGGTGGTCGCGAATGGTCAAGACCAGCTTCGTACTCTGGTTCAACCCCTGATCTCCAGGGTTGACAGTAATGGCATACTGCATGGAGGGGCCGTGCCTACTCCTCCTCCAGTGGACGCTCCACAAAACGTTGTTCCTGCTGCCGGGGGCAACGACAGCGCTAACGGCAATCTGATGACTAATCTCGGACTCAATGCGGCAGGCGTCGGCAATGGTAGTTTGGGAGCCAATGTTAACATAGGGCCGGTAAACGGTAACGCTAGTGCAGGAAATCTGTTGGTGCCTCAGCCATGGCTGGAGGACCATCAGGATGACGTATTCTCTCAGAGAGGTGTAGATGCAGAGTTGAATGCTGAAGCTCGACTCAGGTTCAAGGCGCTGGAAGACAAGATGAGAGACATAGAAAATCAGAACACATTGGGTGTTGACATGTCCAACCTCGGATTGATTGCTGACTTTAAAGTACCTCACAAGTTTAAGGTGCCTACCTTTGAGAAGTATAAGGGTACTACTTGCCCCCGGGTCCACCTCCGATCTTATTATAGAAAGATGTCCGCCTATTCTGACGATGAGAAGTTGCTGATGCACTTCTTTCAGGATAGTCTTTCTGGTCCATCACTCGAATGGTATATGGGTTTGGAGCCCGCTACTGTGCGTACCTGGAAAGACCTCGCAGAAGCGTTCGTCCTCCACTATCAATACAATAGCGACTTGGCTCCCAACCGGGTTCAGCTTCAGAATCTCTCACATCGGAACAATGAAAGCTTCAAAGAGTACGCCCAGCGGTGGCGTGAATTGGCTGCTCGGGTTCAACCGCCGATGGTTGAGCGTGAGCTAGTGCAAATGTTCGTGGCTACCCTTCCTGGAATCTATTATGAAAAGCTGGTCAGTGGCATGTCTGGAACATTCTCGGCTCTCATCACTATGGGCGAGCATGTTGAGAACGGTATAAAAATCGGAAAAATTCAGGGAGAATCATCCTCAGCTGGAGGAGGTAGCAAGAAACCTTACGCTGGCAAGCGTCGAGAGGGAGATGCCAGTGCTGTCACTAATGCTCGGAGAAAGGGCAAGGGCCCTCAGCCTCAGATTGCTAGCATAAATATCCCATCTGCCCCGCAGCAGCAACAGCAGTCCCAGCAGCAGAATAATCAGGGGTACAGGAAATATCAGAATCGGGCTCCTATGGTAAACCGTCATTTTGATACTCCACCTATGTCGTATGCACAGCTTTTGCAAACGTTGCTTCAGCTCCAACTAGTTCAAAAGAGGACGTTGGCTCCCTTAACAGGGGCACCACCACCAGGGTACGACGCCAATGCTACTTGTGAATTCCACACTGGGGCACCTGGCCATACGATTGAGAATTGTAAAGCTTTTAAGCACAAAGTCCAGGACTTGGTGGACGCCAAGGTTATCAACTTTTCTGACAACGTGCCCAACGTCACCAAAAACCCGATGCCTCATCATAAGGGGGGCGGAGTGAATGCCGTTATCACCGAGGAGAGTTCAGACTTGCTGACTGATGTCAAAGATTTGAAGACGCCGTTGAGTTTTGTCAAGGCTAAGTTGCTGAAGAAGGGCTTCTTTCCTGGATGCGGAGAGTTATGTATGGCTTGTGCTACACTTCCTGATGGGTGTGAGCAGCTGATCGAAGGTATCTGTTGCACCCCAAAATTTGCCCTCACAATACAAGACTTTGTGTTCTAAGAAGGTTCACAAGGTTCACAAGTTCTCCAACAACTTGCATAACCTTTCATGAAGTTCATAAAGTCCACAAGCTACTTTATGAGGGTTCACAAGGTTCACAAGTCCCACAGTGCTTTCAATACCTTTCATGAGGTTCATGAAGTCCATAGGTTGCTTCTTGAAGGTTCACAAGGTTCACAAACTTCTCAACATCTACAAGACCTTTCATGAGGTTCATGAAGTCCATAGGTTGCTTCTTGAAGGTTCACAAGGTTCACAAGATTCACAATGTTTACAAAGCTTTCCTAAGGGTCATGAGGTCTACAAAGCCACTTCATGATGTTCACAAGGTTCACAAGCTTCACAATACCTCCCATGAGTATCACAAGATATCTTATGAAGATTCACAAGGTTCACAAAGTTCACAATTGGTCAGAAGAGCTGACAATTCCCTCAGACAATGCACCTCCTAAGCAGTGCATTCAAAACTAGGGTTTTGACTTTAATCAGGCTAAATGGACTTCCAAGACTTCAAGTGAGCTTCATAACATCTTATATGTGTATAAGAACCCCCATGTCAAGTTTCAAGACTTTTCTCAAAAGTTTGCTCAGTCAGATGATCAGATAAGTCAAAAGCAGTCAATGCAGTTAAAAAGTCAAACTGAGGTCAACTGTGGTCAAACCAAAGTCAAATTTCATGATTTTTTGCCAACATCAAAGAGAGATTTGGTCCCAGGGGTATTTTGGTCATTTTACACAAATTCTACCAATTCCTTGAAGACGGGCTGTTATTAAAATTCTGAGGCATTTGATGCGTTATGGTTTTGAGGCATTTATCAATCACCAGTTCTGATCATATTGAGATTTGGCATTTGGTCAGTGGAGTTTAATTACGATTAGTTTTGCTGTTGATGCTGAAAATGTTGTGACCATGGTGCCCATATGAGTTTGGTTATGAAACAATTGGTTAACATTTTAATCGGATGATGAGATTAGGATCACAAATGCCACTTGGAAATATTTATGTTTTATGCCTATGTTAATGAATTAAATACTTGTGGATTTATTCACATTTGTTTATATTTTTTAACTAAGAATAGAATATAAATAAATTCAAAACTTCGAGAATTTTATTTCATAAATAATGCTATCATACAAGAATGGGGATGTTGCTTCATGCAAAGTACTGTTACAAGGAAGTACATTAAAATTCTCAAATCCTAAGGGATTACATTAAAGCATCTATCCTAAATCCTAAAAGTATCTAAAGGTCTTCATGTTCGTATTTGAACTTCTCCATGAATCCTCAGCTAACCTGCACATCAAAAGAGAACAGACAGTACAGAAAATGTTAGAATTTTTTTTTTCAACACTCTCAGAACATTGTCATCATCGAGTGCCGGGAGCGGCACGACCAAAGCCGCATCCTACCCCCGTTACCGATCCGCGCCATCGGCGTCAGATCAAGCAATTTCTGTTCTTATCAATACGGGACAGCCGAGAAAGATGAAGAGATAAAAGAAGTTCGGGCCGATAAATGATTAACTGAAAAGGGGCCATGCCGAAAATTGGATTCTGTTTCAAAGTCAAGCTAAGCACCATTCCATCAAGTAAACATGGTGTCGTTGTTAAATTCCAAGTTGTCCTCAAACTGATACAAAGCTAAACAGCAGAGCCAATCCGAGTTCAGACCCAGATGCCAATAGGTCTGAATCATCTTTTCAAAATTTTCCAATACCTGAAACACAAGAGTCAAACAACATCAGCAGTCCCCAACAGACCTAAGAACAAGTTCAATCCAAAGAGCAAGTTCAACCCCAAAAGAAAAGAACTAAATCAATCCAGAAAATAAGAGACTAGGTGTAATTCAACAAACAACCAGAATCAAGCCCAGTTCGAAAACAAATCGAAGCTAAGCTCGGAGTCAGTTCAGTTCACAAAAGTCACAGCTCAATCCAGAAATAGAAGAATAAGCTCAGCTCAAGAACAAGGCTGAATCAAATTCAGTTCATATTCATAAAACAGAAAATCCAATTCCACTGCACCAAAATTGGATTACAAAACAAGACAAGTGAAACTCGCTTCAAACAAAATCCTGATGGGCCAAATTCTGAAAATCAACAATCAAAATGAATATCAGAAAGGCTGTCTCAAAACCAAACAGAGCATCAAATAAATCCTCGATTACATTTGCAAATGAGTTCGCAAAATCATACCAGAAGAAAGCAAGAGTAAATTCAGCCCATACCATGTTTGAAACCATATGGCAACAGCACCAAAGAAAAAGGCGTAAACCTCATAATCGAAGAACAATCAATAAGCCCTCAGGTTGTTCATCATCGGGCGTAACATCCGAGCGGCTGGAAGGGCAACGGCCAAAGCCTGTCGCCAACTCCCTACCGAACATCGAAAGTACACAGCATACGGTAATTTTTTCCGCTCAGACCCGAAGGTCATTATCACTAAAGCACCAATCAAAGCCAAATGGTTCAGACCCTAAGGTCATCATCACCGCATCGAATCTCTCGGCGGCACCAATCCGGCAATATCCGAACTACCAGCTCTCTCTGAAAGAAGAAGAGGAAAAGTTAATGTATGTTCGAAACAAAATCCAGAAATCAGAAGCAGATATCCAACAAAAACCAAATCCGTATCAGAAAGTATATCCAGTTTCAAATCCAAACGGCATAAAAAAAAAACAGTTCAGTTCATATCAGGTGAAATCAATGAAACCCCTGAGTTTGAAAGAGGAAAGTCCCAAACGAATCCAATCAACACCAAATGAATCCAAACAAAATCATATTGTATCAGAAATATCAGGAAGACCTCAATCAAATCCAAAAGAATCAAATCAAGATCCCAGATTTCAATTAGAAAAATAACGTAAAAGATCATAAGTCCAGGCCCAAACGAAAATCAAAGCGGATATAAAAGACAGCAATAGATCGCAGAAGAGAGGCCCTGAAAAAAATCATGAAACCCTAACCACAACGGCCGTAAATCATAAAGAGAAAAGAACTTCATCAAAGATCATTAGTACAAAACACAAGCGAACAAGCCGAAGGAAGCCCACCGGCGCCGTCCCATTCAACGGCGGGCAAACAACCCCGAGGCTCAGATTATAACATCATCATCGCCTTCATCATCGCTAACTATTACCGTCACCACCTTTCTAAAACGGAACCTTCGAAACGTAAGACAAAGATCCATGTTTCTATGTTTAATCATGTTTGGGGGTGTTTTTTTTTTTTCTCAGGATAATCGAGGCCGCGAAGTATGCAGAATGAAGAAAGAACAAAGAGAACTCGAGGGAAACAACGAGAGAGAAGCATGCGCCGCGAGAGAAGAGTTAGGGTTTCACGCCCTAGCAAGCTCTGACCCCTTTTCTTTTGCTAAACCGGGTTGGGTCCGGAAGTGATGACCGGCCCAACCCCCTTTTTTTTAAGTTGTTTTATTTTATTTTTTTTGTGTTTTAAATAAGGAATTTTTTTAAACTAAGTTCTGTTTTTTAAAATAAATAAAATTAAATTCTTGTGAATAAACAAACTTCTTTTTTTTATATAAAATTAAAACTTTTTTTTTTTAGAATAATAAAACTAAAACTCTTTTTTTAAAAAAATAAAACCTAATTTTAATTTTCTATATAATTCTATGTATATATTTATTATAATTCTTGTAAATTTTTGTAAATAAAATTAAACCTTATAAATACTTAATGTAAAATTTTGTGAATGTGATTATTGATTATTTAAAATTTATTTTCATCATAATGTGTAAATATTTTTCTTAATAATTGTTAATATATAATTAGAGATAATTAAATTTTGTAAATGATTAAGAAATTTATAATTATGTTATATTTAGAATTTTATATTATAGTAATTATTTAATCATTTATGTTTCTAAATAAAAATCAAATTTTATGTTTAATCACGTTATTAATTAATTATTATTGCTAATCATATTTTGTTGCTTATTATTATTTTGAAATTTCTATCTTATTATTTTTTCTAACTTTGTCTATTTTTCTAATTATTATTGTTTCAACTAATTATTTTCACTAACTTTATATTTCTACTAACCTTATTTAATTTTTCTTATTATTTACTAACCCCAATATTTTATTTACTTATTTGTTATTTTTTTATTATATTTATTTTGATTATATTTTACTATTTATTTTATTTATTATAATTTTGTAATTGCCTCTTGGATGTAAATTGTAATTATTTAATTATTATTATCATTATGGTTAGTAATTAGGGAGTGCTAATATGTATGATATTTAAAAAATAAATTAGATCATTTTAATATAAGATAATTAAATTAAACATTTCACACACGTAAGTCGATTTTAATCGCCGTCTCACTTCCTAAGGATATCCCTCAAGTTGCCTATGAATATTGGTTAAGTGGGGTGTATAAAGCAAGTCCCTCAAAAAGAAAATCATCAAAGTCCCTTATGGTTGCCTTTACGAATCGAGTCCCTTTCGAAAAATGATGATAGTCCCTCCAGTTTGCTTATTACACCCCACAATGGCCTTCAAAAATCCAATTGTCCCTCACATGTCCCTTAACATCCAAAGTAAGGACTACCTACTCCATTTTAGTAGGGATAGTCTTACTAAGGAAAGGATAAAGAATAAGAAAGACCTTAAAACATTAGGGTAGGCTACTCCTAGATACTTGCTCACTTCAAGACTTTTTCACACTTAAACAAATTTCCAACAAAATTTTCAAATAAGTTTTTTTCACATCCATACACGGATTATTATTAAACTATTCTGAAATTTTTTGCTATTCACACACTACACTTTCAAAACAATTCAAAAGTGAGCTTAAGTACCTAAGAGCCCATGGATAACCATGGATGAAAAGGGTGCTAACACCTTCCCTTTTCATAACCTACCCCCCGGACCCAAAATATTCTCTAAGGTCTTTCCTGTTCTTTTATAACCTTTCCTTATGGATAAAATAAAAGTCGGTGGCGACTCTTGCTATCCGCAACATTGTTTAAAGTCAGTTCTCCCACCGTGTTACAGAACTGGCGACTCTGCTGGGGATCTATTTAAGAGGGGTACCCTTAGGAATTAAGATCACTTTAAATTGTTTGCCTTGTTTGCTTTATTATTATATTGTTGGGGTGCTCTTATGTGTGAAAGGTCCTAACCCGGATCTAGTGTACCTTAGGTAAATGGCAATAGACCAAGGAAACTGTACGACGTATATCGATACGGTTGATCTGGTGGCCATAGTTAGTGCGACTTCTTGGTTGGTGCTTATATTTCCTTAAGTCAAGTTGAGGATAATATTGAGGCTGCCATATGTTGTCAATGCACTAACTGACTTTTAGAACCCTAGTTAACTCATCTTGGCCTTTAGAAAGTAGTGAGGTAACCGGCTTTGGTGCAGACTGAAGTTGGTTGACACTCGATACTACGCTCATTGAGATCTTAAACTTGGATGGTTTTGGTTGGCAAGTAAGTTGCCTTCTGAACAACCACCCTTGTGAAGGATCAATGATATTGAGATCCCTTAGAACCTGGTTACTTTTGTAGGACAGGATGAACCATCTAACTTCAGGGGAGGGTACTTGCCTTTGAACCTCATGCAAGCCTTTAAACCTAGGGCTATGGTGTGACTTGTTTGTGTGTGCCACATGTTTGTGATTGAGCATGACATCATGACATCATCATGCATCATAAGCATATCATTTTCCCTAACCATTTCAAGGACCAAAGGATTTATCTTTGTTCTTTGTTGCAGGTCATGGCTTCTGCTCGTAGAAACACCATCAGGATCAACTTTGTAGGGATACCTGCTAAGCTCAAGGAGTTGGTTTCCCTAGTGCCTGATCATTCCCAGTTCAACAAGAGACATGGTCACTTATTGGATCTAGTTACTTCAGGGTTCAGTGAAGACATGATGAGTGTGCTGTTTCAGTTCTTTGACCCTAAGCACCATTGCTTTACATTTCCTGATTATCAACTGGTTCCAACCATGGAGGAGTTCTCTAAACTTCTGGGTATACCTGTTCTTGATCAGAAGCCATTCACAGGCTTAGAGAAGGAGCTTAAACCAGAAGTTATTGCTGCAGCTCTTCATCTGAAGAAGTCTGACATTGTTCTAGAGACGAGAAGTGGAGTTAAAGGTATTCTTGCCAAGGTATTAGTGGATAAAGCTCAAATGTTCTTGAAGGCTATGAGCTACGATGCTTTTGAGGAGATCTTAGCCTTATTGATTTATGGCTTAGTGTTGTTCCCCAATCCTGATCAGTTCATAGACGTTCATGCCATCAACATATTCCTGAGTCACAATCCAGTGCCTACCTTACTTGGAGACATCCTACATTCTCTTCACACCCGTACTACAAGGGCAAGAGGAACTTTGATGTGCTGCATACCTTTACTTTCTAGGTGGTTTATTTCTCACCTTCCTCGCTCAGTAATGAAGAATGAGCAAGGGTTCAGATGGTCCAAGAGGATCATGTCACTTTCTCACTCAGACATCCATTGGTGCTCCAGATCTATGGAGAATGTCACCATCATTGACCGTTGTGGGGAGTTTCCTAATGTACCACTTCTAGGCATAAGAGGAGGCATCACCTACAACCCATCTCTAGCTTTACGACAGTTTGGTTACGCCCGGAGCGATGGTCCACATGACATGTTGATTCAGGGCATTGTGTTTGACTACGACAACGATCTTCAGGGTTACCGTCAGAGATTCATACGAGCTTGGGGAAAGGTAAACAGGATTGACAGCAAGACACTGGTGCCTAAGTACACCATTCCTATGGAGGCTTATCTCAGATGGGTACGATTTCGTGCTCAGACACTCATGATGCCATATCCTGCCATCCTACCAGTTACCATGGAACCTGTTGCTGAAGGAGACACAGCTTATACCATCCTTCACCCAGACATGCCTACTGATATGGAAGACTTGCAGAGATCATGGATCCAACTGAAAGAGCAAAGGGATACTTTCGAGGCTCATTACAAAGCAAGCCAAGCAAGGATCCTAGAGCTAACAAAGCTACTTCATGAGGAACGAAACCTCAACTCATACCTCAACACCAAGAGGAAACGTCCATGGGAGACTTAAAACCCCATCTTTTGTACTTATTTCGTTTTCATTTTTTGTAAGCCTAAAAGGCAAAACAAGTTATTACTAATAAAAAGTTACTTTCTTGTTTGTTTAAGCAAATTTAAATCCTGCGGTCCTTGAAAACATTGCATATGCATTCCCATATCATTGCATCACAGGTTTATAATTGTGCACAGGTTTCTCATCTTCTCGCTGTTTATTTCAGCAATGGCTCTTGAACAATCAGTTAAGGATCTCCAGGCACAGAATGCACAGTTCCAAGAGCTGATCCTGAACCTATCCAAGGGGCAGGATGAATTGAAGACACTGCTGGCCAAGAAGACTAAGAAAGCTAGAAGGTCTGCTGGGTTGCTCAACATGGGAAGAAGGTTCAAAGGTCCTGTCAGGACCAAGGAACAGGTTGAAGACTATGAATCTGAAGAATCTGAGCAGGAGAGAGGCAGTCTCCACAACACTATGGGGGACTCTGATTCTGAGGCTAACTACTACCATGAGCCTAACGAAGACAAATTCAAGATGCTGGTGGATAGAATGGATGCTATGGAATTACAGAAATCATCTGGGCTGGATTTTGAGGATTTGAGCTTGATATCTGGGGTGGTCATACCCATTGGATTCAAAGTTCCTACATTTGTTGTCTATGATGGGGTCTCTTGTCCCAAATTGCATCTGAGGTCTTATGTCAGAAGAATTCAACCCCACACTGCTGATAAAAAGTTGTGGATCCATTTCTTTCAAGAAAGTTTATCTGGAGCTCAGCTAGAGTGGTATTATCAGTTGGAGAGTGTCAACATCAGAGATTGGAATGACCTTGCTGAAGCTTTCTACAAGCAGTATCAATACAATGCTGACTTAGCCCCCACTCGCATGCAGCTTCAAAGCATGTCTATGGGTGCCAAAGAAAGCTTTAAGGAGTATGCTCAGAAGTGGAGAGACTTAGCTGGAAGAGTTCAACCCCCTTTGACTGATAGGGAGTTGGTTGATATGTTCATGTGTACGCTGAATGGTCCGTTTTACAGTCATCTCATTGGAAGCTCATCATCTGGCTTCACTGAGTTGATCATGACAGGAGAGCGAGTAGAGAATGGTATCAAGAGTGGTAAGATCCAAGTGGGCACTTCTTCATCAGGTGCTGCAAAGAAGCCTCCCACTGGGAAGAAAGAATCTAATGCTGTGTATGGTCAGCCTGATCGTAACAGAAGGCATCAGTCTGTTAGTGCAGTTCATATTTCAAATCCAACTCCTGCAACAACAGAGCAGCCTCAAGGCAACCAACAGAGGGCTAGAAGACAGTTCACGAAGATCAACATGTCAATGGCTCAGGCATTGCAACACTTGTTGAAGGCTGAACTTATTACCCTGAGGGAGGCTCCTCAGAATCCCAATGTTACCTCTCCCAAGTACAATCCCAATACACGATGTGCATATCATTCAAACTGTCCAGGACATGATACTAATAACTGCTGGGTCTTGAAGAACAAAATTCAGGATATGATTGATGCTGGAGAAATTGAGTTTGATCCACCAGGTACTCCAAATGTGATTACAGCTCCAATGCCAAATCACGAGAAGACTGTCAACGCCATTGATGAAGATATTGATGAAGATCTGCATGTCTATTCAGTTATGGAGTTGAGCACACCATTGTCTGTTATCAAAAAGAGGTTAGTACAAGCTGGGATCTTTCCAGGTTGTCATGAAGATTGTCTATATTGTACCTATAAGCCGGATAGTTGCTTCATTTTGAGAGATGGGATTCAACGTCTCATGGATAAATATACTATAGTGTTTGAAAGAAGACCAGCATCTGTAGAAAGTATGGTGGATCATCTGACTCAGGGTAAGAAGATTGAAGAGGTTGACATGGTTGACAAAGTACCATTAAGAATCACTTCAAAGGGTCCCATTAAAATCACTCATCAGGGCCCAATCAAGATTACTGCTGAAGGTCCTGTGAAAGTTGTTGCTGAAGCCAGAGTAGCTCCTCTGATCATTACCACTCCTGGTCCTATTCCTTATACATCTGACAAAGCTGTGCCTTGGCACTATGGGTCTGATGTTTACATCCATGGTGTCAAGCAGGAGCCTTTACCTGATATGCCTGTTGACATTGATAATATTGCTGGATCTAGCAAGATCACTCGTAGTGGAAGAATCTTCTCTCCTCCAGTTGCTTCTAAGAGTGCAGTTACTCCTGCTGTTACTTCCACCACTGATGCTCGGGGCAAGGGTCCTGTTATTGAGCCTGTATCTACTGATGTGCCAGCTGCTGATGACCTCTCTAAGCAGATGTATTGAAAATCATTCGCAAGAGTGATTATGATATTGTTGATCAGCTAGGGCATACTCCCTCAAAGATTTCTATGCTCTCCCTGTTATTATGTTCTGAGGCTCATGCCAGGTCATTGATCAAGTTTCTAAAGATGGCTCATGTACCCAGTGCAATTTCTGTGGACCAGTTTGAGAATTGTGTTGCGCACCTGACCTATGACAACGGGTTAGGATTTTCTGATGCTGACTTGACCCCTGCCAAGAGGGATCATAACAGGGCCCTGCATATTTCAATTGAATGCAGGGGCACTACCCTGTCTCATGTGCTGATAGACAATGGTTCCTCTCTGAATGTGTTGCCTAAGGAAGTCCTGAACAAGCTGAGTCCTGAAGATACGATATTGAAGCCCAGTAATATTGTGGTAAAGGCTTTTGATGGTTCTAGAAGAGTAGTGCATGGGGAAATTGATCTTCCAATCAAGGTTGGCTCTCAGGTGTTTACTGCTACATTCTATGTGATGGATATTCGTCCTTCGTACTCATGTCTGCTTGGTCGTCCCTGGATCCATGGGGCAGGTGCTGTGACCTCCACATTACATCAAAAGTTGAGATATCCGGTGAATGGAAAAGTTGTTACTGTCTTTGGAGAGGAAGAATACTTTGTCAGCCATGTAAACACTTTCAAGTATCTGGAAGTAGAAGGTGAATACATTGAAACTCCATGTCAGTCATTTGAAGTGGTTCCCTGGGCTGTTAAGGATTGTGTGACTCCTCCTGCTGTGAAGAAGGTTCCTGTGGTCATCAGAAACCCTCCAACAATGGCAATGGCCTCCCTCAATGATGCAAAAGTTGTGGTGGAAGAAGGTGGTTGTACTATTTGGGGTCAGCTTCCTGATATTCCATACAAGTCTGACAAGTTTGGTTTGGGTTTCACTGCAGAGTCCCAGAAGGCTGTTCGTCGTGCTCGTGCTGTTCGTATCACCAATCAAGGGGTTATCAATGCTGTGGGAGATCAAGATGAAGACTACAACTTAGAGGCATGGATTTTTCCTACTGTGGGTGCTGGACTCAATAATTGGAAAGCTGAAGATGTTATCCCTATCTCCTTTAGTCAGGAGTAAATACTATTACTGTGTTATGTTTTTAAATTTGTAATTTCTGGAACAATTAAAACTTTCAAGCCATGTGCCTTACCCGGGGCACAATGGTGTGCTTGTTGCGGGTTGTCATTTCATTTGCATACTTCATTCAATAAAATCAATGGACGTTTCGTTTTCGTAAATATTGTGTTCCTTGTCTTTCTTTTTCTTTTATTTTTGCTTTATCAGCTATGTGTTCTTACACACACCCACGTCACTAAAATGCAGATCCTCATCCACTCTGGATCCAGTTGATAACAGTTCTACTATTGCCAATTACAATTTCGAGAATCCGATCTATCAAACTGAAGACGGAAACGAGGACGATTGTGAAATACCTGTGGAGCTTGCTAGGTTGTTACAACAAGAAGAGAAAGCTATACAGCCACATGAAGAGCCAGTCGAAGTTGTGAATCTGGGAACTGAAGAAAACAGAAAAGAGGTCAAAATAGGGGCTGATTTAGAGGACAGTGTCAAGAGCAGGTTGATTCAGATGCTACGTGACTATGTGGAGATCTTTGCTTGGTCTTATGAAGATATGCCAGGGTTGGATACAGACATTGTGGTTCACCGTTTGCCAGTGAAAGAAGATTGTCGTCCAAAGAAGCAGAAGGTTCGTCGTATGCGTCCTGAAATGTCGGAAAAGATCAAAGCAGAGGTAATGAAACAGTTCAATGCAGGGTTCTTGGCCGTAACTTCTTATCCTCAGTGGGTTGCAAATGTGGTACCAGTTCCTAAGAAAGATGGTAAGGTACGTATGTGTGTAGACTACAGAGATCTGAACAAGGCTAGCCCTAAAGATGACTTTCCACTTCCTCATATTGATATCCTGGTAGACAACACTGCTCAGCATAAGGTATTCTCTTTTATGGATGGTTTCTCTGGTTACAATCAAATCAAGATGGCACCTGAAGATATGGAGAAGACTACATTTGTGACACAGTGGGGCACCTTTTGCTATAAGGTAATGCCATTTGGTTTGAAGAATGCAGGGGCAACGTATCAGCGTGCCATGGTGGCTTTGTTTCATGATATGATTCATCATGAGATAGAGGTATATGTGGATGATATGATAGCCAGGTCTCGGAATGAAGAACAACATCTTGATCATCTGCACAAGTTGTTTGAGAGGTTGAAGAAATACAGGTTGAGATTAAATCCAAACAAGTGTACTTTTGGAGTTAGATCTGGAAAGCTCCTGGGTTTCATTGTCAGTGGAAAAGGTATTGAAGTGGATCCTGCAAAAGTGAAAGCTATACGAGAGATGCCAGCTCCCCGTACTGAGAAGGAGGTTAGAGGTTTCTTGGGACGATTGAACTACATTGCAAGATTTATTTCCCAATTAACTACCATCTGTGAGCCAATCTTCAAGTTGTTGAAGAAAGATCAGGTGATGGAATGGAATGATGAGTGCCAGACTGCCTTTGATGAAATCAAGAGATATTTGCTAGAACCTCCAATTTTAATGCCACCAGTTGATGGAAGACCCCTGATTATGTATTTAACAGTATTAGACAACTCAATGGGGTGTGTATTGGGGCAACATGACGAGTCTGGTCGAAAAGAGCAGGCAATATACTACCTTAGCAAAAAGTTTACCGACTGTGAAACAAGATACTCACTGCTCGAGAAAACTTGCTGCGCTTTGGCATGGGCTGCTCGCCGACTAAGACAGTATATGTTGACCCATACTACCTTGTTGATTTCGAAGATGGATCCAATCAAGTACATATTTGAGAAACCTGCTCTCTCCGGAAGAATTGCAAGATGGCAAATGATCTTGACGGAATATGATATACAGTATACTACTCAGAAGGCCATTAAGGGGAGTGTTGTTGCTGATCATTTGGCTCATCAAGCAGTAGGTGATTACCAGTCAATGAATTTTGAGTTCCCTGATGAAGACATTATGTCTGTTACCAAAGAACCTGGACAATATGACGGACCTGAACAAGGATCCCGATGGACTATGGTTTTTGATGGTGCCTCCAATGCATATGGTAATGGTGTTGGTGTTGTGATTAGTTCCCCTGAAGGTTGTCATACCCCGATTACTGCCAAACTTTGTTTCTATTGTACCAATAACATGGCTGAGTATGAGGCATGTATCATGGGTATGCAAGTTGCTATTGATATGAAGATTCAGTTCCTTGAGGTGTATGGAGATTCAGCTCTGGTAGTAAGTCAGATTAAAGGAGATTGGGATACAAAGCATGATAATCTCATTCCTAACAGAGAACATGTGTTGTCTTTGATCCCACATTTCAAAGAGATTACTTTTGGACATATTCCACGAAGAGAGAATCAGTTGGCAGACGCATTGGCCACCATGGCATCTATGTTTGAGATCAGCTGGGATGATGAAGCTCCCAAGATTACCATTGATAGATTTGAGAAGCCTGCATACTGCAATGAGATTGACACTGAAGGGGCAGAGGAGAAGCCTTGGTTCTATGAAGTGAAAAACTATCTTGAAGCTCAGGAGTTCCCTGAAGGGGCATCTGTCAAAGATAGGAAGTTCCTGAGAAGGTTTTCTGCTAAGTTCTTTCTGAGTAATGGCATTCTGTATAAGCGTAATCATGATTCAACTATGCTTCGTTGTGTGGATAAGAAGGAAGCTACAGAAATTATGGAAGAGATGCATGATGGGACCTTTGGCACTCATTCTAGTGGTCATACCATGGCAAAGAAGATTTTGAGAGCAGGTTACTATTGGTCTACCATGGAAGCTGATTGCTATCAACACTCCAGAACATGTCACAAATGTCAAATCTATGCTGATAAAGTACATGTACCTCCATCTCCATTGAATGTGTTGACTGCTCCTTGGCCCTTTGCCATGTGGGGCATTGATATGATTGGTGAGATCAAGCCTACTGCTTCTAATGGGCATCGTTTCATCCTGGTTGCTATTGATTACTTCACGAAGTGGGTAGAGGCAGCTTCATTTGCATCTGTGACTAAGAATGTTGTGGCTCGGTTCATTAAGAATAATCTCATATGTAGGTATGGTATCCCTGAAAGGATTATCACTGACAATGGCTCTAATCTGAACAACACTATGATTACTGATCTCTGTACGCAGTTCAAGATTAAGCATCACAACTCTTCTCCGTATCGTCCAAAGATGAATGGGGCAGTTGAAGCTGCTAATAAGAACATTAAGAAGATTGTACAGAAGATGACTGTTACTTACAAGGATTGGCACGAGATGTTACCATTTGCTCTGCATGGTTATCGTACTACAATACGTACTTCAACAGGGGCAACCCCATTCTCCTTAGTCTATGGTATGGAAGCAGTTCTGCCTATTGAAGTTCAGATCCCCTCCTTGAGAATTATGAAGGATGCAGGCTTGGATGAAGATGAGTGGATTCAGACTCGACTTGACCAGATAAATTTGATTGATGAGAAAAGGTTAGCAGCAGTTTGTCATGGCCAGATGTACCAGAAACGGATGATCAAAGCTTTTAACAAGAAGGTTAAGCCAAAGGTATATCAGGCTGGTGACTTGGTAATCAAGCGTATCATATTACCACAGGGTGATCCTAGGGGCAAGTGGACTCCAACATATGAGGGACCATTTGTAGTCAAGACAGTGTTCTCAGGAGGTGCCATGATACTGACTACAATGGATGGTGAAGACTTCCCACAACCTGTAAACGCAGACATAGTTAAAAAATACTACGCATAAAAAGAGACCCGCTAGGTTGACAGGCCTAGGCAAAAATAAGGGCATCCCGGCAAACCAAAAGGGTTTGGGCAAAAATTAGGGATATATATATAAAAAGATGTACACCCGGCAAGTCGAAAACCTGAAAAGGCGGCTTGGGCAAAAAAGGGTATCCCGGTGGATTGAAAACCTGAAAGGGCAATCCAGGCAAAAGTTAGGGATTAAAGCGTATGACTATGTCTCGTTTGGATCACTCATGAAACTGCAACCAGTCGTACTACTTACTCAAGCTCAAACAGATAAAGCTCAATCCAATCGTTTCCGTCTCAACAGCAAGAAGATGAGATACTTGAGTGGCAATAGTAGAATTGAAACTCAATAGGATTATTTCCCACATAGCTGATTCTTTTTGTAAAACTTCATGACAAAATTCTCTTACTAGGGTTTATGTCTCCTTGTACAAACTTACCCGTGTATGAGTCACTTTTGATATAAATAAACTCCATCTTTTGAATCCAGATTTACTTTTACCCTATTTACATAAGCGAAACGTCCATTGGTTGTGTTTGAATGTATGTATGCCTTTTAATATGATTGATGTTTACCAGAAATGCATGAAAATGCAGTAATAGTATTTACTAAGGACGAACGAGGGAAGGATTTCAACGAAGCTTCGCCGGTTCATCTTTACAAAACAGTTACAAACCATCAGTAGGACTAATCCATTTTCACAAAGTCTAATCTCCCCTGGAATTTATATCCATCTCTTTTATCCTCATACGGATATACGGGAAATTACTTTCCAATAAAGGCACGATGAACGAAGACGGGATGTTATACTTATCCTACTATCAAACGAAAACGAAGGTTATCTATACCCTACTATCCCCAACAACGGGAGGTTATCTATACCTTGTTATCCCCAACAACGGGAGGTTATCTATACCTTGTTATCCCCAGCAGACGGAGGGTTATATATTCTTCAACAACGAATCGGGATTTATTTTCCTTGGCCAGCAGTTGTTATACAAGGATATCCAGACACTTCCAGCAGTGTCATATCATACATACATCATTTACATCATACCATAACATATATGTCTATAGTACATTACCTAAGTGCATCATGTCATACATGCATACATAAAGCATAAACTAATGTTGTTATACAGAGTGCTACCTTGTTTTCAGGTTAATTATCCAACAAACAAGCTTATGATCTTTGGGACTGCTTTATTGTAACCTCAGGGTTACTTTATCCTCCTGATGAGCTTCTTATTACTTTGGACTGCTTTATTGTAACCTCAGGGTTATTTTGTCCTCCTGATAGCCTCTCATGACTTCAAGACTGCTTTAGAGCTACTGATTGCTCTATCCTCCTGAAATCATCCTATTACTTCAAGACTGCTTTAGAGCTATTCATTGCTCTATCCTCATGAGGTCATATTACTACTTCAAGACTGCTTTAGAGCTATTGATTGCTCTATCCTCCTGAAGCCATCTAATTATTTCAAGACTGCTTTAGAGTTATCCATTGCTCTATCCTCCTGAAATTACATTATTATTTCAAGACTGCTTTAGAGCTATCCATTGCTCTATCCTCCTGAAATCATTACTTCAAGACTGCTTTAGAGCTATTGATTGCTCTATCCTCCTGAAGACATATCACATTATTATTTCAAGACTGCTTTAGAGCCATTCATTGTTCTATCCTCCTGAAATCATATCATTGCTTCAAGACTGCTTTAGGGTTATCACTATTGATTGCTCTATCCTCATGAAGACATGCTGCTACATCATTATTATTCCAGACTCCTGACAGCTTTCATCATACACCCATATTTTGAACTGCTCCCCCCTAGTGGCATCTTTAAGCCCACTCAATCATATTCAACTAGCCATCTGTACCACTCTAGTGCACTGGTGAGTGCAAATTTTTGGGCTTTTGTGTTCAATCCCCTTCAACCTTCCAGGTTACGACTGGCAAATATACCAATCTAACCCCTCAGGTTTCAGAAAATTGAACAGGGGCAGCTGTTGCACCCCAAAATTTGCCCTCACAATACAAGACTTTGTGTTCTAAGAAGGTTCACAAGGTTCACAAGTTCTCCAACAACTTGCATAACCTTTCATGAAGTTCATAAAGTCCACAAGCTACTTTATGAAGGTTCACAAGGTTCACAAGTCCCACAGTGCTTTCAATACCTTTCATGAGGTTCATGAAGTCCATAGGTTGCTTCTTGAAGGTTCACAAGGTTCACAAACTTCTCAACATCTACAAGACCTTTCATGAGGTTCATGAAGTCCATAGGTTGCTTCTTGAAGGTTCACAAGGTTCACAAGATTCACAATGTTTACAAAGCTTTCCTAAGGGTCATGAGGTCTACAAAGCCACTTCATGATGTTCACAAGGTTCACAAGCTTCACAATACCTCCCATGAGTATCACAAGATATCTTATGAAGATTCACAAGGTTCACAAAGTTCACAATTGGTCAGAAGAGCTGACAATTCCCTCAGACAATGCACCTCCTAAGCAGTGCATCCAAAACTAGGGTTTTGACTTTAATCAGGCTAAATGGACTTCCAAGACTTCAAGTGAGCTTCATAACATCTTATATGTGTATAAGAACCCCCATGTCAAGTTTCAAGACTTTTCTCAAAAGTTTGCTCAGTCAGATGATCAGATAAGTCAAAAGCAGTCAATGCAGTTAAAAAGTCAAACTGAGGTCAACTGTGGTCAAACCAAAGTCAAATTTCATGATTTTTTGCCAACATCAAAGAGAGATTTGGTCCCAGGGGTATTTTGGTCATTTTACACAAATTCTACCAATTCCTTGAAGACGGGCTGTTATTAAAATTCTGAGGCATTTGATGCGTTATGGTTTTGAGGCATTTATCAATCACCAGTTCTGATCATATTGAGATTTGGCATTTGGTCAGTGGAGTTTAATTACGATTAGTTTTGCTGTTGATGCTGAAAATGTTATGACCATGGTGCCCATATGAGTTTGGTTATGAAACAATTGGTTAACATTTTAATCGGATGATGAGATTAGGATCACAAATGCCACTTGGAAATATTTATGTTTTATGCCTATGTTAATGAATTAAATACTTGTGGATTTATTCACATTTGTTTATATTTTTTAACTAAGAATAGAATATAAATAAATTCAAAACTTCGAGAATTTTATTTCATAAATAATGCTATCATACAAGAATGGGGATGTTGCTTCATGCAAAGTACTGTTACAAGGAAGTACATTAAAATTCTCAAATCCTAAGGGATTACATTAAAGCATCTATCCTAAATCCTAAAAGTATCTAAAGGTCTTCATGTTCGTATTTGAACTTCTCCATGAATCCTCAGCTAACCTGCACATCAAAAGAGAACAGACAGTACAGAAAATGTTAGAATTTTTTTTTTCAACACTCTCAGAACATTGTCATCATCGAGTGCCGGGAGCGGCACGACCAAAGCCGCATCCTACCCCCGTTACCGATCCGCGCCATCGGCGTCAGATCAAGCAATTTCTGTTCTTATCAATACGGGACAGCCGAGAAAGATGAAGAGATAAAAGAAGTTCGGGCCGATAAATGATTAACTGAAAAGGGGCCATGCCGAAAATTGGATTCTGTTTCAAAGTCAAGCTAAGCACCATTCCATCAAGTAAACATGGTGTCGTTGTTAAATTCCAAGTTGTTCTCAAACTGATACAAAGCTAAACAGCAGAGCCAATCCGAGTTCAGACCCAGATGCCAATAGGTCTGAATCATCTTTTCAAAATTTTCCAATACCTGAAACACAAGAGTCAAACAACATCAGCAGTCCCCAACAGACCTAAGAACAAGTTCAATCCAAAGAGCAAGTTCAACCCCAAAAGAAAAGAACTAAATCAATCCAGAAAATAAGAGACTAGGTGTAATTCAACAAACAACCAGAATCAAGCCCAGTTCGAAAACAAATCGAAGCTAAGCTCGGAGTCAGTTCAGTTCACAAAAGTCACAGCTCAATCCAGAAATAGAAGAATAAGCTCAGCTCAAGAACAAGGCTGAATCAAATTCAGTTCATATTCATAAAACAGAAAATCCAATTCCACTGCACCAAAATTGGATTACAAAACAAGACAAGTGAAACTCGCTTCAAACAAAATCCTGATGGGCCAAATTCTGAAAATCAACAATCAAAATGAATATCAGAAAGGCTGTCTCAAAACCAAACAGAGCATCAAATAAATCCTCGATTACATTTGCAAATGAGTTCGCAAAATCATACCAGAAGAAAGCAAGAGTAAATTCAGCCCATACCATGTTTGAAACCATATGGCAACAACACCAAAGAAAAAGGCGTAAACCTCACAATCGAAGAACAATCAATAAGCCCTCAGGTTGTTCATCATCGGGCGTAACATCCGAGCGGCTGGAAGGGCAACGACCAAAGCCTGTCGCCAACTCCCTACCGAACATCGAAAGTACACAGCATACGGTAATTTTTTCCGCTCAGACCCGAAGGTCATTATCACTAAAGCACCAATCAAAGCCAAATGGTTCAGACCCTAAGGTCATCATCACCGCATCGAATCTCTCGGCGGCACCAATCCGGCAATATCCGAACTACCAGCTCTCTCTGAAAGAAGAAGAGGAAAAGTTAATGTATGTTCGAAACAAAATCCAGAAATCAGAAGCAGATATCCAACAAAAACCAAATCCGTATCAGAAAGTATATCCAGTTTCAAATCCAAACGGCATAAAAAAAAACAGTTCAGTTCATATCAGGTGAAATCAATGAAACCCCTGAGTTTGAAAGAGGAAAGTCCCAAACGAATCCAATCAACACCAAATGAATCCAAACAAAATCATATTGTATCAGAAATATCAGGAAGACCTCAATCAAATCCAAAAGAATCAAATCAAGATCCCAGATTTCAATTAGAAAAATAATGTAAAAGATCATAAGTCCAGGCCCAAACGAAAATCAAAGCGGATATAAAAGACAGCAATAGATCGCAGAAGAGAGGCCCTGAAAAAAATCATGAAACCCTAACCACAGCGGCCGTAAATCATAAAGAGAAAAGAACTTCATCAAAGATCATTAGTACAAAACACAAGCGAACAAGCCGAAGGAAGCCCACCGGCGCCGTCCCATTCAACGGCGGGCAAACAACCCCGAGGCTCAGATTATAACATCATCATCGCCTTCATCATCGCTAACTATTACCGTCACCACCTTTCTAAAACGGAACCTTCGAAACGTAAGACAAAGATCCATGTTTCTATGTTTAATCATGTTTGGGGGTGTTTTTTTTTTTCTCAGGATAATCGAGGCCGCGAAGTATGCAGAATGAAGAAAGAACAAAGAGAACTCGAGGGAAACAACGAGAGAGAAGCATGCGCCGCGAGAGAAGAGTTAGGGTTTCACGCCCTAGCAAGCTCTGACCCCTTTTCTTTTGCTAAACCGGGTTGGGTCCGGAAGTGATGACCGGCCCAACCCCCTTTTTTTTAAGTTGTTTTATTTTATTTTTTTTGTGTTTTAAATAAGGAATTTTTTTAAACTAAGTTCTGTTTTTTAAAATAAATAAAATTAAATTCTTGTGAATAAACAAACTTCTTTTTTTTATATAAAATTAAAACTTTTTTTTTAGAATAATAAAACTAAAACTCTTTTTTTAAAAAAATAAAACCTAATTTTAATTTTCTATATAATTCTATGTATATATTTATTATAATTCTTGTAAATTTTTGTAAATAAAATTAAACCTTATAAATACTTAATGTAAAATTTTGTGAATATGATTATTGATTATTTAAAATTTATTTTCATCATAATGTGTAAATATTTTTCTTAATAATTGTTAATATATAATTAGAGATAATTAAATTTTGTAAATGATTAAGAAATTTATAATTATGTTATATTTAGAACTTTATATTATAGTAATTATTTAATCATTTATGTTTCTAAATAAAAATCAAATTTTATGTTTAATCACGTTATTAATTAATTATTATTGCTAATCATATTTTGTTGCTTATTATTATTTTGAAATTTCTATCTTATTATTTTTTCTAACTTTGTCTATTTTTCTAATTATTATTGTTTCAACTAATTATTTTCACTAACTTTATATTTCTACTAACCTTATTTAATTTTTCTTATTATTTACTAACCCCAATATTTTATTTACTTATTTGTTATTTTTTTATTATATTTATTTTGATTATATTTTACTATTTATTTTATTTATTATAATTTTGTAATTGCCTCTTGGATGTAAATTGTAATTATTTAATTATTATTATCATTATGGTTAGTAATTAGGGAGTGCTAATATGTATGATATTTAAAAAATAAATTAGATCATTTTAATATAAGATAATTAAATTAAACATTTCACACACGTAAGTCGATTTTAATCGCCGTCTCACTTCCTAAGGATATCCCTCAAGTTGCCTATGAATATTGGTTAAGTGGGGTGTATAAAGCAAGTCCCTCAAAAAGAAAATCATCAAAGTCCCTTATGGTTGCCTTTACGAATCGAGTCCCTTTCGAAAAATGATGATAGTCCCTCCAGTTTGCTTATTACACCCCACAATGGCCTTCAAAAATCCAATTGTCCCTCACATGTCCCTTAACATCCAAAGTAAGGACTACCTACTCCATTTTAGTAGGGATAGTCTTACTAAGGAAAGGATAAAGAATAAGAAAGACCTTAAAACATTAGGGTAGGCTACTCCTAGATACTTGCTCACTTCAAGACTTTTTCACACTTAAACAAATTTCCAACAAAATTTTCAAACAAGTTTTTTTCACATCCATACACGGATTATTATTAAACTATTCTGAAATTTTTTGCTATTCACACACTACACTTTCAAAACAATTCAAAAGTGAGCTTAAGTACCTAAGAGCCCATGGATAACCATGGATGAAAAGGGTGCTAACACCTTCCCTTTTCATAACCTACCCCCCGGACCCAAAATATTCTCTAAGGTCTTTCCTGTTCTTTTATAACCTTTCCTTATGGATAAAATAAAAGTCGGTGGCGACTCTTGCTATCCGCAACATTGTTTAAAGTCAGTTCTCCCACCGTGTTACAGTATCCAAAGTCTGATGTCTGAGGGTATTTTACAGTTTAGCCGGAGCGTCGAGAGTGCATCGGGGGAAGTCGTGCTGAAGCAGGCAGATGAAGTTGCTACCATTACTATTCCTCGTCACCCTATTACTATTTCTGCGCCCCGTCCGCCTACTATTACTATCACCAGGGCCGGACCGATCCCATTTGAAATGGATGGCGAGATCCATGAAACCCTCTGCCAAGCATTTGAAACCGTCAAGGTGAAAGAGGTAGCTCCTGTCGTCGCAGAGAAGCAGGAGATGAATCTTTCCTCGTTTAAGGAAGCTCGGGCCGCTGTCGAAGCCGGTTCCACCCCAGGCTGGGGGCATGTCTTGGATATACCAATCAAGCAGGATAAGTTTGGATTGGGGTATTCTCCCAGAGCTGAAGCTTCATCTTCTTCTGACAGCTCATCTCATGGGAAAGGGTTGATCCTATTCACCAAGGGGGGAGTAATTTTCGAGAGCATCAACGCTGCGTCGGAGGACAGCGGGGATAGTGATTGTGATCTTGACGCCTGGATTCAACCGAGCAAGCCGGGCGAGTGCCTCCACAATTGGACCATCAAGGAGATTATCAAGCTGACAAGTGAAGAGTAATGATTTGCTTTTTACAATCTTTGTACAACCCTATGTCCTGCCCGGGGCATAGTGGCTTTACTGTCAGGGCCTTGTTGGATTATGTGTATGCATTTTGTTAATAAATAAAAGGCGTTTTCTTCGTACTCAAATATTGTGTTCTCTGTTATTCCTATTTTATGTTTATTTCGAAAAACAGCAAAATGGCAACGAGGTTTGTGCTGACCTGCATATTCTTGCTTTAAACTTAACCCTTGTTATTGCAGGATCCACATGACAGATGACATCAACTCTGGACCCTCTACGGCTCACTACGACTTTGATTGCCCGATCTATCAAGCCGAGGATGAGATTGATGAAGACGAGGACCTTCCGGAAGAGTTGGCCCGCTTGTTGAGACAAGAAGAAAAGGTTATTCTGCCTCACGAGGAGGATATTGAGATTGTAAATCTGGGTTCTGAGGAGCTCGTCAGGAATGTCAGAGTAGGGGCTGCGCTGCAGAATGATGTCAAGCATAGAATGGTCGAGATGCTTCGAGAGTATAGTGACGTCTTTGCTTGGTCATATGAGGATATGCCCGGACTTGACACTGATATCGTGGTTCATCGCTTGCCGTTGCGAGAAGATTGCCCTCCAGTCAAGCAGAAGCTCAGGAGGACGAGACCAGACATGGCTGTAAAAATCAAAGAAGAAGTCCAGAAGCAGTTGGACGCAGGATTTCTAGCCGTTACCACTTACCCTCCATGGGTCGCCAACATAGTGCCTGTACCGAAGAAGGACGGTAAGGTACGCATGTGCTTCGATTATCGGGATTTGAACAGGGCAAGCCCCAAGGATGATTTCCCGTTGCCTCATATCGACGTGTTGGTCGATAATACAACCCAGTTTTCCGTGTTTTCGTTCATGGATGGCTTCTCCGGTTATAATCAGATTAAGATGGCACCGGAGGACATGGAGAAAACGACGTTTATCACCCCCTGGGGAACATTCTGCTACAAGGTAATGCCCTTCGGTCTGAAGAACGCAGGGGCCACTTACCAGTGAGCAATGGTAACTTTGTTTCATGATATGATTCATCATGAGATCGAGGTCTATGTTGATGACATGATTGCAAAGTCCCAAACGGAGGAAGAGCATCTGGTCAATTTGTTGAAGCTGTTTGAAAGGCTTAGGAAGTTCAGGCTGAGGCTGAATCCTAACAAGTGCACTTTCGGAGTGCGGTCCGGAAAGTTATTGGGGTTTATCGTTAGTGAACGAGGTATTGAAGTTGATCCTGCGAAAATAAAAGCTATTCAAGAAATGCCAGCGCCAAAAACAGAAAAAGAAGTTCGTGGTTTCTTGGGCCGAATAAACTACATTGCAAGGTTTATCTCTCAGCTCACGGCCACTTGTGAACCGATGTTCAAGCTTTTAAAGAAAAATCAGGCGATTACTTGGAATGAGGATTGCCAGAAGGCATTCGACAAAATAAAGCAGTATCTTCAAGAACCTCCAATCTTGATACCCCCAGTGGCGGGACGACCATTAATCATGTACCTGACGGTTCTGGAGAATAGTATGGGGTGTGTTCTCGGTCAGCACGACGAGACGGGCAGAAAAGAGCATGCCATTTATTACTTGAATAAAAAGTTCACTGAGTGTGAATCTCGATACTCGATGCTGGAAAAGACGTGTTGTGCATTAGCTTGGGCCGCCAAACGTCTACGACAATATATGCTCAACCACACCATTATGCTAATTTCGAAGATGGATCCGATCAAGTACGTCTTCGAGAAGCAGGCTCTTTCGGGCAGGATTGCCAGATGGCAAATGGTGTTAACGGAATATGATATTCAGTACGTCTCCCAGAAAGCCATCAAGGGAAGCGTATTGTCTGATTACCTTGCCGAACAGCCAATCGAAGACTACCAGCCGATGAAGTTCGAATTCCCTGACGAGGATATTATGTTTCTCAAAGCGAAGGATTGCGATGAACCATTGCCCGATGAGGGGCCAGATAGGAAGTCTCAGTGGAAGTTGATATTCGACGGAGCGGTTAATTCCTATGGAAGTGGTATCGGGGCTATCATCACGACTCCTCACGGATCCCACATCCCGTTTACTGCGAGACTGACGTTTCCAGTTACCAACAATGAAGTCGAGTATGAAGCATGTATTATGGGTCTAGAAGAGGCAATTGATTTGAGAATCAAGAATCTAGACATATATGGTGACTCAGCGCTTGTAATCAATCAGATTAAAGGGGAGTGGGAAACTCGTCAATCGAATTTAGTGCCGTACATGAATTATGCTAGGAGGCTGCTTCCGTTCTTCGACCGAGTAGAGCTTCATCATGTACCCCGGGCTGAAAATCAGATGGCTGATGCCTTAGCCACGTTGGCTTCAATGTATAAAGTCAATTATTGGAATGAGGCTCCAAGGATTGTACTTTCGCGTCTTGATAGACCAGCATTTGTCTTCGCAATCGAGGATGCCACCGACGGCAAGCCATGGTTCCACGACATCCAGACCTTCCTTATGACTAAGGAGTATCCCGCGGGTGCGTCAACCCAGGATAAGAAGACTCTGAGGAGGCTATCTGGAAACTTTTATCTCAATCCTGATGGAGTGCTGTATAAAAGAAACCACGATCTCGTGCTACTCAGATGTGTAGATGAGAAAGAGGCAAGCATACTCATGGAAGAAGTCCACGAGGGCACATTTGGTACGCACGCCGGCGGGCATGCCATGACGAGAAAGATCCTGAGAGCAGGGTATTACTAGCTGACTATGGAGTCGGATTGCTTCAGATTCGCGAAGAAATGTCATAAGTGCCAGATTTATGCTGATAAAGTTCATGTGCCGCCGTGCCCATTGAATGTCATGTCCTCCCCTTGGCCGTTCTCCATGTGGGGCATCGACATGATAGGCAAGATCGAGCCCACTGCGTCTAATGGTCATCGTTTTATTCTGGTAGCTATCGACTACTTCACCAAATGGGTGGAGGCAGCCTCGTACGTGTAGCGGTAAAAATCGTGAGTGTAAGTTATTGATTAACTTAACTCAAAAAACAAGAGTCGCCACCGCACTTTTATTTTATCCAAATAAAGGAAAGGAAAAAGAGCGAACAAAACCAAAGAGTTCTAAAATAAGAACACGAGACAGAGATCGGGGTAAGGGGGTTGGTTACGCAATGGGAAGGTGTTAGCACCCAAAACGTCTATAGTACTCTATAGGAGCCCTTTGAAATATTTACGCTTTTTGGTTTGAAAATGGTTTGTTTGAAAATAGATTGGGGAGATGAGAAGAGAATTATTTTTTAGATTTTTGTGTTTGGAGAGACTTATCGTCTCATGCCTACGTACCCACAAAGTGCAATATGGGATCAAAACCCCGTAGTTCGTGGTACAAATGACAAAAATTTGTTGGTTTTGATTGATTTTAGATGTAAAGATAAGTCGTCATTTCAAGGAGAAAACTGCGACTATCCACCCACGAGTATTAAGACAACATTTGCGTCACATAAAGATGGAGGATTTGCTTGGATTATCAACAAGACTATCACTCAACATCAACGTGGAAAATGTCAAAGTCTTAATAATATGGGGAATAGGAGATTTACATCTCAACTATAGAAATGAATCATGTCTAAACTTTATGAAAAGTTTTAAAGTGAAAAAGTGCATAAAGGCACAAAAAGAGTTGATGAGTTTTTTGTATTTTTTATGTCTTTTGAAATTGGTCAAAGCATGATTAACATTGATTGACTTTTATTAAGAAAAACAAAGTTTAAAACTCACTTGACGAAAGTCAAGGTTTTATTGCGAAAGCGGTTTTGAAGTTTGAAACCAAGAAGGTTTTGAAAGAGGGAGAAAGTTTTGAAAATTTAAGAAGGGGAGGAGATGAAGTGACTATCCTAAAAACCAAAATAAGAGCTAGAGGTAAGAAAGATCTAACCGACTTGTAGCACACTCTAAAGCAAGCAAAAAGAATTCCATCCGATTTAAAGCATAAGCCAATGATCGAGCCAAATAAAGGCTAAGATTCAAAATACTCCAAGCATAGGGAAGAAAGTCCTAATCCTAAGTCCAAAATGTCCATGAAGTCCAAGGTCTAAGAATGGTCCAAGAGTATAACCACAAAGTTAATAGCACCAAATTTTTTAGATGTTTTATCCTTTATTAATGTTTTGAACAAAGTATGGTCCAAGTGGACAAAAGAGAAATGACATAAACATAAACAAAGATATGATATGAAATGATAAAATGGAAGCATAAAAGTAAGAAATAAGGAGTAAGAAGAGAATATAAACAAAATTAAACAAGGATATTGTTAGTGAATTAGTGGTTAGTGGTTAGAATATATGATCAATGATGATTAATTCTTGCACTTAGACCAAGATTAATGAAAATTCATTAGAGGATTGATAGAATCAAAGCCTCCTAACAATGATTTTCATAGGTATTGGAGTTAAGACAAGCAACTAATCATACTTGGACTTTTAAACGTAAGTTTGAGCCACGAATGATCATTTTCCGATTAAGGGACACTTTAGCGCTATGTTAAGCAATCGTAATCGGGTTTATGTAGAAACCACGACTATCTGAGGCCGGTCAATAATAATGTTAGTGTTAACACATGTTAGAGAAGTGATATGTAAATCACTCTCCTAAAACATGCCACACAAAAAGAAAAGAGGTAGTGATCTCATCATAATCAAGATTTTTAATCAATTAATCAAAGGTAATCTATCACTATTCCAAAGTACGGAGAATTATCTCAATGATTATTCATCCATAGATTTAAAATAATGAAGATTAAACAACCTTGATAATCAACAATCTATGATCCATAGATTTCATCGATCAAAAATAAAAAGAAGAAGAATAAGAACTAAAATGAAAAGAAACCTCAATTTGAATCTTAAATCGATTAGATCATCATCAATATCAATCACCTCTCTTGGTGGATAAAATCGACAACCAAAGTACATTGATATTGATAAGATCTTATCAAAATTCAAGATCTAAAACAACCAACAATTAATCCAAATCAAAATATTTTTAAATGATTTTTTTAAGAACTTTTTTTTTTTAAGAATATTATTAATAAAACTAGTAAAAAAAGAAAAAGAAAAAGTGGAAAGCTCCACGTACAAATCAAAAAAAGAGAAATTAAAAAAAAGAAAAGAAAATTGAAATAAAAATAAATGAAAAGGAAAGAAAAGAACAGAACAGAATACAACTTCTTCTTCAAGTTCTCACGACACTGCTCACGACCATGGGAGCTTCAACGCTTACTCAAATCAAAGCGGCGGGATGCGAAACTAGCACGGTTGTGATCGGAATCAAGAGCTCTTCACAATAGTACCAACAATTCAAAGAAACACAACAAAAAGTAACGGATCGGAAATGACGGTGAATCTCAAACTACCTTCAAACTCAGGAGCAACAATCAATCCAAACTTCTTCTTGCTTCTCTTCTTCTTCTGAATGAATTGTAGTTCGAAATTGGTCTCTGTTTGAGGTTAATTTGAAAGAAAAAAGTGAAGAGTGAATATAGTATGAAATGGTTTTGATGAACGAAGAAAGTATGAGAGGTGAAGAGGATTGAAGCTTGAAGAAAATTAGAGGTTGGGGTGATATTTCTGCAGAAGTTTTCTGGCTTTTCAAGCTTGAAGAAATGAATGAGGTATGTGTGGTATTTATAGATGAGAATGAGTGAAAATGATTTGTCGTTTGGGTCTTTTTTTTCTGCGTTTTGGTTATTTGATGTGGGTTGTGCGTGAACTGTGATTGTGAATTTTTCAAGTCGTTTTTGAACTAGTACCCTCACACGTGATATGTCGTTTTGATATTTTCTCTTTCAGCTCACTTAAGTGACGTGGACTATTTTATCTTTGTTGCAGCTGGCTCACTTGAATTTATAACACGGCTGGGATTTGGCTTTGGCTTTCATGGCTCAACCTTAATTTCAAACCACTTTTGCTCTGCTTCCTCTTCTGCAATACAGAAAACCTGAATCTTACAATTCTCAAAGCTCTCTTTGGTGTGTTATCCGCTTCTTCAAGAAATAATACCTACTATTCCGATTAGCACTCTTTGCCGAATATTAGAAAATGGCTTCCAGAACCATTCATCCGAATCTTGCAATTTGGAAACAGGTGAATACAGTGAAGCACTCTGGTTTAACACCTTTGAATCAGCAATTGGACAACTAGGTTGAATATTTATATCAACTGGAAAGTTTTGATGTACTTGAATATGGCCATTTTCTGAAGGAAACTGAGTGAAAACATTTGAACTCAATTCCAACTTTGGGTCAGAATATCTCTTCAATCCCAAACCATCAACAGTTTGTATTTTCACATTCTGTGGGATATCAAAAGTTTTAGATGTATCACCCTGTTCATTGCACTCTAGAGGGGATCCACTGATAGGAATTTCCTTTATTGAGATTTCATTTACTTTCACAGATGTTTCTGACATAAATTTTACACGGGTATCCCCATTTACATTGCCATCTTCCCTAAAATTACCTATAGATGCAACTTCTCTACCAGCAATACCTTCCACTTTCGAATAGCTGCACTCTTGCGCAAATTTCTCAGGTGAGCGTAATGATTTCAAGCGTCGACCCCACACAACGGATTCCATAAGAAGATCCCACATCAATCGGTTAAGACTGAGAAGATTGACGGCAGCCCGATCTGGATCAACTTTCTTAGCGACCACCATCTTGATGTAGACCTCAAACTCTTCTCGTTCATTCTTTAACATCTTCTCAACCTCGGAGAACTCTCTTTTTGATCCTCGGTTAGGATTTGATCCATCAAAGTTTACAGTCTTCAAACAGTTTGCAATTTCTGTGAACAATCTTATGCCTTTCACGTGCACTTTATCTGTCTCTTCCATAAGCCACTCATGTTTTATAGCACCACCAAGTTCTAGCTTTTGAGGAGGCATAGACACGGTGTAAGTAGCAACTGAGGAATGCATCAATAAGAAGTGGAGAAAATCCCTATCAAGAGAATGGCTACAGCTCAATTTGCTGCTAGATGAATAATGAGAAAGGCTAAGGTCCAAAAATTTTCCAAATGACAAACTGTGGGCAGTGGTGGATATCAACACTCTCTTTGTAGAGCAAGACTTGCATTTTCTACAGCGGCTCCACATCCAAATTTTCCTCTCTTCCTCCCCAGGTAAAAGATCTCCTGTTGCCAATTGTTTCACTTGTATAGTGAGCTGATAATAAAGGTGCGCTTCTGGCAATTCTTGACAGGTGTCACAGTGTCTTGTCTGATTGAGTAGGTTATTCTGCAAAAACTTTCCAAGTGGGATGTCAAAATTCTTGTAGAACATAATATGGGAAAAATGCCTTTGCTGGCATACAGTTCCTTTTGAGGCATTACGGCTAGACATCAAGACCAAAATACTCTGAGAATCCAACACTGCATTGATATCATCTTTACTTTGGAGTTCTTTTCTATCACTATCAACTTTACTTATATCACCATTGGAATCTAAGTGCATAGGTGAGGACGGGGATTGTCCATCGCATATGGGAATATCAGTAGTAACTACTCCATTTTCATCTGAATGCTCAAGAGTCGGCGGAACACTCGAATTAATAGACGATGAATCGCTGGATTGGATCAATGTTAGTTGTATATTAACAACAATCTGAACAAGTGACTGTACTATCTGAGAAGCAGACACAGGAAGGGACAATATTTCAATGACAGCAGTCTCAAGAACCAACTGAGTATATGTGCCAGGATCCTGAATTTGGTAGAATGCCTTTTTCAATCACAATTCTTCCAACAATATGTTTGAGCAGGTCATGTGCAATCCAATTCTCCACTTTATCTGCTTTTGAAAATGTACTAGCAAGTTTGTTCAATTTTACATT
Organism: Lathyrus sativus; assembly: GCA_963859935.3. Taxonomy (NCBI): domain Eukaryota; kingdom Viridiplantae; phylum Streptophyta; class Magnoliopsida; order Fabales; family Fabaceae; genus Lathyrus; species Lathyrus sativus. The sequence goes on from OZ012735.1 coordinate 925,260,605, forward strand.
TTTGCTGTGTATCACTTTCACAGCACATATCAGATGATTCAGAATGAGATTTTGTATGAGTTGATCTTCGCCGTCATTCGAACTTACAACCAAACTCAAACCTTCACTAGCGATAGAAACATGCCCTTGAACTGGTGTTACTGTTTAACAAGCCAGTGTAGACATGTTCAGTACAACCGTCTCCGAAGTCCCGTTCTTGTTGTTATCATCAATAATCAACCAGTTCTCTCCTACTGTCACACCAGCATGTCTTGTTGATTCTGTCCCGTATCTTCTTCCGCGTGGATTAATTAGCAGCAAGTAAGAAAAATATGACCAGCAGCTGGCCTTAATCCTTCTGATCAATACACTTCATTTGAGGAATTGGCAACACAGAGTTATCAGATACCATATTATCTATCGCAATTGCTTGAGCATTCGATTGGGCTTCTTCACCAAACGGTACAATAACAAAGCTGTTGTGATTTTCATTTTCAATCATCTTCAACAATCTATCGTGGACATCATTCCACATTTGAGCCAGGTGAGTGAACAAGCAAGTTGCTCTGCTGTTGTAAATACCATGAACATGCTCTTGACATTGTTGACACGTGATAAAACCATTTGAAAGACACATCTGATAATAAGTTCTCTAATTTTAACAGCATTACTCTTTCTCATAACAATCACGAAAGGCTTCATAAATTCATTTTGGAAATTATAGTTAGCCAACTCTTCCCGCTCTAGAAATTTCATTGACAACTGACGCAAGGAATCCATAGCAAAAATTGCAATCGAAAGGTTTCCTGAACAACCAATGGTTACAAAGAAATCTGAAAGAACATGCCAGATGCTTGACCATACAAGTTGGATGCGGTTCATATTATAGTGCGCAATCTCCACTATCTTTGTAAGGCTGAAAACCCGTGGATCGGATGGCGATCTTAGTTCCTCCATGGAAACCTTGCATAAAGCCTTAACAAAGTCTATTATGGCCTCACTATTCAACTTTTGACTCCTCGTGAATATCCGATTCATTTCTGAGCTTCCAACTTGTTCCAGCATATTCAAATTAGAAACTAGACTGTTCACCTGTTCTGACGTGATAGCTCCAGCAGCATTACTGCCGATTCCAGCACTATCATATGAACCACGCATTAATGTAGCAGCTGCATACTGCATCCTCCCAGGCCCCTTCTTCTTCAAAACCGGAAGAATAGTTGTTTTAGTTTGCTTTACTTTTTCAGAATCATTTTGAGGAAAAGCAAAGAATGTGGCATCTGATGGAGCCCCCTCTCCAAGAAGATGTAGATGCTCAAATCGGGAAACACAGGTCAAAACATGTTCCCAAGCTTCTTGCAAGTAATTTCCATCCTCATCAGCAATAGTAACTATTGCCTTGATTGCATCTATATTTTTCTGCTTAATATCTGCCAGAGAATGCAGAGAGGTAAACTTTGCTAATGAAGTCACAAAAGCATCTCTATGAGTCTTCATAGACATTACGGACGTAACATGAATAGCATAGCGGAAGCCTTTAAGACAGAGACATATTACAACCTCATCATCACTTTGATCAAGAGCTACACTGAAAGCAGCTAACATTGGTGCCCAACACACCTCTATCATGGATCTGAGGATTACGGCATCTGTAGCTGCATAATAAACTGACTCAGTTTTGCGAGCTTTTTCTTTGAATTGTTCTTGCATATGGCGGATAAGATCATCACTGGTTTCCATATTACTCTCATCCCCATGCTTACGTACCGCAATATTCAATATACTATCTAAGCCTAAAAGTTTATTTGGGTTCACAGCCTGCCTTTGTTGAGAAGTCATGTCATCTTCTTTCATTTTGATTTCATTTCTAGAAATTCTATCAAACAAGGACTTCAAGTATTCCTCAGGCAGATCTTTTCCATTATCAATGCCACGATTGTTTCTGATGAAGTCATCAGCAGACATCTTGTCCTTCACCATAGGACTGTGAGCATCTGTATTGAGCATTATCACTGAATAGGCAAGGACATATGCTGTGTCAGCACTGGAAAAAGCCTTAGGATTACATTTCCAATAACGTTCAGCAAACTTTTCCATTATCCTATCAATCTTTTGTGCCTCACCAGGTAGTCTAAATCCTTGAAGAAAGACCCGGATTGCCTCATCAAACTCCATCCCTTAAAAGTTAAAGGAATCTACATAGGCGTGCATTACCTTCAAGGATAACTCTTCTCTTTCACCCAGAAAATCACCGATCAATATTTTGTCCAACCCAGATGCATCTTTAAGAAAAGTAGCTATATCTTCCGATGAATCACCCACCTTGTTGGCATTGATAAGGAACTCAATTCCTTTTGTAGGCTTCCTATTAAAAAGTGATACCTGAAGTTCCAGTTTATAAGCCCGACGCTGCTCGATAGTTGAAACATCAGATGCATCATTTGGAGTTTCAGAATGAGAATCAGATCCTTCACCTAGGTCTACTCCACTTCCATTTGCCATCACGAAACCTCTAGCATCATAGCCATTATCAGCTGGTTCAACTTTCTTAACTGAATGGGGATCTAGAATCCGCAATTGTTTGTTCATCCAGTCTCCCATTGATTTTAGAACACCAACTAAGCTTTTCATGGCTTCAAGTTTTAGTACCACTTCCTGAGGTGGCAAAAGTGTGGTTGATACACCAGGAGGGACACCTTGGGCAGTTTTAAGAAGCCCGTTGACCATCCTTTCAAATATATTTGATGAATTGACATCGCAATCATAATTGATAAATATGTCAACCAATATCTGTAAATCAAAACAAAGTTTCTCTAGAAAACGAAGCACTATCATCTTTTGCTGGAAATTAGGTTGAGCAACATTTTCTAGAACCCTGAGAACAATCATGGGAAAAACACTCCAATTTCATCTTTCAACCCAGCTCTAAATCTTGATACCAGACTGATGAAGATGGAGCATGATAACTGAAATACGATCATAAGCGTTGAAGCACTGTTCTTCAACAATGATAGGCATAAGTACTGCTTGATGGCACCCAAAAACCTTTCACTAGTTCTGAAGACAGCTCCAGCATTCTCCAACAAAATTTTCAACAACTCCAAAGCCACAATCTTACCCTTCATCAACTGAGGATCAGAAGAGGCCTCCTTAGGGGGTGTCTTCATAGACAACTTACAAAGTGCCCTAAACACCAAAAAAAAAAAAACATCTCTCCTCAGCTTCTTCCCAATCTGAATCTCTAAATCATCATCCCTCTCAACTACCTCTCCATCCATCAACTCTGACTTGTATAGACAAAACTCTAGACTGATGAACCTGATCGTAATAATCCTGACCAAACTTCTCATAGAACACTGCTTGAAAGCTTGATGAATTCTGATACATGACAACTTGACCTTGAACAAACACATTGTCTGAGAAAATAGCCCACCACCACGGGTAACTTATAGTTGAAGCAAACTCTTGATAGTTTGACCAAGATAAGGTCAAACGTCCATCTGATTTAAACTTGAATGAACGTCTTTGCCATCAATCTCCTTGCAAAACCCTAAACACACAGAGAATAAGAAGAAACAAGCAAATTGCAAAACATTTTTGGTATTTTGGTTAGAGGTTAGTAAATAGAACCAAACATGAGAGAACCAAAAAGTATGATCTTGTTTGTGTATGTAATGATGCAAATGAAATGTGGGATCTTAGGGGTAAAAATTAGGGTATTACAGTATGCTAATGTGACCAAGCAGGTGGTAGCTAAATTCATAAAGAAGGACATCATCTGTCGCTATGGAATTCCCGAGCGGATCATTACTGATAATGGTTCGAACCTTAATAACAAGATGATGAAGGAGCTGTGCCAGAGCTTCAAGATTGAACACCACAACTCATCTCCTTACCGGCCAAAGATGAATGGCGTTGTTGAAGCGGCCAACAAGAACATAAAGAAGATTGTTCAGAAGATGGTTGTGACGTACAAAGATTGGCACGAGATGCTGCCGTTTGCCTTGCACGGTTATCGTACGACGGTGCGTACGTCGACCGGGGCAACTCCTTTCTCCCTGGTGTACGGTATGGAAGCTGTCCTACCGTTAGAAGTGGAGATTCCTTCTTTGCGAGTTTTGGTTGATGTGAAACTCGACGAGGCAGAATGGGTTATGAATCGCTTGAACCAACTCAGCCTGATGGACGAGAAGAGGTTAGCATCGATTGCATTTGGTCGCCTGTACCAAAGCCGAATGAAGAAAGCTTATGATAAGAAGGTGCGTCCTAGAAGCTTTCAGACGGGTGATCTCGTCCTGAAGAAGATTCTTCCGCCACACTCCGATCACCGGGGCAAGTGGACTCCGAATTACGAAGGGCCGTATGTCGTCAGCAAGGTCTTCTCAGGAGGAGCTTTGTTGTTATCCACGATGGATGGTGAAGATTTTGCATCCCCGGTGAACGCGGACGCAGTTAAAAAATACTTTGCTTGAAAGAGACCCGCTGGACAAAAAAGAAAGAGTCCAGGCAAAAAAGGGGCATCCCGGCGAACCAAAAACAGAATAAAAGGTTCGGGCAAAATTAGGGATATATTGAAAAAATGTACACCCGCGAAGTCGAAAACCTACACTGGGCGGCTTCGGCAAAAAAGGGTATCCCGGTGAACTGAAAACCCGTAAAGGGCGGTTCACGCAAAAGTTAGGGATTTGAATAAGCAAATGACTGCGTTCCGCGTGTGGACTTTCATTGTTTAGTGGTTTGGAGGACCTGAGGGCCGTTTATCTGAATCAATCTCTTCCGAAGCTGAAGCGTCGGAGAAGTATCGAAGGCGAGTGGGTCTTAGAGGGATCAACTCATGGTGTTCGTCTACGCCTCGTTGCCGACATTTGTATACACTGATGTATATTTATGTTTTATTTTTGTGCGGCTTCCTCATTCCAGGAGCTTGCCTCTGTTGTAAAACATTTTTGCCCATTCAGGGGTTCATCATCAATAAAATGCACATTATTCAGCAATTCTGCTTGTCTGTTTAGCATTTATCTGTTTTGTTTGCGAATGAAAACGCCGATGTTTTTGATAAAATGCACATACATAAACTTACGGGCCTAGGCCCATTGATTGTTGAAACAATTAATTAACTGAATATTGTCACGAGATAATAACCTGGATAGGCCCCTTTGAGAAGGGTATCTTGTCTGTTTGTTTGTGTTGTTGCAGGTGTAGCACCTTCCAGAAAGTGTGTCGTGCGCATCTCCGAAGCAGGGCGAGCCCTCTTTCTCCGGCAAAGTTCAGTAGTTTCTCCTCCGCAGAATCAGAATCAGAATAGTGAGCATTGATATATCTCCCCAGGCGGAGAGGATTCTCTTCCCCAAGCAGACGCATCCTGAAGGAACGTCACCTCATCAGCTGAGTCGAGGGCTGAAGCTCATGTCCCCAGCACCGGGTCACAAGTGCAGATTTCGTAGAAGTATTCGGGTACCGAAGCTCGTGTTTTCCCCAATAAAGTCACCACAGCGGATGTCTCCCCCAGCGCCGGGTCACAAGTGCAGGATTCCCAGGAAGCTATTCTTATGCCGAAGGATGCAGTAACTGATGGTGCCAGACTGAAGTCTCCAGCGGAATTGAGATTCCCCACCAGAGTTATGTTCTCTCCTGAAGTTGGATGATTCCCTCTTCCCCAGTAGAGTGTTGGAACAGCTGATGTTGTAATCCCCGACAGAGTTGCCCTCTCCCCCAAAGTCAGATGATTCTTTCTTCCCCAGCGAGATCGAAATTCCTCATCAGAGTTATACTCTCCAGTGAAGTAGAACGATTTATCTCCCCGGCTGAGTCCGCAGAAAAGCAGAATCCTTGGAAGCAGTTGGGACCATGAGTGGATGTTCCCTAACAGATAGTGAATAGCCGATGCTGTATCTCCCCAGAGTCGCACTCTCTCCAGCGAAGCAGAATGATTTCTCCTTCCCTAGCCGAGTTTGCAGATGTCCAAGAGAGCCGAATCCTTGGAAGGTGATCAGATCATGTTTAGTTGTTCCCCCAGTGGAGTGTGGAGCAGCTGAAGTTGTTTCCCCACAGAGTTATCCTCCCCAGAAGAGTAGCCGAGACGGCCACGCAGTTTATTCTCGCGATTGATATCAGCAGGTCCAAGTTCTCGTAGAGCTTCGTTCCCCTGCAGCAGTCAGCTGAAGTTGTTTGCCCTGCAGCAGTCAACCGGAATATCAATTCCCCAAACAGAGTCCGATTGATATTGGCGTGTCCACGTTCTCCTCAGCAGGATGATTCCTCTATCTGAGTAGTGCTTTCTCCTCGACAGGAGAATTTCCCCCTCGACATTTATTTTGCTGACGGGATCGCATCATTGTGCATGACTGCATAGCATTTAACACTGCATAGCAATTAACACTGCATAGCATTTAACGTTGCATAGCATTGTGCATGATTGCATGGCATTTAGCATAAACACATGTCATTCCCACCGTGTGGGGCATAGCGCATAAGCATATGCATCATAAGCATGATCTAGGTCATTATTACTCTTGCCTTACAGGTGTTCAGCCGAAGGATCAGTTACTCAGGAAGATTCCTGATATTCTCTCCAACAAGGGCGCTTTCTTAAGATGATTCTTAAGACCCCGGTGTAATCCCCACGGTCGCTCGCTCAAGATGATTTTTGAGATCCCCAGCGAAGTCTTCAGTTAAAGATGATTCTCGAATTCCTCAGCAGGGCCGGTTTGCTTAAGATGACTCTTAAGACCTCAGCGCAGTTTCCCGAGTTGTTCACTCAGGATGATTATTGAGCTCCCCCAGTAGCGTCCCCAGCAAGAGTTGCCCAGGAAGGTTCCTGGAATACCCAGCAGAATGAAGTCTCCAGCAAGGTCAGCAGTTCAAGATGATTCTTGAAGGTGCCCGACAGAGTGTATTCAAGATGATTCTTGAAGTCCTTAGCAGCGTGATATGTCTGTTCCAACAGTGATGTCTAATCTGAAGATTGACTTCGTAAATGCCTGAAGGCGATATCAGAAGGTTCCTGTGAGTTCAGATATCCTTGTTGATGAATCAACGCGTGGTTGAAGACAAGGTTCCAAAGTTTGTAGATATACCAAGATGATCCATGTTGGCCTGAAGACCAAGTCAGTTGTCCTGAGGTGATGATTAATTGCGATCAAGTGGATAGTGTTTCTTCTGACTGAAGTCGAAGATGTTTCTCCAGCTGAAGCGGAGTTTTGCCTGAAGGCAAAGCGTTTGAATCCCCGTAGAGTCATGAATGGCTCTGGATACCATTTCTCTGACTGAAGTCATAGATTTCCCAAGCTGAAGCGAAGGTGCCTAAGGGCGAGGTTATCCCCAAGGTCATGAATGACCTAGGATTCATTTTTCGGACTGAGGGCCGAAGTATATCCCTGACTGAAGTCACGGATGCTCTATAGCAGAGGTGGAGTTGCCTGAAGGCAGATCCATGTATCCTTGAAGGCCAAGGACCATTTCTTCAGACTGAAGTCGAAGATACCTCCTGCAGAGTTGCCGACGGGCAAAGTTTACATCCTTGAAGGTCAAGGATGTTTATCTTCAGAAGTACTTGAAGATCTTTTCTAGCTGAAGCTGGAATCGCCGACGGGCAGGGTTTCATCTATCTTCAGAAGAACTTGAAGATTTTCTAGCTGAAGCCGGAAGTGGCCAGGGGCCAGGGTTTCATATATCTTTAATGTTGAAGTTCTACGGCGGGCAGTGTGCAGCAGTATTCCGATGTTCGTTATGGTTCTGAGGGTGAACCCCAGATCAGAGTGTGCTCAGTTAAGTCTCTCATTCCCAGCGGAGTAGTTTCAAATACGCAAGTGTACCTTTTGTTCCATTTACCAGGGGTGAACCCCAGGTCAGAGTTGTTCAGGGTTGTATTTTCTCCAGCGGCGAGGTTGGATGTTTGTTCGACGGCGAGGTTGAACGTTTGGATTTGACGGCGAGGTCAGATCATCTTTTGTCCGGCGGCGAGGTTGGATGTTTGTTCGACGGCGAGGTTGAACGTTTGGATTTGACGGCGAGGTCAGATCATCTTTTGTCCGGCGGCGAGGTTGGATGTTTGTTCGACGGCGAGGTTGAACGTTTGGATTTGACGGCGAGGTCAGATTATATTTGTCCGGCGGCGAGGTTGAATGTTTATTCGACGGCAATGTTGAATGTGTTCGACGACGAGGTTGAACGTATGGATTTGACGGCGAGGTCAGGTTCTTTAAATCCCCATCAGAGATGATGTTTGTACGACGGCGATGTCCAGTGTCTCCAAATGATGTGTGTTTCCGACGGCGATGTCAGATTCAGTTCTCCAGCGGCGAGGTTGGGTGTTGTGGTTGTCTGAAGGCAATATCAGAAGAAGTTAATGTGGATAACTGACGGCGATGTCAGATCAGTATGTCTCCAGATAGTTGCCGTGAAGCTATTATTCCAGGGTTCGGTGAGTTGAGCAGTTGGCAAATTTTCGGGTTTACCGGTATTCAACCGTCTCGTACCTTGATTGGTTGAGAGCCGTTCGCTTCTCACCCAGTCAGGTTCAAGACGTTTGAATAGGGGCAGCTGTTGCACCCCAAAATTTGACCAACAATTATTTATTCATTGAGTGTTTGAAAGTTGATACCTTCATCAGAAAGTTCAAGAGATCCTCAGAGGAGTGGATTGAAACCAGGGTTGTGTGCTTCATAGCTTGAGAGTTGTGGGTGCTCCTCAGATGATTCTGAGACTTTGAGAATGAACTTGATGTTTTGAGAAAGCCTATGAGATGTCTTGAAAGCCATCATGGAGTCCAGAGAAGTCATTGTGCAAGAATTCAGAAGATTCAACCATGAATGGTAGAATTAGGGTTTTGACTGGGTCAACCCTAGGATAACTGAAAATTTGGAGAAGGTTGAGACCTAATCCAAGGGCCATGAGATCATGGAATGATGCATATAGATGTTATAAAAATGATTCCTAGACCAAATCATCATGATTGAGGAGTTTGAGAAGTTTCAAGTCAGGGTTTCTGAGGATTGGCAGTGAAAAAACCCTAATTTGACCCCTATCTTCCAGGCAGTTTTATCTCTAGATGTGATTGATATCTCATCTTCCCCACAACATGAATGTTGTAGAGCTTGTTCTTAGCTTTAATTTGAGTGGTGGAAGTCCTTGATAGGAGTTGCAGAGCTCAAGTTATGGTTTTGACAAATTACAGGTCAGCAGAGGTGTGTGAATCTGGGTCCTTGAAAGTCACCCAACTTGCAGACAAATTTTTTCCTAGTAGGATGATTCCTATGATCTCTTGGTCAACATGAATGTTGAAGGGCATCTTCTTAGCTTTAATTTGAGTGGTAGAAGTCCTTGATAGGATTTGTGGAACTCAACTTATGGTTTGAACAAGACAGGGGTATTTTGGTCATTTGGCAGTTATAGGTCATTTTAAGCAAAGGCCATATCTCCTATTTCCAAGCCTCAAATGGAAAAACTCAAAACATGAAAGTTGTTCAAAATGGGATTTTAAGCCTAGAAAGAAGGTCATGAATTGTTGGAAGAGCTCATAGCATGGATTTTCATGATTGGTTAAAAATGAACTAAAAATGGCTTATAAGTTTAAAAAGTTGAATTTGAAAATTGGTTTGGAAGATCTAGGAATCAAAAATAGGTCATCCAATATATCATTTTGATTGGAAACATCATTTTGAGAACAATGGTTTAAACACAATTTTCATTTGAGGCTTTAAAATGGGACATGCTTTGTAATATTGAAACTTGCATATTAAGGCACCTTTGGAAATCTTAACACAAGGCAAGAAAAAGGCTTGTTTTTGTACATTCCTTCTCAATATCTCATGTAAGGGTATTTTGACACAAAATTACAAGGCATAAGGCATGATACATGAGATTTTCAACTTGCCATCACATGAGATTTTCAAGCACTTTCTAGCTCATTCTAGAAGGATCTAGGAGCTTCCATGGATTATTATAAAAAGAGTGGATCAAAGTGTGATTAAAGGTTGGTGAAAGTTGGAGAATTGAGTGGAGAAGAGTGAGGTTAGATCAAGGTTTTCAAGAGGTTCCATTATTGCACTTCAAGCTCGAGTTCACCATTGGAGGCTTCTTCCATCCAAGTTTTTGCAAACAGAATCATTTCCACCATTGGAGGATCATCTGGGAGAAGAAGCAAACACTGAATCGTGCCCTACATCATTCTACCATAACTTCTTGACAGGTTGGTAAATGCATTCATACCTCTTTAATTATGCATAGATAGCTTAGATTCTAGGTGTAGATTGGTTAAGATAGGATAGATGATGAAATTCTGAGAATTAGGGGGCATTTCATGGAGTTTGATAGCAGGTGCAAGAATCTTTCATGATTGAGAACAAGCTGGATATTAGGTTTCAAGGCACGATTGATAGTTCATTGTGATGAGCATAGCGTGTTGAACAAGATTGGGTCATTAATTTTGAGTTTTAGAGGAATTGATCTCAGTGAGTTATGGTGGTACCAAGATCTTCTAGCTTTCTGTTAGGATGATTCAAGGAGAATTAATGAAAGTCACGCGTATAGTTTTGTTCTTTGTAATCAGTAGATCATTTTCCTTTTTGTAATTTTTGAAAACCATCAAGTGTGGAGAGAGAACGAGGAAGGAGAAGTATGGTGCATGGGTCGCGATTTCTGAAAACCCTAGAAATGTTTTGGGACGATGACTGGCGTCCGTTGGATCTCTCTGAATTCTTGACCTATTACTCTAATCCAACGGTCCAGATCAATTGGTAAAAGCGGAGGGAAATTCAAATGTCTAAACGCGGCATTTTGTTTAATGAAGTTTCATGGGCTTAAGTCAGTTTCGCTATTCACACACCCATCATCAGCCCAACTTGGAAAGTACGCGTGAAAAAATTGCTGGATACACCCCTGGCGCGTTTTATCTTTTTTTGTTTTTTCTGATTGATTACTAGGCTCAGCAACTTATTTCTATTCCCACCCCCAGACTTGGCCCAATGATCAGAAATAACTGTGGCGCTTTACTTTTCTCACCCCCTCCCATTTATTTCTTATTCTTTTATTTTTTTAATTTCTTTTAATTCTTGGCATCTTATAAAATTCATAAAAAATATAAAAATCAATATTTTTCATTTCTTATTTTTTTCACATAATCATGATTTTGTCTAGAAAATTGATAAAAAATAAAATTCCATTTTATTTTTAGTTTAATATTTTTTAGCATATTTTCTTGTAAATAGTACATTTAATTGATTTTGGTTAACCCTTGATTTTGTACAATTTGTTTTAGGACTTTCCCTTAGGGTTTTTGAGCCATTCTTTTTGGCATAGTTAGGTATTGAACCCTAGTTTCATGTAGGATTTATCTCTTGATTTTTAGATTAAAATTTGATGTAGTTTGATTGTTAGACATTTAGGTGCTCTAATTAGGGTTTTAGGTTGTATAGGTAGACTTGAACAAATTTGTTTTGGGGTTTATAGGCCAAGTTAGTGTATGGGAAATATATGGGTTAAGGGTAGGTATGTATAGAATCCCCTAGAATTTTTCTAGAATATTGTATGGTGTTTTAGTATTTTTCATTGATTTTTGAATGTATGGATAGTATGTGTGTTGCTTAAAGGCATAAGTTGTATTGTTGTGTTTTCTTTCCTCCTCTTTTGAGTGTGTGAGCTTTGAAGATTGAGTTGAAGACCTTGTGGATCATCATTGAAGCTTTGAAGACTTTGCAGAGGAGCTTAGCCTAGCTTTTGTTGTTTTGTTTATAGGATCATAAGTACATAGGTAGAGCTTTAGATAGAATACTTCTATTCAATAAACAAGGAGTGTCTTATTCACCTCCTTCCTTCTCTATGACATAAAGTCCCTTAAGGGTATTCAACTCTCTCCTTTGGAGGGATTAGTGACCTTGCCCTATAAGGTAGAACTTTGAGAGAGCCTTTCCTTTGATGTTAAGTCCTCAATGGCATCCTTTGGAAGTCAGTGAGTACTGTAACATCCTCACCTCATCTTGTTGACTGAATCTTGTTTGCTGGAGCAGTTGAGCCATTGAAGATAGAAGCTGAAGCTTTGAAGAGAATGATTCCTTGAAGATTGTGAAGATCAAGTTGATGCCTGAAGATCCCTGAAGATAGTGAAGCCTGAAGGTGGAGCTGATCAAAGGAGCTGAAGCTCAAGGGAGAAGATGAGTTGATACTCATGATGTAGGGTTGATACCTGGAAAGCAAGTGATCTCTGAAGTCTGAAGAGTGGGTTGCTGCTGGAGGAGCTGAGGCTTTCTTCTGTTTTCTTTGATGTATTGTGTGTTTGTCGGATTTGTCTGCTGCATTAGACTAAGCCCATCTAGAATAAGTTCAGTCTAAGAGCATGAGTGCATCTGATTGTATTGTTACTGCTTGGCTTTGCTTGCGGGTATTTGGTAGAGCCCAGCTCCCTTGCCCATGTGTTTATTTTGCCTGATGGCATTTTCATTTTCTTTTGTCTGTATGATTGCAGTTTATCTGTTCATTGCTTGATAGCATGTTGTTTATTTTCAGTATGATTACTGTTATTTCATGACTGGCTTGAGGTCGAGACGAGCTTGTGGAGGCTGAAGCCCCACACACATTTCCTCCCTCACTTGCATTGCATGCATTTTACTGTTAAAGCTGATGCTTTTGTCTGTTTTGGGTGTATCATTGACATGATCCCTTAGGACTCTCATTTCCTTTGATAAGGATTTGATGATAGAATTTTAGGTTGAAACCTATGCATGACAACATCTAGGAGTTCCCTGTTCAAACCTCAACCATAGGATGAATCCATGGCATGATAACAGTAGGACTTGATAGTCTCCCTCCTAGTTGGGCCTGTTCTCTTCTCATCTCAAAGCAATTTAAGACACAGTAATCATGAATGATTTCTTTCGTACGCTACGAGCCTTAAGCTATCTGAGAAAGGATTGTGGGAGAGTTTCTTTCTCACGGTCTGGATGTTTAGTATGGTACCCTTTGGGTGACATGCGACGCACTCACTCTCAGGTCATAGTCTCTAGTGCGGTCGAGATCGCAAACATAATAAAAAACACTTCTTTTAGGAGATAAGCCGTAGTTGCCCGAACTACGTTTGCTCTGATCTTCCATGCTGTATGGAAGTACGTAGGCATAGGATGCGACATCCTAGCGAGCAACCTTTCCCCGTAACCCTTCGTAGGCCGAACTACGTTGACTCTGATTTCTCATTCTCTGATGAGAATACGTAGGCATAAAGTGCGACGCTTTGCCGAGTCATTTTTCTTTTTCAGCCAGCCTTGATAGGTAGATAGATTATAACCAACCCGTCCAAGTAAACAAACAAGCGAGGATCCCATCGAGTACGATGGACGTGAGGGGTGCTAATACCTTCCCCTTGCGTAACCGACTCCCGAACCCAGACAATGGTTGCGACGACTTTGTCTTACCCTTATTCGTCAGGTTTTTCCGATCGTTTCCTTTCCCGCTCTGAGGGATAAATAACGAAAGGTGGCGACTCTCCTGTCATGCCGGCACCTTATTTTCGCGCAAGCGACAACCTCCTATGACTCACTTCGACTTTGAGCACCCGGTATTTCAGGCCGAAGAAGAGATTGTTGAAGATGGCGATGTTCCAGAAGAGTTGTCTTGGTTGGTAAAACAAGAAGAAAGAATCATTCTGCCTCATGAGGAAGTCATTGAGATCGTCAATCTGGGGTCGGAAGGGGTTGAAAGGAACATCCGTATAGGGGCCGCGCTGCAGAGCGACATCAAGCAAAGATTGGTTGAAATGCTCAAAGAGTACAGTGATATTTTTGCTTGGTCGTATGAGGATATGCCTGGGCTGGATACGGATATGGTTGTGCACCGTCTGCCGCTAAAAGAAGAATGCCCGCCGGTTAAGCAGAAGCTCCGAAGAACTAGACCGGACATGGCTGTGAAGATTAAGGAGGAGGTTCAAAAGCAGTGGGATGCTGGTTTCCTGGCTGTTACGAAATATCCCTCATGGGTCGCTAATATTGTGCCAGTACCGAAGAAAGAAGGTAAAGTGAGAATGTGCGTAGATTACCGTGATCTGAACAAAGAGAGCCCGAAAGATGATTTCCCACTTCCTCACATCGATGTGTTGGTCGATAACACCGCTCAGTTCTCCGTATTCTCCTTCATGGATGGATTCTCGGGCTATAATCAGATTAAAATGGCGCCAGAAGACATGGAGAAGACTACCTTCATTACGCCCTGGGGAACATTTTGTTACCAAGTGATGCCCTTCGGATTGAAGAATTCTAGGGCAACGTATCAGCGTGCAATGACGACTTTCTTTCATGACATGATGCATAAGGAGATCGAGGTTTATGTTGATGATATGATTGCCAAATCCCAGACGGAGGAAGAACATTTGGTGAATCTGCTGAAACTGTTCAAGAGGCTTAGGAAGTTCAGGCTGAGACTGAACCCTAACAAGTGCACCTTCGGGGTGAGATCGGGTAAACTGTTGGGGTTTATCATGAGCGAAAAAGGAATAGAGGTTGATCCTGCGAAAATAAAAGCAATACAAGAAATGCCGACGCCTAAAACAGAAAAAGAAGTACGCGGGTTTTTAGGGAGGTTGAACTACATCGCTCGGTTCATATCTCACCTAACAGCTACGTGTGAGCCGTTATTCAAGCTGTTGAAGAAAGACCAGGCTGTAACATGGAATGAAAATTGTCAAAAGGCGTTCGATAGAATAAAATAGTATTTGCAGGAGCCTCCTATTTTGATACCTCCAGTGGCAAGGAGACCCTTGATTATGTATTTGATGGTTCTTGAGGGGAGTATGGGTTGTGTTCTCGGTCAACATGACGAGACAGGGCGTAAAGAGCATGCGATCTACTATCTGAGTAAGAAGTTTACTGACTGTGAGTCTCGATACTCAATGCTCGAAAAAACTTGTTGTGCGCTAGCCTGGGCCGCCAAGCGTTTGAGGCAGTACATGCTAAATCATACAACCATGCTCATTTCGAAGATGGATCCTATCAAATACGTATTTGAAAAGCAGACACTATCTGGGAGAATTTCCCGTTGGCAAATGGTTTTGACCGAATATGACATCCAGTATGTTTCGCAGAAGGCTATAAAGGGGAGCGTGTTATCGGAGTATCTTGCTGAGCAGCCTATTGAGGACTACCAATCGATGAGGTTTGATTTTCCTGACGAGGATATCATGTACCTGAAGATGAAAGATTGGGAAGAACCGTTTCCGGATGAAGGACCAAGGACGGATTCCAAGTGGCAGTTGATCTTTGACGGAGCTGTAAACTCCTATGGTAGCGGAATAGGGGCAATCATCACTACTCCACATGGGTCGCACATCCCATTTACTGCTTGATTGACCTTTCCGGTTACCAATAATAAAGCCGAATACGAAGCTTGTATTATGGGGCTTGAAGAAGCCATTGATTTGCGAATCAAAAATCTGGATGTATACGGAGACTCAGCTCTGGTGGTGAATCAAATAAAAGGAGAATGGGAGACACGTCAGCCCAATTTGATACCGTACATGAATTATGCAAGGAGATTGTTGCCTTTCTTTGACAAGGTTGAATTGCATCATGTGCCGCGAGCAGAAAACCAGATGGCTGACGCCCTGGCTACATTGTCTTCCATGTATAAAGTTAACTTCTGGAACGAGGCTCTCAGGATTGTTATCTCTCGGCTTGATAGGCCCGCATTCATATTTGCCATTGACGAAGCATCTGATGATAAGCCCTGGTACTTTGACATCCAGAATTTCCTGAAAAACAAGGAGTATCCGGCTGGGGCATCCAGTCGCGATCAGAAGACTCTCAGGAGATTGGCTGGTAATTTCTATCTAAATCCGGACGGTGTCCTATACAAAAGGAATCACGACTTGGTGTTGCTATGCTGTGTAGACGAGAAAGAGGCGAAGTTGCTCATGGAGGAAATACATGAGGGTACGGTTGGTACACATGCTGGTGGGCATGCTATGACGAGAAAGCTGCTGCGGGCAGGTTATTTCTGGCTAACTATGGAAACTGACTGTTTCAAGTTTGCGAAGAGGTGTCATAAGTGCCAGATTTATGCGGATAAGATCCATGTGCCTCCGAGTCCTCTAAACGTGATGTCATCACTGTGGCCATTCTCGATGTGGGGAATTGATATGATTGGAAAGATTGAACCGACGACATCTAACGGACACCGGTTCATTTTGGCAGCAATTGATTATTTTACCAAATGGGTGGAAGCGGCATCATATGCTAATGTGACCAAGCAGGTGGTAGCCAGGTTTATCAAAAGAGATATCATTTGCAGATATGGAATCCCTGAGCGGATTATTACCGACAACGGTTCGAACTTAAATAACAAGATGATGAAGGAGCTGTGTCAGAATTTTAAGATTGAACATCACAACTCTTCTTCTTACCGACCCAAGATGAATGGCGCTGTCGAAGCGGGCAATAAGAACATAAAGAAGATTGTTCAGAAGATGGTGGTGACCTATAAGGACTGGCATGAGATGCTACCTTTCGCTTTGCACGGTTGTTGTACGACGGTACGCACATCAACCGGGGCAACCCCGTTCTCGTTGGTATACGGAATGGAAGCGGTGTTACCACTGGAAGTTGAGATTCCTTCCCTGAGGGTATTACGAGATGTCCAACTTGACGAGGCAGAATGGGTGAAAGACAGGTTGAATCAGCTGAGTTTAATGGATGAGAAGAGGCTAGCTTCTCTAGCATACGGTCGGTTGTACCAGAGCCGGATGAAGAAAGCGTATGATAAGAAGATGCATCCTCGGAGCTTTCAGACGGGCGACCTTGTGCTGAAGAGAATCCTCCCGCCGCAAACAGATCACAGGGGCAAGTGGACCCCAATTACGAAGGGCCATACGTTGTCAGAAAAGTCTTTTCAGGAGGAGCTTTGTTGCTGTCCACCATGGACGGTGAAGACTTTACTTCGCCTATGAATTCGGACGCAGTTAAAAAATACTTTGATTGAAATTGACCCGCTGGACAGAAAAAAGAGAGTCCAGGCAAAAATGGGGCATCCCGGCGAACCAAAAACAGAATAAAAGGTTCGGGCAAAAATTAGGGATAAAATTAAAAAGATGTGCACCTGCGAAGTCGAAAACCTACACTGGGCGGCTTCGGCAAAAAAGGGTATCCCGGTGAGCTGAAAACCCGCAAAGGGCGGTTCACGCAAAAGTTAGGGATTTAAAAAGCAAATGACTGCGGTCCGAATTTGATGCTGCATTGCTTGGTGGTTGGGAGAATAATTTGGGGATTCGTTTATCAGATACAATCTCTTCCGAAAGTTGAATACCGGGAAAGCGCCAGAGTCAGGCGAGTCATAGGAGGATCAGCTCATGATGTTTGTCTGCATCACGTTGCCGACATATGCGCAAATTTGATTTGTCACTGTATTTATGCTTCCTGTGCATACTTGTATATTTGTTGTGCGTAACTTCCTCTTTTCAGGAGTTACATCCAGTGTACAAAACTCTGCCTATTCAGGGGCCTAATCAATAAAACATGTTATTCAGTATTTGATACTTGTTCTTTACTGTTCTTTATGTGAAAAACGCCAATGTTTTGATAAAACTAGCAGTTGCATAACGTTGCTGGCCCTTGCCAATAATTGCTAAAACTTCAAATTGACTGAAAATGATGTCACTAACGCTAACTTGAATAGATTTGATTGTATAGACTGGTTTTGTCTCGTTTGTGGTGTTGCAGGGTTCTTGCCCATGTGAAGTGGACGACCAGAAAATTGTAGTCCTAACCAGAGGCTCGTGACGAAAAGACTTGAGCATCATGTGAAGTGAATCCCCATGCAGGTCGCACTTCATGCCCGAAAGCTGAGATGACACAGTTCTTTACTGAAGAAGGATCAATTTCCCCAGCTAGTCGCAGCTTATCCAAAGGATACTCTCCAGCAGGTCAAGATTAATGCTCGCCACAGGATGTCTATCCTTAGTCCCGAGTTTGTAAACTGTGGCCAGATGGTTTACTTTCCCCAGCAGGGTCGTTTACCCTCAACAGAGTTTTGATAACTTTAAAGTTTGTAAGCTGTATTCAGACAGTGGTGTTTCTCCAAAAGGATTCTTTATCCTCAGCGGAGTCGTTTAGTTTTCAGCGGATTGATAATTCCAGAGTTGTAAACTGTGCCCAGACAGTTCATTACCCCCAGTAGGGTTGTGTATTCTCCCCCAGCGGAGTCACTCCTTGAGTCCAGCGGAGTTGGTTAATATTCCCCGAGAGAGTCGTTTCTTCCCCAGCAGAGTGTTCTCTCCCCAACAGATGTTTTCTTTCCTCCCCATGGAAATTGAAGGGTTAAAGCTCTCCCCGGCAGAGTTTGTTGTATGTCCTGGCATTTACTTTGCCGGAATACTTGGCGGTACCCGTTCCTTCCCCAGCAAGGTGGTATTTGTCCTCAGCATCCGTGTTGAAGCCAGCTTATCAGAGCTGTTCCCAGCAGTCTGAACCCGCATTTGCATTTGCATGCATTATCATGTTTGCATCCATCTAGAAAACGCGTAGCATTTCCATGCTGTATGGAACATTACGCCATTGTCAAACATGTGCATTGTGAAACATAAGTCCGGTTGGTTAACCTTTTGCTTTCAGGTGTGTTTCTCAACAGGAGTATGGAGTTCTAACGCCCAGATGTCTTTTCAGACAATCAAGGTCTTGCCGTGAGACATATGATGATGTGATTCAGTTTATTATCATCTCCACAGAGTTACTGATTGAGGTTTTCTCGTATCCGATCAGCAGACTGTTTTGTCAAGTTTGTTGCTGCAGTAGCATCTCAGGGTTCCATGAATCAAAATTTCAGAAGTGGTCGCTTGTTGTCGGAACGGGTGTCGGTCATTGGTTTTCAGAATATCCCCAGCTATGTTGATAGAATTTATTCGTGTTGACGGAAGGTGCATCCTGATGAGGACAATTTATGCCTATGTTGATAGGATTTCTTCGTGTTGACGAATCGACTTCCCGTGTTGACGGAATATGGAGTCCTATTGAGGACGAAGTTTGCTTTCTCCGTGTTGACGGAATATGGAGTCCTGATGAGGACAAGTTTTATTCCTCCGTGTTGACGGAATGTGCGTCCTGATGAGGACAATTTATGCCTATGTTGATAGGATGTATTCGTGTTGACGAATTACTCCTTTCGTGTTGACGGAATGTGCGTCCTGATGAGGACAATTTATGCCTATGTTGATAGGATGTATTCGTGTTGACGAATTACTCCTTCCGTGTTGATGGAATGTGCGTCCTGATGAGGACAATCTATGCTTATATGGATAGGATTTCTTCGTGTTGACGAAATGGGAGTTCATATATGTACAAGAATGGTATTCCTATGATGATAGGATTTATTCGTGTTGATGAATCTATTTTTTCCTCGTGTTGACGAGACGTGAGTCCTGACATGGACAATTTATTCCTATGTTGATAGGAGTTCCTCGTGTGATAAGACGCAAATAAGATGTCATTGCCTATGCTGATAGGATCTCCTTGTGGTGACGAGATGCGGATAACTCATCCCTAGTGAAGTCGACAAGTTTTATTTCTCTGTGTTGACGGAATGAGGATTCCTGATGAGGACAAGTTTGATTTCTCCATGCGGACGGAATGAGGAGTCCTGATGAGGGCAAGTTTTATTCCTATGATGATAGGATTTCTTCGTGATGACGAATTTATGGCTTTTCGTGTTGACGAAATTTAAAGGCAATTGTGGATAAGATTTTTCCTGTGATGATGGGATTTTTACTCGTGTTGACGAATTTGTTTCTCTTCTGGTGATGACAAGTTTAGTCCAGTTGTGGACAGAGGTGTTTTTACAAAGATAGTTCAGTACCTGTGGTGTTACATGGGTGGTGGGAGTCAAAATCAGAGTTATTCTCCGACGAATGATCTGTTGTTACCGTAACAATCAGGTTCGCTCGACGAATGTCGTTCCCCAAGCAGTGGTGCAGTTTATTTCGGCGGTTGGCAAATTTCAGGGTTTCTTTGGTATTCAACCATCTTGTACCTCGAATGTTTGAAGGCCGTTCGCTCTTCACCCAGTCGGGTCCAAGCCGCTTGAATAGGGGCAACTGTTGCACCCCGAAATTTGACCAACCGGTTCCCATATCTAGATTATGTTTCAACGCATTTTGCATTTGCATGCATTGCATTTTCTCAGTCAGATGGATTTTATCGGGATTTGCAGCCCCTGGCGTTTCAGGCAGTTCAGACCGGTTTGAATAAGCGTATTTTGAGAATGGGTGCTCGTTCCCTGTGTTTTCAGGCCATCTCAGTGCCCGGGTTTTGTTATGGTTGCGCAATCGTTTTATAATCGATTTAATCGGCCTCCGGGCATTTTTTAGGATTTTTCTTTTTACTTTCTAGTTTTTTAATGCATTTAATGGATTTTTAATAGGGTTATTTGTTTTTAGATAGTAAATAGGTTAGTATTTTGTTTATAGAATTTAATAGTTTTTTTAATAGTTTTTTAGAGTTTTAAATAAATATTCCTTTTTTTTTTAGAGATTTAATAGATTTTAAAATTTTTTATTCTTTTAGATATTAGTTTTTTAATAGAATAGATTTTTAAATAGATAGTAAGGTTTTTAGATTTTATTAAATTTTAAGTTTTTTTTAAGAATAGTTTTTAAAAAAAAAAGGATTAAATGTTTTTTAGATTTTATTAGATTTTAATTATTTTTTCATTTAATAGAATAGATTTTTTAAATAGGATTAAATGTTTTTTATAGATTTTATTAGATTTTATTTGATTTTTCAGATTTAATTAGGTTTTTTTTAAATAGATATAGATAATAAATCTTTTCTGTTTTTTTTATATAGATTAATTAGGGTTTTATTAATTTTCATTTTAGGATTAATTAGGATTAATGAGAGATTTTAATTAGGTTTTACTATTAATTTTCGTTTTAGTTTAATTAGGGTTTTATTGTTAAATTTTTGTTTAGTTAATTAGCTTAATATCCATTTTGTTTAGTTAATTAGTCCTTAATCATGTTTAATTCACAGCATTAGTAACTGGGCCAGGATCCAAGTCTGAAGACCAAATCAAGGGTCCATTTTCGCATGCCAGGTGTCCTATAAATACAGCGCCACGCGTGGGTCCAAGTTTCAGCCACCTCATTTTCAAACTCACTCAGAGTTCGCCACGTCACTCTCACACACACTCAGACTCTGCCAACACACAACCCACTCTCCTCTCTCTTCCACACGTGGCTCCCCTACAGCTCCTTCTACCCCCACGTGTCCCCCTCTCCCTCACCCTCTGCGCCACCTGCCCCCTCGCCTGAAGCCTCCACCGATCGGCATGCAAGTGTCGCCGGCCACCCCAACCGCTCACCTTCGGTCACTCTAACCATCTTCGGCCGCCGCCTCTCCGCCGTAACCACTCGCCGGAATCTTCAAACTCGTCAGAGACTGCATTTCTTCATCATCTCCTCCACCTTGTTCATCCTTTTTCCCAGAAGATCATCATGCTCTTCATCTTTCTCCATCCAGATTCACCCAGAAATCGTTGATGTTCATCAACCTTCATCGTCAACAATCATCAGAGCAGCCGCCAATTCATCAGTTCTCCAGATTTCTTCAACCGTCGTGAACAAACTCATACACTTTTTCTGGATTCGTCAATCTTCATCCAACATTCTTTTTCAGGAAATCTCATCAACTTCATCGCTCGTTCTTCACGTTTTTTCCAGCAACTTCAAGATTCTTCATCAGTTCATCCGTCTCCAGATTCCTTCAAGGCTTCCAAGAGTGTTCGTCAGAATCTCCAGATTCTTTAATCTCCCCGTAACAGCCTTCAAGAAGCTCAAGATCCGTCAGCGCGACCATAAGCCTTCAATCGGATCTTCAACTATCAAAATCTCCTCGCGAGGTTGTCAATCTTCATCAATCTCCAAGATCTTCCTCCAGACAAATCTCCAGATTTCACACTTCATCAGGTACGTTTTTCTTCGAATCGTTGTTTGTTGTTGTGAGTTTGGATGCATGTTGAGTGTCCTGATTAGAGAGAGGTTTAGGTTTTGTTTTAGGTTGAGAGATTGAGAGGTGGAGAGAGTCTCAGAGAAAGGGATTAGGATAGTGGCGCTAGGGTTTCGGTGGAGAGGGTAATGAACAGTAGTGAGGGAGAGTTTAGGAGAAGTTTCGTTTTGTTTTGCTGAGGTTGTGAGTGGATTGGGCTCGGGCATTAGGCCCAGTTGGGGTTGCTGATCCATCCCCCTTCGTTTACCATTCGCACCCCCTCTCCCCTTTGCGTTTTGGTTTGGGCCTTAGGCCGTTTGCTGTTCGCACCCCCCGTTTGGGGCCCAAACGTGAATGCAAGGCGTTTCGTCGCTATCGGCACCCCCCCCCCCCCGTTTGTTTTTTTTGTGTTTTTCTGAAGCTGATTGGACCCAGCGCAGTGACATCTGCACCCCCACCTCCTGGGCCCAATGTATTTCTGAAGTGGATATTTGCTGTTGCCACCCCTGTTTTTCCATTTTTATTGAGTTTTCATATTATTTGCATATAGTTTACTACAAAAATCATAATAAATCCAAAATTAATCAGAAAAATATTTCAAAAATACCTCCATGATCTTGGATTTATTTGTGATTTTATGAAAATAATAAATTTCATATTCACCCATTTTTCAATTTTTAATTTGATTTTTCCCATTTTATTGATTTCTTTAATTTTGTACATTTGATTCATATTTTTGTAAATTTGCTTGTGACCAATTGGTGAATAGTTTGGAGTTGATTCTTGTTGGGTTGATTAGATTAGAAGTATAGGTTCCCTTAGAGATTTATCTCACATTTTTGTGACTTAATCTTGTTTAGTTTTGATTAGAGAACATTAGGTTAGTTAGGATAGGGTTCAAACTCAACGTAGGTGCATTATAACATTTTATTTTGGGGGTTTTTAGCATGAATTAGGTTCTGGGACATATAGGGTATGTAGGGTAGATGTAGAAATCTCCTTAGAATTAATCTTAGAATTTTAAATACTATAGTACTATTTTTAGTATATTTTACAAATGGAGTGTTTGTTTGGTGTTCCCACTTGGGTTTTTTAATTGTGTTCTTGGGCTTTTGGGCTTTGATATGGGGTATGGGGCTTGGCTTGAGATTATGGAGCATGAAGACATCAAAGGAGAAGATTGAAGATGATAATCAAATGTTGAAGCTTGAAGATTGTTTGTGCTTGGAGTTGATTGAAGACATAGGAGATAGGAGATAGGTAAAGCCTTAGAATAGAACAAATTCCTTCATAAACATGGATAACTTCCTTTGCTTCCATTCTTCTCAATGATTAAAAGTCCCTCCATGATATTCACATCCCTCCTTTTGAGGGATAAGTGGTTTTATCTAGGAGGTAGAACTTTGAGGGAAACAGTCTGTTACAATGTCAACTGTTCATAGACTTCCTTTGGTTGTCAATAAACTGTTTGACATTCAATCTATTCTGATAAATCAATTCTTTGCTGGAGTGCTTACCTTGAAGGAAGAAGCTTGCAGAAGAAGACCTAGTGCATTGAAGATTGAAGAAGGAGGAACTTGTGCTGTCAGAGCTGTGCAACTGGTGAATTAGGGTTTTACTGCTGTCTAGAGCTATTTGATGTCTGATGCTGTCAATTGTTTGAGATTCTGTGCTTGCTTGAGCTTGGTGATTTCTTGGAGATGGAAGCTTGTTGTAGCTTGGGTATCATTGGAGTTTGACTTTGGGGTTCATTGGAAGATTGTTGTTAATCAACTGTCAGAGTTGGGTGTTTTTCAGAGTTGCTGCTGTAGGAGCTGGTGAGCTGTCAGAGCTGGTTTTTGGGTTTATTTTCTTTGCTGCATTGTTTGTTATTTTTTCCCCTTGGGTTTGAAGTGAAGTCGTTTCACTTTGCCTATTGTTTTCTAGGTTCGAGGTTGAGTGGGACTCCCTTGCCTCGCTTGTACTGCTGCATTCATGCATTTTACCGCTTTACTGTATATATGCTGCTTCTTTTTCGTCTATCCCCTAGGATCTCTGTTTCTCTCTACGCAAGAGTGAAATATGACAGACATTAGGCTCTCATCCATGCATGACAACATTAGGGTAGTTGTTGATTCCCATTTTAACCCTAGGTTTTAGAGTTCTTTCTCTTCTATCTCAAAACAATCAAAAAACACAGTAATAAGATTTCAAACATCAATAAAAGACAGTTCTTGCGTAAAAGACTGTAAACCAATCAAAAACGTCATTTTTGTCCGCTTGGACCCGTAATCAGGAGAAAACCTTTTTCAAAAGGATAAAAGATAAACAGACAAATCTGTGTCTTCCGTAGCCCGAACTACGTTTGCTCTGATCTTTCATGCTGTATGAAAGTACGTAGGCATAGGATGCCGTATCCTAGCGAGCAACCTTCCCTTCCTTTCCGGTAGGTAGGCGAACTACGTTGACTCTGATTTCTCGTTTCAGACGGGAATACGTAGGCATAAAGTGCGATACTTTGCCGAGTCATTTTCTTTTCTTTTAACCCCAGACCTGTAGAATAGATAGAATAACAATCCGTACTAGAAAACAAGCGTGGATCCCGTCGAGTACGACGGACGTGAGGGGTGCTAATACCTTCCCCTTGCGTAATCGACTCCCTAATCCAGGATTTGGTTGCGATGACCATTCCTTTCCCGTCTTTACAGTAGGTTTACTTCGAGCGTTTCCTTTCCCTCCGTTGGGATAAATAACGCACGGTGGCAAATCTTCTGTTCAGCCGGCGCCGATTTTCGCCGTAGCGACACAAGAGCACAACTTGAGAGAGACACTTGGGAAGGAAAGTATCATGCGCTTTCTTCCGAAATAACAAGGCTCATCAGAGAAGTGCAAGAAAAAGATGAATTGATAGATTGGCTCGAACAACGAGTGATTGATGAGGAAGCGACAAAGGAGGATTTATTTTTCTCCAGTATGAAGCCCACTCAAAGTGTTCACGAATACTCAAATATCCCTCCAACCTCTGGAGCCTGGAAAGGAATAGTGGATAAATTGCAATACTTTGCATAAAGTGCGATACTTTGCCGAGTCATTTTCTTTTCTTTTAACCCCAGACCTGTAGAATAGATAGAATAACAATCCGTACTAGAAAACAAGTGTGGATCCCGTCGAGTACGACGGACGTGAGGGGTGCTAATACCTTCCCCTTGCGTAATCGACTCCTGAATCCAGGATTTGGTTGCGATGACCATTCCTTTCCCGTCTTTGCGGTAGGTTTACTTCGAGCGTTTCCTTTCCCTCTGTTGGGATAAATAACGCACGGTGGTGAATCTTCTCTTCAGTCGGCGCCGATTTTCGCCGTAGCGACACAAGAGCACAACTTGAGAGAGACACTTGGGAAGGAAAGTATCATGCGCTTTCTTCCGAAATAACAAGGCTCATCATAGAAGTGCAAGAAAAAGATGAATTGATAGATTGGCTCGAACGACGAGTGATTGATGAGGAAGCGACAAAGGAGAATTTATTTTTCTCCAGTATGAAGCCCACTCAAAGTGTTCACGAATACTCAAATATCCCTCCAACCTCTGGAGCCTGGAAAGGAATAGTGGATAAATTGGTGATGGAAAATGCAATTCTGAAGAAGTTGAAGAGGCCTCGTGTTTGAAGTTTAGACTAATGAACTTAGTTTCTTGATGTAAATTAGGCTTCTTGTATTGTGTCTCAAAAGTTGTAACTTTTTCAAACAATGAATGAAATAAGGGTTTGGGACAATTGATCTTCTGAGTTTTGTAAAACCAGTTTGCATTTGCATTGCATCTTTGCATTTTACTAACCATTTAAGGAAATTCAAAAAATTTCTTCTTGCAGACATCAATATGGAACGACGAAGCAGGTTTCCGATTCCGAACCTAAGACTGGGTAATCTCAACACCCTAGCAAGACTTTTCAGGAATCCCGCCGCGTTTATCACAAAATACGGAGATCTTCTGCCATGACTCAACACTCTAGTCAACGAGGACATGCTGCAAGCACTCGTCGAATTCTACAATCCAGTATATCACTGCTTCGTCTTCCCAAATTTCCAGTTGCTTCCAACAATAGAAGAGTACACTGCTTACTTGAGGATTCCTTTCACCTTCAAAACTTATTATGGAAAACCAAGAAGGAAAGATCTTGTTAAGGCGCAGAACATCAGGCCAACTGAACTGCCTGCTGAATTAGTAACTAGGAGCGGTTTCTGTAAAATGGAAGCAAGACCATTCATGGAGATGGCTGAATTTCATTACGACAATAAAAGTTTGGGTATCTTTGAGGCAATCCTGGCGTTCTTGATCTATGTCTTGTACCTCTTCCCATGTTGTGATGAATTCATCAGTGATGAGGCCATCCGACTCTTCCTTATTAAGAATCCTATAAGCACTCTGCTAGCAGATACATATATCGTCATCCATTGCTAGAAATTATATGATCTCGGACAATTCTCATGCTGTACAGCTTTACTTAGCAAGTGGTTTATCTCTCATTTGCCCAGAACTCAGGTTCTTTGGAATCTCCCCAACAAAGAAACATGGGTTGAAAAATTAATAAATCTCAGAAGTCGTGGTAACCTAACAACAACGCGACTATAGATCACCTGAATCTAAAGGGTGGTAACCTACACCCCCTAGTGGAGGCCGACTACACCATCACCGACAGACAGATGACCGCGCCACCATCTACCACCGGCACCACCATTAAATACACCCTAACTAAGATGTTCAATTCTAACCACGTGCAATCTAAAGCGCTTAAGCAAAGAAAAATAGAAAACAAACAATGGAAATAAGTACTTACGTGGTTGAGGAAGATGAACTGGAGAGGATAAGATCCTGGTTGAACCTCGTACGATGGTCGGAGCAAAGTAGACGGTGGCGGACGACGGTTGCAGAAACGGGCACAATGGAGGAAGGAAGTAAAAGTTCTAAATGAACGGACTCCTTCGTTATTTATAAGTAGACTCCAGGCACGTGCTCGCATCATCATGACCCTAGCCTAGCCATCATCTCACATTTAATGCAACACACGGCTGAGGCACACGTGGTATCCCCACTCTTCACATTCCATCAACCGTTGGGCTCCCTAGGTCTCAAGATTCCCAGAATCACGGACACGAGGAAGTGGTCACCCAAACACAAGGAGACGTACGACGACTATGCCCGGAGAGCAGGCCACCCTTAAGTCATCACTACCATGCTCGGTAGCAACGACTTAGGGGGCTACTGTTCTGGACTGGTCCAATGGCTAGGCATGACCCAATCTATTTCTGCTCACATAACGGCCTAAATTGCCTAATTCCAACCTCGTAGGGGAAAGAGTTTACCTTTCTGCCCCTCCAACAGAGGAAGCTGACCTATTTATCCTTGGTCACAACACTGCTCCCCGTCCATCTCTATCCGTCACGCACGGTTCCACCATCCAGAACCAGTCAAGACACTTGTGCCCGTAACTCTGCCTCTGCCCGTCACAACGGCTAGTTATGGGCACGTCAGCCCGTTTCAACGACTATTTCTGGCAGTCACCTATTCTTCGGGAAACGGTTATCTCGCCCCGAAAATAGGGACCAATGACCAAGCGCTGGGGGCACTATAAAAACCCTCTCACTTGAGAGGGTCAGGTATCCAATTTCTTACCTAAACACACATATTTTGTATTTGCTCGCTCTCTTGCTCGTTTTCTTACTTTAGCATCGGAGTGCCTCGCAGGTACACCCCCTCCTCCTCTTTTACATCCAGCATCACAGACGTTCGTCTTTGGCCCATATCAGATTTTGATCGTTCGGTAAGATCAATTATTTTATAACTTAATTTTTTTATTATTATTAATTTAATTTTTTGTAATAAAGTTTAAAAATTAAAAAAAATCTTGTATCCTTGTTGTTATTATCATTATGCAATATTAATTATAATTTTTAAATTACTTTACATTATTATTATTATTATTTGCCAAGAAAATCTATTTTTAATTTAAAATTTTCGTTTTAAATAATATATATATTTTTAAATAATTAATTTTCAATTTTTTCAATTCTTTCTCAAAAAATAAAAATAAAAAAAGGGTTAAAATATATATATCTTGTCTTAAATGCATTCTTATTTAGATATAATTAGATTAATTCTATTTGATTCTATTTTAACTTAGTTTTAATATGGTTTTATTGGATTGCTTACTAAAACTATAAAAAAAATTATAAAAAAAATAATCTATAACATATATAAAGGCAAAACATGGTGTTTTAGTGTAACCTATTTTTCTACTAATTTTACCCTTTTAATGTATAATTCACAATAATTTCCATTAAAACCACTATTATCATCTTTCACATAACTTTCTATTATTAACTTACTATCTAACTTCATACTAACTTTCTATCTAACTCTATACTATTAACTTTCTACATAACTTTCATTTAAAATTAATATTAAATAAAAAATATCATTTAGATAGGAAGTTAATAATAGAAAATTATGTGAAAGATGATAATAGTAATTTTAATGGAAGTTATTGTGAATTATACATTAAAAGGGTAAAGTTGGTAGAAAAATAGGTTACACAAAAACACCATATTTTGCCTTTATATATGTTATAAATTATAGATTAATTATTCTTTATTCCATCATTATTATTATTATTAATATAATAGTTAGTTAATTGGTTTTATGAAGAAATTATTAATAACCATTAAGAATTAATTATTTATCAAAAAAATAAAATCAAGAGAGCGACATATTAATACACACGGTTTATACCATACAAATTCAAAACATTTCCTATTTTTTTTTAGTGCATTTCTTTTTTTTATTTCTCACTTTTATTTTATTTTATTATTATTATTAATATTATTTAGTATTATAAGAATCACATTATTTTTATAGGTATTATTAATTTATAAAGAAAAAAATAATGAATTTGGATTTTAACTTTCATTTTGTGCACTTTTTACAAAAAAAAGGGGTCAAAAGTTGTTTTTTATTTTTTTTATTTTTTTAGGTTTTAATTATTGTTTTTGTATTTACTAATTTGGTATTTTTTAAAAATAGAATTTTTCTATTTTATACATTTTCTAACACAAAAATAACCAAAAAAATCATAAAATAAAAAATGATAGTTTTTTATTTAACTTTTTGTTCAAGTCAATTTCATTAAAGTTCTTGATTTGATTTTCTCTATTTTTAGAAGAAGAAGAAATATATTTCTTTGATGCTAATTTTGTTATTGCTCATGATTTCAATTTATTATTTTTCTCTTCTAATAACCTAGTTTTTAGTGTAAATAGGTTTTAATTTTACACTTTTTTGACATCCATAATTGACCAAAATCAATCTAAAAAGTTGTTGTTCTTCTCACTGAAGAACAACAACACTGAAATCCCAAAAGCCTCCTTCATCATCATCGATCTTTTCAAAAAGGAGCGAATAAGGAAAAAGGATTACGAGGAGGTTGAGATTAAAAAAAACATAAAGGGCAAGAAGGAATAAAAAGAGTTAAATCTTACTATTTAAATTGGGGACAACCTCCTCCTCGTAGGTTGGTGCTCTCTTGCTATCTTAATACTTGTTTGACATGTGATCTTTTGTTTAATTCCTAATGCTTAAGATTTTAGTTTGTTGTGGATTGTTTGATATTGAATTTTGTGTTTATTTATTCTATTATTTAACTTTCTTATTAACATTATTCTAATTGCATAAAAAGTCATAAACAAAAAAAAATGTCAAACTAATTATAAATTTTTTATATCAAATACCATGAATTAAAATGTTTTTTTTACTAAAATGAATCAAAGTTTTTTTAACAAAGTCGTAACATATTTAAATCTGAAGAAAAAAGACTATTAAACTATTTAAAAAAAGTTAAACAATGATTGTGAATCAAAATTAACTTGTTTTCTTGCAAGTCTTAATATAAATGTTATATTCTTCAACATTATGATTCAGTTTCTTTACAAACGCATAACATAATCCAATTAGGGGTAGCAAAGCGGGCGGCCCGTCCCATTTAAGCCCTTCCAAAAACAGGGCGGGGCAGACGCGGGTCAACATAGACGTCCGAGCTCAAAAGTCAAATCAAACCCGTTTACTAACAAGTTGGCGGGCCGGTCCACCAATATCTTTTTACAATTTGATTTACTAAATAATTTACAATACTGTTAATCATTACCAATGAGACCAACAAATTTTAACAACGTATAGTAAAATTTTAACAAGTCTTAATGTAAATGTTATATTCTTCAACATAAACAAAAAACGTAAATATAATACCAAAAACTTAAAACAAACACACTAAAATCCCAAAAAATCAACAAGCACAACCTAGTTAAGGACATCTAGGGACTCAAATCAAAAAAATAAACTAGCACAAGTTAAACAAAGACAACTAAGTAAATTTATTAATATTTAATAATGGAAACATCTCAAAAATAAAACAATCCAAGAAAAATTAAAGCTTCACTATTTTAAAATTATCAATACAAACAATAAGCATATAGTTGAACATTTTAGTATAAAAAATTAAATAAAATGAGAACTCAAATAGGATAAAATACAAATCAAAACTTTATTATCATAATGAGAAACAAACCATGTGCAAAACTTACCTTATAGCTTTAGAACACGACTCCAATGATAACGAGTAATAGAAAATAGAAACGAAAGTATTCTCTATGTTTTGTAATAAAGATTTTTCCTACTATGAGTGAAAATAAAGAAAGAAGCTGAGACCAATTAATATTTTCAAAATGTGGTGTTTATGGTTATGTGAAAAATGAATATTAGGGTTTGAAGAAACGAGGGTTGTTTTAAAAGTATGTCTACTACGTGCCACGTTAATATTGTTTTAATTACAAGTAAAAAGATTAAATATTTTAACAAAAAGCCCGTGGGAAATACCCGCTCCTCCCCTCCCTCGAACCGTTTTAAAAGTGGGTTAGGCAGGGCGGGTCAACCTAAGACACCGAGCTGAAAACCTTGCCTCGAACCGCCAAAAATTGTTGGTTAAATGAGCAGGCTTGTCACACCCTCACTTTCGCCCTTTCATATCATGCACTCATCATATCATCATCATACCATGGTGTATATCGAGCATGTGGATTTACAAGGAAATGACAAGGAAGGTTTCTTTGTTTCAATATAAGGAATGGATTGGTTCAGTGGTCATTCATCTGGTTCAGATGAGGATTTGACCTAATCTTGATCAACAAAGGAAAGACGTTGTGTATCAAGGGCCATGTTGAAGAAAAGTTCATCATCTAAGGGTTTCTCCCAGTTGTTTGCTTCACAAGTCATCTCTTTATAGATGGTGAAGAGGATTGAATCAAGATCCCCTCTTTATATGGATACTTGTTAATTGGCCAGAGTTTGCTTTGTGATTTTATCAAAACAAGTCATTCTTGCTATTTAAGCCACGAATTATGATCCCATCAGTCCGTCAAATAGGATTTGTTTTTTTTCCGTGAATTTAAGATGCAATTAAAGGTTAAAGTTTGTTGGATAAAATACAAATCAATTTAGATTTGGGAGTGGAGGTTAGTATGGTTTGTTTTAAGGGAAGTGAGTTCATGGGTCTAAATTTATTCAAAGTTGTCAAGGATCATTTGAGAGATGCATTTGAATGGACTCCGTAACAAGAAATTTACTTGAAGTTTAAGGCATGGTCATTTGGTTTCTATTTGGATTTAAGTTGTAATTTCAAAGAAAATTGTTTTAGAGAATAAGTGTTTCGAGTGTTTCAAGCTCGTTTGGGAGATATGCTTAAGATAATGGTTTCAAGTTTTAAAAAAATTGGTTTCAATTGGTGACATGAATTATGCAAGCCACATGTAATCATTTATGAGCCATGTTTTCAAACCATAAGAATTTTCAAGTCAAGATTATCTTCTTAGCAATTTTAGAAGTAAGAAACCGAGGTTACATTTAATTTTAAAGCAATGTAATTGCAAGATCAATTGGATTCAAAATGACAGTAAATTTGGGTATAACACAAATTCAAGGATTGTTTTTTTTAAGAGGAGTGGCAAGAGGAATTCAAAGACCATCACAAGGATCCATTGACTTATAAAATTAAAAAAGGTCATACCAAAATCCAAAAGTCTACAAGAGGGACATAATGTCACAAAAGATACAAATCTCATTCAAAATTCAATTTGAGATAACAAGTCCAATGGCAAGCCAAATTTTCAAGTGAATTACAAAGTGTAAAAATTATATTTTTTTGGAGTAATTACAAGAGATCATAAGCATTTTTTCTATTCCTAAGTCAATTCATCCCTTATACCAAGTTTCTTGCAAATTCCAATTCATCTTCATGTTAAAGACTTCATGCCAATCAACCTTGTGTCCATGCCTCATCTACAAAAAATGCACCAAGTGTGGTTAAGATTACCATTTCAAATTTAGTTCATCACATTCAAATTATAAAAATAATGTTTCATGATTTTTTGAAATTCTGAGAAGTAGATCACAAATATCCTAAGAGATGTCGAGACATTGATCTCCACTACAAACTGAACAAGGATGAAACAGAAATATCTTTTTCTCTTAAACTTAAGAACACTTTTAACCTTCAAGGTCAAAACAATGTCATGATAGATGTTCCAACATTTGTCAAAACATATACATAAGATCAAAAGCTCAGAATGAATAAAACATGACAGAATGAAAAATAACACAAGATATGATGACCTAGTTTGGTGCAATTCACCTACATTTGGGGGCTACCAAGCCAGGAATGAATTCAATATTAGCAGTATTAATTTAGAGCTAAAATCCCCCATTTACAACTCCTCACTTAATCACTATCCAGTGCAATTCTATCTAGAAATCACCATCTAGATAAGAGAACCCCATCTCAATTCCTAAATCACTTCAATGATATCTAACAGTTACAATCTCCAGCAACTGCATCAGACATTTCAATTGAAAGACATTCCTACCAACACAATATTTAGTCAAGACTCTTGGCTAACAAATATGCATGGATTTGCTTAAAAGCTTCATCCAAGAACAATACACAATTCATTACCTACAGGTTTCTGAATCTGTAAAACTATGTCTACCACAATGTATCAATCAATACGAATGGTGACTTACAACACAAGAAAGTACACGACTCTCAAAATCCTAAACCCTTATTTTCTACTTTACAAAAGTCTTAATAAGCATTCTTATTCTACCCTAGGTCTTGGTCTTCCTTTTATAGCCTTCTGTTGTCCATGGGCTTCGAAGTCTCTGTTTAATCTTCCCTTGACCTGTGTTCTGAATGCTCTTTAAATCTTGGACCAGATCTGCAATAAATATGTTAAGAGATATAAAACAGCAGCGCCTATTGTACCAGACCAAGATGTCATGACATCTGTCTAAAATACATGACAATTGGTGAAGATGTTATAAAATCTTACTCAATATTAGTATGAAACCAAGTTTTACCAAAATTTAGCCAATCATACCATGGAACTAACATCTTTCAAACCAAAACCCATAGAAATTATGTTCATTTCAATCATGCCATTCATGCTACCACATCATATTCTATTCAACCATTTCAATTTCAATTCAAATAATACCCAAACCATATCAATACATAAATCAATTCTAATTCATTCAACTTACATTCTAACTAGCATCCTCAAAATTCAGAATTTCAAACACCATTCAAAATAGCAAATATGGTCTAAGCAGATTGAGACAAATAATGCAGAAAATTCAGTAAGCAGGAATACGCATATTCACCAAAATAGAAAAAAAAAACATTTATAGCATAAAAAGCATCAATAGACATGGCTGGAAAACAGAGGTTCCAAGCACAGACAAACAAGTTAAGAGATAGAGATAAGATCAAAATGCAATAGGTAGTACAGACAGGTAAGATACATCATTTTGGCAAAAACATTTTTTGGCATCTTGAAAGCATAAGCAAGACCTCTTCATTTTAACAAACTCAGTAGCAATACAACATGAAGAAACCCTAATCTCATTGATATAAATAACAGGCAGAATAAGCAGCAGTGGAGGGGAAAAATCAAGAAATAAAACCTAACCAACAGCCTTGACAGAGAATCAATTTTCATCACTGAGTCAAAACTTCAAACACCCAAAAAGCAAAACCTCCATCAAGAACAGCCAAATTTCTACGAAAAGGATACAAGAGCAATCCCAAAATTTTCTTTCTTAAACACCATTGCAACAACAACGAATAAAAAATCATAGAATCAAGGGAAGAATAAATGATACCTGAGTTCGTCGTTTCAAATAGGTATAACATTATTTCATTTTTATCCTTTTGTGCTGATGTACTTCATGATAGTATTTGAATCATTTTGAGAATACAAAAATACAACATACATACACACAAATATACATACCAAAAAATATAAAGCAAACAAGCGCTAGGATTGACTCGCATAGGGAAACAGAAGTCCCCAACATAGTCGCCAGCTGTCGCAACTGCGAAAAACATCCGGCGGAAAAACAGAAGAGTCGCCACCGAACGTTATTTATCCCAAAGAGAGGGAAAGGAAACGATCAAAGAAAACCTAAAAGAATGGAAGAAGACACGGTCATCGCAACTAAATCTTGGGTTCGGGAGTCGGTTAGGCAAGGGGAAGGTATGAGCACTCCTCGTGTTCATTGTACTCAATGGGATCCACGCTTGTTGTCTAATCTATGGGTGAAAGTTATCTAAAGCTACTGCTAAACGGGGGATGGAAAAGAAAAAAAGGAGACTCGATAGGACATCGTCGCCCTATACCTACGTATTCCCTCGTGCAATGGGAAAGTCAGAGTCAACGTGGTTCGGAAAACTACGGGTGATGGGGGGAAGGTTGCTCGCCAAGACATCACCGTCTTGTGCTTACGTATCTTCATCTGGTATGAGAAATCAGAGCAAACGTAGTTCGGTTAAATTAGACCACTGGTTGGTTAAGTGTTTTTTATGAGCGATGTTAAATCTCCATTCCAGCAGTTAGGGACGATGCCTGTTTGCAGTAGAACGGAGAAACAATATACTCTTTTCTGAAAATGATTTTGAAGAACAGTCCCGAAGGATAAAAAGGTTTGAATTTGGTTTGTTAGTTTTAGTGAAGTGGATTGAGCTAGTTTGGGACTCGCGTCGCACTAAAGACTATGACACGAGAACGAATGTGTCGCATATCGCCCAAAGGGCATACACTAACCACTCTAGACAAGCAAGGAGAAACCCACAACTCATCATTCCTCATGTACTTAAGTCTCGTAGCGCATGACGCTTATCATTCTTTATTAAGTGTCTTGAAGAAATTTGAGGTGAGAAAAAAAGACACAAGAAACACTAAAAGGGAACTAAGAACCCTAATGTTATCATACAAAATGACCCTAAAGTTGAGGTCAAGGAGGGACTATCCTAATTGATATCATACAAAGGATTGAAAGCCTAATGTCTCTCCTACTCCCATTCTAAATAGAGGGACTAGGAATCCTAAGGGATCATGTGAACAACACAAGTAAACACCTTACTAATCAATCACAAATGAAAACAAAAGCAAGACTTAAACAAGTCATGAGAGATGAGAGAAGGGAAAGGAATGAAATAAACAAACACACAAGCAAGCATTGAACTTGATCATACACAAACACAAAGCATACATCATAATACATCATCAAAGGAAGATCTACATGTCACACCCAAATCACAAGATTGGAGATCAAAACACAAAGGCAAAACAAAATGCCCACGCATGACCAAAATGACTTAAACAACTTAGAAAAGGTGACACTAAACAATGAAATGAGGAGAGAGATAGAGTGGGGCAGCAACAACATCATGATTATCAAAATCATACATTCATTCATGAACATACAAGGAAAAACATCCAAACACACCTTAAAACAAACTCATGCATTCAAATCATTCTCAAAGAAAGACACATACCACAAAAGCACCAAGAGATGAGTATCAACTCATCAAAGTTAGAAACAAATTCAAATGACATGATCAAAGCCCAAGACAAGTCAAAACAACACATCATCACATCAACAAAACAATTCAAGTTTCACTCAAACACAAGTAATCAAAGTAGACTCAAACTAAGTCAAACCTCATGTATGGGCAAATCAAAGACCAAGTCACAATCATGTGCTAATTAAAAATAGAAGAGTGACCTGATAAAACCCCAATAAATACTCAAACTCAAGTTGAGCCATCCAAGGACAAGTGTGCAAAAGATCAAGACATGGCATGAAAAGAAACACCATCAAATGCATAAAACAAGGCAAGGTATGCAAGGTATCGAGCTGATGTCTAGTGTCACACAAAATAAAATGAGAAATAATCAATAAAATATCATCAAGACCTCAAACCAATGCTCAAATGACCTATACACATGTGCCTATGTGTGAGAGAAAAATTGGCTCAAGAAGCTTAACACATTGTCTTAAACATCAAGTCAAATTTCAAAGGTCAAACATAAAACCACTTTTCAAAATAAATTAATTAAAAATATTGAAATTAAATGAAAAATAAAATAAAAAATTATAAAAATTAACCTAAGACATTGAAATAACAGAAAATTATTTGTGGGGATTTTTCATAACGCAAAACTATATCGTTTATTTGACTTGACTTACATGAATCTATTTGCGATTATTGTTAATTTATCTTGATTTATATTCTATTATACGGTTAATTTACTATGTTTTGAAGATTATGGAGAATTTGGATTAAAGAAAGAAAAGAAGAAGAAATGGAAGGAAAAGAAAGAAGAAAGAAAGAAATAGAGAAGAAAAACAGAAAAGCATATTTTCTAGGTGTGACGGTCGTCACAGACTCTACCACGACTGTCACGAGCATCACTTAGATGTGACGGTCGTCACAAGCTCGTCACGATCGTCATGACCCTAAGTTCAGTTCGTTCAAAGCAGAAGTGGCCACAAACACCCTCAACTTAATTTCTTCCTACAGTTTCTCCTTTTCTCCTACACTTTCTCAATTAACTGTCCACTACAGGAAGTTACTCCCACTTCCTCCATAACTCATGCATGATCTTTGAAAGTTGGGAAATGAAATATCTCCTATAAATAGGCCTTAGATCCACAACTTTTGGGGATCCAAGTTTTGTACGCGGAAACACTACTCATAGTTTTTAGGCAGATATTATCAATGTAAAAGTGGTAGTTTTCTCACATCGAGAAACTACTACACCATTAGTGTTTAGACCTACAATCTATGTAATGCTTGGATCAATCTTACCTTCGATTTAATTTCATCTTTTATTTCAGGTTCATTTACTTTCAGCGTATTTATTTTATTTCCTTTAATTTCCATCATTTACTTTTACGCTTTATCCTTCTGCCATTATTACTGTTTCAAGATTCTACCCTTCTCTACAAATATCGCTTTAAATTATTTATCATTATTGCATTATTATTTTATTTAGTATGTTTCCCTCGAGTTCAATTGTTATGTTCATGTTATTTTCATATAAATTAATGTCTCGGTAAATTATGTCTGAGTCTGGTGTATGAGGACCGTCGTTACCGACGGGACTCAGTAGAAAATAATAGGCGTGAAACATCAAATAAATTATGTCGTGGTTTTAGTTTTTAGCCGTAATTTGGGTAGCTTTGTCGCGAGAGCGAGAGGTTGCTTACCATTTCTTTGTCACGAGAGTGAGAAGCATATTAAGGTTCAAGCTGGCACGTGAAAGCGTGGGGTTTGAACCGGATAGTAAAAACTAGGCATTAATTTTAAATACAGCAAAAGCTCTTTAAAATTAAACGGAATATATTTATTTTCAAAAATTATTTTTAACCCCGAATGGGACAGCGAGAGCGTACATTCCGCCTTAAAAATATGACCCAAGTCAACAACCAGCATGAGGCAAATGTCTTTAAACGAGTATTTTCTACGGAATATAATTAGTGCCTAAAATATATAGAGTCCCTTAGGAACACGAAATCCATATTCTTGTCTCTCCTTATTATTATTATATTTTCTAAGTTTCATTTTAATTTCCTTTTTAAACCAAGTAATCATTAGCCTTAGCTTTACGTCGTAATAATAGATAACGGTAGGTTGACATTGGTCTCTGTGGGTTCGACAATCTTTTATATTACTTCGATATTTTTGTGCACTTGCGGAGCATCAATTTTTAGAAATAATTGGAAGTATTTTAAATAAAATCAAAATGAAAATAGAACAAAAATAAAATAGAATAAAATAAAATAAAGAAAACAAGTGGGGTACAAAACTAAATTCAGTATGAACTGAATTCACGTTGGAAACACAATGGGCCCTCAAACACGGTGGTGTGAAAAGCATAAAGAACAAAGCCCAGTCCAAACCTAGACACACCCAGCCAGACACGTCGGAGCTCATTAATTGAGTTGGCAGTGACATGTAACATCCGTTGGCTCACATAAAAACACGTCAACACATTTGAATTCAAATAAGGGCGCCAAGGCCACCTCAGCTCGTCTCTCACCTTCAGACGCTGGAGCCCTAGCTCCGGCCGTCTTCTCTGGCCAAACCTCACCGGAGCTACCTCAAAAATCCCCAGAAATGGAAACAAACAAGAACCCTCCACTCAGAATTCCATGTAGATCTTAAATCCAGCCTTAAATTTTAAAAACAACCACGTTTACATGATGAATCGTGAGGGAAAATATTTGAGCACACAAACTGAAAATCAACCAAAACAAAGTATCATGCTATGCAAATATTGCCTACCATAGGTAGAACTTCAGATGTACCCAAAATGACCCTAGTATGCCTCTAGAATGAGAGGAAACGAGTTGTGAAAATTACCTAGTGGAGTATGTCCATTGCTACTTCAAAGTTTACTGTAGAGCTTTCAAAAGACGCAGGGTGCCTCCTTAGAGCTTGTAGAACTCAAATCCAAGCTTAAATGTCTTTGAATCACCTTTTAAACCTTCAACTGAATCTGAACTGGCAGTGAAGATAATGCTCACAAATGGCTATTCTTGCATACAGAAGGTATCAAACAACTTAAGGAAGAGGGTATGAAGTAAGATTGAGTGAAAAGCTCAAGGAAATCAAGGATTCGAAGGAAAAGATTTCAGAGAAAACTGAGAGTTTAGGGTTCTATTTGATTTCAAATGGAGGCTTCCCTTTTTTAGGGTTTTGCTTTTGGCTTATATATGAAGTTCTGATGAGGTTAAAGAAGCTTTAACCGTGGTTAAACATGTGGTAACAGGTTCTGTAAATTTGAGAGAGAGAGAGAGAGAGAGAGAGAGAGAGAGAGAGAGAGAGAGAGAGAATGGATTCAATGGTGGATGGTGCATCATGGTATGAGTTATGGCATTATAGCTGTTGTGGCTGAGTGGAGAGAAGGATCAAAGGGAGTGTGTAGTGGTCAGGCTTGTGGCTGCTTGCTTGTTTCCTTCTTTGGCCAAGGTATTTCAAAAATGACACAACATAGTACATGCCTTGTTGGTCTTGTTTTGGTAATATTTTGGGGCATGAAAAGAGGCCTCATGCGTGCAGATTGAAATAAGAGAAATGCTGCAAGGCTAGGTTGAGAAACATACCAAACCATTCATGAATCATGCCTTGAATAAAATCCCAAATCACCTACTTTGAACCACCATAGCTTGATGAATTTGGCTCCTCCTGATTGGAACTTGGGCTCAAATGAAAGCTAGCATGATGAGGAACAATTATCATGTTAAAGGAAACTTAATTTGCACTTTGGAAGATCATGAAAATTAAGCTTGAAAACCATGCCATAAAATCTGCCTTAAAATAACTTAGAAAAATTCTAAGTTATAAGTTTTGACATAATTGAAACTTTGAATCCACATAACTTGAGCTCTAAACATCACATAATGATGAATTGGTACTCAAAATAAAGCTCATAGGATAGGGAACAACTTTGATGTTGGACAATAATTCATTTGGAACCTTGATCATGAAGGAAAGTGGCCTTGAAAGTGACTGAATCAACCATGAAACTTTCCATAATTGGAAAGTTTCTAAAACCCTAATTTTCCAAAAATGGCAAGTTTTAAACTTCTTGATTTTTCATGATCCCTTTGACATTTCTTGATTAATCTTCATCCATTGGCCATGTTGAACATGAGGAACATGATATTGACCTCAAAAAGTCAGGAGTTGACGTTTTCCCTGCATAATTGACTTTTCCCCCCAAATTCACCTGATTTGCAATTGATTGACCAATTGAAGTTCTTCTGGTTGAAATTGATGATCAATCCTCTACCCCTGAATACCTTAGGACATATGAAGGATCATGGAATCAAGATTTTCTCAAAGAAACAAGCCTAGATTGATTATATGTAAAACCCTATTTTCAAGTCATAAAGATAGAAGAGAATGACCCAAGCTCAAAACAACATTTCCTCTAGGTAGATTGAAGAATCTCTTAGACAAAGATGATTGGTGAAGAGAGATGATGAAGCTTCAAAATACTTTCTCATGAAGACATCATATTCCCAAACTCCAACTTTAGAACCAAAGATGGAAAACCATGATTCCCTTGTATGATGTCCCAAGTGATGTTGAGACGTGCTTTGACAATGAAGATACACCCTTGTGTGAGCTTCAAAGATGGAGCTCATCCCTTGAGTAAAAATGAGATATCTTGATCCCCTGTCTAGAACCAATGTTATGCACAAATGCTAATGCAAGATGATGTGAAATATGAGCCAAGATAACAAAAAGAGAGTGGGCAAATTTTGGGGTGCTACACGTAATAACCTTAAATTAACACTACAATAACTTATTATACTTACTAACTACCGATTCTTTAGAATGTTTACTCCTAAGGCCTTATTGAGAAAACCTTTAATCATCTACCCTTATTCCTACGTCCATAGAGAATTATAAGTGAGATTAAGCAATCAAGCATCAAGAATTATTTCGGTTCCCATAGGGGTATCCCTAGTCCTAGGTGATATCTACTATAGGATTATCAAAAGCAAACCCTTACTAATGAGGGTCCAACTTACTTGTTAATCGTAAATCTAACCTTGTTGGTCCGATAGGGTAAGCATTAAGAACAACTAGAGATCAAATCAGTTATTAAACAAAGGAAATGTCATTGCAACAATAATATCAGAGTAATTACATATTCAAATCAGGGACACCCCCTATAAATGAGGGGTTTAGCTGCTCATAACAATAAAGGAAAACGAAAGAAAAGTTATCATTACAGAAAATCAAAGGAAATCAATCTTCAATTGTGAAAAATCTTGAAAATATTACTCTGTGGCGAAAATATGAGTTCGCCAACCTCCAAAACGCCTTTTTCTCTCTCCCCTGGTTCACCCCCTGGTTCAATCGCATTCTGGGAGTAAATAGTTAGCTTCTGGGCTTTGGTAATTTATGGGCCTCATTACGCGTAATGACCAAGTTGTTATGCGTAATGCCCACAAGAACACCCCAAGTATCATACGCATAACCACTTTTCAGGCCATTTGCGCAAGCTGATATGCGTAATGACTTGCCGGTTACGCGTATCAGTAGAGGGTGGATTTTTCCCTTTCTCTATTGATTCACGTATCCTACACGTACAGGTGAGGTCCATACGCGTAACAGCTAAGGCATTACGTGTATGAACAACAGAGTCTTCAATTTTTTTTTCCTTCTGCTTTTTCGCTCCGGCTCGATCTTACATCTCGCATTTGATTATCTGAGCTTCCAAACCTGTATTTGACCTGAAAAATACCCAAAAGTGTAAAATATCCTTGAGAAACTCAAAATCTACGACACGCTACGACAAACCCTAATTACGACTAAAACACATGTAACTTCATACAGTTTACCTGACTTATTGATGATTACCAGATGATTCTATGATGATTACATAACATAATTGGTGACTAATCACAACCCCAAACTTAGCTCATTGCTTGTCCTCAAGTAACATAATGAATTCAACCGATCATGTCACCCAAACTTACTGTAAAAACAAGATTTACCAAAATACCTCTGAAATCTTTCGCACTGGGCCCCTTGGTATATTACCTTGGATTTTTCTTTATACTTTTCATAACTAGCAAGCCAAAAACACTTTTACTTGGAAACACTGCTTCACCTGTCAGATTATTTCTCACTCTCACCAATTCTCTCGGGTTAGAGTGTTTAACGCTCAAGTCAGAGTAAACAATATCATATCAGTGATTTGAATAAATTCTCTCCTCTTATCAATCTGCATATAACATACACTTTTTGAGGTCTTTAGGGTTGTAACGGGGCTTGGGTTATAGGTGGATATGAAAAGGAACAAGGGTTATGATTAAGAGTTAGCGAGATCATCCTTAGCGCTATGTTGTTTTTACGATATTTTCTCTTTTTTTTGTGGGTGCTCTGATTATGTCGGATGAGTGCAAAGAAAAAAATTCTAATTTTTTTCTAGGGTAAGACATTATTTGTCAGATCATTTTATTTCACCCTCTTTTGCTTTTTCTTTCTTGCACTCTCCGTTTAAATGAATTGTTTTTTCTTTGATGCCTAACTACCCCAAACTTAAATGTTGCTATTCTAACAGCAACCCCAAACTTAAAAGTTAGCATAGCGTAAACGATGAACCTAAAGACTTTAAATAGGGTAGGAAAACTATGGGGCCATAGGTTAATTAGATGGGTGTAAATAAATCAAAAGGATACAGGCTGAAAGGGGGTAAACGAGGGATAATAGTAATAAATGGACGGCTAAAAATGCTCTAGGTGATAAACAAAAACTTGCCTCAGGGTGTGCTCCTATAATTAATAATTTAAAAAAAACGTATGCAAACCATGAATGATAAAGATATACCTAAATATTCTCTCATGATGATATATGTGTTTAGCCTTTTCTGAACTCACCAGGATGGATCAAACTGACAGCTTCCACAATGTCCCTTTGTCTAATGCTCTGTGGATACCTTGTTTGAAAAGCTTATTTGCCCAGTGCGTCCAATCATACACAGAGGTGCAAATCAGCCAGAATGACGGACATAGAGAATTTTCCATTATATTGCGGAGGTGATCCGTATCATCCACTATTGCATGTAAACCTCATGTAGCTAATCAAATAAAGCAGTACTTATACGCGTATGCTACTAGGCGTTATGCGTACTGATATTGTGTTACACATATGATACACAACAATTTCCTGAGCAAAATAGGTTTTTACGTAATAGATCATGTATCACAGGCTGATATGCGTATCCTACATGTAACACGTCCCATACGCGTAATTCAGATCTCGTATGAGACTCTCTTACGCGTATGATACGCAAGTGACCAGAG
Organism: Lathyrus sativus; assembly: GCA_963859935.3. Taxonomy (NCBI): domain Eukaryota; kingdom Viridiplantae; phylum Streptophyta; class Magnoliopsida; order Fabales; family Fabaceae; genus Lathyrus; species Lathyrus sativus. The sequence goes on from OZ012735.1 coordinate 925,303,785, forward strand.
GGACCCCATTTTTGTTGGTCGTTACGCGTAACAGCTAGCACATTACGCGTAATGGCAGTGAGACCTCATTTTTTCAAAAACCAAAAATTTTCTAAGTAAAAATGCGATATTATGGTTTCCTCTGACACATTTGACTCGAGCAGCGTGCAACTAAAACATTAAAACTGAAAGAAAGAACAAAAATAAACGATACAATTATCCATGGGTTACCTCCCATGCATCGCTTTGTTTAACGTCGCATGGCTCGACGAATCACTCTCCATTGTTATGGGGGGTATTTCAGCTTCCATACTTTGTTGCTTGACTTTTCCGCAACAAAGGACCTGTCAGATTCAGAGATAACTACAACTTTGTGTATCAAATCACATCAAACTTTTCTATTCTTGACTCCTCGAATGAATTTTGGAGTCTCGCTTTATGCTTTGGATGCCTGAGATATTGCTACCTGATAAATTACACCAGAGACTTTTTCTAGAAGTAGTTTAGAATGTTTACCTGTTTTCACTGTTTTGATCATTCCAACTTAAGGTTGATGGTTTTCCTCTTTACCTCGCTTTTTGATGTCCAACACTTTTAAAGTTATTTTTTCATCAAAAGATTTCAAGGTTAGAGTACCTACTTCAATATCAACAGTGCGCCAACTAGTGAGCAAGAATGGTCGGCCAAGTATGATGGTAGTATCTTCATCTTCTGGGATATCCATAATCTCAAAATCAACTGAGAAGGTGAAGTTAGCAATCGTCACCAGTACATCCTCTGCTAGCTCATATGACCTCTTAGTCGTGTGGTCGGCAAACTTCAAGCTTGTTCCTGTATCGCTCATTTTTCCAATACCCAACTTTTTGAAAATAGATAAAGGCATGAGACTCACACTAGCACCTGAATCAACAAGGACCTTCTTGAAAGTTCTATCTTTAATAGTAGAAGGGATTGCTACAGGTCCAGGATCTTTTGCTTGATGGGGATTCTCCTTCCTTGTGATATTTCACTACACCGCTCAATTGATATTTTCTGCTCCTCACCCATTGGCCTCTTTTTTCCTTTTACCTCTTTCACGAATTTTTGGTACAAAGGCATTTGCTCGAGTGCTTCAAAGAACAACATATTGATTTCTAACTTTTTGAACAACATGCTGAATTTTTCAAAGTCTTTCTCTTTCTGATCCTTCTTTGTAACTCTCTAAGGGTAATGTAACTTGATTTGTGGTTTAACCTCCTCTTTCTTTTTCTCTTCAGTTGGCTTCATAGGTGGTAAGACTCTTTCTGGTTCTTTCCCGTTTTCTTTCACTTCAAGCTTAAATTCTATACACTGATAATCATTTGTTTCTTTTTCTTCTTCCATGACTCTCTGACTTCTTGTGGTGACAGCATTAACATTCTCATGATTTTTTGGGTTCGATACTGTCGTGCTTGGAAGGATTCTTTGAGTCTACGTGGAGAGTTGTTGGACTATTTATCCCATCTGAACTTCAAGATGTTTTATAGCAGTTGTGGTGTTCCTCTAATTATTTTGTTTCCCTTCTTGGAATTGAATATTGCGAGCTACCATCTTTTCAATAGCTATTTCCCATTTCGCTTTCTGAGTAGCCTGTTGCTGTTGTTGATTTTGATCTTTCCAAGAGAAGTTAGGATGATTCTTCCACCCTGGATTATAAGTCTTAGAGTAGGGATTATTCTGCCTCTGAAACTTTATCTCTTCAATTTGTTGAGCAGTCACAATGCAATGCACAGTAAAATGAGGTCAACTACAAATCTCACAACTCATAACTTGGATAGGTTGAACTTGAGCCACCGGTTGAGTACTTACATTCATTGCTTTAAGTCTTCTTTCTACTTCAGCTTTTATTTGATCTTCCATTTTCACAAATTGAGTAGCCATCTTCACATCAATCGTTCCTTCAGGTTTACTCATACAACTCGAAATACTCATTTGCAGCAATGGCTTCAATGATCTTTTTAATACCAGTGACTGTTGTAAAGTTTGATGAGCCACCAGCTACTGTATTAATTAGTTTATTAGTCTTCATCTTGAGATTATTTACAAACATTTGCATCTGTTCAGTTTGATCCAGGTTATGAGTAGGGCATGCGACTAATAACCGCTTGAACCTTTTGTACGCATCGCCGACTGATTTTCCCTCCTTCTGTTTAAAATTCATTATATCATACCTTTTATGAATATAAATAGAGGCGGGAAAATACTCATTAAGAAAGGCATTCTCTATCTCTTCCCAAGTAGCAATACTTCCTGCGGGCAACGAGTAAAACCATTCTTCAGCATCTTCAGATAGATTGAATGGAAACATTCTTAGTTTCTTTGCTTCATCAGTGTGTCCCTCTATCTTGAGAGTAGTGCTCATAGTAAGCAATCTTTGCAGATGTTTGTTGGCATCTTCATTAACCTTTCCGGTGAAAGGTTTCCTCTCAAGTTGGTTGATAATGCTCAGATGTAACTGGAAATTTTCCAGATTCATTGGTTGGTTTACAATTGTTAACCTACCAGCCAATGCATTAGCCCCACCATAATCACCAAGTAGTCTCTTTGCTGGTGGAACTTCAGTCATATTTTCAGTATTTGAGTCTGAACCTGCTAGTCTTGCTTGTCTATGCCTCGCGTGTAGAGTTCTTTCTAACTCTGCGTCAAAAGAAAAACTAGTTGAGGATTCTCCTCGCATAAAAATGTTAGACGTAGATTAGTAATAATAGAATGCAAATAATAAAAATAATAAAATAAAACAAAATAATTGAAAATAAAATCAACAAAATTTCAATTGAATTATAATAAACTTATATTTCAGCAGTCCTCGGCAACGGCGCCAAAAACTTGATCGGGAAAATAACAAGTGTACTATCTTTCCAATGGAGTAATAAGGGAGAATTCCCCAAATATGGATCTCGAGGACTGCAGAGGAAACACAAGCTATAGAATAATTCAATTGAACAAAAGTAATCGGGGTTTTCAAATGGTTTCGCATAATTATAAAAATATTTTCAAGTGAAAAGGGAAAATTGACTAAGTGGTTTGGAAATATATGAGTAACATGTTAGGGAAGGTGTATGACCTGACTCTGTAACAACCCTAAATTAACACTGCAACAACATATTGTACTTACTAACTGCCGATTCTTTAGAATGTTTACTCCTAAGGCCTTAGTGAGAAAACCTTTAATCATCTACCCTAATTCCTACATTCATAGAGAATTATAAGTTAGATTAAGCAATCAAGTATAAAGAATTATTCTGGTTCCTATAGGGTATCCCTAGTCCTAGGTGATATCTACTATAGGATGATCAAAAGCAAACCCTTAACAACGACGGTCCAGCATAATTGTTAATCGTAAATCAAACCCTGTTGGTCCGACAGGGCAAGCATTAAGAACAACTAGATATCAAATTAGTTATTAAACAAAGGAAATGTCATTGCAACAATAATATCAGAGTCATTACAGATTCAAATCAGGGACACCCCCTAACAATGAGGGGTTTAACTGCTCATAACAATAAAGGAAAACAAAAGAAAAGAAGTTGTCGTTATAGAAAATCAAAGGAGATCAATCTTCAATTGTGAAAACTCTTGAAAATGTGACTCCATGGTGCAAATCTGAGTTATCCAACCTCCAAAATGCCTTTTTCTCTCTTTGTTGGTTCACTCCCTGGTTCAACCGCGTTTTGGGAGTAAATAGTCAGCTTCTGGGCTTTGGAAATTTTTGGGCCTCATCATGCGTAATGACCAACATGTTAGACGATGGCGCAGATCTAGAAGGGGGAGGGGTTGAATAGATCGCTTGTTTAAAATAGAGTCGACGCTACCAAAAATTGGTTTTAAAATTTGTTTAAGGCGAAAGCGGCCGAGGAACTATATTCGTCTAAAATGAACGGTTACCAAAAAAACCGGATATGCGTAAAGCCTATGGAATTCGATAAACGAGATTTAAGAATCACTACTTTAATCACACTTCAATTAGATTTTGTTTACTATAAGGTGTGACTAGTTCCAATGCTGTTAAAACATAAATAGTTTGAAAAGACAGCACAATTGTTTTTAGTTCACATAATTGATCAAACACTTAGAGTGCAAGGCACTATAAGTGAATTCTATTTTGAGAGTAGAGTGCTCAAGTTTTCTATTACAATCAATGATTGTAATTAGCTTAAAAATAGTTCAGTACAACTCAAATCAGAATTTGATTGACACGGTCGTTTGCACTAAAAACTCAGAATTTTAGCAATATAAACGTAAAGAAAAAGAAAACGATTTATTGAGCCAGTTCCTCCGTCGTCCTCGCTCGGGGTACGTCTGCTCTCAATTCTAACAATAGAATTAAGATCTGTATATAGATAGATATAACATGTTGGTCAATGTTTATACAAGAAGCAAATAGACATCAAACAATCGAACACAATTTGTTAACCTAGAGCCTATTTATTCTTGCCCCTTGATTCAAGTTGAATCAAGTCCTTTGGACGCAGTGAGTAAACCTCCGACTACAGAACTCTTTTTGAACAGCCCCACGGTCTTCAAATTTGACCCGACTGATTTCAGTCACCCACATGTTGAACCCAAATCTTGCACTCACAATCCTCCGTTTACCGCTACTAAACCGACATAACCTCCCACTTTTTGATTACCTTTGCTCGGTATTACCTTTGCTCGGCTGAACCTGTGATGGACCGATTCGTGCAAAAATTCCCAAAATCCAAGATTCTTGGAGGACAAAAACCTAACGATTTTATTCAAGAAAAACCTGTTGATTACTCAACCCAACCCAGATTACACCAATCCTAGGCTTTGGACGTTATCACCTCGAATATGCACAATGCACAACAAAAATGATTATGTGTAGTTGTTGTGAAATGCTATGAAGAGGATGAAGATGATGAGAATAAATCGACACGTAAATTTCACTTTTCTTGTTTTCTTAGTTGATGTGAAAGGAATAGCACAACTCAACTTATATATAAGATATAACTGACTTAACAAACATAACAAACACCCAAAACTGTTTTACATAACAGAATTTTGACCAAACACAGCGAGCGGTCGACCTATGCAGTAAGAGGGTCAACTTGAGCTTACCCGTATACCTGATTATGCAAAAAACAGGACCATGCATCGACCGGAGCATGTCATATGTTGATGCACAACATGCAAATTTAGGAAAATGGTCACAGTATGAGTCGACCGGAGGGTCGACACGAGCCCTCCTGAGAGTAGTTCATAAAAAGACTCTCTGTATGAGTCAACCGGAGCTAGCCATGGGTCGACTCAAAGCCCTAAAATAGGCAAAAATGCCCATTTTCATGTATTAAGACACTTTTAATGAACTCTATAGCATGGTAAGCTTGACTAGCTATACCAACCATACATGAAACATAGATTTGGCCATCTCTATATGCAACAATCATATTTTTGACGAGTGTTTGACTTATGAGTAACAAGGCATGCAAATGTGACATGATGACAACGTCCACCATACATTTTTCTATAACTCTGAGTTTTGACATCATCGAAACGAGCGCAGCTACCTATGAGGATTTCCCTCACATACTTCCCCTTTTTGATGATGGCAAAATAATAGAACCTTGATGTATGATGCATCAATATCATCCTCCCCTTGCTTGATGCCTTCGTCCATACATACCCTTCTGCACGAATACTAAGTCTTCACCTGTGATGTTTCAGTTTCTGCTTGATACTCTTCTCCACCTTTGACAACATCATAAAGAAAGAAACAACCTGTCAATGAATTGTATAAAAGTAAAGAGATAAGAAAGTTCCAAACACTCGCAACAGGTTATACATTAACAGACATTCACATACAATGTAGTTAATGAAATCACATAAATTAGATAAATAGAGCCACACATAATAGAACAACAATAAGATTTGTTATTTCAGTCATGAACAGTAGACATGTCTTTAAACACACATAAGTACATAAACCATTCAACAACAAAAACATTAATGAAAAATAATAAGATGCAAAATGCAGTATGCAAGACATCTTCAGGGTCTCCTCCCCCTGAAATGATGACCACGTCCTTGAGAGGGATACTACAAAGGCAGTTGTGGATCAGCTCTTTCAGTGTACTCCAAGACCGCTCTATTGAGTATGTTGAAGCTGGTGGTAAGAGCTCTATATTGACCTACTGCTGTTTTAACAATCCTATCTAACCTCCTCGTGACACCTAATGAAAAAGCATTGAACTTTTCGGTGTGAGTTTGAAATTGGCTATGTAGTTGAGAGAACCGCTTATCCTGGGCAGTCATGAATGGGCGTTTCTCAAGCTGCATAATCCTCATCATGTCGAGGAGTTAATCGGAGTGTTGTTGCGGATGCGGGGATGGTTAAGGCCCATAGCTCTAGTTTGGAGTGTCTTGATAATCCCAATTCTGTTGTGGCATGTAGTTGGCACCTAACGATGTCCAACCTGTATGTTGCCAGGCACCCCACCCTTGGTCATCCTCATGATCCATGTGAGGTGATTGGTTTAGCCATCCACTATCATATTGGTCATCAGTCTCCATAGGATGTCCACCTACCTGTTCTGCTTCGTCTTCTTCTTCTTCTGCCTCGTTCTGGTCATCACTTTCATCTAATTCTTCTAACCGAGAGGTAGTCGCCTTGACAATGAAGCGATATCGGCTTTCTGTTCTATCCCAAATGTATCCCACCATGGTAAGATTCTTTTGACAAAACTCTTGATATGAGGTCAGTGATTTGTAAGGGATGCCTTGAACTGTAATGTTGGCGTTGTTGAGAATTGCTTGGATAAAAGACCCGTATGAGAGAGCGATCCCTCTACCGGAATCCTTCAGCAAATAAATCCTACTTGCAATGTAGTGAGGCAACTGATTTTGATCATTTTTTTCAGAATATAGATCAAGTGTACCTCAGCTTGATCCACACGAGAATAGCCTTCTTTCTTTGGTGATAGAATGTGCACCACAATCCATTATAATATTCTATCCATCGATTTTAATTTTCCCGTTGTGACCGTCTTTGGAAAGAGGTTGCTTGCCACAATATCATCAATATATGGTTTCTTCAACATTGAGTTCAAAGCTTCTTTGAACTCGTAGCCTATGACAGTACGAGCAATGTGGCCTTAATAATGGGCTCAGCGGATACCGGGGACATGTCAAATAGAGTTTTTCAGACCAAGTCGTTCACACAGACCTTTGTATTTCCCAATTTTGTGTTGAACTCGAACCCTTGAAATTTCCCTTGAATACTAGTATAGAAGATCCTCATAAGATCTTCATTGTACTTAATATCACATTCTAAAAAGTTGTTGAAACCTTGAGCATCAAGAAGATCAATCACTTGCGGAATGTGCATACATTCAGCAACCTTTTGGTAGTAAGTATGTTGCTTAACCACATATCGTGTGCTGAAATTCTTTTCATAGATTTCCGAAAACTCAGGGGGTAATAAGGATATAGCAGTTACCGGTAAGTTTCCTGTTGATGGACGTGCTTGAGAAGATGATGCTCTGGTAGTTCTCTTGCCGGTGATCCTTCTGGTAGACATTGTTGATTTCTAGTGTGGAGATGAAGAATTTTTGATGTAGAAAGGTACTCTTGAAGATGGAGAGAAGATAATGACTTTACCCTTTTATGTAGATGTTAGGTTTTGAATGTGGTTTTGGGATGAGGAGAGGAAGATAGATAGCCTTGATGTAGGTTACAATGCTCAATGAAAATGTTTAATGATGATGACTTTTAATGGACAAAATGAACTAAATTGCATTGAAAATGGTGGAAAATGAACAGTTTAGCAGGCATTTTTCAGAAATTTTGCGCAATGCATCGACCGGAAGGGTCATGCGTCGACGCGTATTATGTGAAAACTTGCACGTAGGAAATTAGTGGGGTATGCGTCGATCATAGGGTCGACCTAAGTATACCTGCTTCTCAGGCATGAAAAATGTCACTTTTGTGAGTCGACCGTAACCCTGTATAGGTCGACTCATGCAGACAAAAACAACAAAAAAAACTTCAATATTGTTTAATTTAGCATACAATGATACATACATACCAAGCCTAATCATATTCCAAACATACAAAGGGATGAAATAAGCATAATCATGGAATACACGACAATAATAACACATAATTTGATACATTATATTTTATGAATAAGGAAGTTACGAGAGTTTCTAATTAAGGAAAGATATTACCTCGGCTCCAACAGTTAGCTAATGCCCTCACATATGGCTTTAAGCTTCTTCATTTGTTAGATAAATATGAACAAAGAACATATAGGTATAGATATATATATCATGCAAAAGATATTTCCTAAACACGATCCAAAATGTCTAGAACATCGAGTTCCCTCCGGATTTGAAAGAACGGCTCGATAGCAAGTGGTTTTGTAAAGATATCCGTAAGTTGATTTTTAGTGTCAACATGCTCAAACACCACGTGGCCCTTCTCCACATGATCCCTAAGGAAGTGGTGTCATATTTCGATATGCTTGGTGCGTGAATGTAGCACATGATTCTTGTTTAGGTTAATAGCACTCGTGTTATCACAAAAAATTGAAACACGCTCAAGTTTTAGGTTAAAGTCGAGCAATTGTTACTTAATCCATAAGACTTGAGCGCAACAACTGTCGACCGCAATGTATTTCGCTTCGGCGGTTGACAAAGCTACGGAAACCTGCTTTTTGCTATACCAACTTACCAAAGATTTTGAAAACAGATGACACGTACCACTCATATTTTTCCTATCTGATTTGCAACCCGCAAAATCAGAATTAGAAAAGCCATCCAAGGAGCAATCATTCCCCTTAGAATACCAGAGACCATACTTTGGAGTACCCGAGAGGTATCTAAGTATGCGCTTTACTGCTTTTAAGTGGGATTCTTTAGGAGATGGCTGGTACCTCGCGCACATACAGACACTAAACATAATGTCGGGTCTAGAAGTAGTAAGATAGAGGAGAGATCCAATCATACCTCGATACGTTTTTACCTCTACATCCTCACCATTTTCGTCTTGGCTAAGATTTGCACACGTTGGTATTGGAGTGTCGATGGCCTTGGAGTTTGCCATGTCAAACCGCTTGAGAAGCTCAAGGCAGTACTTCATCTGGCTCACAAAGGTACCCTCCTGAAGTTGCTTGATTTGCAATCCGAGGAAATAAGTAAGCTCCCTCATCATGCTCATTTCGAATTCTCCCTGCGTTAAAGTAGAAAACTCCCTTACCAGATTCATGTTAGTTGACCCAAAAATGATATCATCAACATAAATTTATACCAAAATTAGGTGTTTTCCTTGACGCTTAATGAAAAGAGTTGTGTCAACCATTCCTCTTTAGTAACCTTGATCAAGGAGAAACTTTCTTAGACGATCATACCAAGCCCTAGGGGCTTGCTTGAGTCCATACATGACACATTTTAATTTGTATACATGATCACGATGCTCATGGGATTCAAACCCGGAGGATGGGCAACATAAACTTCTTCATTTATATAACCATTAAGGAACACACTTTTCACATCCATTTGAAATAGCTTAAAATTTTTCGCACAAGCGAAGGCAAGTAGAAGGCATATAGCCTCGAGTTGAGCAACCGGCGCATAAGTTTCCTCATAGTCGATGCCTTCCTCTTGGTTATACCCCTGCGCGACCAAACGCACCTTATTTCGTGTTATTACTCCGTTCTCGTCCAGTTTGTTCTTAAACACCCATCGGGTGCCAATTACTCGATGGTCTCGCGGAGGAGGGACAAGGTCCCAAACCTCATTTCTTTTAAAGTGATTAAGTTCCTCTTGAATTGATAGGAACCAATGTTCATCGAGTAAAACCTCTTTTGGGTTTTTAGGTTCTACTTGAGAAATGAAAGCGAAATGATAACACAAATTACTTAGCTTTGATTGAGTCGTCACTCCCATTGAGATATCGCCGAGGATATTGTCGATGGGATGGTCTTTGGAAGAATTCCATGCTGGAGGGAGATCATCATTGTTGGATGGATGAACTTCCTCAATCCCCTCATGGCGGTGATCTTTTTCCTCCTCAATTTTATCTGGGTCAGGTTGATCAATTCTCGTCTCAGCACCTTTGAGTATATCTTTAGAAGATACATCTGCACCATGAAATGAACTACCTTTTTCGACACTTTTCGGATAAGACTCATAAAATGTAACATGAACAGATTGTTCAATAGTAAGTAATCTCTTGTTGTATATTTTATAGGCTTTACTTGACTGAGAGTATCCGAGGAAGACACCTTTGTCTGCCTCGGAGTCAAATTTACCTAGACTTTATTTTCCATTGTTTAACACGAAACACTTACAACTGAAGATATGTAGGTGAGACACATTTGGCTTCCGACCTTTTAAGAGTTCATACGGTGTCTTATTTAGAATAAGGCGGATGAGCACCCTATTTAAAACGTAACAAGCCGTACTAATGGCGTCAGCCCAAAAATACTCAGGAAGGCCACTTTCATTGATCATAGTTCTCCCTAACTCTTCCAAAATTTGATTTTTGCATTCCACAAACCTGTTTTGTTGAGGGGTACACGGAGCAGAGAAGTTATGATCAATTTCGTGTCCACCACAATATTCCTCAAAAAGATAATTCTCGAACTCACCCCCATGACCACTTCTAATTGATATGATGTTTGTGTTTAACTTATTTTGAGAAAGCTTAGCAAAATTTTCAAACGCGGGAAATGTATCGCTCTTGCTAGTCAAGAAGATAGTCCAACAAAATCTAGTAAAATCATCGACTATAACAAAACCATAATAGTTACCACCTAGACTCTTAACTCTAGATGGCCTAAATAGATCCATATGAAGAAGTTCAAGAGGTCTCGTAGTTGAAATAATATTTTTATATTTAAACGAGATCCTTGTTTACTTCCCCATTTAGCATACATCATATTAGTGATCCTTGGTGAACTTTGTTGTACCCCAAAATTTGACCAACCATTTCTTGTACTTGACTTATGTTTTCTTTGCTTTTTTTGCATTTTGCATAGCATATCATTTGTTCTTGAGGCATGGGATCAAGGTTTTCATATGGCTCAGGGTTTTCTCTAGTGCGAAAGACCAAACAGCGAGCATTGGAGGCTCCAACATTTGTTTTGCCCGACGATCAAGTGGTCGATTGTATTTTATTTTGCAGGATATTTTCAGATCAAAAGACTGCATTTAGGCTATCTCAAGCATTCTCACAGTTATAGTTTTCAAAGGCAAGTTTCAGAGGTTGAATAACGCTCAAAACGATTAAAAACGGGTAAGTGTGCACTTTTCCCTCCAAAAGGCGCGAAAATTCAAATTTTGAAGGTGTTAACCGATTAACCAAAGCAAAATCAGGCCAAATTCAAATATTCAAGGGTGTTAATCGATTAACCCATATGGTTAATCAATTAACTAGTGCAAATTTATGCTCTGCACGTGAATTTCCAAGTAAAGCCACTTTGGGGTCCATTTTGATCACATGTGAAATTGATTTTACACCAAGGGAAGGATCTAGAACCTTTTTGAATTTTGGTTAATTTTCAAATTAATTAAAATTCCCTCCAAATTCACATTCCTATTTCCATTCCAATTTTCATAACCACACTCCAAACCACATTCTACTCCTAACCTAGAGTATATTTAAATGAATTTGCTCCAAACCTCAAGGGAGAATCCTCATAATTTCATTCTCACTTCAGAATTCATTCTCATTCTCTCAATTTTGCTCTCAACTTTTCACTCCCAAAACCTCTACCAAAGCTCTTCTCACCTTGAATTCTTTGATTCTCCATTGGAATCATTGATTTCTAAGAGCTAAACCTTCATCCTTCATCATCACCATCTCCATTTTTCCATTCAATTTTCGTGTAAGTTTGGATCTGAATTTTGAAGTTGATCTAGAGGAGCTTATTTGGATAATTCTTGCTTAATTTTGGTGGATCTTCATTTCTACTACAAGCAATCACTTGGATCTTGAAGGAAATCCAGATTTCTTGCTTGGATCTGCTTAATTGGAGTAAATCAACAATTACCGAAGCAATTCTCCGCTTCTTAGGTTGGAATTCTTGATCTGATTATGTTTTGAGCTTATTTGCATAATTATCATGTGGATCTTCATTTTCGATTGATTTTGTTGATATTTGATTCATATGATCTGTGATCTTGCTGGTTTAATGTGTTTACATGTTAATTGGATCACTGTTTTCTGGTTTAAATTCATGCATAATTGATTATGTGATCATCTGGAGTATTGGATAAGTGCTTAAGTGCTGAAAATGTTGTTGTTCTGCTTCTGGCACAGTGTTAATCGATTAACCAACACGAATATTTAAATTTTCAAACTTTTTCACCTGGTTAATCGATTAACCCCTGGTGTTAATCGATTAACACTGTGCCAGCATACCTGTTTTGTTGTTTTTCATGCTTGTTTTGATTGTCATTTCACTTCGAATTCTCATGGATCAGTATGATGCATTAGGAGTGAGATGTTTTGGATATATGTCGCTGTTCTTGATTATTTAATCATGATTGCTTCAACGCGCATTCGTTTTCCACTTGAATGCATACTCTCGTATATGTTGTTCAAAGTGAGGTTTATCTTTGGTCTTGCATGAGTATGAAGAGTGATTTGGTTGATATGTGCTTGTGGTGGCTGCGGCCCCACACTTTTTCCTCCCACTTTTCTTCGGTGATTGATGCTTGAATGGTTGTAGGAGTCATGACTTCTCCCATTGCATCTCACTTTTGGCTTGAACTTATTTAAGCTCATTTTTGTTTGCATTTCTCATGTTTGTTTTGCATATCCTTATTTGCTTGAAGAGGTTGAGATGTGCTTGTGGTGGTTGGTACCCCACACCTTTTTCCTCCCTCTTCATCTTTGTGTTGCATTGCATGTTTGCATACTTATCTTCTTTCTCATTCGTGCTCGCTTTCTTTTCTTTGTTTTCCTTTACCATGTTCCCTTAGGACCTCTAATCTTTCTTGTTCAAGATGGGTTATAATAGACATTAGGTTTGAACCATGCATGATAACATTAGGTAGCATTCCCTTTTCATCCCAATCATAGGTGCACTTTATATGAGAACATTAGGTTGAGTCTTAGTCTCCCTTTAGAGTTGTGTCTCTCTTCTCATCTTCAAACTTCTTCAAGACACTTAATAATGGATAATGAATGTTGTATGCTACGAGCCTTAAGCATTTGAGAAATGATGATTGGGGGGCCTCCTCTCAATTGCCTAGAGTGTTTAGTGTATGTCCTTTGGACGATATGCGACACATTCGCTCCTAAGTCATAGTCTTTAGTGCAACATGAATTACAAACCAAAGTCAATTCACTTCTTGTCTAAAAAACACAAAAACAAACATCAAATCATTTTATCCTTCGGGATTTAATTGGAAACTTTTTTCATAATGGGAGTTTTGTTAACTCTTGGTTCTACCGCAAACAGGTAACGCCTAAGTCTCCAATGGTAGAGCTGCATACACCTAACTGCTAGAACTAAGTTTTAACCCTACTTGGGCCTAAAACACTTGAACCAACCTGTGGTCTTGTTAGCCCGAACTACGTTTGCTCTGATTTCTCATACCAGATGAGAATACGTAGGCACAAGACGACAATGTCTTGGCGAGCAACCTTCCCCCACCTTTCACCCGTAGTTTTCCGAACTACGTTGACTCTGACTTTCCCGTTGCACGAGGGAGTATGTAGGCATAGAGCGGTGATGCTCTATCGAGTCTCTTTTCTTTTCTTTTGTCCCTGTGGCCTTTAGCGTAGATAGTTCAACATCCTTTTAGATAGACAACAGGCGTGGATCCCGTCGAGTACGACGGACGTGAGGGGTGCTAATACCTTCCCCTTGCGTAACCGACTCGCGAACCCGAGATTTGGTTGTGATGACCTGTCTTCTCCCTTTTCCGTAGGTTTTCTCTGACCGTTTCCTTTTCCTCTCTTTGGGGTAAATAACGAACGGTGGTGACTCTTCTGTCCCTGCCGGCCCCTCTTCGCAGCGATGTGCCAAACTTGATTTTTGGCAAGCCAATAACTAGATCTTTTGAAACTATGTTATTTAGCAAATCAAAATTGACATGCGCTAAATGTCTATGCCATAACCATGAGTCCTCACTCATTGTCATGGGACATTTATCGCTAGTCAATGATACTTCACTCAAATCTAGCATATAGACATTATTTAACCTCAGACCTTTAAACACATCCTTCGTTTTATCATTATGTTTAATTAAGCAACAATCTTTTGCAAACGATACTTTGTATCTCGTGTCGCATAATTCACTAATGCTAATGAGGTTATGTTTAAGGCCCTCGACTAGCAATACATCAGAGATAGTAGTAGATGAGGGATTACCAACACTATATTTTCCAAGTATTGCTCCCCTGTTGTTGTCTCCATCGGTTACAAATCCCTTCTTCTTTGCCACAAAGTCAATGAAGAGAGATATGTCTCGTATCATATGTCTTGAGCATCCACTGTCGAGAACCCATCTTCTCTCGGTAGTCTCAAGGCTTTTCACCTATGAACACAATTAATAAACATAGGTACCCAATTGTTTATTGGGTCCTTGTTTGTGAGTGAGAACATGGTTGCATTTAGGCAACCATTGATAGACCTCTTTAGGAACTAGAAATCTCGTAAAGCGACATTTAGCAATGGTGTGACCCTTCTTGCAATAATACAAACAAGTGAAGTTAACTCTTGTATCACTTTTGCTATCTTGTTTCTTTACCACATATGTGTGTTTTTGATAGGGATTAACCATACTCTTCTAAAATGTGCTTTATCGATAGAAAATGTGATTTTGGGTTCTAGAGCCTTGTTAAGTTTGGCCTTGATATTTCTAACCTCATTTTGTTAAATGTAACAAGTATCACACCTGAAGTTAACTAGTCTTTTTCTTATTTCCTCACAATCCAGTTTTGTTTCTTCCACTATAGAAGCCTTTAAAGCCTCTAGTTTCCTTTCAGAATCGAGAATCTTTTGCTCTAAGTGAGCAAAAATTTGTTTATTTGAGGCTAGCCTTTTAAAGGCTTCTTTGGCTTCATGATGTAAGGTATCAAAAGTAGTTTGCAATTCAGAATGAGACAATCTAGTAGAATTATCCTATTTTGCATGTCGTACCTTTTTGTTTTCCCTCTTTTGATGAGCGGAGAGACAAAAGTTGACGGATTCTTCTTCTTCACTAGAACTATCATCCTCAGATAACTCACTATCGCTTTCCCATGCGATGTAAGCACTTCTTGGCTTAACTTGATTCTTGTGTGACCGATTAGTCTCCTTTCCTTTGTCCTTTTTTTATCAAGGGACAATCCAACTTGTAATGTTCGACTTTCCCGCAATTGAAGCACGACCCTCTAGCTCTACTTCCTTTATTATCGTCATTCTTAGAAGATCTTGATTGTTTTCTGAAATTGACTAGATTATTTTCAGAATATTGGATACCATTTTTCTTGACATAGAGATTATATCGCTTCACAAATAGCCCCACATCCTCATTCTTTTCATCATCTTCATCATCACTCGAATCACAATCACTCAGCTCTTTTGCATAGGACTTTGAACAAGAATTCTTTAGAGCTACGAACTTCTTTTCCGCATTTTTCGTTTTCTCCTTCTTTTCCCTTTTCTCAAATTGCTCGAGACTAAGAAGCACTTGCTCGTGTTCTTGAAGCTTTCCAAAGAATGTTGTAAGGTCCAAGGTCATAAGATCATTTGCTTCCTTTATGGCGGTTACTTTTGGTTGCCATTCCCTAGTAAGACATCTTAAGACTTTGTTAGTAGCAACATTATTGGCAACTGGCCTACCAAGTAAATTTAGTCTATTGATAAGATGAGAAAATCTCTTTTGCATGTCAGCAATGGTTTCCCCTTACTCCATGTAAAAGAGATCAAACTCTTATGTTAAAGCATTGATTCGAGCTAGTTTGGCATTATTGGTTCCCTCATGGGCAACTTGTAATGAGTCCTACATAGCCTTAACAGTCAAACAATGGGAAACTCTATAGTATTCGTCAACTCCCAAGGAGGAGATCAGAATATTTTTAGCTTTCCAATCGTAATTATACTTTTTCTCGTTATTATCATTCCATTGTGCTTCAGGATTAGGCACAATCCTGTTATTTTTATCGGTCATGGTTATTTCTATAGGACCATTCAAAATAACATTCCATACCTTCCTGTCAATAGAACTTATATGCACACGCATACAGTCTTTCCAGTAACTATAATTTTCTCCATTAAAAACAGGTGCTCTATTATAAGCCCCTTTAGGTTTGTTAGTCATTTTCCACTAAGTTATACTTGAAGCACGAAATCAACCGGTGCTCCTGATACCACTTGTTAGACGATGGCGCAAATCTAGAAGGGGGGGGGGGTGAATAGATCTCTTGTTTAAAACAGAGTCGGTGCTACCAAAAATTGGTTTTAAAATTTGTTTAAGGTGGAAGCGGCCGAGGAACTATATTCATCTAAAATGAACGGTTACCGAAAAAACCAAATATGCGTAAAGCCCATGGAATTCGATAAACGAGATTTGAGAATCACTACTTTAATCACACTTCAATCAAATTTTGTTCACTATAAGGTGTGACTAGTTCCAATGCCTTTAAAACATAGACAGTTTGAAAAGACAGCACAATTGTTTTTAGTTCACATAGTTGATTAAACACTTGGAGTGCAAGGCACTACAAGTGAATTCTATTTTGAGAGTAGAGTGCTCAAGTTTTCTATTACAATCAATGATTGTAATTAGCTTAAAAAATAGTTCAGCGCAACTCATATCAGAGTTTGATTGACACAATCATTTGCACTAAAAACTCAGAATTTTAGCAATATAAACGTAAATAAAAAGACAACGATTTGTTGAGGCAGTTCCCCCGTCTTTTTAAACCAAGATCCCCCAATCATTCCATACAAAAGACCAAATATATTTTTCTCTAAACCTTCATCACCATGGCCTCTTACCATAACAATGACATCCATCAAAATTTCATCTTCGCCAGCCCTCGTTGCGGCGAAACCCCCATTCCCAGAGCTACTGCTGGAGAGACTGATCACAGAAATGGAAAGCTCGTATCTTCACCCTCTGACAACGTGAAGCCTCACATCTAGAGTTCTTATCACATCTATGGTAAGAGGCCATGGAGATTAAGGTTTAAAGAAAAATATATTTGGTCTATGTTATTTCGTCTTGACCTTCAATGTAGGGCAACAACAGTGGTTGTAGGAGAGGAGGGGGTGTACCTGTAAGGTACTCCGATGCCAAAGTAAGTTTGGGCTAGAGAGAGCAAGTATGCGTGTTTAGGTATGAGTTAGAATGATTAGAATACCTGACCCTCTCCAGAGAGAGGGTATTTATAAGATTCCCCCCAACGCGGAGCCAAGATCTCCCCTATGGCCAAAATATCTGGCCGGAAAATGGGAGACTTCCAGGTGGAAGATCTAGCGCGTGATCTTTGACCTGCTCCAACTGTCTCTGTAAATTTCGAAGGGGTAGTTGGTCGCGTGAACTGTCAGGCGCGTGAGGGGATATCCTAACGGCTATATGCTCCAACGGCTATATTATGCCCAATAGTCATATTGTGCCCAATGACTAGATTGTCCTAATCTCCTTATTTGATTTGGCCTTAAGCTAAACTAGATTGGGTCTTGCCCAACTATAAGGAATGTGCCAGTCCAGTCCAGAATACATACCTTATAATTTGGACAACCCTAGAAAAGTTTTCTCAAATTCTTAACAGTAGTTGCCATTTGAAGAAGAACCATGTCTCCACAATGACATATGGGATTCCATCGTGACCTACTACAAACGTTCAAATCTTCACTTTCTGAGTTTTTCTGTTTCAACATCGATGATGAACCACTTGATTTCATACTTGCCA
Source organism: Lathyrus sativus (assembly GCA_963859935.3). NCBI lineage: Eukaryota > Viridiplantae > Streptophyta > Magnoliopsida > Fabales > Fabaceae > Lathyrus > Lathyrus sativus. Next base: position 925,321,656 of record OZ012735.1, read on the forward strand.
AAACCCTGGGTCTGATTTGGGATGCAAACGAATTTGAAGAGAAGAGAATTCAGAACTTGATTACTCTAAGTCTGATTTCTACAATTGTTCGCGAATTTGAGGGTAATGGACAAGAAGGGAACAAGAAACTTCCCTAGAGAAGATGAAGTTGCCTTGGCAAGTGTTAAAAGTATTTGTCGGTAGAGTTTTATCATATCCACATGGATTGATGAGAATATTTGATGCTTGTCGTTCAATGGTTTAGTGATTTAAGAAGGGGGTTTTTAAATTGGTTTCTATTTTGTAACAAGAGTTTGCAAGAAATAAAACAAAGTAAAATTTGGTTTTAGTTTGATAAAATGCATGCGAAGATTAGGGTTCTCTAATCTGTCTTAAGTGTATCCAACCAATCAAATATGTGAACTTAGTTTTAACCAACATAATCGCGTATCCTCGCAAAAACGTTCATCTCTAAAGCGATTTCGTGAATGTTATTGTTTTGACCATTAAATGATCTCTCTAACTAACACTCGAAACAATAATCATTACGATCAATACAATGCAAATATTAACTTCCAAATCTATGTCTAGAGTTTGTATAGTTGATAGATGAGAAATTAGGTCAAGGCTTGAAAAGTTCATGTCTAAAGCAATCCAAACCATAGATATAACAAAAGATAGAAAATAACTTCATCTATATTGATCAAAGGCTTGTTCACATATAAAAGATTAGGAAGAATACATAAAATCAGAACCTCTAACCTTGACAAAAGAGGGGTTTTAGCCACCCATTTCCATGATAGCTTGAGCAACAAGTTTCGGAAGAAGGTTGATCAACATCCGAGTCGAATAATCGAGATTGGATGGGAATCCACCTTCTTTTTGTGAAAGATGGCTAAGAGATGATGAAAATGGAGAAACTAGGACTTTTGTGCTGAAAAATATCAAACTATGAAAAATACAAAAGAAAATATCTTTTGGCAAATAGTGGCACACACTACTTATAGACATGCTGCTGAGCTGTCAAATTCGCAGTGCGAATAATTTGTTCGCCTAGCGAACAATCAAAAATGGCAGTTGAAGTGCCAGTGTACAGTGAGCACACCCATGAGCTATTTCCACATGTTTGTTGTGCGAAGAATCCTTCGCAATATGAAGGCTTCGCTGCAAACTTTGCACAGTGAACTCTTGTCCAAACACTTAGTGCCTCAGGTATGAGGGTGTTCGCTAGGTATTCCCTTATTCTTCGCTCCAGCGAACTCTTTGCTACTTCCTTCGCACAACGAATTTAGGCTCCTTTTCTTTCTGTATGAACAGTGCCAGGTTCCCAATGGCCTTTGCTAGAAAGTTTGTTGTGCAAACTTGATGATGTTTTTTCTGGGCAACTTCGCTAGGTAGTTCGCTGTGCAAACTTCTTGATGTTTTGCTGCTGACTTGGTTTCCTTGTCACATGTTTTATGTCTTATTCTTCTTATTTTGTGCCTAATTCCTGCACAATAGCACACACATAAAAGCAACCAAGACATTTTCACACAATGAAGTATATCATCAAAAACAAGAGTGATTTAATTCAATTTCTCTACAAAAAGAATGAAAGATGCCAGCATTTGATAGATCAAATAAGCAAATTTTGGCATGTAACAACTCTCCCAACTAGATCTTTTCTTGCCCTCAAGCAAAGTATGCCTCTCATTTCAAACAAGAGGATTTGCTCAAGATTAAGATTCTCCCAAGAATGGATAAAATGGCTCAAACACAAGGAATGCAACCAAGCACTGGTTTTAAATGTTGAGAATCAAACAATGTATAAGAACTAAAGTCTTAAAGCAAATATCAAACCATGCATCAATCAACAACTATGTTTTTCATGAATGAATCCCTCTATCTCTCATCTTCGAATAAGGATTAAAGAAATTACGCGTTTGCAACCGCGGGAACAATTTCACTCACCTAACAAACAATTCCAATATCAATCCAATTCATATAATATCTAACAATCGAAAGTGAAAATATGGAAGCAAGAAGATCACTAAGTTCTTTAAGGTTGTAGCTTGGTCGGGTTCACAGATAAGGGGCATTTCTAAGGCCATTGAAACGAAATTGCCAACGCAAAAGAGACATTCACTGTACACATTATTTACACATCCCAACTTCATTCCATTTGTTTCTCAATTGCAAGCATTTACAAACCTTATTTCACAACTTATTTTTTCACTATTTTTCTTTTCCAAGCAAGCATTCTTTTTGGAGATTGCACGTAAACTAAGCGGTGTGTCTTGGACTATTTGTACATGGAACTGAAACTGGAGGTGGTGGTGGTGGAGCTTCCATGATTGGTGAATCAGGTGGAGTGGATGAAAAAGATTCCCTGCACTCTTGTCTTTCCCTAGCTTGTTGCCGTCTCCGCCTTGTGCGACTGTTGAGTCGGCGAGCAGTTCTTTCAATCTCAAGATCGAAAAGAAGGTCTTCAGGCCGAACTTTTCCTTGCATAAACGAATTCTGCACACAAGCTAAACAGATCAAAAAGCACAAAGAATTACAAAGATAAGAGATTCATAATACACAAATCTTAAAGTCACTAAACTATTGCAATGCTTGCAATATTCTACTAACAATCCCCGACAACGGTGCTAATTTGTTAAAAGCATTTGTCGGGAGCATTTTATCATATCCACAGGTGTCACACCCTAATTTTTGACCCTAAGAACCCCCTCCCTTTATTTATTTATTTTCTGTTGTGTTTTTGTGTGTGTTTATTATCATTAACCAGTTTGCGCAGATGCAGTTTCTTTCAATCAAGCACCAGTAAGACACAATCTGCGAATTCTGTTTTTAAGGGCCAGGAACATTTAAGGCTCCCTCCTTTTTGCCCCGAATTAAAGATGGTCATGCTATCCCGAGGCGGCTAACGAAGAGATGGTTGGATTTATTCACATCCTTACTAAAAGAGGCTTACATATTGGATTTCCAAGAACAATTATTATGGACCAAAGTTTTTAAAGCTGAATTCAGGGTGCAGGTTTAAGTGATCCTCTTGTTTCAACTCGTTCAAAATGGATTAAAGACTAATTCACGTTGAGTTTGGAAATTCATTTTAAGTACTTATTTAAAGGAGGCAACAACTGAAGTCATACTTTTCAAATCACTTGAAGTCAAATAGTGAACATTACTATGTTATTTCACAAGACTTTCACATGCTCTACGTATCAAATGACTTTTAACACAAAAAGGGCAATACGGAAATTCAGAGATAGTGAAAGGAGCATCAAGAATATTTCTCCAATCTTATTACCATATACCAAGTTACAATGACCAGTAGTTCGTTTCAAGGAATAGAGACTGAACTTTGAGACCCTTGAGGCATTGATTACACATGTGTTGGTAATAATGGGATAACCAAGTTTTTCTTCTTGACACTAAAAATTACAACAGGTGACCCTACAGCAGGTGCGTACAGGAAATTACATGGAGACATCGCCAAAGCAACTATAGTTATCCGAGTGCAGTCGCAAACCCTTCGTCATAACCAGTAGATTCTTCACACCAGAACACCAACGTGACGCTAGCATCTCAAACTGATTCCTCATTAGGGCATCCAACTCGTGGGCTTTGTAACGACAACAGTCGTCTGTTTTCGGCAACAACAGTATTTATTCTTCAGCCTCGACACCAGTAGCAGCGCCGCAGCTTACGCCCTGTCGTCGGTATCTACAATCTGTTTGAGACAAGACCAAGAGAATACAACAGTAGAAATCCATTCAATAAGACTGGAGATAACCAAGAGATCATGAAACTCTTACCACAACTCCAACCTTTCTTAATTCCGCCGGCGAAAGCAATCTCCGAGGATGCCAGGACCTGCAGACCTGCCAATAAAAAGGGAAGCTATTTAAACCACACATAAACTCAAAAGAAAATAAAAGAGAGGCAGATGACACTACTAATGTTTGTAAACAAGCACTAGGCATTATTGATAAGATATACCTGACGCTCAGATAGGCGGTGGATTGCGCGAGTGCGTGAACCCTGTGTTGGCAAGGTGAGTCCAAAGCCAGACTTCTAAAGTACCCCATAGCATCAATTATCGTCATGCTGCACCCAAGTAAATGTCAAAAGAAGATCGTCTTTTATCACCAAGCAGTCATCAATTCAACAACTGCTATCCCTTTCTAAAACGGCAAAGCAAGCTGTTTGTGATGCCCCACTTCTAGCAACCTGCCAAGGCAACCAAAGATCCAAGAATTAAGTCAAAGGTCAGCAGAGCAGGGGAAGGGATATTTACGACGACAGCTCCATTGCGGCATAGCTTCGAGGGTGCGGTTAACACAGTAAACAATGGTCCATATGCCGGCGGTTCTCAATTCTTTCATCTTGTACAAACACTGCTACCCCTGCATTTTAAATCAACAACGAGTCATCGACAATACAACATTAAAACATTTGTCTGCAAACCAAGAAACTATGGCCTAGGAAGATCACCAACGTACCCACAATCTCAAGTACTATAAGACAAGTTCGGGCCTAGCTATTGCAATTTTTTTGCATCAGTCATGAGTCACTTCTGGCCACTACTGTTCACGCTGGTATATATGATAGCACTTAAAGCAACTCCACTCCATTTCCATCACCACCGACCTCACCAACACATGAAAAAGGGAACGGTTAGAAATTACGCTTTCGTGACATCAAAAGCCAATTAGAAGAGGAACACATGTGCATTAAAGAAGAAACTAATTATAACAGACTATCACCATTCTTGAAAGAGGAAAAACATATAGCCATATGGAGATGTAAAACCGACCTTCAAGTGGCGATGTCTCCCGGCAATATCAACTTGTTATGTCCACCCAATCCAAATTGACGGCTGTTATAACGACACAGAACCGGCTGCAATAGCCATTTTCCTTCTGCTACGCATTTGTCTCCTAGATTTGACCTCGACATAGACTGCGACCCAAAACCTGTCAAAGCACAAGCCTACATTAATATTGAGGATAAAGTCAAATTCAATCCTTGCTCGGTAATGAACATTCAAATAGAACCAATACATACAAATATCTATGCCTAGCTGCTACGTTATCCATTGTCACATTTCAGGCCAATGCAAATAATCACATCAAAGCAACCAGAAATTCAAAGCTATCAAAGTCTCCAAATTCCAAGTCAGCGGAGAAGGAAAACCTTGCAAAAGTGGTTTGAATGATTTCCCAAAGCAAAGTCTGCCCCTTTTTTCCCATCTGCTGCATAAATCACTAACCTCCCACAACTTGCGAGCCTTATCGACATCACTGGCCCCTTGTGATGGCTGGTTCTCAAATGAAGCAGAAGCACTGTTCCAGCTCCGGTAAACACCAGACGTTGTTAGGCTTGGACTACTTACAACCTACATAAAGAACAACGTCGATGACTTTCCCTACCGGCGACACCTTTTCTCTGCACCGAAATGACGAAAGTTGAAGCAAATCGTCAGGCCGTGGCCATTGTTCCCTGCAACAACATGAGGAGTTAATTGCCGCAATAACAATACTAAAAAAACAGGGAAGTTCAGGGATGAAACCTCCAAATAAAATTGAACTCAGGACAATACTAAGTCATTGCTCTAATTAATAATGGAGGAAACCCTGTATGTGCTGAGCAGAACCATATAGAATAATGTCAGCTATCAGTAACACCCTATTCACATCACCATACATGAGACAACTCCCTTTAAAATGCCAGCATCTCGACCAAGCCCTCATAAGAGGCATCTTAAGTTTGTTGATTTTCATGATGTCAAGGCTGCATAATAGCACTTAAATTGTTAAACAAGAGTGATATAATTGGTAAACGCATAAGGCTGAACCAAATTAACCTGGAAGAGCTCGTCACAATTTGATGCCCCAACTTAATCAAGAGCCGATCCAAACACCTGCGTAGAACACACGAAACTCACACTTCGTAAAAGGATAACCGGGATTCCCGCCTCCTATCTCCCACCTTGATGGATATTTAAAGGGGCCACATAGCAGTCAAAGCAGAGTCTCGCTTTAGTATCCTGCAACAGCACAATACGATATATTCAGTACAAAGTTGAACATGCTAAACAAGGAAGGAATTCAGACACGTTTAAACACGTTTGGACTGAAGAGGAAATGATTTTATTGCCTTTGAAAATGTGTTCACTACAGATTAATTTATTTCCAAAATGAGGTGTGTGACGCATTCCATTGGATTTGGAAAGCTTTCAAAACGAAACCATTTTACAGCCTATAAAAGAGAGAAGCATTGAGATGAAAAGAGGACAGAAAATTCAGACTCACGAACAAAGAATCACAAAGGCAGAACCCTAACAGATTCGCAAATCCAGTACAGAATCCTCCCGTACTAACCCTAAGTTTATAAATCGAAAAAGAGAAAGACTTAATTTTACCCTCGCCGGAACCATATCCGCTACGACCCTCATCGTCGGAGCTCCCCGAAAAACACATTCGCGAACCACCATTTTCCCTTCCTCAACATCGCCGCAAAGTCACGAGCCAAGCCTTCAACCTCAACGTCGCCGTTTCCCCAACCTCCACTTCCATCCGCCATCGAAGCTACCTACAAAACCATTGCAATTGTGAGATTTCTTTTCTTATTTCGCTAACACTTAACCGTTCTTCTTTTGTCTTTGTTTGATTGATATAGGAACAAGGATGATTAAGAAGGGGTTTGGAACGGAAGCAATGGAGAATGGCAGAAACGAGTAGGAAGAAGAATTGGAGGAAGGAAAAGGATTTGCTAACGAGATAGCGAGAGACGACGGAGGGGATTTGGGAAAAAAAGGGATTAGGGTTCTCGTCTTGCCCTGTTATGCTGTTGTAATCATGTGTGGACTGCCTATTGTAACTATCGTAAACCCTTGCACACACCACCCTCCACTGTATTTTGATCACAATCTCACAGTCCACAGGCTCATCCCCACAGTACAACCCGTACGTCTGCATACACCTAACCCACACGTCCAACTCACTCAATTTTTTATTAACCCTAAAACTATTAATCTACTTTTCTAACTAATATGATCGTTTTTCCTTAATAAGTAATTAATCCACCTATTAATTAATTATTTATAATCTGTTAAAATAACTAATAAAACCTTTTATTTAAATCTAACTTTTATAATTAACTTATTCATTTAATTAAGAAACTTCTTTTTAATCAATTAACTCACATTTATTTTATTTCATCCACCTTTAACTTATCAACTTAATAACTCTTTTTAATATAATAAATTAGTCATATTATAAAAATAAAGCTTCTCAGTTATTAAAATAATTTTTTGATAAAGCTAATTAAAAACCTTTTACCTAATAATCCCATTTTACTTAATAAAAAGAATTTATTCATTTCTAAATAATGAAATAGGCATCTTTTCATATAATTTAAAATAATTCATATCCATTGGTAAGAAAGGAATTACATATTTTATTAAGAAACTCTTTTACATAAATAATTGCATTTACTTAATAATAGTGAAAAAAAACTGGTCTCTAGATGACTTGCAATTTTAATCACTAATTCATCTGTATTTAACGATAAAACTTATTTTGTAATTTTAAGTAACTTTGTAGTTTTTTTATAATTATTAAACCCTTTTTTTTAATAAACATTTCTATCAAAATCTAATTAATTTATAACCTTTTTTTAAATCCATTAAAAATATAATTCAATCTACCTTCACCAATAATATAAAAATCAAGTCAATCGTGCACGCTTACACTCTACGCACATATTCACATTCGCATACTTAGCGTTTTCATGCGTGTGTACACTTTATCTATTCTTATTTTATTCACAACTCACACAATCACGTAGCGCTTTCATGCGTTGTGTATGCTTTTACATTTTCGCAATTTCTATTATCGCAATTTATATTATCGCAATGTATACCGTCCAAAAGAAAAACCTACACATGGTTCAACAATCGTGCGTAGTGCATCTCATTTGCATCATACTCCCGCTCGATCCTTGATCCCATTCAAGTTGATCGATTAAGTTAGATCCTACCCAACAGGAAGGACCTTGATCTTACAACATAGACAAAACAATTCAAACAACACAATACAAAAATATTCAAACACATTAGAGAAAGATGCCAAATCATCTTAAGCGAGATAGAATCTCCACCCCACAACAATACAATCAAGCCGTAGGAGCTTTGCCTTAAGAGAGATAAAGGTGTACCTCGTTGATCCCTATTCGAGTACGTAAGTCCTTTTCTTAAGACGATGCAAAGACTATTTTCCTACAACCTGTGGCGGTTAAATCTCCCTTTAAATGATAACGCATCTTGTCTCCTAAAATCAATCAAACAACTACCCTAAACCCGTAGGAACTTTGACCATAGTCAAAGAAATCCTCTAACCCTTTAGGGGAACTACAGATACTCTGATTCCACTCCCGTAAGGATATGTAGGCATAAGATGCGATATCTTATCGAGTATACTTAGGAATAAACCCCTAGGTCTCTTAAACCTTTAAGCAGATAAACACTTAGCAATAAACAATATAAAACAAGAGGTTCATGTAGAGTACTACAGAAATTTAGGATGCTAATACCTTCCCTAAGTTTAACCAACCCCCGAACCTAAAACTCTCTAAACCTTGCATTTGCATTGCATTGTGGGAATTTCGATATTTATCCATTCCTTTGGACAAATCAAAGATCGGTTGCAAAATGAATTAAAGATTCAAACTAATCAATAGTTTGGTATCCAATTTTCACCGCGACAGAAATGGCGACTTCACTGGGGAGACCTCAGTGGGTTTCCCTAACTTGTTTTCTTTATGTTTATATTTGCTTATATTTGCTTACTTGTTTACTTGCTTATTTGTTTGTATTCTTGGGTTGATACTCTTGAGTGGTGAGACAAAGTCCTACACCCGGACTTAAGTAAACTTAAGATAGGATAGTGATATGTTCAAAGAGGCTTATAGGGGGTGGAATCCCGACCAAGCTGACTTGAAAATCACGCTCAATTGAGGCCCTCTCGAAAGATGTACTGTTGAACGAGTCTTTAATCGTGAAAACATGCACTATATTCGATGTTGGAGCCTATGATATTGAGGACCGTAGTTACCTTAACCCCACTTTGACCTTTATTAGGATGTAGTGCAGGGCTATGAGGGGGTACCCCTGAAATAGTGCTACGCGATGCTACACTTAAAAGAGGTTCTCTTGAGAATATTATTAACCCCCGAGTACTTGGGAAGTTGATAATATCCGAAAGATCGGCTAATGACTTTGGGAACCTTATTAGAACCTTGTTCTGCAAGAAGAATCAATCTTTAGTTCGTAACCTTTGGGAATGGGTATACCCTTTGGCTCCATGCTCGTTGCAAACCTAGGGTCTCTCTTTGTTCGTTTATCTTTGTGTGTCCTTATGTGCTTACTTGTGTTTGTTGCATCCATATAGCATCATATTGCATTGGTTTCATGGAACCCCGAGTTTATTTATAAACATTATAGAAACCAATAGGGATTACAAGAGAAAATATTTTGAAATATTCTTTTAAGAGTCCTAACTTGGATGGCCTAAGGAAGTAGGAGCTCAGATTGAAGAAAATTCAAAGGACAAATACGAGAAGCTTCCCCTATCATGGAGGATCATTAGAAGTTCAAAGGACTCTCATTATCATTGAAGATCCAAGTGAACAAGGAATTCCCCCCTTATTTCCAACAAGAACGAAAGAAGGGGTGGAGGATTTATTTTCCTCCATCAAACTAATCTTTAGACGTTGATCATGGAAAATTTATCTTCAAGAAGATCTAGTTAGAGAAGTATAGCATGATGAAGGACTTCCTTAGGGCTGTATTAGCTTTTATTCAGCTATTAAGTAAGGACTCTTATAAGAATGTTTCCCTGTAATCCATTATCAAAAAACAACAAATGAATTTTCTATGGTATTCTGTAACGTTTATAAGAACTTGAGTTCCATGAAACCTTTCATTTCTCTGCATTCTGCATTCCTGCATCAGCATCCTGCATTTAGAATTTTGCATATGCATGTGTCTCGCCTCTTCTGTGGCTCATCTGGTCTTCTGTCTTTGTCTGTCAGCTGACATCTCGACCATCTGACCAAGCTTGAAGTATTACTAAAGGATAGGAAATAAGAACGAAGGATATGGATTCTACGACTGGTTTCAGAGTGGTGACTAATCCATTATTCGATCTCCCTTCTGATGACTTTGTTCAACAAGTGGATATTTCTACACAACCTCAGCCTGTGCAAGACAACCTGGTTGGTCAAGTTGATGAAAGAGTTTCCCAGTTTCCACAGCCTGTACCTAATCTCCAGAATATTCGCACTGAGATGAAGATAGATGATCCTAGATTCATAACAATGGAGAAAGAATTATGTGATTTTAAAGAACAATTGAAAATGATGAAAGAAGCTAATGCATATGATCTTGATGCTCGTGACCTATGTCTGGTTCCTGGCGTAATTATTCCTCCGAAGTTCAAAATGCCTGTCTTTGAAGTTTACAAGGGTGTCAGTTGTCCAAAATACCATTTGACGATGTTTTGTCGAAAGATGGCTGCTTATGTTGACGATGACAAATTGATGATTCATTGCTTCCAAGAAAGCTTATCTGAGGCATCCTTGATATGGTATATGAAGCTACAAAGGAATTGTATTCAATCTTGGAAAAATTTAGCTGATGCTTTTGTGAAGCAATACAATTATAATTTGGATATCGCTCCAAACAGTGATCAACTAGAAGGAATGAGTAAGAATGATGATGAATCTTTTAGGGAGTATGCTCAGCGATGGAAAGAGTTGGCAGCCCAAGTTCGTCCACCACTTCCAGAGAAAGATTTAAGCAAGATGTTTCTAAGAACGCTGCCAGACTCTTATTATGTTAGGATGGTAGGCGTTGTGCCATCAGATTTCTCTAAAATGGTGGAAGTTGGAGTAAACATCGAGAATGCATTCAAGAGTGGAAGAATTCAAGATAACTTGAATGGCCAAACTAATGAAGAAATTTCAGTTGATGATTCCCTAGAGGAAAGAAGCGTTGATGTTAATGCAGTATGGGATCCCTCTCAAATCCTGTCAGATCTGGTTCCAGTACCTTATCCCCAACATCAGTATGTGGCGCCTGCTCAGCGCAAGCGACAACTACCTCATAAGCGAAGATTAACTTCTCCAAATCAGCATCAGAATCGGCAGGTTCGAAGACGGTTTCAGAATCAGGAGACACTTCTAAATACTCCGAAAGAGGAAACTCGCTGGTTTGACCTTATCCCAATGACTAACAGTCAGTTATGGTCTCATTTTGCTAGAAACTCGGTGATGACACCCAGAAAAACTAGAATTATGAAGTCTCATCCACCGTGGTTCAACTCGAACACCAACTGTGAATTTCATGATGGAGTGTTGGGGCATTCGATTGAAGAATGCAAAGTTTTCCAAGAGAAAGTTCAAGAAATGATTGATAATGAAGTGCTAACCTTCAAAGGAGGAAGCCCGATCGTGAATGGAGCACCGTTATGTTGATCACCTATTCACTTTCGTTTACTTATGTGTTTCATTTCTTTAATTAAAAGCATAATTGGCATGTAAGAACATGTTATTTTGAATAAAGTAGTGCAATAAGTGTTTGTCTTGAAGAAGTCCATTCGTATTCACTCTTAAAATGTTTTTTTTAATTTTTTTTAATGCCAACTTTACCCAATTTTCCTCACTTTGGTGAAGAATTGGAAGGAGGATGATGAAGTAAAACGCAAAGTCTCTTGATATATGCTTTCGAATAAAACCTACTAATGATGTGAGGCATTGTTTCAAACCTCCTAAACACCAAAGACATAAGGAAGTTAAATCATTTTTAACCCTTTCCAACCTCGTTTTTAAACCTGGGGCATAAATTTTTAGTCAGCTCGATTGAATACTTAAAACCTTTCAAAATAGTGAATATCTTTCAATATGGGTGGGTGCAAATATACTTTGACCCTTATTTCCTTTGTTTCACAAACCTTGAACTAAGCCCTGATACAACCTTTCAAAGTCCTAATTGAAGTAAGGTTACTTCGAAAGCATACTCAGTGAGATAACGCTTCCTGACTCCTATGAGCTATGCTCAATTTAATGATTGGCTTTATAAAATAATTTCATATCCTAACTAGTGATTTCAGTCACAAGTTATTGCGATATCTTTTTTCAAAACTTCAAGACAAACGTGTGTTGCATTAACAATTTCGAAATTAACATTTCTGACTTGCTAAGTTTGCTTGATATCTTAGAAAGATTATGTGAAGATATCACTGATTGAAATTTGAAGATCCTGCTGACCTGGGGCAAGCTATTTCCAAGTGATTATTCTGTGCAGATTTGAACTCGCTTGAGGAGCTATGTTTAAAGACTCAGTTATAACACCGTCAATCAGAGCCAGTTACGTCGAGATTCGGCGAATCTCTCGAAGAGTGTGAAAACAATGGGACGCCACTGTTTTTTGTAAAATCCTCTTGGAATGGCTTCTTCTCATAACCATGTGACTTGGGGAACCTGAGAAACGAAGATTATCTTGTCTGTATGCAACAGCTATCATTCAAATGGCGACTACCACGCAGTCTTCAGTACGATTTTTCAGCAATTTCACAACATTCTGCATGTCCCCGATAATTTTACTTCTGGTGGTCATGACATTTCTTCGATGAAGCCTTTCAATGCAAGAATTCCTAATGATTTGCTTAACTTCACTTCCCCAATGAAGTAGATAATATTTTAATCCTCAGTGATTTGCTTCACCAACTTCACACTCCTAGTGAAGTGGACGTATTTTACTCCTCAACAGACCTTCTACAACGTCGATCTTCTCCAGCATGAGTCTCTCCAGCGAGACGGTTACTTACTTTATCCATGGTTTTCTCCAGTTGTGAGTTTGATCCACCCCTAGTAGATCTTTATTCTCATCTTCAACAAGATAACAAAGATTGATCAAAGTGTTTTATTCCCCAAGTGGAATGCTCTATATTCCCCAAGTAGAGGTTTTCAAGACCCGAAGCAGAAGTGTGATCCCGTATTTGGTTCTCCACCCATCCTCAGTGATACTTCTATCTTTGAAGATTGGGCGGGTGTTCGCTTCGAGATGTTTATTTCGTCTTTGTTTGCCTTTGTTCTTTGTTTTGTCAGCATAGCATACGCATAACATATAGATAGATAGCATGGCATATGCATTTTGCATCTTTGCATTGGTTTGTTCTGTCGCTTTGGTCGTGGTTATCCCCGAGTGGTTGAGCGTGTCTTCTCCTTCCAAGTAGATTTGTCAACCCTAGGCAGAAAAGAGCACAACATTTCTATTTCCCCACAGAGTTCGATCCTCGTGGAAGAGAGTTACTTTAGTACAATCCCACTTGAGTTCATACCTCAATAGTCGAGTCTCGTTTGACGGTTTCTCTTCAGTTATTTCCTAAATTGAATTGCGGTCTCTGGCAATCAAATTGTGGATATCTCCAGGCTTTTGAATATGGATTCAACGTGCATTTATTTTGCACTCGGCTCCCCAAGAAAGGGTTTTCTCTATGAAGATAACTATTGAAGAATGATATTTCTTCAAAGATATTACAAGACTTTCTCAACAATTCTGCAAGTATTCTCTTTATTTGAGCAACTCGTTTTGACCAAAATCTTGTTCAAAACGACGAATGACAGTCTCCTCAAGACAGTTTGTCCATCCCCAGTGATTGTCAACGTGGTAAATGAAAAAGACATTACAGACATTTCTCTTTATTTGATAATTCACACGTTTTTACAACAACAAGATACTCCTCAGGAATGAATTCCCCAGTGAGTTTCATCACACAAGTTTACTTCCGTCAGCGACATCTCCCCGAAGAAGTCCATCGCAATAGTCTCTCTTTATTTGAGAAGACATATTTTACAGTTCAACCGGCTCACATCTCTCCCACAGATCCCCGGTGAAGTTTTACAATCTCAATTACATCTACAAGTTCAACATTTACATTAACATTTACAGTCTACAACAACAACTACAAACTACAACGATTCTACAATCTACAAAATTTTCAACATTTCGAGTAGAGACCGAGACCAGCTCATGATTCCCATATCATGACGCTCGGGGAGGTTCTACATTGGAGACTGAGACCAGCTCATGGTTCCCATACCGTGACGCTCGGGAGGTTTATCTCAAGGAAACTGAGACCCGTTTATGGCATCAAGACCATGAGGCGTGGGGAGGTTTTGTTTACATTGTTTTCAAACAAAATACTCAACTTACTCAAAGACATCTTACATTTCCTGGCTAATCTCGGCAGTAGATTACCAGTAGACCTCGGCAGTAGGTGTTTCTATCTCTTTTCCGGGCTAATCTCGGCAGTAGATTTCCAGAGGACTTCGTCAGAAGTATATCTCCAGCAACTTCAATATAGAATCTCGGCAGCGGATTCTTTAAATTTTAATAATAGATACTTTGGCAAAAAGTATTCCCCATTAAAGTTACAAGTCTCGGCAGTAGACTTCTCCAGCTAATATCTTGAATCATTACATTTGACTTATACGGTCGGTTCTTCCAATAGATTTTCCCCACAAGTTCTTCACATCATATTTACAGATACGTTGTGACTGTCAATCTTTCCTCGTGGAGTCTCGCTTTATTGAGCTTGTTCTTCCCGTCTGTCGTGTCTAGTTTCTTTTCCCCCGTGACATTTTTTTTCATACAGGACCTTGTGTGTTGCATTCTCATATCATCCTATGTATTCGGTGGTTTCTTAGGGCCAAAAATTCGTGCAATGTTTGTATTTAAGTCCCTCCTATCTCGTCGAGACGGAGATTTCAATCTCCATATCTCCGAATAGAAGTAACTTAAATAGGGGCATCTGTCACACCCTAAATTTTGACCCTAAGAACCCCCTCCCTTTATTTATTTATTTTCTGTTGTGTTTTGTGTGTGTTTATTATCATTAACCAGTTTGTGCAGATGCAGTTTCTTTCAATCAAGCACCAGTAAGACACAATCTGCGAATTCTGTTTTTAAGGGCCGAGAACATTTAAGGCTCCCTCCTTTTTGCCCCGAATTAAAGATGGTCATGCTATCCCGAGGCGGCTAACGAAGAGGTGGTTGGATTTATTCGCATCCTTACTAAAAGAGGCTTACATATTGGATTTCCAAGAACAATTATTATGGACCAAAGTTTTTAAAGCTGAATTCGGGGTGCAGGTTTAAGTGATCCTCTTGTTTCAACTCGTTCAAAATGGATTAAAGACTAATTCACGTTGAGTTTGGAAATTCATTTTAAGTACTTATTTAAAGGAGGCAACAACTGAAGTCATACTTTTCAAATCACTTGAAGTCAAATAGTGAACATTACTATGTTATTTCACAAGACTTTCACATGCTCTACGTATCAAATGACTTTTAACACAAAAAGGGCAATATGGAAATTCAAAGATAGTGAAAGGAGCAGCAAGAATATTTCTCCAATCTTATTACCATATACCAAGTTACAATGATCAATAGTTCGTTTCAAGGAATAGAGACTGAACTTTGAGACCCTTGAGGCATTGATTACACATGTGTTGGTAATAATGGGATAACCAAGTTTTTCTTCTTGACACTAAAAATTACAACAGGTGACCCTACAGCAGGTGCGTACAGGAAATTACATGGAGACATCGCCAAAGCAGCTATAGTTATCCGAGTGCAGCCGCAAACCCTTCGTCATAACCAGTAGATTCTTCACACCAGAACACCAATGTGATGCTAGCATCTCAAACTGATTCCTCATTGGGGCATCCAACTCGTGGGCTTTGTAACGACAACAGTCGTCTGTTTTCGGCAACAACAACATTTATTCTTCAGCCTCGACACCAGTAGCAGCGCCGCAGCTTACGCCCCGTTGTCGGTATCTACAATTTGTTTGAGACAAGACCAAGAGAATACAGCAGTAGAAATCCATTCAATAAGACTGGAGATAACCAAGAGATCATGAAACTCTTACCACAACTCCAACCTTTCTTAATTCCGCCGGCGAAAGCAATCTCTGAGGATGCCAGGACCTGCAGACCTGCCAATAAAAAGGGAAGATATTTAAACCACACATAAACTCAAAAGAAAACAAAAGAGAGGCAGATGACACTATTAAGGTTTGTAAACAAGCACTAGGCATTATTGATAAGATATACCTGACGCTTAGATAGGCGGTGGATTGCGCGAGTGCGTGAACCCTGTGTTGGCAAGGTGAGTCCAAAGCCAGACTTCTAAAGTACCCCATAGCATCAATTATCGTCATGCTGCACCCAAGCAAATGTCAAAAGAAGATCGTCTTTTATCACCAAGCAGTCATCAATTCAACAACTGCTATCCCTTTCTAAAACGGCAAAGCAAGCTGTTTGTGATGCCCCACTTCTAGCAACCTGCCAAGGCAACCAAAGATCCAAGAATTAAGTCAAAGGTCAGCAGAGTAGGGGAAGGGATATTTACGACGACAGCTCCATTGCAGCATAACTTCGAGGGTGCGGTTAACACAGTAAACAATGGTCCATATGCCGGCGGTTCTCAATTCTTTCATCTTGTACAAACACTGCTACCCCTGCATTTTAAATCAACAACGAGTCATCGACAATACAACATTAAAACATTTGTCTGCAAACCAAGAAACTATGGCCTAGGAAGATCACCAACGTACCCACAATCTCAAGTACTCTAAGACAAGTTCGGGCCTAGCTATTGCAATTTTTTTGGATCAGTCATGAGTCACTTTTGGCCACTACTGTTCACACTGGTATATATGATAGCACTTAAAGCAACTCCACTCCATTTCCATCACCACCGACTTCACCAACACATGAAAAAGGGAACGGTTAGAAATTACGCTTTCGCGACATCAAAAGCCAATTAGAAGAGGAACACATGTGCATTAAAGAAGAAACTAATTATAACAGACTATCACCATTCTTGAAAGAGGAAAAACGTATAGCCATATGGAGATGTAAAACCGACCTTCAAGTGGTGATGTCTCCCGGCAATATCAACTTGTTATGTCCACCCAATCCAAATTGACGGCTGTTATAACGACACAGAACCGGCTGCAATAGCCATTTTCCTTCTGCTACGCATTTGTCTCCTAGATTTGACCTCGACATAGACTGCGACCCAAAACCTGTTAAAGCACAAGCCTACATTAATATTGAGGATAGAGTCAAATTCAATCCTTGCTCGGTAATGAACATTCAAATAGAACCAATACATACAAATATCTATGCCTAGCTGCTACGTTATCCATTGTCACATTTCAGGCCAATGCAAATAATCGCATCAAAGCAACCAGAAATTCAAAGCTATCAAAGTCTCCAAATTCCAAGTCAGCGGAGAAGGAAAACCTTGCAAAAGTGGTTTGAATGATTTCCCAAAGCAAAGTCTGCCCCTTTTTTCCCAGCTACTGCATAAATCACTAACCTCCCACAACTTGCGAGCCTTATCGACATCACTGGCCCCTTGTGATGGCTGGTTCTCAAATGAAGCAGAAGCACTGTTCCAGCTCCGGTAAACACCAGACGTTGTTAGGCTTGGACTACTTACAACCTACATAAAGAACAACGTCGATGACTTTCCCTACCGGTGACACCTTTTCTCTGCACCGAAATGACGAAAGCTGAAGCAAATCGTCAAGCCGTGGCCATTGTTCCCTGCAACAACATGAGGAGTTAATTGCCACAATAACAATACTAAAAAAACAGGGAAGTTTAGGGATGAAACCTCCAAATAAAATTGAACTCAGGACAATACTAAGTCATTGCTCTAATTAATAATGGAGGAAACCCTGTATGTGCTGAGCAGAACCATATAGAATAATGTCAGCTATCAGTAACACCCTATTCACATCACCATACGTGAGACAACTCCCTTTAAAATGCCAGCATCTCGACCAAGCCCTCATAAGAGGCATCTTAAGTTTGTTGATTTTCATGATGTCAAGGCTGCATAATAGCACTTAAATTGTTAAACAAGAGTGATATAATTGGTAAACGCATAAGGCTGAACCAAATTAACCTGGAAGAGCTCGTCACAATTTGATGCCCCAACTTAATCAAGAGCCGATCCAAGCACCTGCGCAGAACACACGAAACTCACACTTTGTAAAAGGATAACCGGGATTCCCGCCTCCTATCTCCCACCTTGATGGATATTTAAAGGGGCCACATAGCAGTCAAAGCAGAGTCTCGCTTTATCATCCTGCAACAGCATAATACGATATATTAAGTACAAAGTTGAACATGCTAAACAAGGAAGGAATTCAGACACGTTTAAACACGTTTGGACTGAAGAGGAAATGATTTTATTGCCTTTGAAAATGTGTTCACTATAGATTAATTTCTTTCCAAAATGAGGTGTGTGACGCATTCAATCAGATTTGGAAAGCTTTCAAAACGAAACCATTTTACAGCCTATAAAAGAGAGAAGCATTGAGATGAAAAGAGGACAGAAAATTCAGACTCACGAACAAAGAATCACAAAGGCAGAACCCTAACAGATTCGCAAATCTAGTACAGAATCCTCCCGTACTAACCCTAAGTTTATAAATCGAAAAAGAGAAAGACTTAATTTTACCCTCGCCGGAACCATATCCACTACGACCCTCATCGTCGGAGCTCCCCGCAAAACACATTCGCGAACCACCATTTTCCCTTCCTCAACGTCACCGCGAAGTCACGAGCCAAACCTTCAACCTCAACGTCACCGTTTCCCCAACCTCCACTTCCATCCGCCATCGAAGCTACCTGCAAAACCATTGCAATTGTGAGATTTCTTTTCTTATTTCGCTAACACTTAACCGCTCTTCTTTTGTCTTTGTTTGATTGATATAGGAACAAGGATGATTAAGAAGGGGTTTGGAAGGGAAGCAATGGAGAATGGCAGAAACGAGTAGGAAGAAGAATTGGAGGAAGGAAAAGGATTTGCTAACGAGATAGCGAGAGACGACGGAGGGGATTTGGGAAAAAAGGGGATTAGGGTTCTCGTCTTGCCCTGTTATGCTGTTGTAATCATGTGTGGACTGCCTATTGTAACTATCGTACACCCTTGCACACACCACCCTCCACTGCATTTTGATCAAAATCTCACAGTCCACAGGCTCATCCCCACAGTACAACCCGTACGTCTGCATACACCTAACCCACCCGTCCAACTCACTCAATTTTTTATTAACCCTAAAACTATTAATCTACTTTTCTAACTAATATGATTGTTTTTCCTTAATAAGTAATTAATCCACCTATTAATTAATTATTTATAATCTGTTAAAATAACTAATAAAACCTTTTATTTAAATCTAACTTTTATAATTAACTTATTCATTTAATTAAGAAACTTTTTTTTAATCAATTAACTCACATTTATTTTATTTCATCCACCTTTAACTTATCAACTTAATAACTCTTTTTAATATAATAAATTAGTCATATTATAAAAATAAAGCTTCTCAGTTATTAAAATAATTTTTTGATAAAGCTAATTAAAAACCTTTTACCTAATAATCCCATTTTACTTAATAAAAAGAATTTATTCATTTCTAAATAATGAAATAGACATCTTTTTATATAATTTAAAATAATTCATATCTATTGGTAAGAAAGGAATTACATATTTTATTAAGAAACTCTTTTACATAAATAATTGGATTTACTTAATAATAGTGAAAAAAAAACTGGTCTCTAGATGACTTGCAATTTTAATCACTAATTCATCTGTATTTAACGATAAAACTTATTTGGTAATTTTAAGTAACTTTGTAGTTTTTTTTATAATTATTAAACCCTTTTTTTAATAAACATTTCTATCAAAATCTAATTAATTTATAACCTTTTTTTAAATCCATTAAAAATATAATTCAATCTACCTTCACCAATAATATAAAAATCAAGTCAATCGTGCACGCTTACACTCTACGCACATATTCACATTCGCATACTTAGCGCTTTCATGCGTGTGTACACTTTATCTATTCTTATTTTATTCACAACTCACACACTCACGTAGCGCTTTCATGCGTTGTGTATGCTTTTACATTTTCGCAATTTATATTATCGCAATTTATATTATCGCAATGCATACCGTCCAAAGGAAAAACCTACACATGGTTCAACAATCGTGTGTAGTGCATCTCATTTGCATCATACTCCCGCTCGATCCTTGATCCCATTCAAGTTGATCGATTAAGTTAGATCCTACCCCACAGGAAGGACCTTGATCTTACAACATAGACAAAACAATTCAAACAACACAATACAAAAATATTCAAACACATTAGAGAAAGATGCCAAATCATCTTAAGCGAGATAGAATCTCCATCCCACAACAATACAATCAAGTCGTAGGAACTTTGCCTTAAGAGAGATAAAGGTGTACCTCGTTGATCCCTATTCGAGTACGTAAGTCCTTTTCTTAAGACGATGCAAAGACTATTTTCCTACAACCTGTGGCGGTTAAATATCCCTTTAAATGATAACGCATCTTGTCTCCTAAAATCAATCAAACAACTACCCTAAACCCGTAGGAACTTTGACCATAGTCAAAGAACTCCTCTAACCCTTTAGGGGAACTACAGATGCTCTGATTCCACTCCCGTAAGGATATGTAGGCATAAGATGCGATATCTTATCGAGTATACTTAGAAATAAACCCCTAGGTCTCTTAAACCTTTAAGCAGATAAACACTTAGCAATAAACAATATAAAACAAGAGGTTCATGTAGAGTACTACAGAAATTTAGGATGCTAATACCTTCCCTAAGTTTAACCAACCCCCGAACCTAAAACTCTCTAAACCTTGCATTTGCATTGCATCGTGGGAATTTCGATATTTATCCATTCCTTTGGACAAATCAAAGATCGGTTGCAAAATGAATTAAAGATTCAAACTAATCAATAGTTTGGTATCCAATTTTCACCGCGACAACAGGGATTGATGAGAATATTTGATGCTTGTCGTTCAATGGTTTAGTGATTTAAGAAGGGAGTTTTTAAATTGGTTTCTATTTTGTAACAAGAGTTTGTAAGAAATAAAACAAAGTAAAATTTGGTTTTAGTTTGATAAAAAGCATGCCAAGATTAGGGTTCACTAATCCGTGTTAAATGTATCCAACCAATCAAATATGTGAACTTAGTTTTAACCAACATAATTGTGTATCCTCACAAAAACGTTCATCTCTAAAGCGATTTCGTGAATGTTATTGTTTCAACCGTTAAATGATCTCTCTAACTAACAATCAAAACAATAATCATTAAGATCAATACAATGCAAATATCAACTTCCAAATTTATGTCTAGAGTTTGTATAGTTGATAGATGAAGAAATTAGTTCAAGACTTGAAAATTTCATGTCTAAAGCGATCCAAACCATAGATATAACAAAAGATAGCAAATAACTTCATCTATATTGATCAAAGCCTTGTCCACATGCAAAAGATTAAGAAAAATACATAAAATCATAACTAGCTACCTCTAACCTTGACAAAAGAGGGGTTTTAGCCATCCATTTCCATGATAGCTTGAGTAATAAGTTTTAGAAGGAGATTGATCAACATCCGAGTCGAATAATCGAGATTGGATGGGAATTCACCTTCTTTTTGTGAAAGATGGCTAAGAGATGATGAAAATGGAGAAACTAGGATTTTTGTGCTGAAAAATATCAAACTATGAAAAATACAAAAGAAAAGATCTTTTGGCAAAAAGTGGCACACACTACTTATGGACATGCTGCTGAGCTGTCAAATTCGCAGTGCGAATAATTTATTCGCCTAGCAAACAATCAAAAGTGACAGTTGAAGTGTCAGTGTACAGTGAACACGCCCCTGAGCTATTTCTACATGTTCGCTGTAAACTTCGCACAACGAACTCTTGTCTGAATACTTACTGCCTCATGTCTGGGGGTTTTAGCTAGGTATTCGCTTCTTCTTCGCTTCAGCGAACTCTTCGCTACTTCCTTCGCACAGCGAATTTAGGCTCATTTTCTTTCTGTATGAACAGTGTTAGGTTCCCAATGGCCTTTGCTAGAAAGTTCACTGTGCGAACTTGATGATGTTTTTTCTTTGAAACTTCGCTAGGAAGTTCGCTGTGCGAACTTCTTGATATTTTGCTGCTGACTTGGTTTCCTTGTCACATGTTTTGTGTCTTATTCTTCTTATTTTGTGCCTAATTCCTGCACAATAGCACACACATAAAAGCAACCAAGACATTTTCACACAATGAAGCATATCATCAAAAACAAGAGTGATTCAATTCAATTTCTCTACAAAAAGAATAAAAATGCCAACATTTGATAGATCAAATAAGCAAAGTTTATCATCTAACACTAAGTCAGCTGCCACGTATTAACATATAAACGGACGTTTGAGGGCAAGTAACAGTGAGTACTCATGTGACACCATTTTAAAAGTTAAAGGACCAACTTGCCACTTTTTTAAATTAAGAGACCAAACTGAACACCGACTTTTAAGGAACGAAAAAAATAATATTTTACCTTATTTTAGATCATTTAAAAACCAAACTTGACTGAAATCAATTTTATTTATTTTTATTACTATGACCCATTATAAAAATAAATTTTTTAATATTTTAAATTAATATAATTTATAATTTAATGATGGTGTTATATACTTATACTAAGGACATATAATATGAAAATTTAAATATTATTTAATTTACAGTGTAAATCATGTCCATGATCAAATTAATCGTAAAAATGATATTGAAAATATTGTTACGAAATATTAATTTTTTAAATGATAAAAAATGATTCTTCATTGGACATTCTAAATCATGTTAATAAATATATAACTGATCAAATTCACCTTATCAAAATTGAGCATTTAAAATAAAACCATTGTTTGAATTGAATATTAATTTTAAACTTGATATCAACTCAAATGGACAGATTTTCAAAATATGACATGAAGATGAAAATGTGCAGCTTTTTGTTGACAATGACTGCCAGTGACGTCAAATATATGTGCTCATCAAATTTGTTTCTTTCAAGTACTACTGCAGCAATCAATAACTCCAGACCACATGCAAACAGCAACAAATGTATTCTATCATTAGTGCATTGAATCAAGACCACATATAAGAAAATGAAATGTGCGAACAATAATGATTCAGCAACGGTAAGTCTGTACCAATTAGGCTCTGTTTGGATTCACAATAGTATTACTTTTGTCTCATTATCTCAAACCTGACTCTCATAGTTGCCACAATTTCGCATTCTATATAGTAGCTGTATAATGCAATGGACTCCAAAGTTTTATTCGAATACAAGTTACTTTTGAATTTGGTTTCAATGACTATCCACTTCGCTGCATTAATGTGCACCTATTGCAAGCATTCAAACTATCAACTTTTCTAGGTTATTAATTTAACTAATATCAACAATAATATCAAAATACCAATTAAAGGATATGTGTTTTGATAAAATAAGGCATGTACATCCTTGAGATTGAAGTTGTAAGTGGATTAGTAGATTTTGTATTTATAAAATCTACGTTGAAGGCAGAGTATGACATATAAGATAGGGTCATGTGAGTAAAATTAGCCTAGTCGAATTGGAGAAACAAAACATATTAAGTGGTGACAAAATCGAAAAGGTGGAGTTCTGTGAACTTTGTGTGTTTGGTAAAACCTGCAGAGTGAAGTTTAAAAAAGACAAACAAAGAACACATAGATTCTTTGATTACATTCATACTGATCTTTGGAGACCTGCAAGAATTTCTTCACACTCAAGAGCAAGGTATTTTCTACCCATTAGTTGATGATTATTCCAAAAAGTTATGGATAATCACTTAGAAGACTAAGGATTAAATTTTTTAGAATTTCAAAAATTGGAAGACTCTGATCGAAAATCAGACTAACAGGAAAGTCAAGAAGTTGATGACCGATAATGGCCTTGAGTTCTGTAATAAACCTTTCGACGGTTATTATGATATGTCTGATATTGGTGGGCACAAGGTTGTAGTAGGTATTCTTCATCAAATGGTCTAACTGAAAGATATAATCGAATCATCTTGAAAAAGGTTAGATGTATGTTGGTTAATGCTGGATTGAAGAAGGTGTTTTGGGTTAAGGCTGCTATGACTGCAGCATACTTGATAAATAGTTGTCTATCGACCGCTTTGGGGATGTAGACACCTGAAGAAGTTTGGTCGGGTAATCCACCAAATCTTGACAAACTTAGAGTATTTGACTGTGTAGCCTACACTCACTTTAAGCAAGACAAAGTTGAACCTAGAGTTTTGAGATGCATGTTCCTTGGGTGTCCAGAGGGAGTTAAAGCATATA
Source organism: Lathyrus sativus (assembly GCA_963859935.3). Taxonomy (NCBI): domain Eukaryota; kingdom Viridiplantae; phylum Streptophyta; class Magnoliopsida; order Fabales; family Fabaceae; genus Lathyrus; species Lathyrus sativus. The sequence continues at coordinate 925,345,947 of OZ012735.1, forward strand.
GGTTGTGGTGTGTAGAACCAGGTCACAGAAGGTGTATCATAAGTCGTGATGTAGTTTCTAATGAAGCAGAAATGGCGTTCAAGAAAACTAATGACGCTGATCGAAATGCAAAAATCTTTGAAGAATAGCAATAACATGAAGAGATTCCTGTTGAGGTGGAACATAGTGATGCTGAATTGCAAAACTCAAATGAAGTCAAAGAAAAAACACAAGTTATTGATAAGAATGAGGAGACTAATAACAACTACCTGCTGGCAAGAGTCATGTTGAGAAGAGTCATCATGTCACCTTAGAGACTTGGTTATGCATATCTCATAGACTGATAACAACTACCTACTGGCAAGAGTCAAGTGAGGTTCTTGATGAAAAATCTAAAGACTACAAGGAAGTTGTAAGGAGTCGAAATAAGATTGAATGGCTTAAAGTCATGGATGATGAGATAAAATCTCTTAATGATAATAACACATGAGAGCTAATCGAGAAACCTGCAAGGCCCAGGTTAGTCATTTGTAAATGGATTTTCAAGGTTAAGGAAGGAAGGAAAGAGTGATGTCAAAGCAATTTAAGGCAAGTTTGGTTACTAGGGGGTTCACTCAGAAAGAAGAAGTCTACTTTAATGATGTGTTCTCACCTGTTATAAAGCATAAATTCATTAGAAGTTGTTAGCCATGGTGTCAACGTTCGATGTAGAAAATGAATAAATAAATGTAAATACAAACTTCTTGTATGGTGATCTAGATGAAACATTCCTGATAAGGCAACCTGAAGGGTACACATAAAGAGGAAAGGAAGAGTATGTGTACAAGTTGAATAAGTTGTTATATGGTCTGAAACAATCCCCTCAACAATGGAATAGGAGATTCGATAAGTTAATGACACACATAGGGTTCACTAAGAGCCACTTCGACTATTGTGTTTACTCAAGATTTTGACCTAGAAGTTCATTTGTTATTTTGCTGCTTTGTGTGGATGACCACCTCATAGCAAGCAACCGTATCGAGGATGTAATGAAGCTGAAGGTTGAACTTGATAAGAAGTTTGACATGAAGGATTTGGGAGTTGCCTCCAGGATTCTTGGGATTGACATCCAAAGAGATAGAAATTAGTCGAGACTACGATTATCTCTAGAGACACACCTAAGGAAGATTCTCGAAAATTTTGGTATATTGAATTCAAAGTTTGTTGTAACACCAACAAATCTTCAATTCAAGCTGAGTACGATCCGAAGTCCTAGTACTAAAGTCGAAAGATCCTATATGAATAGAATCTTGTATGCTAGTATAGTAGGTTCTTTGATGTGTGATATGGTTTGTACGAGGCCAGACATCGCGTATGGAGTGAGCCTTGTAAGCATCTATATGACAAATCTTAGGAAGGCACACTAACAAGCTTTGAAGTAGATTCTAAGATATATAAAAGGATTTTTGAGTAAGCTCCAGGTTTAGGGTGGGGCCGCAAGTGATGGAAAAGTTGAAATCGAAGGATTTGTCAATTATGATTATGCAGGATGTATAGATACCCAAAAATCTCTTTCTGAATATGTTTTCCCTATGTTTGGCACAACAATCAGTTAGAAAAATTCTATTTTGAAGTTTTTTGCCTTATCAACCACTGAAGCTGAATGCATTTTCCTCACTGAAGCTATGAAAGAAACATTGTGGCTTGAAGGGTTTTTTAAGGAACTGAAACTTCAAGGTCAAGCTATCACAGTTAAATGTGATAGTCAAAGTGCCATACATGTGTCAAAGAACTTAGTCGATCATGAGAGAACTAAGAAAGTTGATGTTAGGTTGTATTTTGTCAAGGAGAAAATTAGGAAAGGAGAAGTGAAAGTATTAAAGGTTTCAACTGAAGATAATATTTCTGATATGGTCAGCAATTCATTTCCTAGTAGCCAGTTCTTTCACTGTATACAGCTGATAAAATTGCATGATGATAGCTAGCTTGTTCCCTTGATGTTATAGAGTTTGTTCTAAGGTGGAAATTTGTGGTATTTTGAATCAAACTCTAGTCTTGATAAGGGGTAGCCTCTTGGTTCGACTGGGACGTGGCATGTTGTAGTCGAAGTCTGATCTAACACGCAATAGCCGAAGAGGTGCATGTTATAGTCGAAGTCAGTTCGAGCATAAAAATGACTTAAGTTAGTTATGTACTTGTTATGTAATAGTTATGTATGTCATGTATGATGATAACAATCGTACATGACATACATATACTAGGAGTCTATATATAGGTTTTACTCTAGTTTGTTAGAGTAGAGATAAAGTTATTATTCACTTGTAACCTTTTAACTCTAATTGAGAAAGTAAATAGAAAAAACTGTTTAAATCAATCATGTTTCTCCGTCTTCTTTTTTCTTTTTCCTTTCTTTGTGACTGAATGGTTTTTTTGTGTTTGTTCAAGAAAACCTTTCTTTCTCACTGTTTACCATGAAAATTAGTAAACAACTGCTAGTCTTCCAAATCGAAAAACAATTTGGTTACTCGCAGGATCGACCATACTGATCCTAGGACATGTGCTAGTAAATCTTAAAATAACACTTGGAAACTAGTAAATACTTTGACAGTATTCGTGATCTAAAAGTTAAAAACTTTAAAAATTCAAAGAAAGTAAATGGCAGAAACTTAATCAAAAAGCAAGTAAATGCATTGAAAATAACTTGGGAAATAAAGAAGATAAACTTGTGGTAAAAAGATAAAACATGAATTAAAATGTAAAGATATGGTGTTTTATCAAACGTACATTTTCTCAACACACTATTTTCTTTACACACGGGTACTTTGAGTAATTCTAGAGATTTTGTATAACTTTGAACAAACTCAATCCTAATGCTAAGAATTCCTATTTATAATGGTCGAAATAACCTCCCCTAACAACCTTCCTTTAAAAATAAGACAAGGGGCGCTCGATATGTCTTCTTTCCTTAAAAATGCTCCACGTGTCTCTTTCAAAAATCTGGGTAAGAACAAAGTTCCCTCCTTCATTTAAATTCAAATCTTACGTCGAAAATACCATAAGTAATTCTCTGTCGAACCATCTTCTAAGACTTAGAATATTTTCCAAATCCGTTCAGCATATTCTCCTTGTACAAAAAGGTGACTTCGACCCAAAACAACCAAGTTTCACAATTTTTTCAAAACTTCTCACAACTTCATATAAATTGTTTTTTTCTTTACTATTTCCATTAATCCAAACTAGGCTTCGAATTTGGGAGCTAACAGATTGCCCCTCAAAAATGTCATTTTCGACATCACTGGAGAAAAAGACATTTTTTTATAGTCATATTTGACGCCTCAAATGATCCATATGTGATTCGACATTTCTGATGAATCAATGTTATGAAATGATTATCCTTCTTTAGCACGGCTATAACGTCATGGTCATGATTACGCTTTTCTGAAACGTCTTCTTACCCACGTGAGAATATTTGTCATCATCACGTATCCTAGACCCTAGGAAATCATAAGGCTAGACATTAACTGTCACTGTTTCATCAAGGATAGCGGGAAGAACACGTGTCCCACTCCAATTTTAACCATTAATGTCATTTTAGAACCGTTTCCACTTCCATCCTTATAAATACTCCCTTTCTCATTTCTTTTCACTTTTTACGTCTTTTAAACTCTCATCTTCACAATCTTCTTCTACCTCAAAGAACCCAGTTATTCCCTCTTGACATTTTAATAATGACTTCATCAACCCGATCCACCAAAGATGCCAACTAAGCTACTAAGGAATCCACTAAGCCTGTGAAGGTCCCTCAGAAGATTTCTCAGCTTCCTCCATTTGACATGATCATTGGTCCAACTATGGTGGGAAATCAACAATATCTGCCTTAACCACTTGCTGAGGAAAAGAGAAGAATTCATGACTCACAGGTACTCAACCCTCCAAATGAAAAGGCAATTGACCTTAGGTACATAATAATTTTAGGGTATTTTGAGAAAGCCCATCTTTTTAAGACCCATCTGATTATCTAGGATGGCTAGAGAAATTATAGAAAACAAAGTCCCAAATCTAGAAAGACATGGGCATTTTTTATTTGACCATGTTGTCGAGAGTAGGCCCTGACTATTGTTCGAACATGGTCGTCTCTTCCTTGTATTTTTGGGACATCACCCATTACACTCTCCATATTCCTTGTGGAATGATGACTCCCACCTTATTTGACGTAGCTGCTATCACAGGGCTCAAACCGACTGGCAACACATATGACCCCGACTACATGTCTGAGGATAGCATAAACTTTGCAACCTCTAGGGCAACATATTCGACCCACATAGCACATTACCATGACAAAGATGTAGAGGATGTATCTTATATAAAGCATATAGCCCTCTTAGCATTATGGTTGTCTCGTTGTGTCTTCTATTCGAAGTCACTTCAAGTAGCCAGGAAATTCTTAATCATGGTGAACCGACTCCATTATGGCCATACTCTATGTTTATGAGAACTGATTTTGGCAAGTCTTTATGAATATATGAGCGAAGTTGTTACCCAACTTAAATGTCTATGGGACAAAAGGAATCTCCTCCTCTCTGGGCCTTTCTGGCTTCTGCAACTGTGGCTGAATGCTTCATTCGAAGCTTGCCTTCCTTACAAAAATCTAATCAATGAAGATGTTGACGAAGTGAAGAACAAGAGAGTCGAAGGCCCACGCTTGGCCAAATTAACTCCTAGCGACGAAGTTCAGCCTATTCAACAAACCTTCACTAGCTATATCATGATGTTTTCCAAACGCTACGACTTCTCATCAAACATGGCTCCCTTTGCTGCAAGGAAATATGGTCTTGAATGGCTCACCAGGCTATTTCCAGCTCCATCGAAAGCCCAAGAAGCAGAATCCATTGCAATTTGGGAAGCTTTCCTAACTCCCATGGGTTTAACCCTCAAATTTAATCTTTGAGGAGTCTAGTTACCTTAATCGCTTATTAGCCCAATCTTGTCGCTCAGTAATTTGGATTAGTTCAAGTCTTACCCAAACCTTCTTATGAGAAGAAAAACCCTCTCCTCCTTTATAATGCATCCCACGCTGAAGCTGCAATTGTTAAACAAATTGCTTGGTACGCTGGTCGAACACAACTTCTTCCTGTTGCTTTCGAAGCAAGCTTTCTCTCTACCCAACATTTTGATGAATGGTGGAAAGCTTACTATGCTGAAGAATTTTTCGACGTGGCTGCTTTTATTCAGCATATTAACAAGGTTTTCCTCTCTGTGCAAGAAAGGGTCAAGAAAGGTGTCGCAACTACGAAAAGGGGCCGGCAAATAGATAGAAGAGTCGCCACTGAACATTATTTATCCCAAAGAGAGGGAAAGGAAACAATCGAAGAAAACCTAAGAGAACGGGAAAAGACAAGGTCATCACAACCAAATCTTGGGTTCGGGAGTCGGTTACGCAAGGGGAAGGTATGAGTACCCCTCACGTTCGTTGTACTCAACGGGGTCCATGCTTGTTGTCTAATCTATGGGTGAAAACTATCTAAAAGCTACTGCTAAACGGGGGCGAAGAAAAAGAACAGATTCGATAGGACATCGCCGCCCTATGCCTACGTATTCCCTCGTGCAATGGGAAAGTCAGAGTCAACATAGTTCGGGAAATTACAGGTGATGGGGGGAAGGTTGCTCGCCAAGACATCGTCGCCTTGTGCCTACATATCCTCATCTGGTATGAGAAATTAGAGCAAACATAGTTCGGGAAACTAGACAACTGGTTGGTTAAAGTGTTTTATGAGCAGTTAAATCTCCATTCTAGCAGTTAGAGACGATGCCTGTTTGCGGTAGAACATAAACTTAACATACTCTTTCTGAAAATGAGGTTTGCAAACAATCCTGAAGGATGAAAAAGTTTGAGTTTGGTTTGTGTTTTTTAAGAGAAGTGAATTGAGTTAGTTTGGAACTCATGTTGCACTAAAGATTATGACATAAGAGCGAATGCGTCGCATATCGCCCAAAGGGCATACGCTAAACACTCTAGATAATGTGAAGAGAGACCTCCCCACTTATCATTCCTCATGTACTTAAAGCTCGTAGCGTACAACACTTGTTATCCTTTATTAGGTGTCTTGAAATAGTTTGAGATGAGAAGAGAAGACACAAGGACTCTAAAGGGAACTGAGAACCTTAATGTTGTCATGCAAAGTGGTCCTAAAGTTGGGATAGAAAAGGGGACTACCTAATATTATCATGCAAAGGATTGAAAGCCTAATGTCTCTCCTACTCCCATCTTAAACAGAGGGACTAGGAATCCTAAGGGATCATGTGAACAAGCACAAGTAAACACAATGCATAATCAATCACAAATGAAATAAAAGGAGGACTTGAACAAGTCAATGCAAGATGGAAAGAGAAATGCAAAAGCAAACAAAATATGCAATCATGAAGTATTCATGAAAGACAAACGCAAGTCAACAAAAGAGAAGACTTAAACAAGTCAAGGGAGAGAGAAGCAAGCTCCTACAATCAAATTCCATCAACATCAAAAGAAGAAAGATGCTAAACAATGAAGCACAATCAAAGAAGTGAAGGGAGAAATAGAGTGGGGAAGCAACCACATCATGAACATCTCAATCCCATATTCACTCATGATCAAATAAGGAAAAGCACCCAAACATCTCAAAAGGAGTTCAATTGTTCACAACATACTCAAAGTGAGACAAGCATCACCAAAGCATCATGAACAAACACATAACCACTAAGGTCAGAAGTGAACTCAAATGAGGATCATCAAATTCAAAATCAAGTCATCAAGCACACACAAGAATTATCAAATCAAATTGAAGGACCAAAGTCCATGCAACCATCTCACACTTCAAAGTTAAGTGGAAAGACATGATCAAATGAAACTTATGGCACAAGGTGCACATCCAATGTACCTATAGGCATGCAAGGCAGCACCTCAAGCATGTTAACCAAAGCTAACAAGACTTAAGAGGTCCTCAAGGGATCAAATAAGATCACATCCCAAAACTAGGTCAAGGATTGGATGCATACTCATAATTAAAACACTTGAATTTGAGGCATCCACAAAAAATAGAAAGGAGTCCAAATAAAATCCAAATAAAATACCAAACTTAAATTGAACTAATCCAAAACCAGTGTGCAAAAGATCATGGCAAGAATCAATTCAAAGCACCACCAATTATGTCAATGAAGGCATAATGTTCAACTTATCGAGCAATCATCGAGGGACAAATGAAAGCCAATGAAAAACAATTGAAAAGTGATCACCAAGACCTCAAAACAACCCTCAAATATGCCTCAATCAAACACCTAAGTGTGAGAGGAAAATTAGTCAAAGGGGGTGTTCAATTAAAGTCAAAGATCAAACTTCAATTCAAGGTATCAACCATAAAACCACCTCAAGTATTAAATCAATTAAAAAATAGCAAAAATAATTGAAAAATAAAATAAAAATGTGGAAAATAATCTCAACATATTAAAATGATAGAAACATATTTTTGGGATTTTTGTAAAGCTTAAAACTATTTTAAAATGATTTAAAATGGAAATGCAATAAAAAGAAAATAAAAAGAAAATAGAAATGCAAGGGAGGTGTGAAAGTAATCTCAGAATGAACTGAGACCATATTCATGCGCGCAGATGGGCCAAACAAGGGGGTTTGGTTATCAAAAATAACAAGGCCCAAACCGTCAGAACATCAGAATTAATGAAACAAATCGTTTCATTAATCCAAATGGGCATACACGTCATGATCAACCATCCACGCACGCAGGGTCAATGCCAACACATGAAAACACATCAGCACCACCTCAGACGCCAGAGCCCTAGCTCCGGTGAGCCTCACCGGAGCTGGCTAAAATATGTGTTAAAAATCCAAACCCAAAGCACCATTTCAAAGCATTTTTCACATAGATTCCAAAAATGATCTTAGTTTTTGAAAAAGGTTCTTATAACACAGTTAAATCAAGCCACGAAAATTCTATGCATAAATTGAAATTACTTCAAACGGCCACAAAAATGATTCAAACAATGCCTACACGAGGTAGGACTTCAGATACACCAATCATTAACCTAAATGCAAGCCTAAAATGAGAGATTCAGTTCATGGAAGTTTACCTAACGGAGCTGCTCCATTGGCCCTTCAAACTTTGAGCAAGCTTCAACCTCAAGCTTCAAATCTAACCCTTATGCTTCAGTGATGATGAAATGAACCAGAAATAGAATGGAAACTCAGTGAAGAATGAGATTCGAAGAGAGAGAATTTTGTGTAATTTTTGGATGAAACTTTCTATTCTGTCCTCGTGTCCTGAGTGTAAGAACAGAGTATGCCTAAGAGGGGGGGAGGGGAGGGGGGGTGAATTAGGACTTTTGAAATTTTTCTGGTTTTTATATGGTTCTTGGAAATATACTGGATGGTGTTCTTGGTTATGGAAAGCAGTAAATCAACAGAAAGAAAAAGACACAGAATTTATAGTGGTTCCCCTCACAATCCGAGAGTACTCCACTCCCCTTTCAACATGAAAGAGAGTTTTCACTATTGTTTAAAACAGTACAACCTATCACACCATCAACCGGTGAGGCCTACTATCAAACAATAAAACTCACAAGTGTACAAGAACAATCCTCTTGTAAACACTTACCCTTGTGTCCAACAATCCTGGATCACAAGTCAAAAATAAAATAATTGTAATGAATTTGGTTTGAGAATAACTATCAAAGTGATCTTCTCCAATGAATCAAAATTCACTCTTTGTAATTTTTCAATACAAGTGTTCAATGAATATGAAATTTTCAATGCAAGTATGAACACTTTTGAAAAATGAATTTGATTTCAAGACAATTTAAAATGAGTATTGGAGATTGAAAAGTTTTTGAGTTATGTTCTATTGGTTGTTTTTCAAAAAATGAAAAACTCAGAATTTATATGAGTAAAATAACCTTTCAGAAAAGGTATAATTTTAAAAGATTCAAACCATGAAAAGGTATGTTTTTTAAAATAATTTTTGAACTTGAAACAAAGCAATTTTTCACTACACGTTCAGTGTTAATCGGTTAACCCATATGGTTAATCGGTTAACACTGGTACATTAGCCCAGAAAATTCAAAATTCAAATTGGTTAACCGGTTAACCTATATGGTTAATCGGTTAACACTGCTAATTTTCAGAAAAATGCTTTTTAAAAATAATGTTTTACCATTTTTAAGGTTTCAAAAACATGCTTATGTATTATGCACAAATGATTGATGTTTTTGAACACTTGTATATCAAATTATAAAGGTGGATTTGATATACCAGTAATGCAGCCAAGTCTGGAAGAATCAGTTCCATATGTAGATTGACTTGAAAGATAACTTGACTTGATCTTGATGACTTTGAACGGCTTGTCTTTTTGCAATCAAGAGATGACTTTGAGTAGTATTGACATCATCGAAACTTGAGACTGAAGCATGCTTCTACATTCTCCCCCTTTTTGATGATGGCAATCAAAAAATGTTGTGCGATATCTCTTGGTTCTTGATCTGGTTCTCCCCCTATGTCTAGCAACTCCCCTTATCTTAACAGAGGAAAAGAAATCTGCACACAGAGAGACATTAAAAGAACCAAGCTCTTCTCCCCCTTTGACATCAGCAAAAAGGAAGAGCTTTCAAAGAAATCACAGGATAGCAGTATATAGTAATAAGCACATGCAAAGCCAAGTAAACACAAAGCACAAACAGTAGTACATATAAAATGCAGCAAATAGAAATTGTACTTGTTACAATAAAACATAGTTCAAATGAAAGCATAAAGACTTAAAACTAGAAAGCAAAGCAATAAAAACAACAGCAGCAGCATATTCTCTAAAAATCCTCATCCGCCATATCCTCCTCCTCTTCTTCATCATCACTATCAACCTCTTCTTCAATCTCGTCGTCCACAACTCGGGTGCTGGAATGTGGAGGGTTAAGAATGAGGTTTCTAAGGGAGGCAATTGCTCGGGAGGTCTCTCTATGCATATTCATGGATTCTCGATGCTGGTTCATCATGGTTGTGTAGAGAAACTCACTGGTAAGACCCCCTTCAGGCATTGGATAAGCGTGATGCACAGGACCGTCATCAGTATACCTGTAGGTACCGTCAGCCGCCTTGATGATTCCAGTATTCTTCACAATATTAATCTCATTGATCTCATTAGTTGTAGGTTTCATCTTGGAGGATGGTTCTCTGTTGAGGTCAAGTTCAGTTAATTCCAGAATTCTAGAAACCAAGCGAGCATACGGCAGCCGGGTAATGCAATGAAGTTGTTGCTGCAGATGATACATAATAGTCAAAATCTAATTGACTCTGATGCGATTCTTAATAGCAAAGATCAGCTGCATTTCCAAATCGTTGATCTGAGAGTGATTTGAGTCCTTTGGAATGAGGACATAGCAGATAATGTAGTGAAACATTCGATCAGATACTGTCAGATTCTTGGCATAGCATAGCATACGAGCAGTGCGAGAGTTTGCAATAACGGTTTCTTTTGGGAACCTGCAAATCTGATAGTAATACTCCATTTTATCATAGTTTGCCCAGGGTCCATCTACATGGTTTACACCTTTCCTCAGGAAGCATCCCTTTGATGGAATCTTAAGGTGTCTAGCAAGGGTGGATAAATTCTCAACAAACTCATGATCTCTAATGGTGGACCGGATCATGTGGTTCTCATCCATGTCCAGATATACAAACATTTTATTCATAAAAGCTTTAACCAGATCAGGATAGATAATACCAGAGTCGGTGACGAACTTGTCGATACGCTGATATTCCAACAGAGTAGGAAAATCAAAAGATATTGCAGGAAAAGCTCGAAGATTCACATACTTTACCGGCATAAGTTGACGAACACGCACTTTGAAATCCATCCGTCTCTTTTTGGTGGTTTCCATTGGAATACTGTCGTCATCTGATTCTGATGCAGAATGATGTTCTGGAAGTTTTCCCTTGCCGCGGTTTGATGCTGAAGCCATGGATGGAGGTTTGAGAGAACTGGGGTTGTGGGTTCTGAGGAAGTTAGGGTTTGAGAAGTTGTGGGGAGTTTTTCCAACTTTTAAGAGTGGAAGAGAGAAGTTAGGATTTTAAGAGGGATTGTGGATTTTGGATATGGATGTGGATATTTAAGAGAATATGGACCACACAAAATATATAAAGAAAAATATAAAATTTTCAAAAATTTAATTAATTTTCGTTTCTGATTTTTTGAAAAATTAACAGTGTTAATCGGTTAACCATATAGGTTAATCGGTTAACACATTAAAAATTTAATCAGAATTGAAAATTCAACAGTGTTAATCGGTTAACCCATATGGTTAATCGATTAACATGCTCGAATTTTTGAAAAATACATAAAAACAGAATGCATACACATGAAAACATATCACAAATAATGCATACATATAATAGAGACAAAGATCAGATGTCACCTTCATCAAGAATCCCAAGTTCTCTCCGAATTTTGTAGAATGATTCTTTTGCCAAAGGCTTGGTGAAGATGTCGGCGAGTTGGTTGTGTGTGTCGACAAAAGTAACATCAACATCTCTGTTTAATACGTGATCTCGAAGGAAATGATGTCGGATATCGATGTGCTTTGTTCTGGAATGCATAACCGGATTCTTTGTGATATTTATGGCACTAGTATTTTCACATCGTAGAGGAATGCATCCGAGGTCAACACCATAATCCAGAAGTTGTTGTTTCAGCCATAAAATTTGTACTTCCTGCGGCGATGTATTCTGCTTCGGCGGTGCTGAGTGCTACACAAGCTTGCTTCTTGCAGGCCCATGATACTAGAGCATTTCCGAGAATATGACATGTACCACTTGTACTTTTTCTATCGGTTTTGCATCCTGCATAGTCAGCGTCAGAATAACCAACTAAAGAACAAGTACTACCTTTAGGATACCATAATCCGACGTTGGTCGTTCCTTTGAGATACTTGATAATTCTCTTCACAGCAGTGAGATGCGATTCCTTCGGATTTGCTTGGAAGCGTGCACACAAACAAACACTAAACATAATGTCAGGACGGCTTGCCGTCAAATATAGTAATGAACCAATCATACCTCAATATTTAGTAATATCAATTGGAGTACCAGATTCATCTTGATCAACATACGTTCCGGATCCCATAGGAGTAGACATCATCTTGCAACTATCCATATCGAATTTCTTTATTAATTCCTTACAGTACTTGGATTGGTTGAGGAAGATTCCATCCTTGGTTTGCTTGATTTGTAGTCCAAGAAAATAATTTAACTTTCCCATCATGGACATCTCGAATTCTTCTCGCATCATGAGTGAGAATTCTTCGCACAGTTCTTTGTTTGTTGATCCAAATATGATGTCGTCGACGTAGACTTGTACTAACAAGGTGTTACCCTTGATCTTCTTTATAAACAGCGTCTTGTCAACCTTTCCTTTTGTAAATCCTTTCTCACATAAGAAGTTGCTAAGGCGATCATACCATGCTCGTGGTGCTTGTTTTAAACCGTAGAGAGCCTTCTTCAGTTTGAAAACATGTGAGGGATTTTTGAAGTCTTCAAAACCCGGAGGTTGTTTGACGTAGACTTCCTTATTAATGTACCCATTCAGGAAAGCACTTTTGACATCCATCTGGAATAACTGAAAATTCATAGAACATGCGTAAGCAAGTAGTAATCTAATTGCTTCTAACCTTGCTACCGGAGCGAATGTTTCATCAAAATCAATTCCTTCCTCCTGGTTGTAGCCTTGTGCGACCAATCTTGCCTTGTTACGAACTATAATCCCATTCTCGTCAAGTTTGTTCTTGAACACCCATCTGGTTCCTATAATATGCTTATTGTCCGGTCTTGGTACAAGGGTCCAAACTTGATTTCTTTCAAATTGATTAAGTTCTTCTTGCATTGCTATAATCCATTGGTCGTCGCCTAAAGCTTCATCGATCTTTGATGGTTCAATTTGAGATACAAATGCCATGTTGAGACAAGCATCCTTTAAATTAAGTCGAGTTGCAACGCCTTGACTAATATCACCAATAATTTTATCAATTGGGTGATCTCTGTGTGTTCTCCATTCTTTCGGAAGATCTTGATTTTCTTGAGTAACATCTTCTTGTAATATTGTTTGATCTTTTGAAACAATTTCTTCATTTTGTGAAGTATCTACAAAATCATCATCATCATCCAAAACAATATTATCCTCTTTCGAGGGGTTAGTCTCATCAAACGAAACATGAATGGACTCTTCAATGGTAAGAGTTCTTTTATTAAAAATTCTAAAAGCTTTACTATAAAGAGAGTAACCAAGAAATATACCTTCGTCGGACTTCTCATCGAACTTACCGAGATTGTCCTTATTGTTGTTGAGAACGAAACATTTGCAGCCAAATATGTGGAAGAAAGATATATTCGGTTTCCTTCCCTTGAACAACTCATACGGAGTCTTTTTGAGTAGCGGTCGAATATTCACGCGGTTGCTTACAAAGCATGTCGTGCTTACCGCTTCTGCCCAAAAATATTTTGGAAGATTTGTGTCGCTGAGCATTGTTCTAGCAAGTTCAACTAGTGAACGATTCTTCCGTTCTACGACGCCGTTTTGTTGAGGAGTTCTTGGTGCCGAAAAATTATGAGAAATTCCATGTTCTTCGCAAAATTCTTCAAAGTCTGAATTTTGAAATTCTCCACCGTGGTCGCTTCTTATGGAGGCTATAGTGAGTGACTTCTCGTTTTGAATTTGTTTTGCATACTTTTTGAATGCTTTGAACGCATCATTTTTCTGCGCTAAAAACATTGTCCAGGTATATCGAGAAAAATCATCAACAATAACTAAAGCATAAATACTACCTCCAAAGCTCTTCGTTCTTGATGGACCAAAAAGATCCATGTGCAACAATTGAAGTGGTCTTGATGTAGAAACCACTTGCTTGGATTTGAAAGTTGTCTTGGTCTGTTTTCCCTTTTGACATGCATCGCATAATTTATCCTTGATGAATTTTATCTTCGAAAGCCCAACAACCAGATCATGCTTGATTAATTTGTTTAAATGCTCCATGTGAATGTGAGCAAATCTCTTATGCCAAAGCCATGCCTCGTTGTTGTTCACCATAAGACACTTTACCTTCAAGGAAGAGTCATCAAAAGAGATCATAAAAATATTATTATATCTTTTACCTTTTAGCAGAATCTCATGAGTGACTTCGTGTTCGATCAAGCATTCCTCCTTTGTGAAGTTGATTTTGAACCCTTTGTCACACAATTGACTGATGCTAAGCAGGTTATGCTTAAGGCCTTCAACAAAAAGAACGTCTTCGATGATTGTACATGGAGGTGCACCAATGGTTCCAACTCCAAGAATTTTTCCTTTATTATCATCGCCGTAAGTGACGTATCCTTTGGCCTTTAATGATAGACTTGAAAATTTGTTTATATCTCCCGTCATATGCTTCGAGCAGCCACTATCAAGATACCATTGATTTGTGGTTGTCTTCAAGCATACCTACAAAACAAAATTAGGTAGTGTTAGGTACCCAAGTTGCTTTGGGTCCTTGATAGTTAGTACCTTTTTCCACCCACACATAATGCCCCTTTGCAACACCAATATTACGTACATAGCAGGCATTAGGTGTGTGCCCTTTAATACCACAATAAAAACATGTAGGTTGAAAATGACTTCTATATCTAGGAATATAATTCTTTTTCTTATTAATTCTTTTCTTGTTATGATTTTGATGCTGAGTTTTAGAAGTGATTGTCTCTTCCTTCACAATTTGTTCACTTGCTCTTACAAAAATGGTCTTATTGGTGCTTGGTTTTGAAAATTTAGAATATCCCAATCCACTTTTATCATTAGGATACCTTTGATGTTTAAGAATCTCTTCCAAGCCAATTTGACCTTTTTCGTATCTTTCTAAAACTCTTTTAAGTTGAACAATTTGAAAAGACAAAGACTCACAATTCTTACATACAAGACTTTGTTTTTCATCCATCACTTTTTGTTTTTCATCTTCAATATTTTTCAAGAAATCAGAATTTTGTTTTTCTAAAAGTAAAATTCTTTTCTTTTGTGATGAGATGTCTTTATACAAAGTCTTGTACTCTTTTAGAAGTTCATCTATAACTTCTTGTGCATCATTATCATAGACAGAAAAATTACTACTAACCTCATTTTCGTCATCGGAATGGTGAGAGGCCATTAAGGCAATATTTGCGCATTCATCGCTATCTGATTCCGATGATGAACTCACTTCGTTGTCGTCCCATGCGACATAAGCCTTCTTTATTTTGAAATCCTTCTTGCCCTTGAATTTTCCTTTATTTGCGAGTTTTGGGCAGTCTGGCTTTATGTGACCTTGTTTTCCACATTCATAACATGTAATTTCTTGGTTTGATGTGGATGCCTCCTTTTTCCTGAAATGTCTATTCTTTTTAGAAAAAGAAGAAGTTTTATTATTATTGAAAAACTTACCAAGCTTCTTTACTAGAAGCATGAAATTTTCGTCTTCGGAAGATTCGTCAATTTTGTCATCCTTTGTGTCAGTCTTCAAGGCAATTCCTTTGGACTTCTTGTCTTGACTTTCATGTTTCTCAAGCCTTCCAAGTTCCAGTTCATGCTCTTGAAGTTTCCCGAATAATGAAGCGGATGTCATTGTTGAAAGACTTTTCTTTTCCGAAATGGCGGTCACCTTTGGTTGCCATTCTCTTGTCAAGGATCTTAGGAATTTTAAGTTGAGATCATCGTTGGTGAAGGTCTTCCCAAGAGCAATCAGGTGATTTGTTAGATGAACGAACCTCTTTTGCAAGGCAACAATAGATTCACCGGGCTGCATACGGAACATCTCATATTCTTGACTTAACGTGTTAAGTCTTGATCTTTTTACTTCTGCTGTTCCTTCATGCGTTTCTACCAAGGTTTCCCAAATCTGTTTTGCCGATTTACACTGTGATATGCGAAAGAATTCATCCATACTGAGAGCGCTTTGAAGTATGTTGATTGCTTTCTTCTCATTCAAGATTCTCTTCTTGTCATCTTCATCATATGAGGATTTGATCTTTGGGGTTCCAACACCATTTACCACACTTGTAGGAACATGTGGACCAGTTTCAACGGTTTCCCATATACCATCTCCTTGAGCCTCAAGATGTGCCTTCATACGGATTTTCCAAAAATCAAAGTATTCTCCAGAAAAGAGTGGTGGTTTGTTACTACTTCCACCATCTTTGAAAACCGGGTTGGTACTTGCGGAAGCCATACTGAATCGTTAGGAACAGGTTACCTTAACCTGCTCTGATGCCAATTGTAAGAACAGAGTATGCCTAAGAAGGGGGGGGGGGTGAATTAGGACTTTTGAAAGTTTTCCGGTTTTTATATGGTTCTTGGAAATATACTGGATGGTGTTCTTGGTTATGGAAAGCAGTAAATCAACAGAAAGAAAAAGACACAGAATTTATAGTGGTTCCCCTCACAATCCGAGAGTACTCCACTCCCCTTTCAACATGAAAGAGAGTTTTCACTATTGTTTAAAACAGTACAACCTATCACACCATCAACCGGTGAGGCCTACTATCAAACAATAAAACTCACAAGTGTACAAGAATAATCCTCTTGTAAACACTTACCCTTGTGTCCAACAATCCTGGATCACAAGTCAAAAATAAAATAATTGTAATGAATTTGGTTTGAGAATAACTATCAAAGTGATCTTCTCCAATGAATCAAAATTCACTCTTTGTAATTTTTCAATACAAGTGTTCAATGAATATGAAATTTTCAATGCAAGTATGAACACTTTTGAAAAATGAATTTGATTTCAAGACAATTTAAAATGAGTATTGGAGATTGAAAAGTTTTTGAGTTATGTTCTATTGGTTGTTTTTCAAAAAATGAAAAACTCAGAATTTATATGAGTAAAATAACCTTTCAGAAAAGGTATAATTTTAAAAGATTCAAACCATGAAAAGGTATGTTTTTTAAAATAATTTTTGAACTTGAAACAAAGCAATTTTTCACTACACGTTCAGTGTTAATCGGTTAACCCATATGGTTAATCGGTTAACACTGGTACGTTAGCCCAGAAAATTCAAAATTCAAATTGGTTAACCGGTTAACCTATATGGTTAATCGGTTAACACTGCTAATTTTCAGAAAAATGCTTTTTAAAAATAATGTTTTACCATTTTTAAGGTTTCAAAAACATGCTTATGTATTATGCACAAATGATTGATGTTTTTGAACACTTGTATATCAAATTATAAAGGTGGATTTGATATACCAGTAATGCAGCCAAGTCTGGAAGAATCAGTTCCATATGTAGCTTGACTTGAAAGATAGCTTGACTTGATCTTGATGACTTTGAACGGCTTGTCTTTTTGCAATCAAGAGATGACTTTGAGTAGTATTGACATCATCAAAACTTGAGACTGAAGCATGCTTCTACACTGAGGCATTAGGGTTTACTCTCCACTTAAATATGAGGGCTTAGGGATACTCCATGCAGGCCCATGTTGATTAAATTGCTTGATTGAAAGTTTTTCCACAAAATGTTATTTCCATGTGCACACGGGTATGGCTCCTTGTACAATCCTCTTCAGCAATTTAGGACAATTAGGGTGTGTGGAAATGA
Organism: Lathyrus sativus; assembly: GCA_963859935.3. Taxonomy (NCBI): domain Eukaryota; kingdom Viridiplantae; phylum Streptophyta; class Magnoliopsida; order Fabales; family Fabaceae; genus Lathyrus; species Lathyrus sativus. The sequence continues at coordinate 925,363,530 of OZ012735.1, forward strand.
ATCATGGTAGTTTTGATCATTGAAAATGAGTTGGAATGTGATTTTGGACACTTACTTCATATGGCATAAACTTTGAAAAGTGACTTGAAATGTGGACTCATGTTGGCTCAATTTTGGTAAAGAGTAGCATGGCCATTAAATGATGATGATATGGTGTGAAAAGTTCAAAAATAACTTTATTTAGTAACTTGAAATGGAAGAAATTCAAACCATGTCCAAAAGGTCAAGTTTTCATGTTCATTAAGGTTCAATGATCTCATAAATCATCAATGGTCATGGAAATTGAGATCAATATGAAGTTAAGGCAATGTGACACAATTTTCATGTGGCATGAATTTGGATTAGAGGTCTTGAAGTTCATGAAATTGGTCCTTGAAGTGAATGACCTAAAACTTGGTTTCCAAAAATACCATTGACTTGAGAAAGCTATAACTTGAGCTCCACACATTAGAATGATGAATTCTAGCACTTTTTCGAAAGCTAAGACAATGAGGAACAACTTTCATGTTTATTAGAAAACGAGGAGGAGCTTGGTTCCATGTGAAAAATGCCTTTGAAGTGAACTACCTTTGAGTGCCTCTAAATTCTCTTCATCTGGTGACACCAACTTGTTGACACCATAACTTGAGATGTACAAAGCCAATGGATGATTTCTGGCATTCAAAAGAAAGCTTGAAAGATGATGAACAAGTATCATGTTTGTTGGAAAATGAGACAAGACTTGTATCATGGTGAAATTTGTCCTTGAAGTTAGAGACTAAAAGAGGGGATTTTACACTTGGAATCATCTGAAACCCTAATTTAGTAACCTCTTGCACTCTTGAATCTCCTTGATCTAATCTAAACATGACATTAGAGATTATTTATGATGACTTCCCATGGCTTCAATGATCAAGAACCAAGCCTTGAGCCCTCTTAAACCCACAGTTGACTTCTTGTTGACCAGATGAAACCGTAACACATGATCCATTGACTAAGGTTCTTGCAAATGAATTGTGTGATCATACACACTCCATAGAGGACCCCTAGGGTAAAAAATGAGCTCTTGAACCATGTCTCCTCCAAGAAAGAGACCTCATGTACCTCCAATCATCCTCAAGATAGGAGGTGATACCCAAACGCATACTCTCTCCTCAAGAAGCTTTGAGATCCATTCTGTGACCAGGAAGACTTGTTGACTTGAACGTATACCCTTGCTTGGGCTTGAATATGAAACTCTCTCTTGAGTGAGGACAACAATATTGATCCCCTGTATAGAACCAATGCTATGCAAATGCTAAATGCTAAATGCTATTAAACATAAGCCAAGAAAAGGTTAGGCAAATTTTGGGGGTGCAACAAAAGGTACTTCGATGCATATCAAAGAAATCCAAGCATTCCAGAAATACTTTGAAACTGCTTATAGACCTAATGATATTGGTCAAGGGAATTTTTTTAAGAAAATGGAAAATCTAAAAATCCCTTTGTACGTTCCTCCCGAGAAATGATACAAAATGGATTTTAACATGTATCCTCCCAAATTACCTCGACTGCCCAGTGCTGACTTTGGGGTGGCCCTTAGCCCTCCATTCGTAAACTGGTTCGTCTGTGGGGATTTTATAAAAATCCTTTGATAAGAACCACGAAAGCATGCTCAGTGGGTGGTTGCGACTAAGCACACATTATATAATTTCAAAGGTCACCTTCATATTGGGATCAAAGATGTTCACATTGAGTCTGAAATATACGAAGGTGTGGAATGGGGAAGATTTCGACCAAACATTTTCCATTACTCATTATCTTTTACTTGTAATAACTATTTATGTTTTACTTTATCCGTGAAGATTCCACCGAAGAAACTAATAGCCAAGAAACCAGTCAAAGTGAAAGAGGAAGGAAAAAGTAAGACAACAACAACAACAAAGGTATTTTATCTCCCTTATTGATTTTGTCACTTTTCCATATGCTCTATTATATTTCTAACGTTTCCTTTTCAGGGTGCTTGAAAACCATCCCAAACTCCCCAAAAAAGGAAATCCAAAGAAATCGAAGTCTTGGCGATTGAGTCGGGTGATGAAGACCTGTTTCCAACTGGTGAACAACCCCTCATAAAAAGAAAAAGGAAACTTAAGATGGTTGAGGCTTTGGCCCAACCACAAGAAAAAGGTGTGAAGGTCTCAACCAAGAAACCTACTACCCTCAAAATACTGGAGCCAACTCCTGAGGAACTTTCGAAGAAAGCTGCGGATCAGCCCGAAAGCGACAACTCCAGCCCTGTGGCTGATGTTCCCAAAGTACCAAATCTTACCTCTTAGATTTTGCTTAGTAAATTTTTTCTTTTTGACTTACTGATTGTCGATTGTCCTTTTCAGGATGGTGCAGGTATTTTTGCCCAACCAGCTACCAAGTCAACTAATACTACAATTCTCAATAGCGAGGGAGAACCTACGTATCATTCTACTTCTGCCAAAGATTTTGAGAAAAGCTCTATGAGAAAAATTAATCAAACGGTCAAAGAACAATGCGAGACTTCGCTGCTCAAAACAATAGCTCCCACACTAGTGGGTCTGAGCGTGAAGGTAACCTGGAGAAGGAAAAACGCACTGAAATCTACGTCGAAGATGAAGCTGAGGATGGCTCCCCAAGAGTAAAAAACCTAGATGTCATCATGCAATATCAAGACGATGATATGGAAGAAGTGGAAGATCGCTCCTTGTTCCAAAACTATTCCATGCCTCCTATTGAAGAGTTTGTGGATGCAGAAGACAATGCTGAGGAAGATGAAGACAAAGACAAAGAAGAAAAGGAGGAAACTTATGATTGCACAACCAACCAACAAACCCCTGACTCTGCCCTGGAAAATGTAAAGGATTCTACTAAAACCACTGCAACCTTTTCTACAAAAGAATTGGTTGCCTTAACTCTGATCAGTTCTAGAAGGAGTTCATCTGAGAAGAGTCTTAGTTCTTCCTCTGTATCAGGCGGCCAATCCTTAAATAATCCTGCAAATGAAATACTTTCAAAAGTCAAGGAAAAGATTTTTAAAAGTGACCTGTTTCGACTTCTGGAGTCTGATTCTACTTCTCTATTTGCTTTGAAAGGTCTTCTTAAAAAGGTTGATATTCTGACCGCTTCTTCTGAAGTTGCGAACGTCATCTTGGAATTGAATGCCTTGATCGAGCAGGCTACTGTCAACCTTAATAAGATAACGCAAGTTTCAAAAGATATTGAAAGTAAGCTTGGTTCTGCAGCAACTACATAGGACTCCTACTCCGACTCAACTAACCGATTGACAGTTTTAGAGAAAGCTTAGGAGAAAAACAAGGCTAAGATTGAAAGTAATAATCAAGATATCTCCTCTTGGGAGGAACAAATAAAAGAGCTACTGATCAAAATTTCAAAGGCCAAGAAACAAAATGTTGAACTTCTAAAATTCGACAATTCTAAGGTGACCGAAGAGCTCGATATTGGGTTGAAATATATTGATGAAGCCTAAAAATTAGAAACCGAGTTAGAGACTCTGAGGTCAACCAAATCTGTTTTTGAAAAGCTGCTAGAGCTTCTGAGGGCAAAGTATTTCAAGATGAAGGCTAGTTTTCCCTTTTAGCCCTAGTCATATTTTTTTTTATCATAACTTTGGATTTTATTATGTAATGATTTTGAGCCCTTCGTGGTTCTTTTCGATGTAACGAATTTAGCCATTCTGGAAAAATTTTATTTTACCATGTTGGCTTCGACTATTTCATATGTGATTACTCTTTTGATATTTTTATCTCTTGGAGTGCAGGTTTATATTTCTTCAAATATTTTCCATTCACTCTCAAGATCCTTTTATCCTCGCTTAACTCTTTGATCTCATATGCACCGTTAGAGAATACTTGATTATTTGAAAAGGACCTTCCCATTTAGGGGACCATTTCCCTAAAGTTCTATCTTTTTGATCCATATGAAGGATTACTTTCCAAACCAAGTCTTTAGGAAAAAATGTTTTAACTTTAACTTTCTTGTTATAAGACTTTTCTACTCTCTTTTTCTGTCTTTTTAAAAATTCCAAGGTATCGAGTCTCTCTTCGTCCAACTCAACTAATTCATCCAACATCACATTCCAATACGTTTCTGATGGAATTTCATGATGTCTTTGAATTCTTGTTGATTTTAAATAAATTTCGACCGGTAAAACTGCATCATGGACAAATGTCAATCGAAATGGGGTCGCATTAGTGGCCTCCTTAGGGGATGTTCGACATGCCCAGAGGACTTGGTCCAAAGTCTTATGCCAGTTTCTAGGATTTTTTCCCACGTGTTTCTTAATTAAACCAATGAAAATCTTATTTGCTGCCTTGACTTGGCCATTAGCTTGGGCGTAATAGGGTGTAGATGTTAACAATCTAAAACCCATTTCCTTAGCAAATTCTTGCATCTTTCGACTAGTAAACACCGATCCTTGGTCTATTGTAATAGTCCATGGAATTCCAAACCTGTAAATGATGCACTTCTTGATGAATTCAATCACATCCTCTTGGTCAACATTCACCAATGGTACAACTTCAATCCATTTTATAAAATAGTCAATACCGACCAACATGTACCTTTGGCTTTTGGATGATGCTAGTCGAATCTCTCCAACAAGATCTAAAACCCAACCTCTAAAGGGCCATGGTTTGACTATAGAATGCAATTCGCTGCAGGAACATGTTGTATGTCTGCATGCACTTGGCATTATTGACACCCTTTGGACTCAATACAATCTTTCAACATGGTGGGCCAATACATTCCTTGTCGAAATAACAACCACTTCATTTTATGGCCCACCTGATGTGCCCCACATGCCCCACTATGGAAACTTGAAAGGGCTAAATACGCCTCATATTCACTAAGACATTTAAGCAAAACTCCCTCAGGAGTCTTTTTTAAATAATTCATTTCCCAAAATAATGTAACTTAAAGCTCGATACCTGATTTTTTGTTCAGTAAACACTGTTGGGTCTTGCAAATATTCCACTATTGGTTTTCTCCAACCTACGTCCGTCAAGTTGTCTATTTCTAATATCTCGAAGTTCTCTTTGTCAGCATAACCTAGCTTTGTTGTTTCTAGATCTGATGGGGATAATCTGACCGACACAACCCTCGCTCTGACCTCGATCGCTTCTTGAAACTTTTCTTTTGAAATTTTATATCCAGAGGAATCTGAGCTAAATCATTAGCTACTTGATTTTCTAATCGAGGAATGTGTTGAATGCTAACCAACTCAAATCTTTTTAAAAGTCGATTGGCTATCACAAAGTACATGATGAGATTTTCTTTCATACATTTGTACTCCTTTGTGATCTGTTTTATGACCAACTCTGAGTCACCCATTATTTCTACTCGAGTTGCCCCTAATTCCAATAATATTTCAAGTCCGGCTATAAGAGCCTCATATTCAGTCTCATTATTCGAACAAAGAACTTCAATTTTATACTTGAATTTTGTTGGGATTTTGTTAGGAGAAATAATCAAGACTCTTACGCCTGTCCCGTCTTTATGACTCGAACCATCAAAGTACAACTTCTAAGGTTCTAGTTCAAGGTAATTTAATGATTCCTCATTTATAGAATGATCGACTATAAAGTCCGCCACTACTTGTCCCTTAACAACTTTTAAGGGCATATAAGTTAAAGAATATTCAGCTAAAGCTAATGCCCATTTGCCAATTCGACTATGTAAAATTGGTTTTGACAACATATGCTTTATAACATCAAAATGTGAGGAAACAAAAACGTCAACAGGCTTTATATAATGCTTAAGTTTTACACATGAGAAATACAAACACAAACATAGTTTTTCGATTGTGTTATACCTAGTTTCTACATTGTTCAAGATCCTACTAAGATAGTAAATGGCTCTTTCAACAACATCTTCATCTTCTTGAGCTAACATGCTCCCTAAATTCTTACTCGACACAGATACATACAACCTCATACTCCTATTTCTACAAGGTGGAATCGGAATTGGAGGGTAGCTCAAGTACTCCTTGATTTTGTTGAAAGCCTCTTGTTGAGCTCGCCCCATTTGAATCCTCCTTTCTTGAGTCGAAGCAGAGGTGAGAAGGCTTGAGTTTTTCCGCTAAGGTTTGAGATAAACCTTCTCAAGAAATTAATCTTGCACAACAATGACTGCAACTCCTTCTTTGTCGATGGCGCTTTCTTGTCGAAAAATTGGTGGCTACCAAAGTCTTTTCAGTTTCTTCTGCCCTTCGCCAATCGAACTCCATCCATATTTTGGGCCGCTTTTTAGTCGAACACGACACTGTACCTTTGGCAAAACATAACCTCCAACTTTTTCTTCTGACACCTATGTAGGAAATTGATCAGACTCTCTTCTTCTTTCAGGAAAGCTAGTTTATTATATTCTCTTGCGAAAGTTCGACCATGTTAATATCCATAGTGACATCCTCAGTAATGTCCAAATTTTTAAACTCCATCATAAGGACATCAGTAGCCTTATCCATCCGCACAAAACCATCGGCGGTTTCTTTTGTTACTATCACCAGATTGGAATCCTCAACGGTTCCTGTATTATCGAAACCATCAACAGTTTTGTTATTACAACCTTTGACGGTTCCTTTGGCAAGGCCATCAGTAACCTTACATATGCAATCTTTCATAACCTTCTCGTCAAGATCCTCAGTGATCTTAACCATGACAGCATCATTGACGAAGTCACTGCTGCCTTCGATCATGTTAACGTTGTGAGCAAAGTCATCAGTAACTTCGATCATATTGACAACAGCTGGTTCAGTGAAATGAGCATCAACCACTTGTAAAGGGCCAACATCTATTTTCATCAGATTCTTCACTTTCTCTCCAAACCTTAGTCTTCCATCCTTGATGAAATTTTGAACAAGATCCCTGAAAATAAAACATTGAGATGTTTTATGACCCAAGAAATTATGATACTTACAAAAATCTCTCTTCTTCCTTTTCTCTAAAGGATGCATTTTAGCACCGAGAGATACTATCATTTGAGCATTCTTAACTAACAAGTCAAAGATTTCGTCACATTTGGTTACGTCGAAGGTGTAAGTTTTCTAAGGGAATCTATCGTTCCTATCTGGTTCGAGTGGGTTTTTTTTTCTGTTTGATACTGGCCAATTCCTGCAGGCTAATCTTGGTTTGTCCCATATAAAACTGTTCATGGAACAATCTTTCTAACTGAGTCCAATTATGGATCGAATTTGGTGGCAAGGTTGTAAACCATGTAAAATCATTTTTGGTGAGAGAGCTTGGGAAATATTTTACCCTAAGATTTTCATTATTCGAAATCTCTCCAGCCTCTATCAAGTACCTAGTCACATGTTCGATAGTGGATTCAGTGGTATCCCTATAAAATTTAGTGAACTAAGGAACTTTCCATCTAGAAGGTAGATCTGATTGTAAAATATACTCTGATAATGGTGAAGTATAGTTTGGTCTCCAAAGACCAAAATTTACCTCATTTCGCGCCATTATCCTTTCGACCATGGCTGCTAGATTGTTATCTGCGGCCATATCATCACATCGAATCTGCTGTACAACGTCCGCCTAAGGGCATAGAGAAACCCGAGGGCATAAAGGGCCTACTCGAAGCATTCCCCATTGGTGGAGGGGTTACTGGAGGACCCATTGGCCCAGTATAATTTAGAATGGGCTCACTATGGGTAATCGACTACGTAGGCGTCGAACTTGCAACAAATGCCATTGGTTCTAACACAATTGCTGGAGTCGTTGTTCCCTCGATCGAAGATACTTGGGGCGATTCTCCATTGTTATTCAATGAACTTTGAGGAATCGAAACATTTGGCTAATTTGAATTCACAATTCTCCTAGTATATCTTCTCCTTGGTTTATCTTCGTTAGTGGTGGCTACTTTGCCACTTCTCAATAACACACAACGAAGTTTTCAAAGAGAATAACAACAAAATGAAGTTTTGAAAAGAAAACTACTAGCACGATCCCACTGGGCGTGCCAATTTGTTTACCGTGAAAATTCGTAAACAATCGCTGGTCTTCCAAATCGAAAAATAATTTGGTTACTCGCAGGATCGACCATACTGATCCAAGGACATGTACTAGTAAATCTTAAAATAAGACTTGGAAACTAGTGAATACTTCGACAATATTCGTGATCTAAAAGTTAACAACTTTAAAAATTCAAAGAAAGTAAATGGCAGAAATTTAATCATAAAGCAAGTAAATGCATTGAAAATAACTTGAGCAATAAAGAAGATAAACTTGTGGTGAAAAGATAAAACTTGAATTAAAATGTAAATATATGGTGTTTTGTCAAACGTACATTTTCTCAACACACTCTTTTCTCTGCACACGGGTACTTTGAGTAATTCTAGAGATTTTGTACAACTTTGAACACATCCAATCCTAACACTTAGACTTCCTATTTATAATGATCAAAATAACTACCCCTAACGACTTTCCTTCAAAAATAAGACAAGTGGCGCTCATCATGTCTTCTTTCCTTGAAAATATTCCATGTGTATCCTTCAAAAATCTGGATAAGAACAAAGTTCCCTCCTTCATTTGAATTCAAATCTTACGTCGAAAACACAATCAGTAATTCTCTGTCGAATCATCTTCCAAGACTTAGAATATTTTTCAAATCCGTTCAATATATTCTCCTTGTACAAAAAAGTGAATTCGACCCAAAACAACCAGGTTTCACAATTTTGTCGAAACTTCCCACAACTTCATATAAACTATTTTTTTCTTTATTGTTTCCATTAATCTAAACTAAACATCAAATTTAAAAGCTAACACTCACAACACTGCTTCGTTGCTGAAGTGATAATTGTCACAATAGTTTTTATGTAACTACTTTAGACTAACAACTAACGGTTAGTTAATTGAACATAAGCTTTACTAACCAATCTAACATCTAACAAACACTTATAAGTTTTAACTAAATTTGTTAACTCTTACAAATAGAATTTTGACCGACTCTTAAGCTTATATCTCTAACACGATCCAACTAAAATGGGATGAGAACCAAAATTCTTGAAAAATAAAAAATCCAAATCATAAATTTGATTTTTAAAATAGAGATAAAAATTTCATTAAAAAAAATAGAGAGATTGAAGGTAAATTTAAACCAAAAATCATTTCAACTTTTTTTGAATAAATGCTGGCGTAATTGACACAAACGGGCTCCATACACATGTGGTTAAGAATTATACCAGCAAGTAGCATTTAATAAAGAGAATCGTACTACACAACAAATATGGACAAAACAAAAAAAAAATCAAAAAATCTATTAAACTCTGTTGGTCTATATATTATTGGTTGGCCTGTTTCTCTATAATACAAGAAACAGTGATAATGAAGATTGAAAGAGCAATGACATGTGTAAAAGGTTTGCTACGCAGGAGAGATGACGCCGTCATCTTATCCAACTCCACCTCTTTGAAGTTGGAATTGACTGCGTCATATCTTCTCCGTAACAAACCTTACATATGTAAAATGCAAAATAAAATTCTATTTTTCTATCTTCAAATGTTCTGGAGGAAAATAAGAAACAAAATCAAAGGTAAATATTTTAGAACGATGATATATATTGTAAATTTTGAGTGATTATGGTAACAATTTTCTTGCAGTTTGTTGATACTAGTTGATCTCTTAAGTTGAAGAGTGTTGATGTTTTCTGAGGTACCTCTGTGTTGTTTGGAAATAGTAGGAGAGAAAAATTCGGAGTTGTGTACAAAAGTGAAAATTAGGTTTGAGCTTTATTTTAATTAGTTATACACATCTCAGCTTTTGTTCTCGATAATTGGTGCTTTTTTTTAATTATAATTTCTTGCAAGTTCCATGATATTCAAACGAAAAACCATATTAAAATCTTGGAAATTCACTCTAGGTAAGTGTTCCCTTGTCTCATATTCAATTTGTTATTATTTTAATTTATAATACATATTAATTCCTTTTTTGTAATTATAGTTCTTAATATTATCACTCTCAATATTTAATAATAAATATTTGATAAAAATAATTCTTTTCTCTTTCATTTATATATTTTTTAATATACGTAAAATTGTCAAATTAATTAGTCATTATAGATCTGAGGTTGATTTTTTATGCATAGTAATGATGTTTTGAAAGATGTTTAAAAATGAGTTTGCAAATAATTTTTTTAGAAAAGAGATGTCTGTTAACAATTTTAGAAAAAAAAAACAATGGATATGACTAAATCTAAAAAATTTCAGACAAATATATATGTGTTAAGTACATCCAAATGAAAGATAAAAACACTTTCTTAAAATCAAAGCACAAGAATCATAAAATATATGCTTTTGAATGTGGCAAATAGCAAATATTGTGAAATCGACATAATAATTAAAACTCTTTTAAAAAAATTATTCAAAGTTTAATCGCACTAAAAAATTTGATATGTGGAATAAACAACAATGACAATTAAATCAATGATCTTCAACAATAAAAATATTTGATGCAATAAAAAAGTGAATTAACTTGACAGAAGATAAAAAAAAGCGAGAAACACAAGAAGTTTGTTTACCCAATTTGATCAAATGATTTACGTTTGGGAGAAATAGCAGATCTCTAGTTATACTCCAAAGTTGTTACTGTTGGAAATTCACCTCACACCCTATAAAGAATTTCCTTCAATCTTGATCTCAAGATTGATGAACAAACCCACAATATGATAGTAATGGTAATAACAAGTAATTATCAAGAACAATAAAAGAAAAGAAGAACAAACAAGAAAGAGAAGAATGAGAGAAGAAATATTTGGAGAGAATGTGTTACCCACAACTGTGAGATTTCTTATTGCTTATAGAACTTTCACTTGCTCAAACTGTAACTGTGAAATCTGTTCTATGTTGTGTTGTGTTTGAATACAAAGCAAGGCATCCTATTTATAGTTTTAGGTTTACAAAAGCGCAAAACATAAAAGGCGCAAAATATTCAAATCAAATCTAATCATATCAAATCAAATCTGTTTACACTATGAATTATATTTAACACACCACCTAATTCATTGTGTCTAAACTGTCTACATTCATCATGGCTCTTAGTCTTCTAAAGGCTTCGACCTGCACTCCCTTCGTCATGATATCTGCAATCTGATTCTCAGTTCTGCAGTGTTCCAACTTCATCTTCCCTTCTGCTACCTGCTCTCGAAGATAATGGAACCTCATTTCGATGTGCTTGCTTAAGTCCATACAGGGCTTTATGAAGCCTGTACACCTTTCATTCTTCGCCTTGTTTCACAAACCCAGCTGGTTGTGCAACATAAACTTCTTCGTCTAAGGGGCCATTAAGGAATGCACATTTCACGTCCATCTGACATGTGTGCCAGTTGTTCATATTTGCTAGATCAACAACCAACCTGATTGTTTCGATTCTAGCAACAGGTGCGAATACTTCATCGAAGTCGATTCCTTCCTTCTGAAGAAATCCTTTCGCCACAAGTCTCGCCTTGTGTCGAGTTACTTCTCCTTTAGGATTTACCTTCACCTTGTAAACCCACTTCACATCAATTTCCTTCTTGCCTTGCGGCAATTCAACAAGTGACCAGGTATCATTGACTTCGATGGACTCCAACTCTTCAATCATTGCTTTCCTCCACTTCGAATCTTTCAATGCCTCAGCTGCATTGACTGGTTCGACATCTGCGTAGAAAGCATAACGTACCAGCTCACCTTCCTCATCAACTACATCATCTGATGTAATTACACATTCTTGCAACCTTGCATGCATGTATCTTGTTCGTCGAGGTCTGCTTGAACCCGCTTCATCTACAACTGGTTCCTGTCGAACTTCTATTTCGACTTCAGTGGATGGTTCTTCACAAGAGATTCTCACTGAATCCTTGTTGGCATTCTTAGTCCAGTCCCATTCTTTAAGCTCATCTATGATCACATCCCTGCTGACCACTACCTGCTTATTCATTGGGTCGAACAACTTATAACCTCCTGTCAAATGATATCCTATCAAGATCATCTGATTCGACTTATCATCAAGCTTCCTTCTCAACTGATCTGGCACATGTCTATGTGCTATAGATCCAAACACCTTCAAGTGACTGAGACTAGGCTTGACACCAGACCAACATTCTTTTGGTGTGATTCCTTCAAGCTTTTTCGTCGGACATCTGTTCAATATATATGTTGCTGTCGAAACTGCTTCTCCCCATAATTCTTTAGGTAGATGCTTTCCATTCAACATACTTCTCACCACATTCATGATGGTTCTGTTCTTGCGTTCTGCAATCCCATTTTGCTGTGGAGTGTAAGGTGGCACCACCTCATGCACAATCCCTTCTTTTACACATAGTGTATCGAACTCTTTTGATACATATTCTCCACCACCATCAGTCCTCAGAATTTTCAGCTTTCGGCCACTCTATCTTTCGACCATGGACTTGAATCTGGAAAATACCTCAATCACATCACTTTTCTTCTTGATGAGGTAAGTCCACAACTTTTGACTGTAATCATCTATAAACGTGACAACGTATCTATTGCCACCAATCGAATCCACCTGGATTGGACCACATACATCAGAGTATATGACTTCAAGTATTGCCTTCGACTTCCTTCCTGCATCCTTGTTGAAGCTATTCTTGTGTTGTTTCGACTGAACATACTCCTCACAGACTTCCCTTGGAATTTTGATTTCTGGTAATCCTGAAACCATATTTCTTCTCTTCAGTTCTCTGATGTCATAAAGTTTAGATGACCTGGTCGAAAATGCCATAACCACTCATCTCTGCTGGCTGCAGTTGCTAGACACTTGTGCTCCATCACATTGAGTCCAATCTTGAAGGTCCTATTCTGAGACATTGGAGCCTTCAAGATTAATCTACCACCTGCGTCGAGAACTCTCATCATCTTGTCTTCGACAACTACCTTGTAGTTATTTTCGACAAGCTACCCTATACTGAGCAAATTACTCTTCATGCCTGGTATATACAACACATTGGAAATTGTTAACCTTTTGCCATCTTTCCTCATAATTAGAACATCACCAACACCTTTGGTTGCTAGAGTGTTGTCATTTGCAAACTTCACTGTGTTCTTTGACTAGGGCTTCATGTTGACAAACCAATATTTCCTTCCAGTCATGTGTGATGAGCATCCTGAGTCCAAGTACCACTGATCTTGGAATCTTTCTTCATCTTTTGTTGTGACCATTAACAACATTTCTTCTTCTTCATGTTTCGCCAACTTTGCATCAGTCTCTTGATTTCTCTTCCTTTCTGGACAATCACTAACATAATGACCATACTTCTGACAATTGAAACATTTAATGTGGCTTTTGTCTGTCTTTCGACCACCACCTCTTCCTTTACTTGCAGCACCACCTCTTTGGTTGCCTTGGTTCCAAGGTTTCTTCTGATTCGACTGGTTTCCTTCTTTGTTGCCATTCCAACTACCTTATCCTTTTCTTTCCTTTTCTGACTGCGCTTGCAAAGCCATATCTTTCGACTTTCCTGCAGCTCTATCAGCCATCCTCTATTCATGAGACTCAAGAGCCCCTTGAAACTCTTCCTTCGTCAACATTGACAGATCTTTCGACTCTTCTATGGCAACTACCATGTGGTCAAATTTTGGAGCCAACGATCTCAAAATCTTTGAGACAACTGCTTTCATTGTCAGCACTTCTCCACATAATTTGATTTGATTCACCAACTTTGTAACTCGGGTGAAGAAATCTGTAATGCTTTCGTTGTCTTCCATCTGAAGCAACTCATAGGTTCTCTTGTGAGTTTGTAACCTCACCTCTTTCACCTTCTCTGCGCCTCCAAACGAATTTTCAAGAATCTCCCATGCTTCTTTTGCTGAGTCAACATTATTAACCTTTTCAAAGTTATCAGGATCAACACATTGATGACTTATAAAGAGTGCTTTATAATCCTTCTTCTTCAATTCTTTGTGCGCAGCCTTTTCCGCCTCCGTTGTGTTCTCCCCAAGCGATGTTACTCCGTCCTTCACAAGATCCCAAAGATCTTGATAACAGAAAATCACCTTAATTTGCTTGCACCAATTCTCATAATTGTCTTTCTTGAGAATTGGCAGGGTCGCCGGAAAGTTGTCGTTCGGATAGTTCATTGCCATCACTATCTTCCTTCCTTGCATCTCTCAACCAGGCTCTAATACCAGATGTTGGAAATTCACCTCACACCCTATGAAGAATTCCCTTCAATCTTGATCTCAAGATTGATGAACAAACGCACAATATGATAGTAATGGTAATAACAAGTAATTATCAAGAACAACAAAAGAAAAGAAGAACAAACAAGAAAGAGAAGAATGAGAGAAAAAATATTTGGAGAGAATGTGTTACCCACAATTGTGGGATTTCTTATTGCTTATAGAACTTTCACTTGCTCAAACTGCAACTGTGAAATATGTTCTATGTTGTGTTGTGTTTGAATACAAAGCAAGGCATCCTATTTATAGTTTTAGGTTTACAAAAGCCCAAAACATAAAAGGCCCAAAATATTCAAATCAAATCTAATCATATCAAATCAAATCTGTTTGCACTATGAATTATATTTAACAGTTACAATGAGTTACAAGAAAATAGTATTTTAAATTCCCAAGAACAAACCCTATTTTCTACCCAAGTGTTTTTCAATCTCTCCAACTTTTAATATAGTAATCACACAAATCCAATGTGTTTAGAAGTGTTATATGATCCTTCTACGTAACTCTAAAGGTTTATATAAACCCTAAACTTTTATTTCCCCCTTCAGCTCTAAAACTCTCAAGATTGTCACACTTACAATAACATAAGAAATACATATTTATAATTGCTAAAACCTAATAGATCCATTACAAACACAATCCATTAACAAATGAATATGCGAATAAGCCCGAAAATATGTCAATACCAAAATATATCATTTTTCCTTCTCTTTTCTCACTTAAGATTTTAAGGCATATTACAACAATCTCCAGATTGACTTGAAACCAATTGTGATGTCAATTTAACCACCAACCACATTGTTACTTCCTCCAAAGTTTGAGTGACTCTTCAACAACCTTGATCAAGTTCAAACCACCCTTGAACCTTGATCTCGCCACTTGCATCCATTTTCTTCCAATCACCTTCGAGGTAATCTAACAAGCTTACACATATGGTTTTTAAACCGTCGTTGACTCCACCTGCTTTGAATGCCTCCCTGAAGGTCCCCTTCTCTGAAATTTGCAACCCATTAGCCACATTCAAAGCATAATATCCAAGGCTAGCATAACCATCCCTTCGAGATGTTACAATCTCCCACCTTTCCTTACCATGAGTCAAATGATAATCAGAAGCCTTTGTAAGCATTCTCTCGCTAATACTAGTATCTATAGTAAGAAACTCCACCTCAGGCCGAGTTTTCTCCGCCATTGTTTCTGAAAGTTTTATCCCTTGGTTTTTACTCCTTTTTCCTTGACAGGACTCTCTATCAACCATGTAAGCTGCTTTGATATCAACCTTGTCCAAGAAACTCAATAACAACTCAGTGGTATGATGTGTTTTTATCCATTGTCTTATGCAAATCTCATAAAGGTGTTCTGAAACAACTTCTAAGTAATCATCACGCATTGAACTCAAATAACATAGTTTATTCTTTGTTGGGTTAATATGCAGTAGAGAAACAGTGAATAGACCCTTTTGAAAAATTTGACTGATTTTCAAAATAGAAAATCATAGTATTTAATGTGGAAGTCTTATAGTAAAATATAAACTTTATGCTTGAATTGAAAATTAATCACTGATACAATTACACAATTAACAACTATCTCAATTACAAGCTACGTGAATTGATAATTTATAAATTACACGAGATGTATTATTTGCAAAGTTTAATTTCTATGGGATTCTAACACCATGATTTTCATAATTTAATCAACACTAAAACACAAATAGGTTCCGATTCTAACAAAATCTACACTTTTGTAATAAATCGCTACCAACATGAATTAACATTAAACTACACTAAGAAACGATTACTTAAACATGCAATATCCTACAAAAATAAAAATGCGCGAGAGAGAGAGAGAGAGAGAGAGAGAGAGAGAGAGAGAGAGAGAGAGAGAGAGAGAGAGAGGAGAGAGAGAGAGAGAGAGAGAGAGAGAGAGAGAGAGAGAGAGAGAGAGAGAGAGAGAGGAGAGAGAGAGAGAGAGAGAGAGAGAGAGAGAGAGAGAGAGAGAGAGAGAGAGAGAGAGAGAGAGAGAGAGAGAGAGAGAGAGAGAGAGAGAGAGTGAGAGAGAGAGAGAGAGAGAGAGAGTATATCAGGATGTATAGTGGTTTGACTCTATCATCCTCACAGGAGCATATTTCACTATCCAATGGTTTCCCATTGAAACTTGTTCTTCTGCTGTGTTTTGAAAAAAATTACACGAGTTCATACAACCACAATATCCATAATAATATTGAGAAAGTAAATCTCATATCTGGATCTTAACTTTTATATAGCCTTGTATTTTTATTGCTTTTCTGCTCTTTCATCTAGTTCTTGTTATTGTGTGAGTTCTGGTTTATCCTGTCAAACCTGTTGTTGAAGCAACGTGTTTGACATCTGTCTCTTGAGGAACCAAATCTCACCCATATAGTGGAGGCCTGATATTCAAATGACAATATTTCAAGGATAGATTAGTAGACCCTTGTGATTGATTTTGGGCTAATCACCCATGATTTATATGACAAGTGTAGCTGAGAGTATGACATTTTTATGTTATGAGGAGCTAGAAGAGTTCAGTTGTTCTGGTTTCATACCTGATATGTGAGTATAGTACTAGTGATACAAAATGATAGTAAAACCCTATGAACCAAGTGGATCAATAAGGTAGGGAATTCCACTGAGACTTAGTAATCTTACTTCAATTTTGTTGTTGTTTTTCATGTGAGTTGCAGAAGTTGGAGATCATTTGAGAAGACTTGAAGTTTTAAGATCTGAATATTGAATATTTTGTAGATAGTTTTCGCTATGTTTTTATGTTTAGTTTAATAGACATTTTTTATATTAGTTCTAATGTATTATGTTATGTCTCTAAATTAGTGTATTTTTTGGATGCCATTTAAATGATGATTGAACTCATTATTAAATTTTAATGCTTTACTTAATACAACTCTAGATAAATATTAGGTAGGGTGTTATAATATATATATATATATATATATATATATATATATATATATATATATATATATATATATATATATATATATATATATATATATATATATATATATATATATATATATATATATATATATATATATATATATATATATATATATATATATATATATATATATATATATATATATAGTAAACTATTTAGTATTTAAATAGTTTAAAAAACAGAAAAATAGTTTGTTAATAATGTAGTACGTAATGTTCTAAAGAAAATGGATAAAAATAGAAGTATACTTAATTATTTATTCAGGAGATCAGCAAGGCCAACTTGTTTTCAACCCCTTTGAATATATAATGGCTAAGGTGTTTCTTCAAAAGTAAAATCTCACACTTAAGGGAATAAACCCTCTTTTCAAAACTAATGACTTAAGCCTTCATGTCCCGTTGGATAAGAAATTGGATTTAGTCACTAAGGTGTGTCTCTATTGCTTGATGATTCTCGACGACCAAGAGAATGAGAGAGCTTACATCCTGTTACATTATTTTTTTACTAGCTTCGCCTAAATTATACTTAACCTACAAGAGAGCCTCGGTATCCTTAGAGTCTCAAACTTAGAAACAATCCACTTCATCTGATAGTTTAGCCTCCCTCGTTGAGTGAGTAGCATCTTATGGTAGGAAGTAACAAGTTAAAGCCATCAACTTGACCATATAATATATTCATTCTACAAGCGCGTATTGAAGACAAGGGAACTCTAATAACCACCTAACTAGTATCAACTCATATCTTTAACGAATCTAAAGAAATAAGAGTTGCAAACAAAAATAGGAATCGAGAGTCACTCTTATCATTGATAAGAATAGCTTCAAGATGTTCTTTTTTGAGGCTTTAAGAATGTGTATAACTTGAGGTCTGTCTGTTTTCCTTGAGAGGATGTGTATTTATATAGGTCTTTAAGACCTATAGTTTGAGTCACTCTTAGTGGCATCAACCCCTCCCTTCTTCTTCGGGGGAGTTATTGACCACCAATATTTCAAAAAAGCGGATACTCCTTCTTTCTTGACACCTACGTTAGGATTTCCTCTAGGTTGGTTTCTAGGTCATCGCCCGGGCGATGCGAATCTTGAGCAAGGGTGCCCTGGTTTAGGGAATCCGCAAAATATAACACTAATTGTCCCTCAAGCACGAAGGTTTTTCCAATGACCTTGAGACAAAATTCGTTATTACCAATGGTTGGGTGACTTTGTGCCCTTCTCCTGGCAGCTGCCTGCAAAAACCTTTCGCTAACCCGTATGAGGATTGAAAAGATAAATTTATAAGGATAAGGAGTCAGGATAACGCTTCTCCCGTTGTAGTGGGGGCGATGGGTGAACCCACTTATCCTCTATCTTGGTCTTCAGATTCGCGAGTTACGGCGAGGGTGGATCCACGTGTCTTTTCCCCCTCGACAGAGAAGTGATTGAGGTTCTAGAGTATTTCCGACCCCTGGAATCTTGTGTCCTTATCTACCAGGATCATGAAGATATCAATGGAGTGGAGGATTATTTAGGTATGGAAAAATATTTTTTGAACTAACTTTGCTTACCACTGTGTTTTAATAATGTTTCTTATCTGTAGGTGAGATGATGTGAGTCACTCTAGACGAGAAGAGGGGGTGCTTGGTGAAAATACATGTGGCTCAACAGTGGGAGATGTATTCCCGCAACTAAAACATGGCATGTGTTAGGGAGGTGGCGCAAGGCGAGACTTCTAGAGCGACCGATATTCGCCCTTCAAAGGTTCCTAAGAGGGAAAAGGGTTCTTCTTGACTAGCTGGTAAGCATGAGGCGGGGTCATTCATGGAGAGGATAATGGATTATTATGTCCCCTGAGCCATCCTTAAGGAACAATCAAGCTTTTAATGCACTAGAGTTCGTCGACCGTCTTTTTTCCTTCCCTGAGAAGTTCCCCGGTAACTATCAACTATTTTCTAATATGTCCCTTTCCCATCTGTCTAGTCTCTTGGAGACCCAACTTTTGAGATGCTTATTAGTGGAGAAAGCGTTGAGAGATAAATATTTCCTCACTCTTGGGGGCTCTTATTTGGGGAGTTCAATGTTAGAAAGTGCACTCGCAAAGGCGGGATGGTGATAAAACAACTAAAAGAGTGGTGGGATGTTTTGAAGGCGCTTGCAAAAGAGGCAACCACTCAAATCCGCGTTCGGCTTGCAAAAGTGGAGGGTTTAAAGCAATAGCTTGGGAAAACTATGATAACCAAAAGGGTTTGGAGAAGCGGATCTCCCTGCTTAAGGATGAAATCATGGTAACCTTTGTCCATCATTTTTAGGGAGTGAAAAGGCAGATTACCCTTCTTTATCTAGATGTGGACTTGAGTTCCATGGATCCTTTTTAGGTGGTTCGAAATGGATGTTCAGTGGCTGAAGAAATAATTCATATTCCCACCTTTTTGTTGTACTTCTTTTTCCCCTTCATGTTTTTTTTTGTAATCGTCGTGAACAACAGCGACCTTTTGGGGCTCCATTTATAGTAATAACTTTTATAACTATCTTGTTTGTTTTTAACTTTAGTCTAAAGGTGTTTTTAATTGTGATTTCCATGGTGAGCTGCAAGGATATAATTTCTAAGGATCCACCAAATGATTGCCTCATGGGAGGAAAGGATCCCACTTAAAGATCCAAGATTTTGATCGCCTAAAAGGGCAGCAAGGATCCCACTTAAAGATCAGACAATTGATTGCCTCAAAGGGCTGCAAGGACCCCACTTAAGGATCAAACAATTGATTACCTCATTGGGTGGCAAGGATCCCACTTAAGGATCCAAAAATTGGTTGTTTAATAGGGCGACAAGGATCCCACTTAAGGATCCAGAGATTGATCGCCTCATGAGGCAACAAGGATCTCAATTGAAGATCCAACAATTGATTGCCTCTTGGGGTGTCAAGGATATCACTTAAGGATCCAACGATTGATCACCTCATTGGGTCGTAAGAATCCTACTTAAGGATCTAACAATTAGTCGCTTCATAAGGTGACAAGGATCCCACTTAAGGATACAACGACTAATCACCTCATTGGGCGAAAAGAATCCCACTTAACTATTTAGTGATTGATTACCTCGTGGGGCGGCATGGATCCAACTTAAGGATCCAGTACTTGATCAGCCCATAGGGTGGCAAGAATCCCACTTATGGATTCAAAGAATGATCTCCTCATTGGGAAGAAATAAATCTCACTTAAGAATCCAATGATTTATCTCCTCATTAGGTGACAAAGATCCCATTTAAGGATACATAAATTGGTCGCTTTATAGGGCGATAAGGATCCCACTTAAGAATCTAATGGTTGATCGCTTCATTTGGCTGCAAGGATCCCACTTAAGGATCCAACGATTGGTCGCCTCATGGGGAGGAAAGGATCCCACTTAAGGATCCATCGATTGATCTCCTCTTAAGGTGCCAAAGATTGCAGTTAAGGATGCAACTACTGATCACCTCGTTGAGCGGCAAAGACCGCACTTAAGGATCCAGCGACTGATTGTCTCATTTGAAGATAGTTATCTCATTCATTCTTTAGTTTCTTGCATAGAAATGGAATAGCAAACCAAACAGATTTAACATAATGGAAAGTGAAGTGCCTCATTAAAAACCATGCTCCTTGGAAGAGCAAAGAGGTAAAAGAGTGCCCCCATAAAGTAATTTGTTCTTTACAATTGGTAAAGGTACAATACTCACCTATAAAACTAAAACCATCAAACAATATTAAATAAAAACTAAAGGAAGTTATACTGACATCTTCAGGGGATATATATATATATATATATATATATATATATATATATATATATATATATATATATATATATATATATATATATATATATATATATATATATATATATTGTTCCGGTATGGCCCCGACCTCGGCAGGCCCAATACCACGTACGGCCCAACAGGCGAATCGGGCACGCCGGGCACGCGCGTCCCGCAAGACGAGCAGAGCATGCCGCCGGACACAAGCAGCGCATCCAACAGCATCTCGTCGTCCCCTCTTACCATCCGAACAGAACCGACCCCGGCGCACCAAAGCACGACCTTGGTTCCTCCCCTCCGCGAGGAGAACAACGCGCTCCGGGGTACCTCCCGAGTTACCCTCCACAGGGAGAACAACGTGCCCGGCGCACGTTCTCCACGTGCTCCCCTCCGCGGGGACACGTCATCCCCAACTGCCCACCTCCGAAAGAGCAGGTCAAACCCACTTTCCGGAGACCACGGGACAGTTGGACTAGGGCGAAGACCACGTCCTGGTCTTCACTACGCCACGTAAGCTCTAGCAGTCACATGGGTTGGGCCTGGCCATCCAGCCCAACACAAGTGACCGTTGGCCCAGCGCTGGGGTCTCTCTATAAATACCCTCTTCCTCAAGAGGGTCAGGTAAATTCATATCTTGCCCTTTCTGTACTTTGCTCCCGCTCTGCCCAATTTCTTACTTTGGCATCAGAGTGTCTTACAGGTACACCCCCCTTCTCCTCCTCATCACCGGTGAACAGGTAGTAGCCCAACAGCGTGTGGCCAGACCGTGATCCCCTCCTGATCAGGTCAGATCAGTGGCGCCGTCTGTGGGAAACTGAAACTTCCCCGTTACTCCGAGCAGAAAACCAAAAGTTTCACCAAACCTCCACGATCATGGCTAGTCCACACCGCGACAGCACTCCGCACGACCTCGTGCTCAACGTCGCCACCAACGGGAACAAGCAGACAGGAACGACGCGTCCGGCGGAAACCGACTAAAGGGACGGCCAAACTGCTTCGCCGTCATCCGCGGAGCGGCCCCTTCAGGTCGACCACCGGCCCCCGAGCCCGCCAGCATTCCATCCCGTTCCCATCCCGACGGGAGCGGACCCTACGATGGCCGCTCTCTTTACAGCCATCAACCAGACGAACCAACTGCTGTTCCAACAAAATGCGAGAATTGGAGCATTAGAACGCATCGGTCCTCCGAGGTGCCCCCCGCGGGAAGACCAGAACGGAGGTTCGAGGAGCCCCTCACCTCGACCCAGAAACTGTCGGCCGCGGCTGGAGAGGCACCGCACACAGGTGACACGAGAACGCACCAGATCCCCAGCAAGACACGTTCGCGTGAGGAACCAAAACGCCGCGGCGATCCCGACCGAAGACCCCTGAGGCGAGAACTCAGGCAGGAGGTCGAGAACCCGAAACCAGGGGCCTACCTTGAACGGCTCATCTCCCCATCGATTCCCGGTGCACAGCGACGAGGACGATTACCGCACCCCACTGTCCCGGGAAATCATGGCTGCCCCCATACCCCAAGGGATGGAGAAACCACCGACGCTGTCGACATATGACGGCACCTCCGACCCGGAAGATCACCTGGAAGACATCGAGGCCATGCTCGACTACCGAAACGTCCAGGGAGCTATCAAGTGCAGACTCTTCCCGACGACTCTGAGGAAAGGCGCTATGACCTGGTATAAAAGTCTGGAGCCCGAATCAGTTACGTCATGGAGAGTCTTGAAGGACCTGTTCTCTAAACACTTTACGGCGTCCCGACGCCACCCAAAGACAGAAGCAGTCCTCGGGGCGATCATCCAGGGCCCCGACGAACCTCTCCGAAAGTATATCGAAAGGTTCACTCGGGAAGCAGTGCAGGTGACGACGTCCGACGAAATGAAACGCTACTTAATGGAACAAGGTCTGCGCCACGACTCCAAGTTCTACGAGGCCGTAGGCATACACCGGCCAACATCCCTCCAAGATTTCCTCGACAGAGCCGCGCATTACATTCGATTCGAGGAAACACAGGCGGCCAACTCCGCTCGCGACACCCGAGACAGGGAGGCCCCCTGCGGGCACCGAGACGACGGAGCCTCGAGCCATCGACGAGGAGGAGACCGCCGTCGAGAAGATCGCCCCCGCGAGCCCCGCGAACAACGTGAACCGCGCGGCCCAGCCGGCAGATTCACAGAGTACACAGCCTTGGTCGCTTCACGCGAACGCATACTGGCTGAATGCGCTAAAACCGAATTCGTGCAGGGAGGTGTCCGTTTTCCGTGACCAACACCCCCCAAACCCAACGTGGACAAATCGAAATACTGCCGATTCCACAGGAGCCACGGACATGTGACAGAAGACTGCATCCATCTCAAGGATGCGATCGAAATCCTGATTAAAGACGGTCACCTGAAGAGATACACCCGAGGAGGCGAACCACCTAGGCAAGAGGCTCCAGAAGCCAAGAAAGTCGAGGAACTTCCCTCTCCAGAGGACAACAGCAGGCTCCAGGTCGCGTTGTGTGTCAGCCGCCCCGAAGATTGGTTCGCGGGCAGAGAATTCGGTCTCCCCGAAGGACCCGACATAATCGACGAGCCAATCCGACCAACCAGCCGGTGGGAGTACTTCCCCAGAGCCATGGTCATCTCTGATGGAGCCACGAGGAGTCTGTCCATCGGATCCGTGAAAAGAAAATTCGACGAACTCATCACGAACAACTCCGGCAAAATGAGCACGCTCGACAAATTCCGAGGCCGCTCCAACCCGATCACATTTTACCTCGAGGAACTCCTCGGGGGATCCCCCAATTCCAACATACCCCTACTCATACGTGCCCGGATGGCAAACTTCGACGTCAGGCGCCTCCTCGTCGACGGCGGGAGCTCGGTTGACATCATGTACTCACACCTGTTCACAACTCTCCAGCTCGACGAATCCAACCTTTCCTCCTACATAGGCTCCGACCTTCAGGGGTTCAACGGGACGACGACGAGACCTTGGGGATACGTGGAATTGAAAGTCACCTTCGGAGAAGAGGAAACGGCTAGGGACATCAGCATCTATTTCTTAGTCATCGAATGCCCATCCCTCTATAACTGCATCCTGGGCAGGACGACGATAGCAGAGCTCACCGCGGTACCCTCTACCGTCCACCTGAAGATGAAATACTACACAAGAAGGGGGGCCGTGGTGACCCTCAACGGAGACATCGAGGCCGCCCGAAGATGTTTTGAAGCCGCGCTGAAAGGCCTAGACTCCATCGCTCCAGCGACCAAGAAGAAAACGACAAGCACAACGCCAAAGGGCGAACCAACGGAGCTGGTCGGATCTGTTGAGCTCGACATTCGCTTCACCGGCGAGCTCGACCACGAAACAAAGACAAGCGAAGTCAACGAGCAGCCCTCACACCCAGCGCCCCCCATCCCGGACGGAGAATTCGAACTCGTCCCCCTCGGGGAAGACACGAGCAGAACCGTGAGGATAGGCGCCGGACTCCCAGACCTCGCGAAACGACAGCTCCAAGCCTGCCTCCGCGAGAATGCCGACCTCTTCGCCTGGAGCGCCGCGGAAATGCCGGGACTCGACCCCGAGGTCGCCTGCCACCAGCTGTCCATCAACCCGACTGCAAAGGCCGTTGTACAACGCCGGCGTCGCCAATCCCCCGAAAAATCGGCAGCGGCCGAATAAGCTGTAAAAGACCTCTTAGAGGCAAATTTTATTTCGGAAGCCCGGTATTCAACCTGGTTGTCCAATGTTGTACTCGTTAAAAAGAATAATGGAAAATGGCGCATGTGTGTTGACTATACTGATCTCAATCGGGCATGTCCTAAGGACGCCTACCCCCTCCCCAACATCGACAAGCTCGTCGACAACTCCGCGGGCTTCAAGCTCTTGTCCTTCATGGACGCGTACTCGGGATACAATCAGATCCCGATGGCCGAACACGATAAACAAGCCACGACCTTCATGACGGCGTCGGGCAATTACTATTATAACGTGATGCCCTTCGGCCTCAAAAACGTCGGGGCCACATACCAGCGGATGATGAACCGTGTCTTCCACGACGAAATCGGAGACATGCTCGAAGTATACATGGACGACATGATCGTCAAATCCGGCACGGAGGACGACCATGCGGCACACCTCCGAAAGGTCTTCGAGACCGCAAGGTCATGCCGCATGCGTTTCAACCCGGAGAAGTGCACCTTCGGCGTCTGCGCCGGTAAATTCCTCGGCGTCTGCGCCGGTAAATTCCTCGGCTACTACTTGACCGAACGGGGGATCGAAGCCAATCCGAGCAAATGCCACGCCTTCTCCAATATCACCATGCCTACCACGAAGAAGGCCATCCAGTCCCTCAACGGCATGCTTGCCTCCCTCTCACGATTCATCGCCAAGTCGGCTCAACACGCCCTCCCATTTTTCAAACTGCTCAGGAAGGAGACCAAATTCGAATGGACGGACGAATGTGAGAAAGCCCTCTGCCACCTCAAACGCGTCCTATCCGAACCACCAGTACTGACGCGCCCCGCGAAGGGCGAAACCCTATACTTATATCTGGCCGTAGCCAACGAAGCCGTCAGCGCCGTCCTCGTCAGCGAATCCGGGGAGGGCCAAAATCCCATCTACTTTACCAGCAAAGCTCTCCACGGCCCAGAAGTCCGATACCAGCTGATCGAGAAGGTCGCCCTGGCCCTCATAACAGCAGCACGCCGACTCCGACATTATTTTCTCGCACACGCCATCATGCTCCGCACCGATCAGCCCATCCGCTGCTCCTCGGTCGCCCCGACATGGCCGGACGCATGCTGAAATGGTCGCTAGAACTCTCCGAGTTCGACATTACCTACGAGGGCCGGCACGCCATCAAGGCTCAAGCCTTGGCCGATTTTGTCGCCGAGATGACCACACCGCCCGACCCCACCGCCAGGAACCACCTCTAGACCATTTTTGTGGATGGCTCCTCCAACTCCACGGGAAGCGGCGCCGGCATCGTCCTTGACAACGACGAGGGTACGGTCATCGAAGTCTCCCTCACATTGGCCTTCCCGACGACCAACAACCAGGCCGAGTACAAAGCGTTTCTGGCCGGCCTTCGCCTGGCATCCGACCTAGGAGCCAGGGACATCCGAATCTACAAGGACTCCCAGCTAGTCGCTTCACAAGTCCGAGGCGAATATCAAGAAAAAAACGACACCCTCGCTGGATACCTTGCGCTCATCACCGAAAAACTGTGAGGTTTCGACACAGCAAAGATTCAGCACGTCCCTCGCGAGGAGAACACCCGCGCCGACATCCTCTCCAAACTGGAAAGCACCAAAAAGCGAGGCGGCTACAAGTCGGTCATTCAAGAGATCTTGTCGCAACCAAGTACCAGCACGACCACCACCCCCCTCGACATCAACGCTGTCGGGGATACTGACTACTGGATGACCCCGCTCCACACCTATCTCAGCACCGGCCACCTTCCGGCCAACCCTGGAGAGGCCAGCGCAACGAGACGACGCGCCTGCTCGTACGTTCTCCTCGAAGGACGACTGTACCGCCGAGGCTTCGCAATCCCACTCCTCAAATGCATAGATAAGTCCCAGAATGCAGCCGTTCTAGAGGAAATCCACGAAGGCATCAACGCGCAGCACCTCGGCGGAAGATCCCTAGCACGAAAGGCCCTACGCGCAGGCTATTACTGGCCATCAATGCAATCCGGCGCGAAGGAACACGTCAAACGATGTGATAAATGTCAACGACACGGGGACATGCACCTCGCCCCCCCAACCGACCTCACGTCCCTCTCCTCTCCATGGCTATTCGCCTGGTGGGGGCTGAACATCCTCGGGCCCTTCCCCCTAGGTTCCTACCAGAACAAGTACCTCATCATGGGAGTTGACTACTTCACCAAGTGGATCGAGGCCGAAGCTCTGGCCAAAATCACCGCCCACAACATACTCCGATTCTACAAACGCAACATCCTCGCCAGATTCGGGGTCCCACTCGCCATCGTCACCGACAACGGCACACAATTCACAGACAAAAACTTCCGCGACTTCGTCACCAAACTCGGAACCAAACACCACTTCACCTCGGTCGAACACCCTCAGACAAACGGCCAGGCGGAATCGGCGAACAGAGTCATACTCAGGGGACTCAAACGACGACTCGGCGACGCCAAACGAGCATGGGTCGAAGAGCTCCACAGCGTCCTCTGGGCATACCGCACCACTCCCCACTCAACCACGGGGGAATCCCCATTTCGCCTCACGTACGGAACCGAGGCCGTGATACCGGTCGAAATTTGCGAACCATCCCGACGAACGGAAGCTCCCCTGGGCACCGACGACAACGACGGCGCCCTCCGAGAAGAGCTCGACCTCGTCGAAGAAATCCGCTCCGGGGCAGCACTCCGCGAAGCCCGGCTGAAGCAACAAGTCACACTTCGCCACAACAACAAAGTCCTAAAACGCGACTTTCACATAGGAGATTTAGTTCTACGCAGAAACCAGAAAGACTCCCACGAGGGCAAACTGGCTGCGAACTGGGAATGCCCTTACTGAGTCCGGGACAAAACGGAGCATGGGGCCTATTACCTCGAAAACCTGCACGGTGAACAACTAGCTCGACCATGGAACGCCGCGAAGCTTAAGCGGTACTACAGTTAGAACATTGCCCGCGACGACCCATCATCCCGACCACTGGGGGGGCGACATGGTACCACCGCACACCCCCGCGTCCACTAGCGACCAAAGACAAGCAAGCCCTGCCTCTCGTGTGCACGGGCAGACGGCCTTGCTCGACAAGGAACACCTCGACCGAGATCCCCCGCAGCCATACCAAAAACGGCAGGACACCCAGCTTGCGATGGGACGTCCACGCCCCGGGGAGAACTACCCCCGAAACGGCCCGGCTACGTCGCCGGCCAAACCGACCGGTTCCCTTCACCACCGGTAACAAGTCGTCGAGCTAACACCCGAACATACCGAGCGCACACTTAGAAAATTCATGCACGTCAAAAGCATTCAAATAAACAAATAAATACGAAAAACGAGCATAAACATCATGCAAATACCGAGCGCACACTTAGAAAATTCACAAAAAATATATTAAGCAAAAGGCGGGCACCAGCCCAGTAGTTAATGTTACAAAAACAGAGCACGCAGGCCCAAAGAAAGATAAGTCACAAATGTCGGCACGCAGGCCATAAAAAAAACAACGAGCACGCAGGCCCGACAACTCATGCTACCTCGTCCGCCTGATCAGCAGCCGCGAGATCCTCCTCAGGAACAACAAGATAGGGATCGACCACCTTCCCGTCAACAATCTCGTGATACGGCCCGATCCCATCCACGACCAGCGCAACGCCAGGGTTGGCGACCTGAATCTGCTCGACAGCGTTCTTGAATCCGACCTCGACGGCCTCTAAACAGTCACCTTCCAGCACCCGGATACGGGCAATCAAGTCAGCACGAGTGATTAACTGTCGGTCTCCATCTGTCTCGTCCTCGCCCGGACGAACTGCGCTGTCCAAGACTTCCGTGCGAACCTTCAGCGCCTGCACCTCGGTCGTCGCCTCCCCCAACTTCTCCTCCAGCGAGGTCACCTTCCCCTCAAAGCCCTCTGCCCGTTTTCGCTGCTCAACAACATCCTTCTGACTCTTCTCCAATTCCTCAGTAAGCTTGGCCAACCGCGACTGCATAAAGGTAAGGTCCCCCTGCAGTTTAGACAGCTCGGCAGCGGAACAGTCCTCCTCGTTCAGCACAAGAGCCGTCGTGAACGTCCGCATCATTGCAGCCAAATCCTCCGCCAGGACACATCGACGAGACTCTCGATCGGCCTGACGGACAACCTTCACCTCCCCAGCGGAGACGGTAGGAGAACGAGCACCATGAAAATAGCCCGGATGCTGATGGCAGGGCGGGACGACATAACCTTCCTCGGACGAACCGACAGTCAGATCTACCACACCTCGGGGCTCCTCGGACCTCTGCCTTTTCGATGCTCCTTGAGACGTAGGAGACTGACTCCCTTAAGGCGAAGAGGACGAACTCTTCCCCCCCCCCCCCCCCCCCCCCCCGGCGTCACGACCTCCTGTCCGACCAGCTAACTCACCCGCGTCCTCGGGACCGCGGCGTTCCTGGTAGCGCGCAACTGCTTTACCCGCTCCTCGACAGAAGACATGTTCGCTGCAAAAACAAAGAAGGAGTTAGCAACAGCCAGAACCCCGACCACGGGGAGAAAAATAAACATTCCTACCTAGGTAATCCAGAGCGGCCGCCCCGGTTGCACAACCGATCAGGGTCTTAGTATTAATCATTCGCTTCTTAGTCCGCACATTCCCCTGCGTGTCGAGGATATACCGACCGTCGGGCGTCACCAGCTTCGACGGAGGAAGAGTCCGCACAAAAGCGACTATTTTCAAATAGGCGGCCATGTCTTTCTCCTCGAGGGTTCCCGCCCGTACGATATACCGATCCGTTCCTCGGTTGAAATGCTCTGCGGTCCACAATAGATGTATCTTAGGAAGCCACGCGAGGAACCGCTGGCCATCCACCATTCGCTCTCCCTCGTCGAAGAGGGTATCCGAGCCCCGCTGCGTGATCGGTTTAACGAGGAAGAACCGACTTTTGAAATCCTTGACAGAATCACTATACGCCTTGAAGAGCATGGTCGATTGTTTAAATGAGACCCATCCGTGGCGGCCATTCACCGTCTGCCTCTGTAAGTGGAAGATGCGGAAAAACAACGGTACCGTCGGCTCCACCTCGAGGTAGAAACACACCACCTCGAAAGCGCGGATGAAAGCCAAGGCGTTGGGGTGCAGCTGGGACGGGGCCAGGCGCAACCAATCAAAGAGCCCCAGATGAAAGGCGGAGAACGGTAACCGGAGCCGAGCCTCTTTAAAGTAGATCTCGTGCATCGGGAACATCCGCCGCCCATATCGCGAGCAGATGCGATGATGCTCTTTTGGTCGATACACCTGCCAATGCTGTGGCTCCCCTATAGGTGTATCCTCGACGGTGGCGTACACGTCGGACGCATCGGCCACAAAACAAGACGGGGTAGAAAGCGGCTCCTCAGCCGCCCATTCTTCGGGCGGAGCAATGCGCTCGTCATCAAAGTCCGGGACCTCGGGTTCGTTGTCTTCGACCATTATCCCCGGTACCAGAGCCGACATCTACACCTGAAAAGCAGAGGACAACGGTGAATTCGATAGCCAGGATAAAATCCACCCTTCCACCACAGGTCAAATGAAAGGGCGACAAAGGCCGGAGAACGGCGAGCAAACACGCGCTCCCCGTCTACCCTCCTCGGGGCGTCTAAAGCCGACCCGCCATCCCTCCGTGGGACGGTCACCAGAAAAATCGCACCTCCCCGGGGCATTCACCGGAAAAGGCACTCGTCCCCGGGGCATTCATCGGAGAAAGCCCCCGTCCTCGGGACATTCATCGGAACAGCCGACTCTCCCCGGGACACTCACCAGAAAATTCGCCAGATACGGCGGATCTTGCGTCCCTCCTCGGGGCGTTCATCATGCCCCGACCACACGTTCTAATTAAACGACGGAAATAAAAGGGAAGAGAAATGAGAACTCACTTGTAACGGCAGCGAACGGAGGAAAGGATCAAACGGTGCAGCGGCGATCAGCGGCAAGCGGCGGACGAGCAGAGATGACAGAGCTTCGCAGGTACAACAGCAGAGTGAAAAGTAATAAAATGAGCGGGGACCCCCGTATTTATAACCCGGTGCGGGATTCGAAGCGACGCTATGCTCATTAATGACATAGGATAGCCGCCCCTACGACCGCTTAACACATGACACATGGCGGCAGCCTGACGGTCACGCCCCTTCACCTGCTTTCACCCCGCTCCGCCGACGACCGGAGATCCCCGCACGAGTGCCCGTTCCACCGTGCACGAGTCCCGACGAACCTCCCGCTTCGTTACCTCTCTCCCCGACACAGCGACCTTAAGTCCTCGCTCTCTCCCCAGAGCTTTGACTTGGGGGGCTCCTGTTCCGGTATGGGCCCGACCTCGGCAGGCCCAATACCACGTACGGCCCAACAGGCGAATCGGGCACGCCGGGAACGTGCGTCCCGCAAGACGAGCAGAGCATGCCACCGGACACAAGCAGCGCATCCAACAGCATCTCGTCGTCCCCTCTTACCAGCCGAACAGAACCGACCCCGGCGCACCAAAGCACGACCTTGGTTCCTCCCCTCCGCGAGGAGAACAACGTGCTCCGGGGTACCTCCTGAGTTCCCCTCCGCGGGGAGAACAACGTGCCCGGCGCATGTTCTCCACGTGCTCCCCTCCGCGGGGACACGTCATCCCCAACTGCCCACCTCCGAAAGAGCAGGTCAAACCCACTTTCCGGAGACCACAGGACAGTTGGACTAGGGCGAAGACCACGTCCTGGTCTTCACTACGCGACGTAAGCCCTAACAGTCACCTGGGTTGGGCCTGGCCATCCAGCCCAACACAAGTGACCGTTGGCCCAGCGCTGGGGTCTCTCTATAAATACCCTCTTCCTCAAGAGGGTCAGGTAAATTCATATCTTGCCCTTTCTGTACTTTGCTCCCGCTCTGCCCAATTTCTTACTTTGGCATCGGAGTGTCTTGCAGGTACACCCCCCTTCTCCTCCTCATCACCGGTGAACAGGTAGCAGCCCAATAGCGTGTGGCCAGACCGTGATCCCCTCCTGATCAGGTCAGATCATATATATATCCTAATTATTTATCCTTCAGTCCCATTAGAGGTTGGGGAGGAAGTTTTGTTGCCTTTATGGAATTCCTTTGGTACCGTTATTCCTGAGCTTATCTTTCTGGCCTTTCCGCCCTGAGTGTGGATCCTCTTCAACTTGAGGCTTTCTGCATAATATTTTTCTGGAAATCTCCTAATCTTCATAGATAACCCCTACTCGCCCATTTGGGAGTGGGTACTTCATGCACAAATATATAGTACACATGGCGGCGCCCAGCCACTTAAAGTTTGGTCGCCCTATAATCATAGTATATGAATATGGGGCATCGATAACCAAATAACTAACGTTTATTTCCTTAGCTTGATATTCTTCAAAGGTGATCCTCAAGGTGATATATCCCTTTACCTGCACATCTTCTCTTGAGATTCCCACTAGTGATCCCCTGAAGGGATTTAGGTCTTCCAGATCAAGGCAAAGTATTTCAAATGCCTCCCAATATAATATATATTTGTAGAGCTCCCCTTGTAGAAGAGAACCCTTTAATATCTCAGTCTTCGCATTTAACGATAATGACCATGTGATCCTCGTTATGAGGATGGATGCCAGCTGCATCTTTATATGTAAAGTCGATCACAACTTCTGAAGCTTGGAGCCCACATTCGATCTTGACTTTAGGAAGGTTTTCCAAGCCTAGGATTTGGCGAGCGTACCTTTTCCTGATGGAACTAATTTCCCCGCCTCTGGGGAACCCCAGTGCTATAGTGTTAGGCATGTGACGTGTGGCTTTGTTGTCATCGCCCTGGTATGACTCTTTGGATTTTTTGGGCCTGTCACTCCCAACATCATCTCGCTCACGTGAGCCAGACTTGTCCGACAAATTGGAGGAGTCGCCCTTCATATATTTCTTGAGGTAACCCTCTTGTATCAGTTTCTCAATTTCCTTGAGATAATAACAGACCTCAATGTGGTGTTCCTTTACCATGTGGAACTTACATAATTTTCCTAGTTCATAACCCATCACGTCCACCTTAGGAGCAGGAAGTGTAGTACCTCTTGCCATATATGCTCACTGCGAGTGTTCAAACGTGTGAAGCTCTTCATTGCCTTACATACCATTTTAATGTTTACTTTTCCTTCATGGGTGAGGTATAATTGCTCTTACTCTTATGGTAAGATCTCTCGGTGTTAGAAGGGCATTCCTTGATGTCACATGTCTTCTTTTCGACGTTACTTTTATCTCCCTTTATGTAGCACTCAACTCTGTTGACCTCTTATGCCAAAGAAAACACTAGCTTCTGGGTGAGGGATTCATTAAAGTGTCCCACTTTAAGTCCATTTTTGAATGCCCCCACAAACATCTATTGCTTTGATGGGACAAACCTAATGCTGGCTTCATTGAAGCGGGCGATATAGTTCTTTACCGACTCTCACGGACCCTGGCGTATATTAAACAGACTGGTGGTGGACATCCTCCTATGGCGGTTTCCGGCAAACTGGTGTACCAAATCTTAACAAGTTCCAAGTAAGTATTAACATAGGCGCGAGGTAAACCAATATACCATCTGAGAACGACTTCTCTGAGATTTCTAGATATCATCTTGCACTTTAAAGACTCGAGAGCTCTTATGAGGTCCATCTGTGTATTGATGGAGACAACATGCTCGTAGGGGTCGCTGCGCCCATCAAACTTGGTCAAGGAGGGAGGTTTGAAACCTCCCGAGACTAGCACCTTACATATCTCGTTTAACAATGGTTAACAGTCCAACAGTTCCATATCCTCTACAAGGTTGGTACATTTTTGGCGTTGTCTGATGTTGTGGATGGCAGCATGCGTCTTCGCTAGGGCGTTTACATCACCACTATCGCTTGTGCCTTCTAGCGTAGGGGGTGGAGCTATACTATTAACCATAGGTGTAGGTGGATAAATGTAGAAGTGAAGGGTAAAAACATAAAGGATGTTGGTCAAAGAAGAAGGTGTGACCCAAATTAGTTTTATCGGGGCCCACGTTGGGCGCCACTGTATTGGTAAAAAAAGTATAGGTGTGCATGTTCCCTCTGCAAGGCTAGGGAGACTTAGAGGCCTTAATAGGTTTATAACACGGTATGGTGGTTAGGTCTTCCCCGCGATGATAATAAGTCCTATACGGTGTTTTTTTTAATTTAGGAGATCAACTTACATGAGGTAAGAGACTCTGGTGATGACTGATGATGTTGGGTACAAGCGTATGATTACCAGCGATAGTATGTTAAGACGGTAGTGAATGATGTGCTCTTTTAGGGTGTTAAAAATATGTATTACTTGGGGTTTAGTTGTTCATCTAGAGAGGAGACATATTTATAGAGGTCTCTAAGACCTAGGGTTTGAGTCACCTTTAGTGGCGTCAAAATATTCTTTATTTTCTAATAAGATTAAGCATACCCATTTTTCAATCTCTCAGGGCTGAAGCACAACTTCTCCATCCTCGCTTTAAAAGGGCGATTTGACCAAAAATGTAGTTGAAGAGGTTTACAAGACCCCGAATAAAGCATACCGACTCATAAATGAATTTAGAAAGTGGATAGAAAATCAATAAGCAACAACAAAAATATTTGGTGGGTCGGGGCAAGAATTTAAATATGGGAAAATTTGACATAAAAGTGCCTAAACTATGTGGGAGTCTAGAGAGATTCCATTAAACGGTAAATATGACACAAAACACAGATGCATAGTGCTTTTTATTATGAGAAAAACACATAAATGATGGAAGACGTAAATATAATTCCAAGAAGGATGGGAAATCATCGAAGGATTCAACATTAAAATCAATAACAAATGTCGATCGAAAGACGTAAAAGGAAACCAAAATACTGTTAGAAATTTAATTTAAATAGAATGGATCGAGGCTAGAATCGTGAACAAAATCACTTTCCTTAAAAGTATTTCAAGCACTCTCAAATTTCTTAGATTTAGAACGCAGGAATACCCAGAATAATTCATCCTTATTCGAATTTGCACAAGACCAACGAAAACTCGATTATGCAGTGAAGAGTGTCTGAAATTTTTTCCAAGAGGATATTTTGATTTGTGATGTGATTTTTGAATTCCGAATGAGGGTTTTATAGGCCATGCATGTTTTTTTCCACAAGGTTGCAACCCTTAATGAAACAACACTTTTCAGCATAAGATTGCAATGGTTCACCCATACTTACATTATGCACCACTTCATGAAGTGTTGTATATTTTGAATTCGAAATTCAAACTTTCAGTAGTCCGAGGTGATTTTATCCGCAACTTCCACTAGTGGATGTTTAGTGCAAAAACTGACCAAAATTTTCTTCAGACAGATTTGAAGGCAAATTCTACTAGTGGATATTTAGTGCAAAAACTGACGAAAATTCCTTCAGACATATTTGAAGGCAATTTCTACTGGTGGATGTTTAGTGCAAAAATTGACCAAAATTTCCTTCAGACAGATTTGAAGGAAAATTTTACTGGTGGATGTTTAGTGCAAAAATTGACCAAAATTCCTTTAGACAGATTTGAAGGCAATTTCCACTTTTGTCTATGGGGCACTTTTATCCTCTTTAACTTTGTCATTTTTGAACACACCCATGGATATTAATGATTATAAATTACAACAATCCCCCACTTGTTCTAATAATGGCAAGACCAATTCCAAAAGGAGAAACAAAGGATGTTAATATAGTTAAGTATCTTTCGATTTGAACATAACCTTAGTAAGAATAACGCAAAGTCTAATCGGAATGTTAGGTAGCAATGCTTTGATATGTTATCCCCTATGATTATACTGGCATTATCTTACACACACTCTTTAGTGGTTTTACAGCTACGTCTCTCGCCTAGCACTATTTATGGCCATGTGCTTGTCCTGTTTTTTGTGAATTTTTCATGAGAGAAACTCCAACTCTCACTTTGAGACAACACCATCTTGAACTTCACATAGGTGAAATACATATTGTATCCTTTTCCATGAGACACATACCCTCAGTATTGAACTTCATTAAGAGTTTAAATAAAATTCAACCCTCTTTTTAAGGTCAACATTATCACAGAATGTTTGACAAACATCCAATTCAACGACTTGTTGTTACCCATTGAATCTTGAGGTTAATGTTCTACTAACGTAAGATTGGGTTGATGCTGTTGTCAGAACTCTTACTCAAGGAGTTTCAACCCCATGCCTCTCGAGGTTGTTTTTACTAAGTCTCTGGCCAGGGGCTTAGTAAATATATCAAGAAAATTATAGCTCGATCATATATATGTGAATGATTACATCCTTAATCAATTTTTCCCACGAAAGAATGTCTAAGTTCTACTTTCCTAGACTTTCTGTTATACAATTTTTGTATGCTCTAGTTAAAGTGGGTTGACTACTACAATGTATCAACACCTTTGAAACAT
The DNA here is from genome assembly GCA_963859935.3 of Lathyrus sativus. Lineage (NCBI taxonomy): Eukaryota > Viridiplantae > Streptophyta > Magnoliopsida > Fabales > Fabaceae > Lathyrus > Lathyrus sativus. The sequence continues at coordinate 925,399,518 of OZ012735.1, forward strand.
TGTCTTTAGTAAATGGAACTTTCAACATAAGGTCCCTCAACCATTTAACTTTTTCACAAGAGAAAGTAAGAGCCTCGAACTCGGATTCTATGGTTGAGTGAGTGATCCACATTTGTTTCTGGCTCTTCTAAGAAATTGCACCCTCTGCTAATGTAAATATCCACCCAAATGCATATTTTTGATATTCAATACTCGATATCCAACTTGCATCGGTATATCCTTCTAATATGGTAGGAAATCTACCATAATGGAGACCAAGATTTTTGGTTTTCATAAGATATTTGAAATTTTATAATGATGGTCTTCTAGTGCTCACCATTTGGATTACTAGTAAAATCTACTCATTTTACTAATTTCAAATGCTATGTCGGTTCTAGTACATTGCATGCAATTGCATATTCCAATTGAGCCACAATTCATCCATCATATTTTTGAAGTTTGATATTAGGAGTGATCACTGTAACACCCCAAATTTCGTTGAAATATTTATTTAAATAAGAATATTCGCATTTTGGTAATTTTCGGTAGTTGTTGTGGTATTATTGAGAATTATGCATTTTTTGGTTATTTATTTAAATAATAGTATATAATACAAATATATTAGTATTATTATTAATTTAAATAAATATAAGTTAAATAAGGGAAAATTGGACAATTGAGGAGGAGTTAGTGAGTATAATATTGGAAAAGCCCAATTCTGAGGCCCAAGGCTAGGTTTAACAAAAAGGAAATTATGATGGGATTAGGATTCATTTTGTTAGACTGTGAAAAGAATTGAGGCTAGAGCTCTGAGGAGGAGGTTTGAGGCAAAAGCTTCGAAAGGTTTTCTGAAAGATTTGAGAAGGCTTAGAGTCGACAATTAAGGTATGGGGAGTATTACCTTCATTGTTTTCAATATATAATTTCAATGTATTTAAGGTCGATTTAAGGGTTTGAAGGTTTTTGAGGCTGATTACGAGATAAAGGGAATTTGGCCTTCGTGGCCTAAATCTATTATTGAGATTTTAACCATAGGGATTGATTTGGGTTGAAGGAAAATTAGGCCTTCGTGGCCAAAGCTCTAATTTGACATTTGTCTAACCCTGTAGGAATATTGGATAGTGAGTAACTCTAATGTCTATGGGGTAATTGTAAAGAAATTTGGGATTTAGAGTGTGAATATGATACGGGATTGGCCTAATAAACCGTAGGTTTTGTGCCTTTATCGTCGTAAGACCTTAGGGATAATTTAGGGATGTTTTGGGGGCATTGGGGAAGTGAATCGTGGGACTTTTGAGTTGATTTTAGGTTCTGGTGCATAAGAGTGTTTTGCTGTCATCGCGTTGTTCGTACAACGAACGATTTCGTCCCAGACTCGCCTAGCGAACTTGCTAGCGAACGTAGCAGAGTTTCGCAAATGCTGATTTTGTGCAGCGATGACTTGATGTTTGATGTTGTGATTTCTCTGATGAAGTAATATGAGTACGATTGTGATAGTTATGTGATTTGTACATGATTATATGATGTTTCCTATGATGTAATGATTGATGAGCTATAATGAATATTTCCATGAGTTTTGATGATTATATGATGACATGAGTTTTGATGATGATGATTATGATGAATGATGATGCACCTATGATGTTATTATCAGGATGATTATTGACGTGTGCGTAATGTATTCATGTGCATCCGGACTTCGGTTCAGGATCTCGATTACTTTGGCTTCAATCCCATTGTGCGGATGTGAGGTATTTTGATGTGCTCTAGTTCTCGAGCAGAGTCGATCCTATTGATGGGGATCTACGTGTCGCTACTGCGAAAATCGGCGCCGGCTGAACAGAAGAGTCGCCAACGTGCGTTATTTATCCCACGGGAGGGAAAGGAAACGCTCAGAGTAAACCTCGCACAACAAGGGAAAGGTATGGTCATCGCAACCAAAACCTGGATTCGGGAGTCGGTTACGCAAGGGGAAGGTATTAGCACCCCTCACGTCCGTCGTACTCGACGGGATCCACGCTTGTTTTCGGGTATGGATTGTTATTCTATCTACTCTACAGGTCAAGGGTTAAAAAGAAAATAAAATGAAAATAAAAATGACTCGGCAAAGTATCGCACTTTATGCCTACGTATTCCCGTCTGGAACGAGAAATCAGAGTCAACGTAGTTCGCCTACCTACGGGAAAGGAGGGGAAGGTTGCTCGCTAGGATATCGCATCCTATGCCTACGTACTTCCACACAGCATGGAAGATCAGAGCAAACGTAGTTCGGGCCACGTACGACACAAGTCTGTCTTGGCTGATTTTATTCCTTCTGAAAAAGGTTTTCCTTGATTAGCAGTCCCGGCGGACAAAAATGACGTCTTGATGAGTTCACATTCTTTTACGGAAGAAGTGTCTTTTATTGTGCTTGAAATCTTTATGTGTTTTTCTGTTTGTTTTGAGGAAGAAGAGACAAAACTCTAACCTACGGTTGCAAAGGGAAACAAACTAACCTAATGTTATCATGCATGGGTTAAGACCTAGTGTCTATCATGCTCCTCTCTTGCACAGAGAGAAACAGAGATCCTACGGGATAGGCAGAAACGGAAACAATATCAGATATACAGTAAAACAGTAAAATGCATGGATGCAACAGTACAAGCGAGGCAAGGGAGTCCCACTCAACCTCGAACCTAGAGAACAATAGGCAAAAGTGAACAGGCTTCACTTTCAACCCAACAGGGTACACAGCAAACAATACAGTCCAGAAAACCAATCAATATATCAGCAATGAAATACAACAGCAAAAGAAACAGCATCAGCAGCTCTGAATCAACATCTAGCTCCAAGTAATCTCCACTCAGTTACAGGCTTCAACAAGTATCAATCTCCATCTTCAGGATCTTCAGGCAAGGGCTTTGATCATCTGTTTTCCATCTGCAATGGCTTTTCTTCATGTCTCAGGCTGGGATGAACATCAGTCAACCAGATGAGGTGAATGAATGTTAGACAGTTAATTACCTACCAAGGGTGGTTCATCAACTGTTAACATTAACCAGAAAGTTTCCTCTCAAAAGTTCTACCTTTCAAATATATTCACTGATCCTTCCAAAGGAAGGAGGTGGATATTTGAAAGAGACTTTGAATCATAGAGAAAGGATAGAGGCAAACAAAGCCATCTATGTTTGAGAAGCAAGCTTTCTAATCTAGAGCTCTGCCTAGCTCCTAAACCCTAGTCTCCTCTGCAGCTGCTAGCAAGAACCTCCTCCTCAACTCTGACAGTTGATCTTCAATCTTTGGATCTCCAATGGTCTTCCTCTCCTCAAATCTTCAGCTCTCCCAAGTCCCCAAACAACCCCAATACCCAAGCAAGCAAGCAATAATCCCCAGAGGGCACACCACACCAGTCAATCAGATATATACAGAATATTAATAGCGGTAGGGGAATCCTGACTTTTTCTAAGGGATCTAATAACTACCCATAGTCCCTATAGTCCCATAACTAAACTAGTCAAACCCTAAGTCCTAAGGGAAAAGAATCAAATCTCCTAAGTCATCACCTAAAACCCTAATTTTATCCATGTTATTCACACTTACACTAAGCATCTAAATTTAATTTCTAAAAATGGGAACTAAATTGAATCTACAAGTTCAATGTCTAACCTAAACAACCTAAAAAGAATGGATGAAAAATATGAAAGTATCTAATAGAACAAAAATTAATAAAATCATGTATGAAATGAAACCATTTAAAATGTTATTTATTTAGAAAATATGCGAAAAATATCAAATAAAAAATAAAATGCAATTTTTATTTTTTATAATTTTCTAGACATCCTAAAGAAAATAATGCAAAAAGAATGAATTAAAAATGATTATTTTGCTATTTATTATGAATTTTAGAAAATGCATGAAAAAATTAAAGAAAATAAAAGAAAATATAAAGAAATAAGAGGGAGGGGGTGAGAAAAGCAATAAAACCAAGTTAAACGCGTTGGGCTTATTAACATGGGGGGTGTGGATAGCGCTCTGAGCCCAATCCCCCCAACTTAATGAAACGCTGCGTTTGGGATTTCAAATTCTCCCACCAAAACTCAGATCAAACACGGGCCGTTGGATGATACTCCCAGTCAAAAGTCCAACCTCCATCACACGGCTCTCCACCCTTCTTCAACCTCCAGCTCCTAGGGTTTTCAGCCATGCATTCCATACACGAATGTTCCACTCACTCGTTCTCCCTGCATTCTTGATGAAAAATAACAACTCCAAGCCCTAAAATAATCTACACAACTCAAGGAATCCATGTCTAATTCTAGTTTTCCCTAACTCTCATTGCACACTCCAAACAGAGAGCACGAAATTCAGAACACACCATGCTTGCCTGAGGTCAAAGTTATCAGAACTCAAACCTGATGATCAACAGATATTCTACATGCTTGCCTCATTATTCTATGCTTCAACACATTGATTATAACTCAACATACAGCTTATTATCGAAGCCAACAGAAATGGTAACCTGTCATTGATCTCCATGAATCTATCCCTAAACTTCAAGAATTGATACTCTAGGGTTTCTAAACAACATTATCCTAACCACATGATCTCTACCAGCCAGAATAGTGAGATTCGAAGAAATCTACATACCTTGCACTTGATGATGGTGATGGTAGCTAGACCTCAATTCAACCTTTGATACTTGCTGAAAACAATCTCCAATGAATGAATATGCTTCTGTTTGCAGTGATTTGTGCTGAATCCTTGTGAATCATGCTATTCCATCCTTCATGCAAGTTGGAGTTTCAAACTGAATCTCTTCACACAGCCACGAATTCCCTCCAATCTTTTGTGCCAATTAATCCATGATGTTAGTAGATGATGATAGTGACAGAAATTAGAATGATGGAAGAAGTTTCAATGGGTTTTGGATGAAAATGCAACTTGGAGTGATGAAGTGGATAGGTATGATTCTTGATCAATTCAACCACTTCTTGGTGTGAATCCTAGGGTTTGAATGATGATGATGATGATTCAATCCAAAGATGTGAGAATTTTGAGAGGTTTGTAAGAGTTTGAGTATCTTATGGAAGAATAAGAAAATGGATGAAAATGGAGATTTTTGACAAATGGGAGCACCAACCCTTGCATGAACCAACTTGCATGAATATATAGGTTGCACTGGAACCTCCTAGAAACTTGGAGAAGTTTCCCTTACACTTTTCCCTTTCAATTTGGATTATGTTACTTTTAATTCAAGCAACCATGGATAACTCACAAATCATGACCTAAGCTCAAAATTCCACTTTAGCCAATGTCTTTAGAATGCCTTTTCCATTCAAAATGACCTATAATTTTGCATCATTTGGCCAAGATATGAAAAATACCATTTTTTAAGCCATTTTCCTTCATTAAATTCACCAATTTTGAAACCTTGTGCTATGGACATTTCCAATATCTCATGGTCACTTTTCCAGACTCAAAATGCCATTTGGAGCAAGTTTGATGTTGTAAGTTTTTCCATTTGAGGCCTCCTTGTATGAGTTTTGGACATAGGTTAAAATGACCTGTAATTCACAAATGACCAAAATACCCTTTGCTTGTCAAGACCATAAGTTGGGTTCCACACATCATATGAAGGCATAATATACCATTATAGAAAGCTAAGACAATGAGGAACAATTCTTATGTTGACCAGAAATTCATTTGAAATCTCCTTGAGGGGTAAAAGTTGCTTGGAAGTCAAGTCACTTTCACAGATAAAATTTCAGATACCTCAGATGACCTGTAACTTGCAAGGACCATAACTTGAGTTCTATAAATCTACTTAATGTCTTCCACCACTCAAATTAAAGGTCTTGAGATCCTCTACAAGTTTCATGTTGGCCAAGGATCCATTTGAAGCTTGCATTTTGACTTATCTTGCTTGGAAATTTGACCTAAATTAGGGGATTTTACATAGAAACCCTAATTTAGAAACTCCTCTTCTCCTTGATTTCTCTTGATTTCTTCTTAGCATGACAACATATCCTTATTCTACATGTCAAATGATGAACCCCACATCTCTCCAATAGCCCTTAATGCCTTTCAATCAGTCAATTGACCTAGGGTTGACCTAGGGTTGACCCAGATGAAACCCTAGTTGACTGTCTTCAACTGCAATTCTTGTGGTCAACTCAACAACTTGCTTACTTCTCCAAATGACTTTCTAAGCCCTCTCATGATGTCTAGATGCTCTCCATGCCTTCCATTCACAGCTCACAACCCCCTTGTTGCCCCTCAGATACCCTCAGATAGGAGATAGACTCAGGGCTTGATCTGCTGAACTCTCTGCTCTCAAATTCTTTTCTGATGACTTGAATGAGATGGAATTAAGATAATAACCTCTTGATAGGCCTCTAGAGATGAGAATAATGATTGGTCCCCCTGTTGTATGACTTGCTATGCTTATGCTATGCAGATGAGTAACCTATGTACATGACTCTATATGCAAATGCTAATGACATTGAAACATAAACCAAGTGAATAAGGTTGGGCAAATTTTAGGGTGCAACAGCTGCCCCTATTCAAGCGACTTGGACCCGATTGGGTGAAGAGCCCGGAGCCTTCAGACATTCGCGGTACGAGACGGTTGAATACTAAGAAACCCGAAAATTTGCCAACCGCAGAAATAAATTGCACCCCTGCTTGGGGTAACGACATCCACTGCCTGGATATGACTGTTTGCAGCCTCTCCCTGATCTCGTGCGACCGTGCTGGGGATTCTTCTCATCATCCTGAAAAAGATTGAATTATCGGAAACTTCGTCCTTTGCTTGTCCACGTCAGGACTCTATCTGCTGTCAACACGAAGAGAGCTCGACTAAAACCTGTCCACGTTAGGACTCCGCTTGCTGTTAACCCAGAAAATCTCGGCAACTCCGCTGGGGAATAATTTGTCTACCTTTCCATAAACTGAATCGTCCCCGTTAGGAATAACACTCTTCCACGTTAGGAATAACCTCGTCTGGACCCGTCCACGTTAGGACTCCATCCTTCCACGTAAGGAACCACGTCTTCTTTCCACGTAAGGAAACCAATTTTCTTCTACGTAAGGAATTCAATTCTCAATCTGTCCACGTGAGGACTCCAACCTTTCTGAATCTGTCCACGTCAGGACTACACTTGCCATCTTTCCACGTCAGGAATCAATCTTCTTTCTATATCGACCTGTCCACGTAAGGACTCCAATACCACTTGACATGTCCCTGTCAGGACCCCACTCTTTCCACGTAAGGAAATCACCTTTGGTTCTGAATCTGTCCCCGTTAGGACTCACCTTTCCACGTAAGGCGTACATCATTCTTCCACGTCAGGAATCAACTTTTCTTGAATCTGTCCACGTAAGGACCCCAATTTTTCCACGTAAGGAATCTATCTCTGTCTTTCCACGTCAGGAATCAATCTCGATATGTCCGTGTGAGGACTCAATCTTTCCGCGTAAGGAAACCCATTTTTCCACGTAAGGAATTTCATCTTTCCACGTAAGGAATAAACTTCTTTTCCACGTCAGGAATTGACCTCTTTTCCCATGTAAGGAATAGACTTGTCCACGTCAGGACCCCTCTTTCGTCTTGATTTGTCCACGTCAGGACTCAGGCATCTTCGACCTGCTGAGGGAATAAGACTTGTCCACGTAAGGACTCACACCCTTGTCTGATCTGCCTACGTCAGGACCCATGCTTTGCCAACACGAAGAAAGATAACTGCTGAGAGGAACTGGTCCATGTCAGGACACCAACACAAAGAGTAATCACCTTTTGTCAACGTCATAACCTCCCATTCCACCAATTCGAGAACCCGAATCTGCCCACGTTAGGACTAACACACTTCACCATCCCGGGGAAATAAACCTGTCCCCGTTAGGACGTCCACTTCTGAAGAAATCCCGTCAATGTAGGAATAAATTGTCCACGTCAGGACTTAATTCTCCATTGATCCCCACCCACAAACTTCTTAGCACCAACGTGACAACGACTTTGGGGCGGACTTTACTGGGGATATCTGGGAACCAAACTACCGGATGCCTGTTCTGATGCCCGGAGGCAACTTCTGAAATTCTGATTCATGAAGCCTTTTGATGACAAATAACTCTGCTTGGGAATAAAGAGACTTATCCTAGTAACTCTGTGGGGAATACTGCCGAACTGACATTATCATTGGGTGTCTCATGCCAAGATCTTGAATATTTGGTAGTTCATTTGGGCAAGAGCTCTCTCCACCTGAACTACTGTAGTACAGGAACTGCTTCAACAAAATAAATGCTGAAGGTGATGCCGACTCCGCCGGGGATAGCCAGATGCTACAGAATTATTCCAGCAAAATAAATGCTGGAAGGGTGAAGTCAACCATGCTGGGAAGTTGGGAGTTCGAACCAAATACCCTGTTGAGGTAACCCCCTGCTGGGGAATATAACTTTGCTGAGGAATAGCAGGTATGCCAAGTATGATTGGACTTCTCTGCTGGAGAGTGAACTGATATTACACGGTATCCCTGACGAAATAGCTGACAGGACCCGCCACCAACTCTGCTGGGGAGAGCCTTGATCTTCGAGTTCCACTGGGAGGAAAAAACATTTGCTGAAAGGAGAGAACTCCGCTGGTGGGACTATTCTCTCGGGGGAAATCCACTGACTCCGCTGGGGGAGAGTGAATGACCCTGCGAAGAAGGATGAACCTGTCTGAATACAGCCTTACGATCTTGGAATCGTCAATCCTTTTTGCACAAGCTACGACTAGCTGGAGAGTTCGAACCTTCTTCAGGAAGAACCTGCATGACCTGCGCGAAGGCCGAATCTTTCGTTATTGCAATCTGTCGATCATCTTCCTCGTATGGTTATGGAACCTGCAACAACACAAACAAGACAAGACAAGCCTATGCACCCAAATCAACTTAGGTTAGTGACGTTATTTTCAGTTAATTCAAAGCTTTAGCAACTGTTGGCAAGGGCCAGTGGCGTTATACTCATGCTAGTTTCATCAAACTTGGGCGTTAATCATGCACGAAACAGTAAAGAACAGTGTTAAGTACTGAATAACGTATTTTATTGATTGGGCCCCTGAATGGGCGGAGTTTTGTACATGGGATGCAACTCCTGAAATGAGGAAGCTACACAAGGCGAACATACCCGTACACAAGTATGCCCAAGAAGCATAAATATTGACACCTTAAATTTGTACACATGTCGGCAACGGGATGCAGATGAACACCACGAACTGATCCTCCTATGACTCGCCCGACTCTAATGCTTTCCCGGTATCCCCACTTCTGAAGCGATTGTATCAGATAATTGACTCCTCAAATGTGTTCTCCCGCACTGATACTTATTGCAATTATCAAATTCGGACCGCAGTCATTTGCTTTTCAAATCCCTAACTTTTGCGTGAACCGCCCTTTACGGGTTTTCAGTTCACCGGGATACCCTTTTTTGCCGAAGCCGCCCAGTGTAGGTTTTCAACTTCGCGGGTGTACATTTTTTCAATTTTATCCCTAATTTTTGCCCGAACCTTTCATTCTGTTTTTGGTTCGCCAGGATGCCCCATTTTTGCCTGGACTCTCTTTTTCCTGTCCAGCGGGTCTATTTCAAGCAAAGTATTTTTTAACTGCGTCCGAATTTACAGGCGACGTGAAGTCTTCTCCGTCCATGGTGGACAACAACAACGCTCCTCCCGAAAATACTTTCCTGACAACGTATGGCCCTTCGTAGTTGGGGGTCCACTTGCCCCTGTGATCTGTTTGCAGCGGGAGAATCCTTTTCAGCACAAGGTCGCCCGTCTGAAAGTTCCGAGGATGTATCTTCTTGTCGTACGCTTTCTTCATTCGGCTCTGGTACAAACGACCGTATGCTAGAGAAGCTAGCCTCTTCTCATCCATTAAGCTCAGTTGATTCAATCTGTTTGTTACCCATTCTGCCTCGTCTAGCTGAACGTCTCGCAATACCCTTAGAGAAGGGATCTCAACTTCCAATGGTAATACCGCTTCCATTCCGTATACCAACGAGAACGGAGTTGCCCCGGTTGATGTGCGTACCGTCGTACGATAACCGTGCAAAGCAAAAGGTAGCATTTCGTGCCAATCCTTATAGGTCACCACCATTTTCTGAACGATCTTCTTGATATTCTTATTGGCCGCCTCAACAGCGCCATTCATCTTGGGTCGGTAAGGGGAGGAGTTGTGATGTTCAATCTTGAAGTTCTGACACAGTTCCTTCATCATTTTGTTATTCAGGTTTGAACCGTTATCCGTGATTATCCGCTCGGGAATCCCGTATCGGCAAATGATATCTCTCTTGATGAATCTGGCCACCACTTGCTTCGTTACATTTGCGTAGGACGCCGCTTCCACCCACTTGGTGAAATAATCGATTGCTACTAGGATGAACCGATGCCCGTTAGAAGCTGTCGGCTCGATCTTTCCAATCATATCGATTCCCCACATAGAGAATGGCCATGGCGATGACATTACATTGAGAGGACTCGGAGGCACATGGATCTTATCAGCATAGATTTGGCACTTGTGGCACTTCCTCGCAAACTTGAAACAGTCAGTTTCCATAGTCAGCCAAAAATAACCTGCCCGCAGCAGTTTTCTTGTCATAGCATGTCCACCAGCATGCGTACCAAAGGTACCTTCGTGTATTTCCTCCATGAGAAGCTTTGCCTCTTTTTCGTCTACACAACGCAACAGCACCAAATCGTGGTTTCTTCTGTATAAGACGCCATCTGGGTTCAAATAGAAATTACCCGCTAATCTCCTGAGAGTCTTCTGATCTTGACTGGATGCCCCAGCCGGATACTCTCTATTCTTCAGGAAATTAAGGATATCGAAATACCATGGTTTGTCGTCAGATGCTTCGTCAATAGCAAATACATAAGCTGGCCTGTCGAGCCGGGAGATAATGATTCGGGGAGCTTCGTTCCAGAAGTTGACTTTGTACATGGAAGACAAAGTGGCCAGGGCATCAGCCATTTGATTTTCCGCCCGCGGTACATGATGCAATTCAACCTTGTCGAAGAAAGGCAACAATCTCCTTGCATAATTCATGTAGTGTATCAGATTGGGCTGCCGTGTCTCCCATTCCCCTTTGATCTGATTCACCACCAGAGCTGAATCTCCGTATACGTCTAAGTTCTTGATTCGCAAATCAATGGCTTCTTCAAGCCCCATTATGCAGGCTTCGTACTCAGCTTCATTATTGGTAGCGGCGAAGGTCAATCGGGCAGTAAACGGGATGTGCGACCCGTGTGGCGTAGTGATGATTGCCCCTATTCCGCTACCGTAAGCATTCACAGCTCCGTCAAAGATCATCTTCCATTTAGAACCCAACTCTGGTCCTTCGTCTGGCAACGGCTCTTCACAATCTTTCATCTTTAAGTACATGATGTCCTCGTCAGGAAAATCAAACCTCATCGATTGGTACTCTTCAATAGGCTGCTCCGCCAGATATTCAGACAACACACTCCCCTTTATAGCCTTTTGCGAGACGTTTTGGATGTCATATTCAGTCAAGACCATCTGCCAACGGGCAATTCTTCCTGACAACGCCTGCTTTTCAAACACATATTTGATAGGATCCATCTTCGAGATGAGCATGGTTGTATGATTCAGCATGTACTGCCTCAAACGCTTGGCGGCCCAGGCTAGCGCGCAACAAGTTTTCTCCAGCATTGAATACCGAGATTCGCAGTCTGTAAATTTCTTACTCAGGTAATAGATTGCATGCTCTTTTCTCCCTGTCTCGTCGTGTTGACCGAGGACACAACCCATGCTTCCCTCAAGAACCGTCAAATACATGATCAAGGGTCTACCTGCCACTGGGGGTATCAAAATAGGAGGCTCCTGCAAATACTGCTTTATTTTATCGAACGCCTTTTGACAATTTTCGTTCCACGTTACAGCTTGATCTTTCTTCAACAGCTTGAATAACGGTTCACACGTGGCCGTTAGGTGAGATATGAACCGGGCAATGTAGTTCAACCTCCCTAAAAACCCGCGCACCTCTTTCTCTGTTTTAGGCGTCGGCATTTCTTGAATTGCTTTTATTTTAGCAGGATCGACCTCTATTCCTCTTTCGCTTACGATAAATCCCAACAGCTTACCCGATCTCACCCCGAAGGTGCATTTGTTAGGGTTCAGTCTCAGCCTGAACTTCCTAAGCCTTTTAAACAACTTCAGCAAATTCACCAGATGCTCTTCCTCCGTCTGGGATTTGGCAATCATATCGTCAACATAAACTTCGATCTCTTTATGCATCATATCATGGAAAAGAGTCGTCATCGCACGCTGATATGTTGCCCCAGCATTTTTCAAACCAAAGGGCATCACTTTGTAGCAAAATGTTCCCCAAGGCGTTATGAAAGTGGTCTTCTCCATATCCTCTGGCGCCATTTTAATTTGATTATAGCCTGAAAAGCCATCCATGAAGGAGAATACGGAGTATTGAGCAGTATTATCAACTAACACGTCAATATGAGGAAGTGGAAAATCGTCTTTTGGGCTTGCTTTATTCAAATCTCTATAATCCACGCACATTCGGACCTTGCCGTCCTTCTTGGGCACTGGTACGATGTTGGCAACCCATGAAGGATACTTCGTCACAGCCAGGAACCCAGCATCCCACTGTTTTTGAACTTCCTCTTTGATCTTCATTGCCATATCTGGTCGAGTTCTGCGAAGCTTTTGTTTGACCGGCGGGCAATCTTCTTTCAGTGGCACGCGGTGTACAACCATGTCTGTATCAAGCCCCGGCATATCTTCATATGACCAAGCGAATACGTCACTATACTCTTGGAGCATTTCAACCAGTCTTCGCTTGATATCACTCTGCAGTGCGGCTCCGATACGAATGTTTTTCTCAACCCCTTCCGACCCCAAGTTGATAATTTCGATAACCTCGTCGTGAGGCAGAATGGCTCTTTCCTCTTGCTTCACTAACCAAGACAGTTCTTCAGGAACGTCACTATCTTCGACAACCTCTTCTTCGGCCTGGAATACCGGGTGCTCGAAGTCGGGACGAGTCATAGGTGGTTCAAAGATGTCATCTGAAAATGTTATCCTGCAAAAGAATGGTTAAGTGCTTCAAAATGCGTATAAAGCGAACAACCACGTTGCCATTTTGTTGAAAAATATAAAACAAGAAAGACAGGGATTACAGTATTTGCACATGAAAAACGCCATTTATTTAATGATTAACACACAATGTTTATAACAACACAGCCCTAAGCAAATCATGATGCCCCGGGCAAGACATCAGATTGTTCAACAATTAATAAAGCAAAGCATTACTGTTTAAAAGTCACAGGAACAAGCTCCTGAATAGACCAGTTGCACAGTCCTTGTCCTGGCGTGCTTGGCTGAATCCAGGCATCCATATCACAGTCGCTGTCTCCTTCATCAGACTCCGAAGCAGCATTGACAGTTTCATGACACACCCCACTGGCAGAGATGGTGATTGGCTTTCTGAAACGGGGTGCCCCCACGGAAGGAGTTGATGACGACGGTTGGTACCCCAGCCCGAACCGGTCCATCTTCACAGGAATGTCCAGCACTTTGCCCCAGCCCTTGGCTTCTCCTGCTTCCACTAGAGCTTGAGCCTCTTTGTACGATGAGACGGCTATTTCTGGCGCTTTGCTCGGCCCGGGACCCTTGTCCTTGATGCGCAAACCTTCGAATGCCTGGCAGGGCGTTTCGTGGATCTCTCCGTCGACTTCCACATATTTAAATGAAGATAGATGGCTGACCAGGATGTCCTCTTCTCCGCACACGGTGACTACGCTGTCTCCGACCATATATTTTAACTTCTGATGCAGGGTGGACGTGACTGCCCCCGCCCCATGAATCCAGGGTCTTCCAAGCAAGCAGCTGTACGCAGGCTGTATATCCATGATATAAAACTCCGTTGCAAACACTTCCGGCCCCACCTGTAGAGGCAAGGTAATCGATCCAAAGACTGTTCTCCGCGTGCCGTCAAACGCTCTGACTACCAAATCGCTGGGTGTGCACAAGATTCCTCTAACATCCAACTTCATCATCGCCTTCTTGGGCAGCACATTCAAAGATGACCCGGTGTCAACCAAGACGTGTGACATTACTGATCCTCTACACTCAACAGATACGTGTAATGCCATATTATGATCTCTCCCTTTCGGAGTCAAGTCAAAATCGGTAAAGCCCAAGCTGTGGCCTGCATTCACATGTGCCAATACTCCTTCTAGCTGGTTCACGGAGACGTCTTGGGGTACAAAAGAAGTGTCCAGGACTTTCAGCAAAGCATTTCTGTGAGCTTCCGAACACAACAGCAGTGACAGGATAGATATTTTGGACGGCGTCTGCTGCAGATGCTCCACAATCTTATAATCACTTTTTCGAATCAAGCGCATGAACTCTTCTACATCCTTCGATGCTGCTTCTTTTTCACTCGCTTGCACCGGAACATTCTCAACTGCTTTCCCTTTTCCTTTCGCTAGTCTTTCGGCCTCCACTTCGGGGGATATAAAGATCCTACCACTCCTCGTCATACCTCCCGAACCAACAACGTTATCCACAATCTCGGCTGGCTGTTTATCAACATCAATTCTTATTCCGTCACAATACACCTCTAACCCATATGACCATGGGACTGCTTTTGTGTTCTCGTACGGGATCGGCCCGGCCTTAGTTATGGTGATCGGTGGTCGCTGAGCTGGTGCTGCAATAGTGATCGTCTTCCGAGGAATCGTTACCGTGGCCACATCACTCCGTTCATCCACTACTGCCCCTGCAGGCTCGTCAGTTGCCGCTCGGTCAAACTGCAATATGCCCTCATCAATTAAAGCCTGAATGCCTTTCTTCAAATCCTCACACCCTCCAGCTAGGGTCCAACAGTCTAAGCAATACTCGTTACATCCTGGGTAAACACCTCCTTGTAACAGTCGGCTCTTTATCTCGCTCAGCGGCGTCTTCAAATCTTCAACATTCGTAGTCAGATTCAACCCTTCCTCAGTTAGAACGGCGTTTGCCCCATGATGTGGCATGGGTTTCTGCACTATATTCGGACCTGCCGTTCCGAAATTGATGGTCTTATTGTCCAAAAGATCCTGCACAACATGCTTAAAAGCGTGGCAACCTTCTATATCGTGGCCCGGAGCCCCAGAATGAAACTCACAGTGTCGGCTTGCATCGTAACCAAACGGGGGAGCTCCTGTTATCGGTGCCAGAGTTCTTTTCTCTACCAGGTTCAATCCCAACAATGTCTGCAACAAATCGGCATAGGTTGAGGGAGGCTTCTCAAACACTCTTCTCGGTTTACTACCCTGGAATCTTCGCTGAGCCTGCTGTGCACCCTGCTGAGGCTGCTGCTGCTGTGGCATTGGCTGTTGCTGAACCAGTTGTTGTTGCTGGAGTGGTTGTTGTTGATACGGGATAGTAACGCTCGCCACCTGCTGCGGCTGACGATATTGACCTCGTCCCCTGCCTCGGCCTCGGCCTCGGCCTCCAAATACTGCGCTTGCCTCGCCCTGACGGCACCCACCATAAGCTTTCCTATTACTGCCAGACGCAGTCGATTCCTCAGCCTGGAACTTTCCTTGCTTAATATTACGTTCAATCTTCTCTCCCATCAGAATCAGGTCTGAAAAACTGGCCAGAGACGTGTGAAACAACATGTCATGAAACAAGCCGGTGAATGTGCCAACAAACATGTCATTCATTTCCTTATCTTCTACAGGAGGACGGACCCTGGCAGCCATATCGCGCCACCTTTGCGCGTACTCTTTAAAACTCTCACCCTTCTTTTGCGACAGCCCGGCCAACTGGACCCGATTGGGTGCCAAGTCGCTATTATACTTGTAGTGAGCTACAAATGCCTCTGCTAATTGCTTCCATGTCTTGATATCAGTTGGCTCCAACCCCATGTACCACTCTAGGGAAGGGCCCGACAGACTATCCTGAAAGAAATGCATTAGCATCCTTTCGTCAGTTGAGTATGCAGACATCTTTCTGTAATAAGCTCGTACATGCACTTTTGGACATGTGTCTCCTTTATATTTGTCAAACGCAGGAGCTTTGAATTTAATTGGCACCCGCAAGCCAGGTACCAGCCCCATTGTTGCCATGTCCAAACCCACAGCACTCTGGTTTAGGACTCCCCTCATCTGCTCTTCCAGTATTCTGATCTTCTGGGAATCATCCATCGGCCCTTCGAAACCTCCGCCGGAGAAAGCGTCCTCCTGCTGATCTTCTTGCCACATACCGTTTCCAACCCCATACCCATCATATCCATTATTACGTCCAGCTCTGATCTGATTCATCCCCGGACCTCGGCCTCTGTTGCCGTACCCTTGAACACCTCCAGCAGGACCAAAAGCCATAAATCCAGTACCGTTTCCGTTTCCAAAGCCTCTGTAACCCTGATTGGTCGCGCCATAACCGTCTTGCCCAAAGCCTTGAGCATTAAAGCCATACTTCCCAGTGTTATCGAATCCCTGATCGTTGAATCCGAATCCAGCATTGACGAAGCCGTTGCCGCCTAGATTATCACCCAAATTGACATCACCCAGCCCAACATTATGGACAGCAGTCTCATTTCCAACTCCGACGTTACCATTTGCAGCAGCGGTAGCGTTGTTGACATTAGCAGCAGGTGTATTGATTACAGGTGGAGCCACCAGCGTGGGAGTGCCGTCTCCATGAACAGTATCGACCCGTACCGACTGATGATCTTCATTACCATGACCAGCGTTTCGAGCCAACAGAGGCTGGACCATTGCCTGCAAATTCTCCTGCCCTTTTGCTATAGCTTCCATGGTCTGCATGAAGAGAGCGAGCTTCTCGCGCACATCTTGCATCTCGTTCTGCATTTGATCCATGATTCTTCGACAGTTGGTGCGGGTAGAATAGCGGTGCGGGTGCTGATCTGCAATCCTGAAAAGTACCTGTTACAGAGCAGGAAATAAGACACTATTCAAAGATTACCTGTAATGCAATATGAATATGAATGCAATGCAATGTATCTGTGCATTAGGGAAATTCATTCCCCCCAGTTCTAGTGTGAAGGTGCCAGTGCAGTGACAGTGTTGATAATAGGAATACCGGAGCTGGATTATAGAAAGCCTCATATATTGCAGGGAAAACCAGAATACAATGTCGCTGAAAGTACGATAAGAAGGCATGACCTCAACCAACAATCCTGGTGATGGTCAGCATTTATGCAAATAAAGCACACAAGTTACTACAAGTTACTACATGGAATGATCAAATCCTCCCAAAAGTCTGGTACTCTTCTATCAACTTCTTGGTCTCTGGGTGACTTGGTCGATCAAGCAGCCCCTCAACAAGTTGGTTTCTCTTCTTAAGAACACGGCGCACGTCTTCAGCAGTTTCTTCCCATGTTGCTTCTCCAAAGCAATCTTCTAGCTTTCGCTTTTGAGACACCGCTTCATCTCTGGATTTGATTGCTTTGTTCAGTGCATGCTGGACACTGTACCGGGTCATCACTTCTTCCTCACACTTCTTGATGCTAGACTTCAACTTTTCTTCGAGGTCGGAGACTTGCTGCTTCAGCTTATCTTCTCTCATCTTATTGTTGGTGAGAGTGGCGTTCCAAGTCTTATTGCAAGAGGAGATTTCTCGGTGTGCTGCGTCGAGCGCCTTCTTTTTGGCTTCCAGCATGTCATGGGAGCTCCTGGACTCTTGCCCCAGACGTTCGCGCTTCTTCCTCTCCTCAGTCAACTCAGCCCCTAATCTGTTCATTAGCTCAATCTGCTGTTGGAAAGCATATACGGCCTTGTTCTTCTCACTGCGTACTTGGGCTAACTCTTGCTCTAACCCTTCATTGATCTTCATCAAGGCTTCTTTTTCTTTCACAACTTGCTCGTAGGCTTCCCGAGAAATAGTGGTTGGCTCTGCTACCGGAATAGGAACAAGAATTGGTGCATCTGGAAACGGCATCCTCAACTGACTAGCCCTCTCCTGAATCCAAACTCTATAAGGTGCATAGGCCTGACAGTCATTCTTTCCTAACAATGGCTTCCCTCTGCGGTTAATACGTGTCCAGGCATGTTGCAACTTGGCTAATAACTCCCCCTTCACATCACCTGTGAAGTACAAAGATTCCTGTACTTCTTCCTCCTGCGGTGGATTCTTCAGCGCATATCCGAACTGACGAATGAATAGAGAAGGGTTGTAATTGATACACCTTTTTCTTCCTATCAGCGGTACATTGGGGTACCCAGAACAACTGAAGATGAGCTCAGATCCCAACAGGTCTCGATCAAACCACGCAACATCTTCGGAATATAGCCTCATCAGGCGCTCTGACCAACTGGCTGAGGTTGCACTGTCTACAAATGGTCCCTTCATGGGGAGATGACTTTTGAACCACATATTCAATAGAGGAGTACAGCAGTACACAACTTTTCCCCTTCGGTTTTCGTTCTTGTAGTGCAATGAATGATAGAAGTCTCCGATCAACGTTGGCACTGGGTTGCCTGCAGCGAACAGATAGAAAGCATCCAAGTCCACAAAGTTTGGCAGGTTAGGAAACAGCACAATTCCATAAATGCATAAAGCCAAAATAGCGTTGAAAACCACCCAACAACCGCTCTTGGCGTACTCTTGAGCCTTGCCGACCAGAAAATCTAGAGAGAAACCGGGAACCCCAAGCCAAGAAGTCACTAATAACTCAGTAGCATTCATATGCAAGGCTTTGGCTAAATCCTCCAACTTGGGCTCAGCAGCAGAGTGAATAAAGGGAACCTTGTTCTGCACGGGAAGCTCAGTAAACTCCGCATACTCCTCAGTGGTAGGTCCTAGAATGAAGTCAGCAAAAGTAAAGCATCTCAATGCGGGGTCATAGAACTGCATCAAGGTGTATAGCCCGTTCATCTCATCAGCAGTGGGCTTGCAGACTAATCTCAGTAATCTCCCATGACTCATTTTGAAGCTTCTCCTAACCTCCTCATCGGCAAGAGATATCAGACCAAGCAAAGAAGTAATATCAGGTGAAGGCAGCTTATACGCAACTGTCTTCCTCAAACCAGCCATAATCAATACTCAGAAGTCTGGGCACTAGAACCGGGGAATATGCAAATGCACCTGCAGCACAGACACACGTTAGTGGAATGCAAGTGGTAATGGATATGCAGGCAATGCAATGCAAGTAACATGCAACAGGGACCAAAGCTGTAGCTGAATGGCCTGAACCCAATCAAGAAAGGTCTCAGATAGACCATCCAGAAGTCATCAAACCCTGGTCTCAGATAGACCTAAAACAAAGCTCCAGTACTGGTCTCTGGCAGACCTCAAACCATAACTCCAACTGGTCTCTGGTAGACCTCAAATCATATCTCCAATTGATCTCTGACAGACCTCAGAACTCTCCAACTGGTCTCTGACAGACCTCCTAACTCTCCATAAATACCCAGGATCTCTGATCAAGAAATAACCGGTAGTCTGAAGGTCTAGTTACCTGCATAATCCCAAACCCCCTCACAGGTGGATGTCCTAGTAACTGACAAAGGTATGGCATCCTATGCGGTCGTCGGCGTCACAGACTTTCAGGGTTGATGATACGATTCCCAGAAGGAGTGGCATCATCAAATCCTGAAGAGGCCTCACTCAGCCAACTTCCAAATGATCGGTTCCCGGAGTCGACAATTCAGCTGACCAACAACCCCTTCGACCCAAAGGGTAGAAAAAGAAGCCAACCAGAAGAACCTCGTCCGAGTGTAGATTTCATGAGACACTAATGCAAGCAAAGCCGGCACGCGCCCACTACTTTCTACTCTAATTCTAGGTGCACTCAAGCCCAGGTCCGGCTTCTCACTCAATATCAGAACACCCGTCAGACCCCAAGATACAGCAATAATAATCAATAATGCTGAAAATAAAAGGTCAGAAATATAAATCCATACAAAATCCTCGACGGGAAAACAAGCGCTAGGATTGACTCTCTTAAGGGACGTTGGATCCCAAATGCATAAGAACCATCGCAGTCCTTAGCAGCCAAGGGACGTTGGATCCCCAGCAGAGTCGCCAGCTGTCGCTACTGCGAAAATCGGCGCCGGCTGAACAGAAGAGTCGCCACCGTGCGTTATTTATCCCACGGGAGGGAAAGGAAACGCTCAGAGTAAACCTCGCACAACAAGGGAAAGGTATGGTCATCGCAACCAAAACCTGGATTCGGGAGTCGGTTACGCAAGGGGAAGGTATTAGCACCCCTCACGTCCGTCGTACTCGACGGGATCCACGCTTGTTTTCGGGTATGGATTGTTATTCTATCTACTCTACAGGTCAAGGGTTAAAAAGAAAATAAAATGAAAATAAAAATGACTCGGCAAAGTATCGCACTTTATGCCTACGTATTCCCGTCTGGAACGAGAAATCAGAGTCAACGTAGTTCGCCTACCTACAGGAAAGGAAGGGAAGGTTGCTCGCTAGGATATCGCATCCTATGCCTACGTACTTCCACACAGCATGGAAGATCAGAGCAAACGTAGTTCGGGCCACGTACGACACAAGTCTGTCTTGGCTGATTTTATTCCTTCTGAAAAAGGTTTTCCTTGATTAGCAGTCCCGGCGGACAAAAATGACGTCTTGATGAGTTCACATTCTTTTACGGAAGAAGTGTCTTTTATTGTGCTTGAAATCTTTATGTGTTTTTCTGTTTGTTTTGAGGAAGAAGAGACAAAACTCTAACCTACGGTTGCAAAGGGAAACAAACTAACCTAATGTTATCATGCATGGGTTAAGACCTAGTGTCTATCATGCTCCTCTCTTGCACAGAGAGAAACAGAGATCCTACGGGATAGGCAGAAACGGAAACAATATCAGATATACAGTAAAACAGTAAAATGCATGGATGCAACAGTACAAGCGAGGCAAGGGAGTCCCACTCAACCTCGAACCTAGAGAACAATAGGAAAAAGTGAACAGGCTTCACTTTCAACCCAACAGGGTACACAGCAAACAATACAGTCCAGAAAACCAATCAATACATCAGCAATGAAATACAACAGCAAAAGAAACAGCATCAGCAGCTCTGAATCAACATCTAGCTCCAAGTAATCTCCACTCAGTTACAGGCTTCAACAAGTATCAATCTCCATCTTCAGGATCTTCAGGCAAGGGCTTTGATCATCTATTTTCCATCTGCAATGGCTTTTCTTCATGTCTCAGGCTGGGATGAACATCAGTCAACCAGATGAGGTGAATGAATGTTAGACAGTTAATTACCTACCAAGGGTGGTTCATCAACTGTTAACATTAACCAGAAAGTTTCCTCTCAAAAGTTCTACCTTTCAAATATATTCACTGATCCTTCCAAAGGAAGGAGGTGGATATTTGAAAGAGACTTTGAATCATAGAGAAAGGATAGAGGCAAACAAAGCCATCTATGTTTGAGAAGCAAGCTTTCTAATCTAGAGCTCTGCCTAGCTCCTAAACCCTAGTCTCCTCTGCAGCTGCTAGCAAGAACCTCCTCCTCAACTCTGACAGTTGATCTTCAATCTTTGGATCTCCAATGGTCTTCCTCTCCTCAAATCTTCAGCTCTCCCAAGTCCCCAAACAACCCCAATACCCAAGCAAGCAAGCAATAATCCCCAGAGGGCACACCACACCAGTCAATCAGATATATACAGAATATTAATAGCGGTAGGGGAATCCTGACTTTTTCTAAGGGATCTAATAACTACCCATAGTCCCTATAGTCCCATAACTAAACTAGTCAAACCCTAAGTCCTAAGGGAAAAGAATCAAATCTCCTAAGTCATCACCTAAAACCCTAATTTTATCCATGTTATTCACACTTACACTAAGCATCTAAATTTAATTTCTAAAAATGGGAACTAAATTGAATCTACAAGTTCAATGTCTAACCTAAACAACCTAAAAAGAATGGATGAAAAATATGAAAGTATCTAATAGAACAAAAATTAATAAAATCATGTATGAAATGAAACCATTTAAAATGTTATTTATTTAGAAAATATGCGAAAAATATCAAATAAAAAATAAAATGCAATTTTTATTTTTTATAATTTTCTAGACATCCTAAAGAAAATAATGCAAAAAGAATGAATTAAAAATGATTATTTTGCTATTTATTATGAATTTTAGAAAATGCATGAAAAAATTAAAGAAAATAAAAGAAAATATAAAGAAATAAGAGGGAGGGGGTGAGAAAAGCAATAAAACCAAGTTAAACGCGTTGGGCTTATTAACATGGGGGGTGTGGATAGCGCTCTGAGCCCAATCCCCCCAACTTAATGAAACGCTGCGTTTGGGATTTCAAATTCTCCCACCAAAACTCAGATCAAACACGGGCCGTTGGATGATACTCCCAGTCAAAAGTCCAACCTCCATCGCACGGCTCTCCACCCTTCTTCAACCTCCAGCTCCTAGGGTTTTCAGCCATGCATTCCATACACGAATGTTCCACTCACTCGTTCTCCCTGCATTCTTGATGAAAAATAACAACTCCAAGCCCTAAAATAATCTACACAACTCAAGGAATCCATGTCTAATTCTAGTTTTCCCTAACTCTCATTGCACACTCCAAACAGAGAGCACGAAATTCAGAACACACCATGCTTGCCTGAGGTCAAAGTTATCAGAACTCAAACCTGATGATCAACAGATATTCTACATGCTTGCCTCATTATTCTATGCTTCAACACATTGATTATAACTCAACATACAGCTTATTATCGAAGCCAACAGAAATGGTAACCTGTCATTGATCTCCATGAATCTATCCCTAAACTTCAAGAATTGATACTCTAGGGTTTCTAAACAACATTATCCTAACCACATGATCTCTACCAGCCAGAATAGTGAGATTCGAAGAAATCTACATACCTTGCACTTGATGATGGTGATGGTAGCTAGACCTCAATTCAACCTTTGATACTTGCTGAAAACAATCTCCAATGAATGAATATGCTTCTGTTTGCAGTGATTTGTGCTGAATCCTTGTGAATCATGCTATTCCATCCTTCATGCAAGTTGGAGTTTCAAACTGAATCTCTTCACACAGCCACGAATTCCCTCCAATCTTTTGTGCCAATTAATCCATGATGTTAGTAGATGATGATAGTGACAGAAATTAGAATGATGGAAGAAGTTTCAATGGGTTTTGGATGAAAATGCAACTTGGAGTGATGAAGTGGATAGGTATGATTCTTGATCAATTCAACCACTTCTTGGTGTGAATCCTAGGGTTTGAATGATGATGATGATTCAATCCAAAGATGTGAGAATTTTGAGAGGTTTGTAAGAGTTTGAGTATCTTATGGAAGAATAAGAAAATGGATGAAAATGGAGATTTTTGAAAAATGGGAGCACCAACCCTTGCATGAACCAACTTGCATGAATATATAGGTTGCATTGGAACCTCCTAGAAACTTGGAGAAGTTTCCCTTACACTTTTCCCTTTCAATTTGGATTATGTTACTTTTAATTCAAGCAACCATGGATAACTCACAAATCATGACCTAAGCTCAAAATTCCACTTTAGCCAATGTCTTTAGAATGCCTTTTCCATTCAAAATGACCTATAATTTTGCATCATTTGGCCAAGATATGAAAAATACCATTTTTTAAGCCATTTTCCTTCATTAAATTCACCAATTTTGAAACCTTGTGCTATGGACATTTCCAATCTCTCATGGTCACTTTTCCAGACTCAAAATGCCATTTGTAGCAAGTTTGATGTTGTAAGTTTTTCCATTTGAGGCCTCCTTGTATGAGTTTTGGACATAGGTTAAAATGACGTGTAATTCACAAATGACCAAAATACCCTTTGCTTGTCAAGACCATAAGTTGGGTTCCACACATCATATGAAGGCATACTATACCATTCTAGAAAGCTAAGACAATGAGGAACAATTCTTATGTTTACCAGAAATTCATTTGAAATCTCCTTGAGGGGTAAAAGTTGCTTGGAAGTCAAGTCACTTTCACAGATAAAATTTCAGATACCTCAGATGACCTGTAACTTGCAAGGACCATAACTTGAGTTCTATAAATCTCCTTAATGTCTTCCACGACTCAAATTAAAGGTCTTGAGATCCTCTACAAGTTTCATGTTGGCCAAGGATCCATTTGAAGCTTGCATTTTGACTTATCTTGCTTGGAAATTTGACCTAAATTAGGGGATTTTACATAGAAACCCTAATTTAGAAACTCCTCTTCTCCTTGATTTCTCTTGATTTCTTCTTAGCATGACAACATATCCTTATTCTCCATGTCAAATGATGAACCCCACATCTCTCCAATAGCCCTTAATGCCTTTCAATCAGTCAATTGACCTAGGGTTGACCTAGGGTTGACCCAGATGAAACCCTAGTTGACTGTCTTCAACTGCAATTCTTGTGGTCACCTCAACAACTTGCTTACTTATCCAAATGACTTTCTAAGACCTCTCATGATGTCTAGATGCTCTCCATGCCTTCCATTCACAGCTCACAACCCCCTTGTTGCCCCTCAGATACCCTCAGATAGGAGATAGACTCAGGGCTTGATCTGCTGAACTCTCTGCTCTCAAATTCTTTTCTGATGACTTGAATGAGATGGAATTAAGATAATAACCTCTTGATAGGCCTCTAGAGATGAGAATAATGATTGGTCCCCCTGTTGTATGACTTGCTATGCTTATGCTATGCAGATGAGTAACCTATGTACATGACTCTATATGCAAATGCTAATGACATTGAAACATAAACCAAGTGAATAAGGTTGGGCAAATTTTAGGGTGCAACACTACGGAGGGTTGATGGCCCAGTGTCCATCGAGTTGTAATGATTGGTACCACATGCATTGAGTCTTGTTGCATTTGCATTTATGAGATGATCTTGAGAAATTATGATGTTGTGGCTTTTGATGTCCATTGATGAATATGATGATGTTGAATATGAAAATGATGCCATTTTATATGTTGATTTCCTACATTAATTATTATGAATCGTTTTATTCACCCTGCATGTTTGAATGTTACCTCATCGTGGGTAACGTGCAGATGACCAGGTTTAGCCGTGGATGTCGTTGAGGACTTTTGAAGTTTTGAGTAGTTGGCCTTTTAGTTAACTTAGAGGGTCTTGCTCTGATAGTGTAACATCGGGTTAAGGTCTTTGAGTTAAACCATGTTTTATTTGAGTTATTTTGATTATCTTCCCGTATAAGGAAAACTTTGGATTATGCCTTTTGAGTTCCGCTGCCTTTGTGAAATTTTTGATATCTTTTGGGAAAACCCGTTGTTTACGAAGCCTTGACCTATTTTTGATTTATTGGAAAATGTACGCCCTTCGAGGTGATTTTCATTGAATTTAATATTTTACTCTGATATCTGTGTTATTTTGCCATTTAATTGTGGGGTAGAAAAGGGTGTTACATTAGTCGTATCAGAGAAGGTCGGTCCGTCCGGCCAAGTTTTTATATCGTTAGTCCCCTATCAGTCAATAGTGTGAGAACACTATTGGATGAGTTGTTTTCTTCTAACCTTGTTAGTGGTTGCAGATGGCTGGAAGAAATGATCGTGCTATTGTTGATGCACTGGAATCACTTTCCCAAGTGATGGCCCAGACTAGTGGACCTCTAGATGAGTTTCGTGCTTTGGGAAAG
Organism: Lathyrus sativus; assembly: GCA_963859935.3. Taxonomy (NCBI): domain Eukaryota; kingdom Viridiplantae; phylum Streptophyta; class Magnoliopsida; order Fabales; family Fabaceae; genus Lathyrus; species Lathyrus sativus. The sequence continues at coordinate 925,425,104 of OZ012735.1, forward strand.
TTCCAGGGGAACAATCTGCTGACTTTTGTAGGCACTCACGATCCTGATGATGCGCAGAAGTGGCTGAAAGTGATTGAGAAGATTTTCCGAGTTATGGCGTGCACTGATGCTCAACAGGTGCAGTTTGGTACGCATATGCTAGCAGAGGAAGCTGAGGACTGGTGGGTAACACTCGTCAGAGATTGGGGGGTGCTGGCATTGCAATAACTTGGGTTGTGTTTAAGGAAGAATTTTTGAGGAAGTATTTTCCTGAAGATGTTCGGGGCAAGAAAGAGGTGGAATTCCTTGAGCTGAAACAAGAGAATATGACTGTGGCTGAGTATGCGGCAAAGTTTGAGTCTTTAGTAAAGTTTTGTCCGCATTACAATCGTGCTGACGCAGAGATGTCAAAGTGTCTCAAATTTGAGAATGAATTGAGACCAGAGATTAAACAAGGAATTGGGTACTAGCAGATCCGTCGGTTTGCGGAACTGGTGGACAAGAGTAGAATTTATGATGAGGATAGCCGAGCTCGATCTACTCACTACAAGCAGCTGAGTGAGAAGAAACAGAAAGGTCAGTATAGAGGGAAACCATATGTGACTTCTGGTGATAAAGGGAAGCAGAAGGCTTCAGATGGGAAAAAGTCAAGTGGGGGAGCGGCTACTGCCCTAGGCAAGTGTTATAAGTGTGGCGAGCAAGGTCACCGTGCTGAGGTTTGTAGGGCGCTGAGATGTCATCATTGTGGCAAAAGAGGTCATAGAGCTACTGACTGTAAAGATGAAGCTCCGACTTGCTTCAACTGTGGAGAGAAGGGTCATATCAGTACCCAATGTCAGTAGCCAAATAAGACTGCTACTACTGCTCAGACAAATGGCAAAGTGTTTGCTTTGAGCGATGCAGAAGAACCCAAGACATATAACTTGATCAGAGGTAATTGCTTTATTAATGGTGTTGAATTGATTGCTATGATTGATATTGGTGCTACTCATTCGGTTATTTCACTTGAATGTGCTAAGAGGTTGAATTTGAAATTATCTTCTATGATTGGGAGTATGGTTATCGATACCCCGTCTAATGGTTATGTGACTACTGCGTTAGTCTGTTTGAGCTGCCCTTTGACCATTTATGATAAGAATTTTGTGATAGACTTGGTATTCTACCTTTTCATCAAATCGATGTTATTCTTGGAATGAACTGGTTAGAGTATAATTGTGTTCATATCAATTGTTACAGCAAGACCGTGAGGTTCCTAGAGTTTGGTGATGGTGGAGATTTGATGTATGTATCTGCTAAGCAAGTAGAAGAACTCTTAGAAGATGAGGCTCAGATGTTTGCATTGTTTGCATCACTTCAAGTTAATTATGAAGCAGTGAGCGTGGAACTACCAATTATTTGGGAATTTCCGGAAGTGTTTCCAGACGACGTGAGTGACTTACCTCCTGAGCGTGAGGTAGAGTTTACTATTGATGTGATATCGGGCACTAATCCTATATCGGTGGCTCCTTATCGGATGTCTGCATCTGAGTTAGGGGAATTGAAGAAACAGTTGGAAGAGCTACTTGAGAAGAAGTTTATTCGACCGAGTGTTTCTCCGTGGGGTGCTCCTGTGTTGTTGGTGAAGAAGAATGATGGTAGCATGAGATTCTGTATGGTTTATCAACAGTTGAATAAAGTAACAATCAAGAATAAGTATCCACTTCTAAGGATTGATGATTTTATGGATCAATTGGTGGGTTCTTGTGTGTTTAGCAAGATTGATTTGAGGTCTGATTATCATCAGATTCGTGTTAAGCCTGATGGTATTCCGAAGACAGCTTTCAGGATGCGGTATGAACAATATGAATATATTGTGATGTCGTTTGATGTATCTAATGCACCTGGTGTATTCATGGAGTATATGAATAGGATTTTTCATCCTTATTTGGATCAATTTGTGGTAGTTTTCATTGACGATATCTTGATATATTCTAAGTCAGAGGAAGAGCATGCACGACCCCTAAGAGTGGTATTGCAGGTTTTGAGAGACAAGAAGCTTTATGCCAAGTTGTCCAAGTGTGATTTTTGGTTGAAGGAAGTGAGTTTCATTGGCCATGTGATTTCTAGTGGAGGAATTGTTGTTGATCCGTCGAAAGTTGACGTTGCGTTGCAGTGGGAGACTCCAAAGTCTGCTACTGAGATTCGAAGTTTCCTTGGATTGGTTGGTTATTATCGCAGGTTTATAAAAGGATTTTCAAAGCTGGCATTGCCTTTGACTCAGTTGACTCGAAAGGGTCAAGCTTATGTGTGGGATGTTGCTTGTGAGAGGAGCTTTGTAGAACTCAAGAAGAAGTTAACGACGGCTCCAGTGTTGATTTTGCCAAACTCGAGTGAGTCTTTTGTAGTGTATTGTGATGCATCAAAGATGGATCTTGGAGGCGTATTGATGCAGAATGGTTAGGTTGTTGCTTATGCTTCTAGACAACTGAAGATTCATGAAAGGAATTATCCTACGCATGACTTAGAGTTGGCCGCTGTGGTGTTTGTGTTGAAAGTTTGGAGACTATCTTTTTGGGTCTAGGTTCGAAGTGTTTAGTGATCACAAGAGCTTGAAGTATTTGTTTGATCAGAAAGAAGTTGAACATGAGGCAGAGAAGATGGCTTGAACTTATGAAGGATTATGATTTTGAATTGAGTTACCATCCTGGTAAGGCTAATGTTGTGGTTAATGCGTTAAGTAGGAAGTCCTTACATATGTCGATGCTTATGGTCCGAGAGTTAGAACTGATTGAGCAATTCAGAGATATGAGTTTTGTTTGTGAAGAGACTCCTAACAGTGTGAAGTTGGGTATGCTGAAGTTGACTAGTGGTATTCTCCAACAAATCAAAGAAGGTCAAAAATATGATTTGAGTTCGGTGGATCGTCTCACATTAATCAATCAAGGTAACGGGGGTGATTTTCGGATCGATGAGAATGGTGTGATGAGGTTCAGAGATAGAGTGTGTGTTCCCGATGTGCCAGAAATCAAGAAGAGCATTCTTGAGGAAGGTCACAGAAGCGGGTTGAGTATTCATCTTGGTGCCACAAAGATGTATCAAGATTTGAAGAAGTTATTTTGGTGGCCAAGTATGAAGAAGGAAATTGTAGAGTTTGTGTATGCTTGTTTGACTTGTCAGAAGTCAAAGATTTAACATCAAAGACTGTTGGTTCTGATGCAACTGCTGAATATTCCAGAATATAAATGGGATAACATTTCTATGGATTTTGTGACAGATTTACCAAAGACTTTAAAAGGATATGATTCGATTTGGGTGATTGTGGATAGATTGACTAGATCAACTCATTTCTTGCCAATGAGGATTAATCATTCTACGCTGAAGCTAGATGAGATGTATATTGAGGAAGTTGTGAAGTTGTATGAGATATCATCGAGTATTGTGTCTGATAGGGATCTGAGATCTTCATCGAGGTTTTGGGAGAGTTTGCAGACACTTTGGGTACCATGTTGAGATTGAGTTCTGCCTATCATCTGCAGACAGATGGACAAATAGAGAGAACTATCCAGTCTTTAGAGGATTTGCTGAGAGCTTGTGTGTTGGATCAAGGTGGATTATGGGATAGTCATTTGTCGTTGATTGATTTTACCTACAATAACAGTTATCATTCTAGTATCGGAATGGCACCGTATGAGCCTTTGTATGGTAGGAGGTGTATAACTCTTTTGTGTTGGTATGAGTTAGGCAAGAGTGTTGTACTCAGACCTGAGATTGTGCAGGAGACGAATGAAAAGATCAAGATGATCCAAGAAAAGATGAAAGCATCGCAGAGTCGTCAGAAAAGTTACCATGATAAGAGGAGGAAAACACTTGAATTCCAAGAATGGGATCACGTGTTTTTGAAAGTTACGTCGGTAACTGGTGTTGTCCGAGCTTTGAAGTCTCGAAAGCCCACATCATGTTTTGTTGGTCCATATCAGATTTCACAGAGGGTGGAGGAAGTAGCATATCGGATTGCTTTACCGCCTTCACTTGCGAATTTGCATGATGTGTTTCATGTGTCTCAGTTGAGGAAGTACATTCCAGATTCGTCGCATGTGATTCAGATGGATGATGTACAAGTGAAAGATGATTTGATTGTTGAGGCGTTGCCTGTTCGAATTGATGAACGAAAAGTGAAGCAGCTGCGAGGTAAAGAGATTGCCTTGGTGAAGGTAGTTTGGGGAGGACCAACTGGAGAAAGTTGGACTTGGGAACGTGAAGATCAGATGAGGGAGTCGTATCCGACTCTGTTTCCTTGAGGTAATTTCCGAGGGCGAAAAATCTTTTAAGTGGGAGAGAGTTGTAACACCCTAAATTTCGTTGGAATATTTATTTAATTTATTTAAATAAGAATATTCACATTTTGGTAATTTTCGGTGGTTGTTGTGGTATTATTGAGAATTATGCATTTTTGGGTTATTTATTTAAATAATAGTACATAATATGAATATATTAGTATTATCATTAATTTAAATAAATACAAGTTAAATAAGGGTAAATTGGACAATTGAGGAGGAGTTAGTGAGGATAATATTGGAAGAGCCCAATTCTTAGGCCCAAGGCTAAGTTTAACAAAAAGGAAATTGTGATGGGATTAGGATTCATTTTGTTATACTGTGAAAAGAATTTGAAAATTCTGGCCTGCCCATGATGAATGTTCTAGCAGAGGTTATAACATCCACTGTGACCTTCACTACAGATCTACTATTATGCAGTAATAACAAGGCAGTAAATAACACAGTTAGTTGTTGACCCAGTTCAGTGCAACACACTTACATCTGGGGGCTACCAAGCCAGGGAGAAATTTCACTATCAGCAGTATCAATTCAGAGTCAAACCTCCAGTTTGCACTCTTCACTTAATCGCTACCCAATGACAATTTAACCTAGAGACACTCTATACCTGAGTATACCCACTCACTCCCTACAATCACACAACAGTGATAACAACAAGTTACAATTTAAACTATAGATTGAAGAGACACTTCACCTACACACGCATACCTTGATCTTTGCTTCAAAGCTTTGATCAAGGAACACACACTCTTGCTTAACAGCTTCGAGTGTAACACAGTCTAAAAACTACCTAACTAATGCACTCAACAGTTGTTTGGGTTACACATATTCCTAAGACACTAACGTGAAGAACAACCTCTTCACTTCTAAACCACTATGGTGATTTCTCCGCTTCTCTATCTTCAATAGCTGCCTTCTAGGATTGCCTCTCTTGGTATTTGTAGCAGCAGATCCGTTCTTGGGCCTGGGCGCATACATTAGGTTTTATCCATCATAAAACCTCACTTATATATTCTGCACGCTTGCCTCTTTAATCAGGTACATTTTAGTTCCCCTAGGGCATCTAAAATGTCTCCTGCATTCCAGCATGAGCTTCTGAGTTGTTTCCTGAGTTATAGCTACCAGAAAAATAAACTTCCGCTTGATGTCATACGACCTATGTCATACCATTGAGTATGACATCCAGCTTAACTTATAGTTAGCTTAATTAACTTAACCTGCACAGTCCATATTATGAATGTAATAACATCAAACATGACATTCATATATGTACTTATATTTTGTCACAAAATGCAGCCAATCAAGAGCACTTACAAACTCCCCCTTTGGAAAATTTTTGGCTAAAACACTCTGTATGTACATTAGAGATTTCCTACACAGCAGAAGACTTAACAATGGTCCTGTCATGCAGGTAAGTCACTTGCTTCTTAAGCTCTCAGAATCCTCACAATTGGCTTTCAGCCCTGTCAGCACTCACTTTGTTAACACTCTGTAGACTTCTACTCCAGATGTCACTCTTGGCTTGTTTGAGTAACAGAGTTACTCCCCCTCAACTGATGCACTTATCAGCTGGGCAATATCCAGTCTGAACTGGATGCCATAACCTTCAGCATGACCTTCTGATGTCACACCTTTTTGCTACTCCCCCTGCAGGGATGCATTCTGTTCTTTGCACAGATTTCCTAAGCATCTTGTTAGGATCACCCATGTTAGTACCTACAACATGTCAATCCTAGTTCTAACATACATGGCACACATATCATATCAGTAACAACCCAACTAGTTGTTATCACACACAAATCTCATCAGCATCACCTGCACACTAATATCATAAGCACTATGGTGCCTTATGCTCAATCACAATTACTTCTCATGGCAGTCTTGTTCTTCCAACTGCATCTGTTATTACCATATAACCTGTGGTACTCATATTGGTTATCCTCCAATCCACCAATTCATCTGCATCTGTTGTACTTGTACCTGCTGTTATTTATCTAACACTTTCTCCCCCTATTTAGCCACAAATTTAGATCCAACTAACCTCTAGCATAGATCATAAATTGTTCCAATACATGTGTTTGGGGTTACAAAAAAAATAGCTCAGATAGATCATAACAAAACAAATTGTCTTAACAGTTCTCACACCAGACTAACAAAATAAATCACACCAACACATCAGCAATCCAGCTTCCTGAACTACCTCAGCCAGCAATGGCTTGAGCAATAAGACATTAGTCTTCTTCTACAACTGAGTTGGATTTGTCTTCCTCAGTCTCTCCAGAGCCTTCTTCCTCTTCTTCAGCAGAGCTTGCCCTGCCTTCTGTTGTATCTGCTTCCTCCAACTCATCTTTTCTAGTTGCCTCACTTGCACCACTGGTTTCTTCAGGGTTTCCTGCAGCTTCTTCTGCTTCCTGAACTTCATCATCTGAGTCATCATTATTGTTGGTTTCATCAGCACATTCTATCCCCTCTTCAAGCTCCAGAGTTCTGATCAATTTTTCAAGTTTTATCTTCCTTGTCTCCAAATCCTTGCATGTGTCTTTGATCATTTCTACTACCTCAGTTTTGCTAGCTCTTGAGGTCCTTTTTGAAGGCTCAGCTGAAGATACAACAATATCAGGAACATGAGTTCCTTTAAATAGCTTATAGTTGAAGGACAAAGGAGTTTCTCTCTTTCAGGCTATGTTAGTTTCCGTGACAATGTTGCGATGCTGATCACATATTAGACCACATATGAGTGAAGGGAAGGCAATGGGTCCCTTGACACTATAACTCCCTGCGTGTTTCATGATTTGCTCATGTACGTATGCCCCATAATTGAGGTGAGCCTTAGTTCTCACTGCATATATGAATCTTCCAAGGATGGTGGCCACTGAGGTCTTATGGTTTGTGGGCACCCAGTTGGCAGCTCCAATTTTGTGAAGCATAGCATATTTAACACTTAGCTTGCTTGCTACAAGCTTCCCTTTGGATGGCCATTGTCTGACTTGTTTGGCAGTGATTTCTTTACACACTTGGTGATCTGTGGCTTGTATTTCCATCAGTCCTTCATGAGGTCGTCCCAGGTACTTGTTAATGAGTGTTGCCTTAAATTTGACACACTTTCCTCTCACATATACCTTCCCATACTCACTTGATTTCTTATCAGCACTTTCTCCAGCCAGATTGACTATGAACTCTTTCACCAATAGTTCATAGCATTGTGACAGCTGAGTCACTGTTTTCATCAGGCCAGCCTTGCTTATCAGGGCTAAGATTTCTTTGTTCTCAAGAGCATTTTGACCAAGCTCCCTTTCTATGGCTAATCTCTTGTGATACATGTATTTCCATCTGTTTACACTAGATGGATAGTGAAAGATGATGTTATCAGTAGGTACCTCAGGAATGCTTGCAGCCAATTTGTTCGTAAAAGGCTTTTGCTTGGTTTGCATGTCTAAGACATCAGCATCTACTTCTGAGTCCGTTTCTGGTTCTGAACTGGACTTAGCTTTCTGCTTCTTGGTGACAACTTTGCTCCAGCCCTTAGGAGGACCAACCTTAGGTCTGTTTGTACCAGTTTTCTTTGCAGCGATTTCTTGTTCAACACTCTTCTTATCCTTCTTTTGCATGGGGGAACTTTGATCAGCTGCCCTTTTTCCTTTTCGTGTCATTAGCCTTTTGGCTATTCCTGGACTGAGCTTAACAATGAGGTCATTGTCTGAGTAGTCTTCTAGGTCAACTACTGCAGTTCTTTTGATTCCATGAGAGCATTCATCTGTGAGTTTGGCCTTTCCACCTTTGTTCTTTTCTTTTGGTGCAGGGTCTTTTGATGTTGTGACATCCGGTAAGACGTTGGCTTGATCATGTGGTTTAGGCTCAGACCCCTTTGTGCTAGATGTCGTGGGTATATTGAGAGCACTGGCCACCATTTCTGCGATTTTCAGGTGGGTTTGCCTAGATTCTTCTGTATCTAGGGCAGTCGATTCGGTAGTAGAGGGAGCTTGACCAGGGCCTAGGTTTATGGGTTTTCTTGCATGCAACTTTCTAGGTTTCTTTACCAACAACCCGTCTAGTGTCATCATGCGCAGGGGCGCAATCTCTAGAATTTCATTAGGGTTATTCTCAACATTGCTAGTGGTGATTCTAGGGTTCGTATGTTGTGACATGGTTGATGACTTTGCTTGAGAGATGATGACTTTTCTTTGCTTGTCTAAGTTGTTATGGACACTGAAAGGATTACGCTGGCACCAAGAGTGGATGGGGTGTATATTATACGTGATGATGTGGTACGTTTTCCCACTAGGAGGGAACTTTCCTTTTTGAGTTGTTTCTAATAGTATTAATTTCAAGGCATAATTCCCACTTCCTGTTAATTGCTATAACTCCTTATTATAGAAACTTAATTTCCATTGCTCAATCTTGCCTTGAACTTCCTTTATAATTTTTGAACCCCTGTCACCACTATTCAGTACATAGTCCCCGTAGTTTCCACACGTCATTGTCCATCTACACCCTCTACCAATATGCATACTCCTCTCGAGATCAGCAGAACTCTCTTGGATAAATCCTTTGATGACACAAAACAAGGTTATAACATCAGGATTGACATTGCTTCTCTTCTGCAGAGTATCTTCCATGGACTCTATTAGGTTCCAATACAACATGTCTAGCTTTACCTGAAGGCTAATCTTAGGGTAACCCTTCTTGTCTAGCCTTCCTACCTGACTTTTCTTACACCCAGCCCTTCTTTCTGAAGCATATTTTGGGACTCCTTTTGTTGATGATTTGGACTTGGTTCTTTGCTCTAGGCTGAAGTGATCCTTTTCTTCATTTTCCCATCCATTTATGTTACTTCTGGGCTCCCATATGTAACAGTTGTTCTTTGATCTAGATCCCCTCATTTCTTCCTTACCATCTTCATTAGTCACCACACACTTGTCTTTGGATAAGTGTACTTTTAAACCTTGATCACATAACTGACTAATGCTTATTAGATTGACAGTTAGTCCTTTAACTAACAAGACATCTCTTAATTCTGAAGCTTTAGGACTATCAAGTTGTCCAGCACCTGTGATTTCTCCTCTAGCTCCATCCCCAAAGGTTATATGACTAGATGAATGAGGCTTGAGTTTGATCAACAAATCCTCAATTCCAGTCATATGCCTGGAGCAGCCACTGTCAAAATACCAGTCCTCATTGTTTGGCATTCTTAAGGAGATATTAGCTGTTAGTGCTACAGTCTTAACAGCCCATTGTTCTTGCATCTTAGGCACTTCCATCTTTCTGGGTTTTGCTTGATGATGTCTCCAGCTCTGGTGGGCATGATGGTACCTTTGTCCATGATGCTGTCTTTTTCCCTACTTACCCTGATTATCACTTCTCTTTTGTGGAAATCTATGCAACCAGAAGCACACAGCACGAATGTGTCCAAGCTTTCCACAGTGGTAGCATCTATGTCTTTGGAATTGTCTCTTGACTTGATTCCAATTTCTGTGGGGAAGATGTTGTAACTTTGGCTGTGACATCCTTTGTAACTTTTGATGTCAGGCTGCAACCTCTTGAGTTTTAAGATAGGATTTTGTTTTTCAACAAATCCTATACCTGACCTATTTCCTGCAGTCTGACCACTCTGAAGAATCTCCTCTAGCTTGTCAGATCCAGAGTTGAGCATCCTTATAGATTTTGTCATTTGCTCATTTTCTCCTTTCAACTCCTTTACCTCTCCTTGGAGTGAGTTTATGGTGTCTAGATGCTCTCTCTTTTCAGCTTCTAGCTCTTTGATGAGCTTTTTCAGATGCTCTCCTTGCTGGTACAGTGTTGTGCTTTGGATGGATAACTTCTTATATGATTTAGCTAGTTCATCATAAGTTAGCTCCTCTTCACTTGTGTCTCCATCAGATACGCACACACACTGTTGAGAACAATTACATGTTTGGATGATTCCCCCTCTGATCCACTGTCAGAATCTTCATCAAACCAAGTGACTGTTAGGCCTTTTCCCTTCTTTTTGAGGTATGTGGGACATTCCTTCCTAACATGTCCATATCCCTCACACTTATGGCACTGTACTCCTCTTCTTTGGTTGGCTTTATCTTCAGTTTTTTCTTTGTCAGTAGACACCATTTTGAAATAGGGCTTAGACTTAGTATCTATCCTTTTGGCCAGTTTGTTGAGCTGTTTTCCAAGCATGGCTATTGCCTCTGATAGATCTTCCTCCCTTTCATGCTCAGAAGTCTCAGCAGTGTTTGAGACAAGAGCTATACTCTTGCTCTTTTTCTCCACAGCCTGATCACACATCCTCATCTCAAAAGTTTGAAGAGATCCAATGAGTTCATCCACTTTCATTTGACATATGTCTTGAGCTTCTTCAATGGCTGTTACCTTCATTGCAAATCTTTTAGGTAGTGACCTTAGTATCTTCCTTACAAGCTTTTCTTCAGCCATCTTTTCTCCCAAAGCTCCTGAGGTGTTGGCTAGTTTTAGAACATTCATGTAGAAGTCATGAATGGTCTCATCTTCCTTCATTCTTAGACTTTCAAATTTTGTGGTCAGCATTTGAAGTCTTGACATTTTAACCTTGGAAGTTCCTTCATGAGTGGTTCTGAGAGTGTCCCAAACATCCTTTGCTAGTTCACAGTGGTGGACCAGTCTGAAGATGTTTTTTTCTATACCATTGAAGAGTGCATTCAATGCTTTAGAGTTTCCAAGAGCCAATGCCTCTTGCTCTTTGGTCCATTCCTCTTCATGGATTTGCACAGACACTCCATCCTTGTCAGTCTTCACAGGATGTTCCCAGCCAGAATTTGCAGCTCTCCAAGCCTTGCTGTCTAAGGACCTTAGGAAGGCTATCATCCTAGGCTTCCAATAGTCATAATTTGAGCCATCCAGGATTGGAGGTCTATTGGTGAATCCAATATCTTTATCCATAGTGTAATACCCCAAATTTTGCCCTAAGATTTGTCGTCGCATTTCATTGCATTTTTATTGCATTTAATCAATTACTAACAAATTTGTGTAGTCGTTTGACTTTTTGCAGGTAAATATCATATGGCATGCATTTTTTTTCTAAAAAGTAAAAATGGCACAATTGGCAAGAGGACATGTGTAAGGAGTTGTGAGTGTGAGAGGTTGAGAGTTCGAATCTCACCTTAGTCACTTTTTGTTTTTTTATTATTTTTACCCTAAATGTTTCTATCTCTCATTAAAAAATAACAAAAATAGTTTTTTATTATTATTTAATTATTATTTTCGTATTTTAATTAAATCATTTTTTAAAATATTATTTTTTTTCACTTTTTTCTAAATTATTCATAAAAATATCCAAAAAAATCATAAAATAAAAAATATTAGAAAAATTTTTGTTCTTTTTATAATATTTTTGATTTTAGGAATCAATAGGATTATTAGTTTTTATTTTAAGTTTATTTTAATTTATTTAAGTTTTATTTTTTCTTAACTAATTATTTAGTTTGGGCTTTAAAATGGGTTTTAGGGACATTAATGACAATTTGGTGTTAACCCTAATTTGTTCCCTATATATACATGTGTTGCCTTGTTGAAAAAAGGGGAGAATGAAAAAAAAAACCTAAGAGGAGTGAGTGCCGTTTACCGTTATTTCTTTTTCTTCATCTATTACTGTTGTTTCATTTTTCTTCATCGTTTACCGTTATTTCTTTTCCTTCATCTATTACTGTTGTTTCTTTTTCTTCATCTTTTACCGTTATTTCTTTTTCTTCATCTATTACCGTTATTTCTTTTTCTTCATCTATTACTGTTACATTTATATATTTATAATTTTTAAATTGTTAGAGTTTATATATATATATATATATATATATATATATATATATATATATATATATATATATATATATATAAGATTAATTTTTGATCGAATTATATCGATACGATGTTTGCACATTTGTGTGCATGACGCGTGACATTTGTGTTAGTTCGATCTGGTTGCGATGATCGCATTTTTGTGTGAGCAATAATACTGTTTTTTTGCTTAATTTCTTTTTCTTTGCGATAAATTTTGTTTCGTCCGATTTAGATCTGGTTGCGCTGAGCGCATTTCTGCGTTAGCAACATTGTTGGGTTATTTGACACATTTAAAATTCATTATTGCTTTATTATTATTATTATTATTATTATTATTATTAGTATTATTATTATCATTATTTATTATTATTAGTATGATTATTAGTATTATTATTATCATTATTTATTATTATTATCATTATTATTATTATTACTATTATTATTATTATTATTATCATTAATTTATTAAAACTTGTTATAATATAAAAATCTGTTTTTTAAAATAAATATCATTAACATCTTTTCCAAATTAATATGAAAACCTATTATTTTTAAGAAAAACTTTTTTTTAGATAAATTTAAAATAATAACTAAAATCTTTTTTTAAAATAATAACTAGAACCGTTTTTTTTTTAAATATATAATAATAACATTAAACCTTTTTTTTTAAAATAAAACCTTTTTGTTAGATAATTAAATTAAGACTATTTTTGAAAAGTTTTTTTTAATAATATTAAAACCTCTTTTTTAACTTAAATCAAAAGTTTTTTTATATATCACAAATAAACAACAAAGAATATCTATAACTTTCGCACTTCCGTTTCATAACTCGTCTGATTACTGTCTGACTCTGTCTACTAACCTAGTGTATTCAATGTGCAGCTTGTTACGTTGCTATTAGCTATTTTAATGTGTTTTTCAATTCAAGTTGTATTATAATTGTATCTGTTTCTCATTTGTAACTTCGCAAACAAATTATCGCGTTTACCTTTCCGCACTTTAATTTCTGCTTTTTTGTATGGTTTAAATTCGCGCATTTGCATCGTTAATTTGTCCCATTGCATTCCTCCGAAGGATTAGGTCTAGCCGTTTGGCCGCCACGCCAATAGTCCTCAAAACTTCAAACCCTTACAAACCCTAACTTTTCACAAATTTCTCGCCGTGGACAAAAATTACAAAACTACCCCTAGCTTTAGGTCAAAGAGTCGCCGCACTCATTTTAGGGTTTCCCGCCGCGGAATCCCTAACCTAACCCTAATTCACTTAACAATTTACAACGTAGATATTGGAGTTTCTACACTCCGCGTAAGCGTGTCCCTAAGATACGTTTATTCCCCATTGAAACCTTGGCCACAGTCAAGACGTTTCTAACCTCCCTTTTGAGAGGAACTACAGTTACTCTGATTCCATTCCCGTAAGGATATGTAGGCATAAGATGCGATGTCTTGCCGAGTAAACTTAGAATTAACCCCTAGGTCTTTTTTAATTTTCAATCCTTTGTATATACCCTAAAGCAAAATAATTAATGAAATAAATAAAAAAAAATAAACAAAAGGTTCCCGTAGAGTACTACGGAAGTTTAGGGTGCTAATACCTTCCCTAAATTTAACCAACCCCCGAACCTTAGATCTCTCCCTTTTAGGTTTTTCCTTTCTTTAACCTTTCCTTCGGATAAATCAAAGACCGGTTGTAAATGAATTAAGATTCAAGTTAATCAATAGCTTGACATCCAAATTTCACCGCAACAGAAAATGGCGACTTCACTGGGGAGTCCTAACTTTTGAGGGTTATCCCCATTTTGTTTATTTTTCATTATATATTTGTTTCATTAATATTTTTTCTCATTTGTATATATATTGTTCAGGGGTACCTTGCTTGGGAATTACTGTGTTGTGAGATAAGTCATACACCCGGACTTGAGTGACATTATTATAGGATGGCGATATATTCGACGAGGCTTATAGGGAGTGAGTCCCGACTAAGCTAAATCGAGAATCACCGCTCAGTTGAGACCCTTTTGAAAATGGTTCAGTTGATCGAGTGTAGTCATGAAAACTTTTACCATTATCGATTGGAGTCTGTGATACTGGGAACCGTAGTACCTTTACACCATCTTGGCCTTATCTAGGACGTAGTGCGGGAACTATGTGGGAGTAGTCCTACAATGGTTGCTACGCGATACTACACTCGAACGAGGTTCTCTTGAGAATATTATCGACCCTTGAGTCAGTCGAGAAGTTGATAATATCCAAAAGATGGGCTGATGACTTTGGGCACTTTTTAGAACCCTTGTTCTGCAGGTACAATTAACCTATAGTACACACCACTTTGGGAAGGGTAGACCTTGACTCCATTCATTGTTCCTCTAAAATTAGGACCTTTGTTTGCTTATGTCCGTTTGTGCTTTGCATCCATAAAGCATCATATCATTTCTAGTTTCAAGGAATTCAAAAGTCCTTTGCAAATTCAAGAAAGTCCTACATTTTAAAGTCTAACAGCTTTTCTCACTTTCCTAAAAGGGAATGTTTGCAATCGACCGTTGAAATTCTTGAGACCATTGCATGGCATTAGCATCACATTTTTGCATTGCATTTATCCCCCAGTTTCTCCTTCTTGGTCCTATCGTCTTCTAGTGTACCTTTGAGTCGTCAAGCTGATTCCTCGACACAGATATCAGACCAGAAACGGAACAGGAGTCACTTTGATCCTATTCTCATGACTTACACAGAGCTATATCCTGACTTAGTCCGGCAAGGACTGATTACTACAAAGGCTTTACCACCTCCTCTTAATCCTCCGGCTGGATTTAGGGCTGATCTCCATTGTGCTTCCCATGAGGGTGCCCCTGGCCATGACTTGGAGCATTGTTTTGCATTGAAGGCTAGAGTATGTGAATTGGTTAGAACTGGAATACTTGATTTTACAGACAGTCATCCGGATGTTCAGAAAAATCCCTTGCCAGTACATCAGAAATGAAGTTTTGTCACTAGGCCTTTTGTTTCTCGTTGTTTGCACTTTCCTTATTTTGTTTAAGTTGTTTGCTTTTAATTATGTTTGTACTTTCATTAATGAAATAAGCATTGCGACTTTTGATTCAACTCATTTCCGTCCATTTATTTGCATCTTTATGCTTTATTTTTCAAATGTTTACTTCTTGTCCAAAATTTTGATATGCTAAGATTGGAGGGAGGATGATGAAAACGTTATACCCATAATTGCTGTCAGTATGCTTTCAATCAAACCTTGTTGATGATGTAAGGCATTGTTTCAATTCCCAAACACTAGAGAAATAAGGAAGTTAATCCCTCGTTACCCCCTTCGAGCCTAGAAGTTGGAGTTTCTTTCGTTACAAAAAACCCACAATTTTAACCTTGGGATGGGTAGTTCTCAGTTAACTTGGTTGTGTGTTCATACGATACACCTTTCATTAACAAATTTTCCTTCGCACACGTCAAACAAGTGTCGAAGATGTTTTCTAATCAAAAGGTCGATGATGGTTCACCGTAATCATTAAAATCAAACAGTCACTTTCCTTCACACAAAAAAATAATATAAAAAAATCAAAAGAAGCCTGCTAAGTCAAAACCTATGAAGGAGACTTAGGCAAAACTAGGGCATCCCGCTGACTGTAAACTCTAAAAGAAACAGTTCAGGCAAAATTTAGGGATAATACAAAGAGATTTTTAAATCCTTATCTTGAAAATCCTCAATGTCAAAACAATCAAATGTTATAGGGGAGTAGTGGCTGCCTTTTCATAGGTCCCTTTGACTTCTGAGTCATCATTGCTACGATCAATGAAATCCCTAACTTATGGGAACCTGAATGCATGGTATGAGTTAACTGAGCATAGGACTGAAGATCATCACGTAGATTGGGTGGGTACAAATAAATTTTGAGCCTTTATCTTTTGTTTCATAAACCGTGAACCAGGCCACATTACAACCCTCAAAAGACCTAATTGAAGCAAGGTTATTTTGAAAGTATACTACAGCAAGGTTGCGTAACCTGACTCCTAAAGATCTTTGTGAATCATTTATTTTGGCAGTACACCTTTGTTTTAAACTTTGAGCGTCTTGAACCGTTGTGTTCTGACTAACGACTCATGTATTTTCCATCTTTCAAAAATAATTTTGATTTCACAAGTCGCATGAACTTTGCATTACCATGTTTGTAGGAATATTTTTGTTTGCAAACTGGCTTTCCTCTAAGGAATTTTCAAACAATGAGAAACTTGGTCAAGTGATCTTATCGGGGGCAAGTTCCTTTTACATCCTGTCAAAGAATCAGTTCAAGATTTGTTCAAGGAAATATCTTCTCAGATTTGGTTTATCCAGAGAATTGTTCAAGACTCAGACTGGGGCAAGCCCTCTGAGGATACAGCAAAACAGTCGATTCCACGAATCAGACAGCTGAAGCAACTATCAGTTCATTTGACCTGGGGCAGTTTACTCGCATAATCCCTAAGCAGTTATTCATCATTCCTACAGTGACTATCAACTTGATACAGTTTAATAGAATGACAGTGATCTCCGTGTTGAGGAATCAGTCCTCCAGTTTTGTCATCTCACAGAAAGAGTCGAGTCTTGTCGTCGACGTCTGCATTTGCATTTGATCATATGCCATAGCATAATTCCTATACATGTGCACATCTTGGGTGCTTTATTCCCCATTTACATTTCTATCTTGGGTGCTTTACTCCCCATTTACATTTCTATCTTGGGTGTTTTATTCCCCATTTACCTCTCTATCTTGGGTGCTTTACTCCCCATTTACATTTCTAGCTTGGGTGCTTTACTCCCCATTTACATTTCTATCTTGGGTGCTTTACTCCCCATTTACATTTTTATCTTGGGTGCTTTACTCCCCATTTACATTTCTAGCTTGGGTGCTTTACTCCCCATTTACATTTCTATCTTGGGTGCTTTACTCCCCATTTACCTTCTATCCTTGGGTGTTTTATCCCCCATGTACCTTTTATCCCGGGTGTTTTATTTCCCGTTTACCAGATATTCCTGGGTTTACCTAACATCATGGTGTTTTACCCCCATTTACTTTTTTTTCTCCCTGAGGTCGTGTTTTACTCGCGTCTTACCTTGTGTGCAAAATTTATTTACTTGGCATCATGGGTGTTTTATCCCCATTTGCGTTTTTCTCCTGAGCTCGTGTTTTACCCGCGTCTTACCTTGCGGACAATTTCTAATTTACTTGGCACCTATCAACAATTCTGTGTCGTGTCTACCCGACGTTCTTCCAGATATGACATGTCTTCTTCCCTAGTGCAATTCCTCGATGGGTCGTCCCCTGTGACGTTGTTTCGTCTGTATCCGTGCATTTGTCATTTTCATCATACGCATCATATCAGATTCATATCATATTTAGCATTATAGTTCGTTTTGCTTTGTCCATATCATTGCATAGCACTGCGTCTAAAGGCAAAATTTTCGGTTATCTGTATTTAAATCCCTCCACCATGATTTCTCAAGTCTCCGTTGCTCAAATCACCCGGTGAAGTTATTTAAATAGGGGCAACTGTAATACCCCAAATTTTGCCCTAAGATTTGTCGTCGCATTTCATTGCATTTTTATTGCATTTAATCAATTACTAACAAATTTGTGTAGTCGTTTGACTTTTTGCAGGTAAATATCATATGGCATGCATTTTTTTTCTAAAAAGTAAAAATGGCACAATTGGCAAGAGGACATGTGTAAGGAGTTGTGAGTGTGAGAGGTTGAGAGTTCGAATCTCACCTTAGTCACTTTTTGTTTTTTTATTATTTTTACCCTAAATGTTTCTATCTCTCATTAAAAAATAACAAAAATAGTTTTTTATTATTATTTAATTATTATTTTCGTATTTTAATTAAATCATTTTTTAAAATATTATTTTTTTTCACTTTTTTCTAAATTATTCATAAAAATATCCAAAAAAATCATAAAATAAAAAATATTAGAAAAATTTTTGTTCTTTTTATAATATTTTTGATTTTAGGAATCAATAGGATTATTAGTTTTTATTTTAAGTTTATTTTAATTTATTTAAGTTTTATTTTTTCTTAACTAATTATTTAGTTTGGGCTTTAAAATGGGTTTTAGGGACATTAATGACAATTTGGTGTTAACCCTAATTTGTTCCCTATATATACATGTGTTGCCTTGTTGAAAAAAGGGGAGAATGAAAAAAAAAACCTAAGAGGAGTGAGTGCCGTTTACCGTTATTTCTTTTTCTTCATCTATTACTGTTGTTTCTTTTTTCTTCATCGTTTACCGTTATTTCTTTTCCTTCATCTATTACTGTTATTTCTTTTTCTTCATCTTTTACCGTTATTTCTTTTTCTTCATCTATTACCGTTATTTCTTTTTCTTCATCTATTACTGTTACGTTTATATATTTATAATTTTTAAATTGTTAGAGTTTATATATATATATATATATATATATATATATATATATATATATATATATATATATATATATATATATATATATATATATATATATATAAGATTAATTTTTGATCGAATTATATCGATACGATGTTTGCACATTTGTGTGCATGACGCGTGACATTTGTGTTAGTTCGATCTGGTTGCGATGATCGCATTTTTGTGTGAGCAATAATACTGTTTTTTTGCTTAATTTCTTTTTCTTTGCGATAAATTTTGTTTCGTCCGATTTAGATCTGGTTGCGCTGAGCGCATTTCTGCGTTAGCAACATTGTTGGGTTATTTGGCACATTTAAAATTCATTATTGCTTTATTATTATTATTATTATTATTATTATTATTATTAGTATTATTATTATCATTATTTATTATTATTAGTATGATTATTAGTATTATTATTATCATTATTTATTATTATTATTATTATTACTATTATTATTATTATTATCATTAATTTATTAAAACTTGTTATAATATAAAAATCTGTTTTTTAAAATAAATATCATTAACATCTTTTCCAAATTAATATGAAAACCTATTATTTTTAAGAAAAACTTTTTTTTAGATAAATTTAAAATAATAACTAAAATCTTTTTTTAAAATAATAACTAGAACCGTTTTTTTTTTAAATATATAATAATAACATTAAACCTTTTTTTTTTAAAATAAAACCTTTTTGTTAGATAATTAAATTAAGACTATTTTTGAAAAGTTTTTTTTAATAATATTAAAACCTCTTTTTTAACTTAAATCAAAAGTTTTTTTATATATCACAATAAACAACAAAGAATATCTATAACTTTCGCACTTCCGTTTCATAACTCGTCTGATTACTGTCTGACTCTGTCTACTAACCTAGTGTATTCAATGTGCAGCTTGTTACGTTGCTATTAGCTATTTTAATGTGTTTTTCAATTCAAGTTGTATTATAATTGTATCTGTTTCTCATTTGTAACTTCGCAAACAAATTATCGCGTTTACCTTTCCGCACTTTAATTTCTGCTTTTTTGTATGGTTTAAATTCGCGCATTTGCATCGTTAATTTGTCCCATTGCATTCCTCCGAAGGATTAGGTCTAGTCGTTTGGCCGCCACGCCAATAGTCCTCAAAACTTCAAACCCTTACAAACCCTAACTTTTCACAAATTTCTCGCCGTGGACAAAAATTACAAAACTACCCCTAGCTTTAGGTCAAAGAGTCGCCGCACTCATTTTAGGGTTTCCCGCCGCGGAATCCCTAACCTAACCCTAATTCACTTAACAATTTACAACGTAGATATTGGAGTTTCTACACTCCGCGTAAGCGTGTCCCTAAGATACGTTTATTCCCCATTGAAACCTTGGCCACAGTCAAGACGTTTCTAACCTCCCTTTTGAGAGGAACTACAGTTACTCTGATTCCATTCCCGTAAGGATATGTAGGCACAAGATGCGATGTCTTGCCGAGTAAACTTAGAATTAACCCCTAGGTCTTTTTTAATTTTCAATCCTTTGTATATACCCTAAAGCAAAATAATTAATGAAATAAATAAAAAAAAATAAACAAAAGGTTCCCGTAGAGTACTACGGAAGTTTAGGGTGCTAATACCTTCCCTAAATTTAACCAACCCCCGAACCTTAGATCTCTCCCTTTTAGGTTTTTCCTTTCTTTAACCTTTCCTTCGGATAAATCAAAGATCGGTTGTAAATGAATTAAGATTCAAGTTAATCAATAGCTTGACATTCAATTTTCACCGCAACACATAGTACCAGAATTTTGTTTCCCTAGATCTCACCCAGTAATAAACAGGCAGGACGCCTGCTCTGATGCCAATTGAAAATTCTGGCCTGCCCACGATGGATGTTCTAACAGAGGTTATAACATCCACTGTGACATTCACTACAGATCTACTATTATGCAGTAATAACAAGGCAGTAAATAACACAGTTAGTTGTTGACCCAGTTCAGTGCAACACACTTACATCTGGGGGCTACCAAGCCAAGGAGAAATTTCACTATCAGCATTATCAATTCAGAGTTAAACCTCCAGTTTGCACTCTTCACTTAATCACTATCCAATGACAATTTAACCTAGAGACACTCTAGACCTGAGTATACACACTCACTCCCTACAATCACACAACAGTGATAACAACAAGTTACAATTTAAACTGTAGATTGAAGAGACACTTCACCTACACATGCACACCTTGATCTTTGCTTCAAAGCTTTGATCAAGGAACACACACTCTTGCTTAACAACTTTGAGTGTAACACAGTCTAGAAACTACCTAACCAATGCACTCAACAGCTGCTTGGGTTACACGTATTCCTAAGACACAAACGTGAAGAACAACCTCTTCACTTCTAAACCACTATGGTGATTTCTTTGCTTCTCTATCTTCAACAGCCGCCTTCTAGGATTTCCACTCCTGATATTTGTAGCAGCAGATCCATTCTTGGGCCTGGGCGCATATATTAGGCTTTATCCATCATAAAACCTCACTTATGTATTCTGCACACTTGCCTCTTTAATCAGGTACATTTTAGTTCCCCTAGGGCGTCTAAAATGTCTCATGCATTCCAGCATGAGCTTCTGAGTTGTTTCATGAGTTATAGCTACCAGAAAAACAAACTGTCGCTTGATGTCATACGACCTATGTCATACCATTGAGTATGACATCCAACTTAACTTATAGTTAGCTTAGTTAACTTAACCTACACAGTCCATATTATGAATGTAATAACATCAAACATGACATTCATATATATACTTATATTTTGCCACAAAATGCAGCCAATCAAGAGCACTTACAGAATTGAGGCCAGAGCTCTGAGGAGGAGGATTGAGGCAAAAGCTTCAAAAGGTTTTCTGAAAGATTTGAGAAGGCTTAGAGTCGAAAATTAAGGTATATGGAATATTACCTTCATTGTTTTCAATGTATAATTTCAATGTATTTAAGGTCGATTTAAGGGTTTTGAAGGTTTTTTAGGCTGATTATGGGATAAAGGGAATTTGGCCTTCGTGGCCTAAATCTATTATTGAGATTTTAACCGTAGGGATTGATTTGGGTTGAAGGGAAATTAGGCCTTCGTGGCTAAAGCTCTGATTTGACATTTGTCTAACCCTGTAGGAATATTGGATAGTGAGTAACTCTAATGTCTATGGGGTAATTGTAAGTAAATTTGGGATTTAGAGCGTGAATATGATACGGGATTGGCTAATAAACTGTAGGTTTTGTACCTTTATCGCCGTAAGATCTTAGGGATAATTTAGGGATGTTTTGGGGGCATTGGGGAAGTGAATCGTGGGACTTTTGGGTTGATTTTAGGTTCTGGTGCGTAACAGTGTTTTGCTGCCATCGCGTTGTTCGCACAGCGAACGATTTCGTCCCAGACTCACACTGCGAAGAGTCCTTCGCACAACGAAGAAACTCGCCCCAGACTCGCCTAGCAAACTTGCTAGCGAACGTAGCAGAGTTTCGCAAATGCTGATTTTATGCAGCGATGCCTTGATGTTTGATGTTGTGATTTCTCTGATGATGTAATATGAGTATGATTGTGATGGTTATGTGATTTGTACATGATTATATGATGTTTCCTATGATGTAATGATTGATAAGCTATGATGAATATTTCCATGAGTTTTGATGATTATATGATGACATGAGTTTTGATGATGATGATTATGATGAATGATGATGCACCTATGATGTTATTATGAGGATGATTATTGACGCGTGCGTCATGTATTCATGTGCATCCGGACTTCAGTTCAGGACCTTGATTACTTTGGCTTTAATCCCATTGTGCGGATGTGAGGTATTTTGATGTGCTCCGGTTCTCTAGTAGAGTCGATCCTATTGATGGGGATCTATGGAGGGTTGATGGCCCAGTGTCCATCGAGCTGTGATGATTGGTACCACATGCATTGAGTCTTGTTGCATATGCATTTATGAGATGATCTTGAGAAATTATGATGTTGTGGCTTTTGATGTCCATTGATGAATATGATGATGTTGAATATGAAAATGACGCCATTTTATATGTTGATTTTCTACATTGATTATTATGAACCGTTTTACTCACCCTGTCTGTTTGGATGTTGCCTCCTCGTGGGTAACATGCAAATGACCAGGTTTAGCCGTGGATGTCGTTGAGGACTTTTGAAGTTTTGAGTTGTTGGCCTTTTGGTTAACTTAGAGGGTCTTGCTCTGATAGTGTAACATCGAGTTGGGTTCTTTGAGTTAAACCATGTTTTATTTGAGTTATTTTGATTATCTTCCTGTATAAGGAAAACTTTGGATTATGCCTTTTGAGTTCCGCTGCCTTTGTGAAAATTTTGATATCTTTTGGGAAAACCCATTGTTTACAGAGCCTTGACCTATTTTTTATTTATTGGGAAATGTATGTCCTTTGAGGTGATTTTCATTGAATTTAATATTTTACTCTGATATCTGTGTTATTTTGCCATTTAATTGTGGGGTAGAAAAAGGTGTTACCGTCACTTCCTTAAAGCGTAAGTGTTTGAACTTATCAAGCACTTTCTCAACATAGTGTGTTTGACTAAGTTCATTACCCCCATGATTTCGCTTTACTTTGATCCCCAAAAGTGTGTCAACTAGTCCAAGATCAGTTATCTTGAATGTGGAAGTTAGAAATCTCTTTGTTTCTAAAATTCCATTAAGCTTGTTGCTAATGATCAATCATATAATCAACATGGACACAAATGAATATCACAATATTCTCACGCAACTTTATGTACAAACACTTGTAATAAGAATCAGATGAATAATGTTTTTTAGATAATCATTCATGATGATGAAAAAAGGTTTTAGATGAAGTGCGGGATGAAATTATGAGCAATTTAAAGTAGTATAAATTAAAATGAACACCTTATTTATGTTCACTTGTATTACGGTGAGAATTGGATGTTAAGCTATTGATTGACTTGAATCTTAATTCATTAAATTCACAACTGGACTTTGATTTATCCAAAGGAAAGGTTAAAGAAAGAAAGACCTTTTGCGCGATGTAACAACAACGCTAAGAGACTCGGGGATCGGGGGTTGGTTATGCCTAGGGTAGGTATTTCACATCCTAAACATCTGTAGTACTCTACAGGAACCTTTTGTATGTTTGTATGCTAAACTTGCTAGATGTTTGCTATGGCTTGGGTTAGGGTATAAGGTAAAGTTGAGGTAAAGATATAAGGATGGTTTCTAAAATTTCTCACAAAGATATCACATCCTCTGCCTACGTATCCTAACTAGGATAGAATCAGAGCAACCATAGTTCATCTCACTAGGGATAAATGAACACTTGATTATGATCAAGGTTCAAAGGGGAACAAACATAACAATGCTTGTATAGAGTTTAACAAAACTCTCTATTCTAAGTTGTACACTCAAAGGGTTTGACTTTTACAAAAGTCAAGAGGAGAGTAAATAATCATCACCATGATTCTTACATAGAGTTAACAAACTCCAACTTAAAGTTATAATTGAAGGGTATTCCTAACAAGGGGTAGGTCTTTAGACTTAAGAAAAGTCTAATGGTTTGGTCCTGACTTAACTAAGTTAGGATTCAAGATGACTTAACAAAGTCAAAGGGAGGGTAATGAGCTATCTATGACTCAAGGGTCAATAGAGAGACTTTCCTTTGGAATGGGAAAAAATGAGGCAACTAGATGAGAACTAACAAGTTCCATCACTTGGGGAATAACTTAACAAAGTTAAAAGCATACATAAGCAATCATTCAAACATGATGAACATATAGAAGACTATGGTAACAACCAAGAAAGAGATGCAAGCATATGACAACATCAAGCAAAAATTAGAATCAAGTCAAATGGTTACAACCATTACTTAAAAAAGGTATTACAATACTTAGAAGGAACATGATAGAGGTTCTTACAAGAACAAACATATAAGGCAAGATCAACTTAAAACTTCTTAACAAAGATGAATATGCAATGAGATAACAAACATCAAGACAAAAAAATTATATAATTCAAACAATTTAAAATAAAAGCAAGGCACAACTTGAGGCAAACATGTTATAGGGATCACTGAATGTCAAATGTAATAACATAAAACCAACAATCATGCATTGATCATAATCAATTACATAAGCATACAAGAAGTGTTACAACAAATCAAGTAAGAAATTCAAGGTTTCTTGGGGAAACACATACAAGTTTATGGTAACAACCAAAACAAAGCAAGCCCTAGCATGTTATGGTTCTATCATGACACCTAAACAATTAGAGAAGACATAAAGAACATAATCAAGAAGTTACAACATCAAGAGATACAGTGGTTCACAAACAAAATTCGCAGTGTTGTTTTCATATAGATGCATTCACAAAAGAAAATATGAACATGATAATACATTTAATCAAGAAAATTTGATTACTCAAGCATGTTGACAAACACATATGGAGCATACAAGACAAACCTCACAAGATAGATTAAATTCTAAGTTGAGAAAAGTTTCAAAACATTAAGGTGGAAACCCTAAATACGCATGATTTTCAAATGGGTAAAAGTCTTTCTAGGATAACCATCCTTGAATTATTTACCCAATATTTGAAAATAGACATGATGAAGAATAATTTTCAAAAAGATTGGTGCAAAAATGTTGAAAAATGAACAAGTTATGATGATTTTAAGTTTGTGAAGAAATCATGAAAAATAAGTGATAAAAAAAATAAGAAATGTCTTCCACAAGGGTTGAACCCACGCCTTATGGTCTACAAGCTCAAAACCTTACCAAACCATCCAAGGCACACATGTGATATTTCAAGGAGAAAGAAAGAATATGTGCTAAAACATGAGAAAATCTCAAAAAAAGTAAAAGTGTTGTCCTCAGCCAGGATCGAACTCATGCAAGCAACGCAAAGAATACACAAGGCGCGCAAGTCATAACCACTAGGGCGGTGATACATCCAATGTATCAAATCACCCCAGAAATATATAACCCTCAAAACTATGATTTTCTGGGAAAAATGCAAGTCAAACCAAACAAGAAACTTCAAAACATGATCAATCCAAACTCACTCAAAACTCAATGGAATTTGACAAAATTTAGGTCTAAACTGCTTGAAATTGAAAGAGGATTTCAATGGCACTTTTAGTTTTATTTGAAAATGAACACAATTCAAAATTCGAAGGTAACTGCAGGTTTAGTGTCAAAATGCATTTTCACACCTAGAGGTCAACTTAATCATGCTATAAACAGATGGAAAGCTTACACGTGTTCTAAATGCATCATATATGAAGTTCAAACTCATTTGGAACTTAAACTCAAACCAGAATAGCAAATGACCTATGATGCTGAATTTGTGTCATATAGTTGCAATGAAAAAAACCTTCAAGACAATTTATAAACTAAAACAAATCAAATATTTCAATATGATTCAACAAAACCAGTGTGTACAAATGAAGTTCTCAAATCAATCCAAACTGAGTTCAATCATAAAACTAAGACTTGGAATACATAAAAGACTTAACAAACCAAAAACATCAGAATAACATAATTCAAAAACATATACATCTTGCATCAAACAATGGTCTCGTATATGCATTATGACTTATAAATGAGTTTCAAAACAAACACATCCTCAAACATAGGTAGAATCAGAATATGGCTCATAAAATGGAAAATCAACAACACAAAGCCAAACATCTAATCATCATGACGGTTGCAAACTTATGAGAACAAACACAATATGTCTCCAGGGTCAGCCAGTAATAACCGACTCTCAAATTCTTCTTTGCCATGGCATGGCCACCCGCGTGAGTGCCGAACGTCCCTTTGTGCACTTCTGTCATTGATAGATCCGCTTCTTTTTCTTCAACACATCTTAGTAGAAACATATCATGATTTCTCTTGTACAGAATGCTGATGAAAAATTTAGATGACAACCTTCGTATGGCTCTCTTGTCGATTCTAGAAGCATCAACCAAATATTCTTGATTTTGAAGAAATTGTTTGATATCATGAAACCAAGGCTTTTCATCAGATTCTCCCTCCGTCATCATGACATATGTCGGTGCAGTCTTTCTCTCAATGCAAATTAGAGGTGCTTCATTGACAAACTGGGCCTTCCACATTGCTATCATAGCTAAAGCATCTGCAATATGGTTCTCGGCTCTTAGAACATGTTTGAAAGTGACTTCGTCAAAGTATTCAACCATCTCCAGAATGTATTCCTTGTAGGGAATCAATTTCTCGTCACGAGTCTCTATTCTTCTTTAAGTTGATAGATTACTAAAGTAGAGTCACCAATCACTTCTAAGATTTTGATGCAAAGAGTCTCCCAGGATGCAGGCCTCATACTCAGCTATGTTGTTGGTATAAGAGAAGTAGAGTCTGGCGGTAATAGTAGTATAACCTCCAGTTGGGTTTTCCAGCACAACTCTTACACCATGCTCGTTTTTGTTAGACGCTCCATCGAACATTATCTTCCAGCGGGATCCAGGTTCGGGACCTTCTTCAAGACCGGGTTCTGGTTTCAGACGTTGAACATACATTACATCTTCATCTGGGAAATCAAACTTGAGTGGTTGATAATCATCCACAGGATGCTCGGCGAGGTGTTCTGACAAGACACTGCCTTTGATGGATTTTTGGGCGACATATTGAATATCATACTCTGATAAGAGCATATGTCACCTGGCTAATCTTCCCATTTGAGCCGGTTTTTCAAAGATGTACTTTATCGAGTCCATCTTGGAGATTAATAGAGTAGTATGACAAATCATGTATTGTCTCAAGCATTTGGCTGCCCAGGCTAGAGCACGACAAGCCTTTTCTAAAGGTGAGTAACGACTCTCGCAATCAGTGAACTTCTTGCTCAGATAGTAGATTGCATGTTCCTTCTTTCCTGATTCATCAATTTGGCCTAAGATACAATCCATTGAATCTTCCAGCACTGTCATGTACATGAATAATGGTTTTCCTGGTACTGGAGGAATCAATATAGGAGGCTCTTGGAGACACTCCTTGATCTTCTCGAATGCGGATTGGCAGTTCTCATTCCATATGACCGTTTGATTCTTTCGTAACAACTTAAAGATCGGCGTGCAGGTAGGCGTCAAATTAGAGATGAATCTGGAGATGTAGTTTAGTCGTCCGAGGAAACCTCTGACCTGCTTTTCCATTTGAGGAGCTGGAATTTCTTGAATTGCTCTAACTTTGTCAGGATCCAATTCGATTCCTTGTTGACTAACAATGAATTCGAGTAGCTTGCCGGAACCAACCCCGAATGTGCACTTAGCTGGATTTAGCCTTAGCTGATACTTTTGGAGTCTCTCAAATAACTTTAGCAGGTGACCCAGGTGATCTTCTTTGTTTCGAGATTTTGCGATCATGTCGTCCACGTACACCTCAATTTCCTGATGCATCATGTCATGGAAAAGTGCAATCATGGCTCACTGATATGTGGCTCTTGCATTTTTCAACCTAAAAGGCATGACCTTATAACAATAGGTGCCCCATGGTGTGATGAAGGTTGTTTTTTCCATGTCGTCCGGGTCCATCTTTATCTGGTTATAGCCGGAGAAACCATCCATGAATGAGAATACCGCAAAACTAGTTGTGTTGTCCACCAAAGTGTCAATATGTGGCAAAGGGAAATCATCCTTTGGACTGGCCTTGTTTAAATCCCTATAGTCTACACATATCCTGACTTTACCATCTTTCTTAGGGACAGGCATAATGTTGGCCACCCATTCTGGGTACTTTAATACTGCTAAAAAGCCCGCGTCAATTTGTTTTTTGACCTCGTCTCTGATTTTGAGAGCCATGTCGGGTCTGGATCTTCGGAGCTTTTGCTTGACTGGAGGACACTCAAGCTTCAAAGGGAGCTTGTGCATTACAATGTCGGTATCTAACCCTGGCATGTCTTGATAAGACCAAGCGAATACGTCGGCGTAATCTTTGAGAAGCATTATCAGTCTGTCTTTGACTTCTGTCCCTAGTGATGCCCCAGTTTTGACCTCTTTCCTTTCTTCCCCGGAGCCTAAGTTGATGATGTGGATCTGCTTTTTGTAGGGCTGAAGATAGGTATCTTCGTATTCAGTCATCTTTATCAATTCTTCAGGGACTTCAGAATCTTCATCACTTTCTTCTTCGGCTTGAAAGACAGACAGATCACTACCAGAAGGGACCGAATGGTCATTGGATTTTGTGGGTGATGGTGGTTTTCTGCATGGTATTACAGGTTTCATAATGATCAGACACACACACACACAAACATGCAAATGATAGGTTGATTTTAAAAATTCTTTAAAAAAATGCCATTTTTCCTTTTTACAAAAAGTGAAAATGATGCGAGGAAGACAAGACAAGAGTTTTAACAAAAACACTTTTTTATTCATTGATATTTTCAAATTGCAAAGTGGCCCATACAAAATGATTCACTGGCTTTGGGCAAGACCAAGAATTTTTCAAAGAAATAAAAAGCTAACAAGCAAAATGCATTACTCTAAAGGTAAAATGACAAGTATTTCCACTGTCTCCCAGTTGCGCAAAGTTGTTCCGCCTTACACCACTAGGCTGTCGAGATCACTTTCTTCTTCTTCATCAATAACGACATTCACTTGGACTTCGCCACTTATGAATATTTCTTTCAGGGTCTTTCGCCTCAGGGTGCCCTCGTCAGGTGTGTCTTCCAGAGTTGGTTTGTATCCTAACCCTTGCCTGTCGTTCTTGGCACGAGCATGCACTTCTATGATCTCTCCCCATCTGAGTGGGAGTCCTTCCTTCATAGACTCCTTTATGCTTTTCAAGGAGGCAAAAGATGGGCCATAAACCACAGAAGATTCATCAACTAGCACAACATGAGCAATTTCCAATGCTTGGAATGTTGTTTCAAGAGCATCCTCACCGGCTTTAATGTATCAGAAGGAGGACAAATTGCTCACCATAAGATCCTCCTCTCCATGTATTATGACGACTTGGTCATTGGTAAAAAATTTCATTTTCTGATGTAACATAGACGTGACAACGCCTGATGTATGTATCCACGACCTCCTCAATAGACAACTATACGCGGGATTTATATCCATCACCTGGAAGGTGATTTTGAAGACCTAGGGTCCTACAAAGATTGGCAAATCAACTTCTCCTATTAAGGTTCTTCTTAATCCATCAAAGGCTTTTAAAATTAAAGAGGTGGGCCTCATCTCAGCTCCTTTGTAGGCCAGTTTTGCCAATGTTCTTTTGGGCATCACGTTGAGTGCAGACCAAATATCGACGAGCACCCTGGCGAGTGTGTCTTCCTCACACTTAACGGATACATGCAAAGCACGATTGTGCTTGCGTTTCTCAGCGTTCGGGTCATTATCATCGAAGCTTAGTGTGTTACAAGCTGTGATATTTGCAACCATAAAGTCAAATTGCCCCACGGT
Organism: Lathyrus sativus; assembly: GCA_963859935.3. NCBI lineage: Eukaryota > Viridiplantae > Streptophyta > Magnoliopsida > Fabales > Fabaceae > Lathyrus > Lathyrus sativus. Next base: position 925,455,038 of record OZ012735.1, read on the forward strand.
GATATCCTTCGTTACGTGAGCCTGTATGAGTATCTTCAGTAAAGCAGTTCACGTACAAATTCTGCATAACGTCCACTTCCCAGAACGTGCAACAGAAACCCAAAACAGAAGCACGACTCCCTGGATTTTCTGACCCTCAATTGCACTTCCAAAAGCAGTTCACGTACAAATCATTCACTGTAAAAGGAGAGCTTGGGGACTGAAATAAGGGAGCCGCATTGAAGACCACGAAGTGCTGCCGGATTTACTACAGAGATATTTTTCTTGTTTTTTTCCCTTTCTGCTTTGTTTCCTTTCCTTTGTTTCCTTTCCAGAATTCACTTGTAATTTTCGTTCTTTAATTTTTTGTACAATTAATCGTCACCAGAGTAATCCTGCCGACATTGTGGAGGATTATCCAAGTGCCGAACCAGAATTGTTTACAGGTTCCGTTATTATTAATTAATTCTATTTAGCTTTAATATGTATGTTTACAAGTTCTACTACTTTAATTTAATTATGCATGCTTTAAACTTCATGTCTAGATAAACCGCGTCGATCGGTATGTAATGAACTAGTAGAATGAGGTTCGATAATAACCGGCGTAATTTTCCTTTTTCAAACTTGTTTCTGGCTCTAGTTTTTAAATCAAATTTGTTAAATTAAACTTCGTCGCGACAACGAGAGTTTATTTAAAGTAATCTCGCCACGACAGTGGGAGATTCACTAAGGTATGAACCAAAATGCGAAAGCTGAGGTTAGGACCAGATAGTAAAAACTAGGCATTTATAGCGAAAGCACTTTAAAAGAGATTAGAACTCAATGGTTTTCAAAAATCAGTTTTAACCCCAAACCGAATAGCGAAAGCATACGTTCCGCCTTAGGGTTGCGACTAGCGTCAACAACCATCGTGAGACAAAGGTCTTTAAACCGTTATTTTCTTCTGAAAACCATTTTGAAACTATTAAATTGCGCCGGTAACTTATCGAGTCCTCAAAGCACTAAGTCATTGCATATCGATTCCCGCATTAATATTCTAAGAAACCTTTTAGCATTTCTTTAGTTTAGCCTTTACTTTTGCATATTTTCCCTAAAAAAACCATATACGACCTAGCTAAACACAGTAATGTCTGAGAACGCTAGATTGATTACGAGTCCCTGTGGGATCGATATCTTTATTACTATGCGATACACTGTGCACTTGCAGTTAATTCGATTAGACTCGGAAAGTCGCGATCAGATTTGCCAAATACACAAGATTCACAAAACTCCAACTTTTCGACTTTGTCATCTCCTAGCAGGTTCTGCTTCCTCAATTCGACCAGACCTCTTTCGCTGACATGGCCCAATCTCATGTGCCATAATTCTGTCTTCGACACAGGTTTCATGGATGCAACATTTGTCGAACCACTTACAACCTCAGCCTCAAAGGTATACAAACCTTGTTTCTTCACGCCTCTCAAGACTTCCTTTGACCCATTCAAGACTCTTAGGATACTTTTCTCTCCTTGAAAAACGTATCCCTTTCTGTCGAATTCACCAAGAGAAATCAAATTTCTCTTCAAGTCAGGTACATACCTGACTTTAGTCAATAACCTTATTGACTCATCATGGAGCTTGAATCTCACAGATCAAATACCTGCAATTTTGCAAGATTTGTTGTTTCCCAGCAGCACAGATCCACCATCTTGATCACATAGCTCCTCAAACAATTCTCTGTTTGGAGTCATGTGCCAAGTGCAACCTGAATCCATAATCCACTCTTTTCTCGAGTCGCCACTTGAAACCACAAGAACATCAAATGAGTCGAAGTCATCTTGAACAATGGTTGCGTTTCCATTATCTCCATGATCTTTCAGGCGTTAAGGGCACACCTTTCTTGTGTGACCCTCCTTCTTATAGTGATAACATCGAATATCAGATGTTTCGCCACTATAAGATTTACGTTGACTTTTACCTTTCTTCTTGTCGAACTTACCATCCTTTCGCAAGAATTTTCCCTTAACGGCCAAACCTTCGCCCGTCGTCGAACGTTTATGCTCCTTTCGTTTGTTTAAGTCCTTAGAATACAAGGATGATTGAACTTCTTCAAAGGTTAGGGACTCTCTTTCATACAAAAGAGTTTCTTTGAAGTGAGTATGTGTTATGGGCAAAGCATACAACAGCAACAATGCTTGATCTTCATCATCGATCTTCACATTAATATTTTCAAGATCAAGAATCAGCTTGTTGAACATATCCAGCTGCTCAGCCAATACTTTGTCTTTACTCATCTCGAATGAATACAAAGCTTGCTTCAGGTAGAGTCGATTCACCAGAGATTTGGTCATGTACAAACTTTCAAGTTTCACCCATAATCCTGAAGCTGTAATCTCCTTTGATACCTGTCGAAGAACCTTATCACCAAGGCTCAACAATATTATGTTGTGAGTTTTCTCAATCACGCCTGTCTTTTCTTTTGTCGTTAAAGCAACGTCCATGGTTGCCTTTCCCTTCAACGCTTCCAAACAACCCTGCTAAACCAGTAGGGCTTTCATCTTCAAGCACCACACACCGAAGTTGTTCACTCCGGTGAACTTTTCGATCTTATACTTTGTTGAAGGCATCTTCTCCACGCTCACCGCATCAATTTGTTGTGAATCAGATGTCTTGAAACAAAGTATAAACGGTTTCTTAATGATCAATAAACACACAAGAGTTAGAGTTAACAAAGAAAACATGGTAAAACAACAAGGAACAACAAGGATTGATTATAAACCGTTATTCTTTCATTTCTCTTAGAACAAGATTACAAGTATACAAGAATAACAAAATAACCTCTCTCACTTGAAATTAGGATTTTATCTTCCTATTTTTCCTTATGCCAGGATTGAGAAACTAGCATCCTATTTATAAGAAAAATAGCACACTAACCTAATGGATTTTTTAAACAATTATCCATTACAAGCTAACTTAGGGTACAAGCTAACTTAAACACTTGGCCTTACAAGCAATGCCCAATTCAATATGCTAACAACCTAGCAATATTGACTAATGCATGTTGTAACAAACTTCGACTACAACACGCATTATCTTTGACAACAACATGCAAACAGACTTCGACCTCATTCTTAATTCCTGTCGAACTAGAAGCTACCCTTCAACCATACTAAAATTCGATCCAACATCTCACATGCTTCCTAAAATTCATCCGGACACTAAGCCAACACAAGCTATCGAGTCCAAAATAAATTTACCGACAACACAAATAAACTCGATTGTTGCAGCCTTTCAAAAATATAATTTCTTCTGGTACAATAAAACCACCAGAAGGAACCACTGAGAACCACCCATAATTACCTCTTCAAAAGGACATATTAGAAAGATGCCTCCTTACAAACTTCACTGACTCAGACCTATTTTTCCCAACCTAAAATACATACATGGAGAGACACGCCTGGAGAAAGAAAGAGCTAATACCACCAAGAAAAAAGATGAAACCACCATTGCAGTTTGAAACCAACCGCCGCCATGAAACGACATGGAATACTTCAAGCATAAATTGTTAGAAATTTGAGTATGATAATTCTGGATAACTTCGAGGAATCGTGTTCGTACACTTTTCGAACAAAGTATTTCGACCCTATTATTTGCCTTGGTTCACGAAATCTTTGTGGGGATAATTCTTGAAGAACAACCTGCTTCTGGCAATAGAGAACAGATCAGGAATGTAGAGAGAAAGTATGGTTTTTTTTTTTGTATATTAAAACTGAGGCCAAATGACTCCTTATATAGGAGATTAATAACATAAATTGAAAAGACACAATTGTTCAAAAATTTCGAACGGGTTCAACTATTCAAAAACTGTTCAAAAAATTTTCGAACGGGGCGCTGCCCCGCACCCTACCCGCTGACCTGACAGCGGGACCCCAGCCAGGGGCTCTGCCCGTCTGCGATGTTCTATAAATATTTTAAATTTCGGTTTAAATTCTTCTAAAATTTTCTTTTAAACAATAATTATTATAAAATTTTTGGTCCTTGATTTTGATCTCGGTCGTTTATTTACTCTAATAAAAATTGACGTATGTTACGTCACTGAAAGACAACGCTACAAGAAAACTAGACAAATGGCAGGGGTTTAAAATTCCTTTTAAATAACGAAACACAATTGAAAAAATGTGACATTGTATAAGCTTATAAATGGAAAGGTGAAACTTTTACATGAATTGTTGTCGACCGGTAATGGAAAGGTTTTTTAAATTCTCACCATGAATTTAGAATTTAAATTTTTTTAAATATGAATGGAAAAGTTCTTTGTATTCTCACCATAGATTTCTCTTTTTGATTGTCTTTATTCACATATGAACATCAACTATTCGACGAAATGCCTCAAAGTAATGAAGTTTCATGGGGCACCATGATATCATGTTATAGCCATTTGAAATGCCTCAAAGGAATGAAGGTAGTTTTGTTCATGATACATTATGAGATCTATTTGAAGTTGCAGAATGAACAATCATAGAATAAGTATTATAATCATTGTGCCAAAGAAAGTAAAATTAATCAACATATATTGTGATCAATAAGTTCTACATGTTGTGATCAAAAACTAAAAGTAATCACATAATAAAATAATCGTATAAGCTTGCAAAAGCTCCTTTAATTAAGTTATTAGAATTTATTAATAGTTGTATAATATTCTCTTTATCCTAAATTATAAGTCATTTTTAATGTAATATAATTACACTTTCTCCAATACACCTTTAAGTATATATTATTATTTATTCATTTAATTTTTTTAATTTTTCTCTCTTGTGTAATTATGAAAGACATTACTGTAAAGTAATATATAATTTGTCTTTTTTATAAAATAATAGTTAAATTTTTTAACCAATGTAAAATATCCAAAACCTTATAATTTAGAAAGGAATTAATAATTGATATGTATTTATACTTGTATAATCTTAAATGGGCCACTGTTCAACACATTAATAACCCAATAAACAAATCATCCATGATGAAAATAAACACATTATTACTAATTGTAAGTACATCCCTCAAAGGGCGATCATTAGCGATGATATTCTGGAATATATCAACGATTTGGTTGTGTTTTAAAGAGTTCTAATTCTAAATACATCTCTCAAAAGCTAACCTTTAGCTAAGACAAGAAAATGTTAAAGCAAATTTAATGATGCAGCAGAGACATAGTTGCTATAATATTCCTCTGGTTGCTTGATCTCGTTGTTCTAAAGGTAGGACTAAAATATTGGGTTTGAGATTCCTTCCTACGTGGAGAAAGACCCAAATATGATTAGTTTATTTGTCTCACTTATTTAAATAGAGAGGATCAATTTAGAGTTAAGAGAAATAGAGAAAAAATAAAGATTTAAAAGAGAAAAAAGAGGAGAGAAACTCATTCTTGTCTTTTTACAATCAGTTTCACTAAATCAAAGATTTCCTCTTCGTTAACCGTTGGATCGAGCTCAAATTTGGTGGACAGGTTCGTAATACATATATATAATTTTTGACCGTTGAGAATATTAATACAACGTCTGAGGTGAAAGTTATTTGCTTCGCATCGAAGTTACAAATTTGAAAAGAATTTTTAGCTTTTTTATTCTTATTTGTAAGTTAGTTTATTTTGTAATTTGCGGTTGTTATATTGAGTGGTTTTCCGCGTTATTATGTCTTAATTTCTTATCACAAAAATGACTGCTATTATGATGTTTTGTGTGGACGTGATAGTGTGGTGCAGTTCGGTGTTAAAGTTTTGAAATATCTTTATATTAAATTTGTATACATCATAATCAAGGGTATTTTATTGTGGTGTATTGACTAGCATAACTCCATGATTATGTTATGTATTGAGTAGCATAACTCCATGATTATGATACTGATGAGTATTTTTGGAACAACATCAAAATATGTATTTGTATGGTTCTGTTTTATGATTTTATGATGATGCAATGTTATTCTTTATTTTTGTTTAATGTGCTAGGTATGAAAACACAAGCTGGCTCATTTCAGTGATAATGGGCAACATTATTAAAATTCAGTTTGTAATATCTATCATAATTGGCAACACGATTGTCAAAATTAAACATCCTCTCTCCATTTAAAATAATTCCTTGCAAGAAAATATTTTTACAAGAAAATATTTTTACAGAAAAAACACATAAACCTATGATAAATCTATTGTTATACCTTCATGTTATTATTTTGGATTAATGATTTATATAACTATTAAACTTATAATTAAAATTCGGATAAAATGAAAGTTGCATGGAGAATGAAATGAATGCGAACAGTGGAGTAATAATAATTCAAAAATTAAATTATTATTAAATTTAATAATTTACTTTTAACAAAAGTTTTGGTACAAATAGTGGAGTAATAATAATAGAAAAAATTAAATTATTATTAAAATTTAATAATTTACTTTTAACAAAAGTTTTGGTGCAAATTTCCGGTTATGTTTCCCACAATACATATATTATTGCGACAGAATGTTTACATAGTTGTTTTAAAAATTTGTAAAAAAAAAAACCTAACTTTGTCTTTGCTATGTCTTGATTATTGTGATCATACAAAAGTATGCCAAATTGTCTAATACTCTATGGTTAATTGAAAAAAAAAATCACTTTCATATATGCATAGTCAGAATTGAATTTGTGAAAGTAATTTTTAATTCAAAAAATCTGATGAGAATCGGAAGCAATAATAAAATTATAAAAGATTGACTTGTATTTAAATCTTTCTTTAATTAGTATTAGTATTGAACTTAAACTATTTTTTATTTTATTTTATTAATTGTATTTTTAGATATTTAAGTGTAACCTTTGCAATTTTGTCTATTTTTTTGTTATGTTTATTTTAATTGACATGAAGTAATATTAGATGTACCAAATAAACATCTGTTAATAAAAATTAATGTTAAAAATTAAAATTATGAACAAAAAGTTTATAAAAACTATTATTTGAAACAAAATTTTAAAGAGACAAAAATTAAAATTTAGAATATTTATAAGGATAAAAATTATTGTTTAAAGAAAAATTTTAAAGAGAAAAAAATTAAAGTTTAAAATATTATAGAGACTAAATTTATTTGATTATATATATATATACACTTGTGTTTTTTCCGTTTAATTTTAAAATTATGTTCTATTTTATTTATATGAACTCATAAGGTATAAGATAGATTCACCTACCACAATTAAATAGCTAATAATCCACCTTTTATTTAAACAATGTTCTCAATTTTTACCCTCACTGTCAAATATTTCTATCCTCTCTTCAAACCAAATTGTTAAGAAAAACAGTTTTTTATTATAAAAAAAAACATGCACCTTAAAATATATTAAGAAAATTACCAACTCAATAGTGTGTTTCATTTTAGACAAACTCCAAATATTGGTGTATAATTCTAGAGAATAACTATAACCAATTTAGAGAAAAAATATATACTATTAATTAATACATCTCTAACCACACTTTCTTTATTAGTAGATGAAATTCATCCGGATAACACCTCTTTGAAAATGAAATTTGCATGATTTAATGATAGTAGATAAAATCTATGTTCAATTTCTTAAATAATTTTCGAATGATTCTTAATTTAAAATACATTTCTTATGATCATAACCAACTTTAAGAAAATTATGAATTTGAGGATATCATGAGTAGTTAAGAACTTCATGAAAAACACCAACAACTAAAATGCATTTTAGTTTTCTTCTTAATACATTATAATGAAAATAGTATTAGAAGTTGTTACTCTATTAAATCTGCTAGTTTTAGCTCTGATATTTTAGACGCCCAAGTAATAATTAACGAAATAAAATATTCACACGTAAGTGCCACAACATACAATATATTTTGAGCATTTGAATGACAGGGCAATGGAAGAACAAATATTTTTTTAGCTAGGATTTCATTGATTACTGAGTACAAGAGTATTCGAACCCTATGATTTTATGAAAAATTATCGGTTGGATTTTGAAATGTCTATGATGGTTATTCATCTTCATGCTGTCAATTTGATGTGTCAAATAAAATCCTTTATTGTTTCGGATCTTTCAAATACTTCAAATGACAACTAACCAAACTTCTCTTGATAAAATGTATCACTCTAAGATTTGAAGTACAATAAAGAGGAGAAATTTTACTATGATGGCATGACACTTAGCTCATAATTATCTTCTTCCGAGTTATTGATTAGATCATAATCAAGATCACTAACACTAATTTACAATTCATCAAAAGTATAACTCTATCATAACCAACACCCTTTTACCCGGTGTATCCTCTTGAGACCGATCAGTTTTTCTACAAACATTATTCATTCATGATTCAAATCACATGTATTATCACTTAAACCAAACACATTTTTGAAAAGTAGAATTTACTTCAGTTTGTGTAATTTGAATCATAACACTTGTTGCACCCCAAAATTTGCCCTCTTTCAAGGTTTGACTCATTTTTTCATTTCTGTCAAATTCAATGGCATAAGGGAGGCCCATCATTCCAAATTCAAGGCTCGTGAATTTGAGGCTATATTCAAGAATATTACAAAGAAAAATTTCATGACATTTGCAAGAATGTCACATTTGTTACAAAATCCAAACTCTTGGTAATACTTAGGAAATTAGGCTATTTCTAGTCTTAATTCAAGATTCTAAATAACTTCATGCCATGGTATCCCCCATACTCCATCAAGTCCACATGGTCCTCTCTGTGTTTACAAACATGAAAGGAAATTATTTAAGAGTTAATTCAATGTTGGAATATCTCAAGATCAATACCATGCATGTTCAACCATGAGCAATTTAAATATGGTCCAAAACAGCCCCATGCAAGAAGTGGCAATGTGTATCATATTACAAAATCATTTTATGTCACAAAACCAAGGCTATAAGATTATGTTGATACATCTACACATCAAAAATCAGAATTTGAAAATGATGTCCAAAAGGTAGTGTTATTGGTTACATGTGTGTGTCCAAGCATAAGCCAACCAATGGATACAAGGATGAAGGGCAAGGTAGAGTGCTGCAAAAAAATACAGCAAAACAGGTCTAGAAATGGAAAGATGTGGGGCTGCACCAAGAAAGAGGTGATAAGTACTCCCAAAAATGGAAACTTTGAAGATTGAAAGTTGTGCAAGAGCTATGTTTTTGGTACAGCAGAAAATGCAGCAAAAAACATACTAGAAATGGAAGGAAAGTGGGGCTGCACCAAAAGGTGGTAAAAGATATTGCCAAGAATGGAAATTCTGAAAATGGAGAAGTGTGCAAGAGCTGTAGTTTTGGTACAGCAGAAAATGCAGCAGAAAAAGTGAGATAAGGAGGCTTGGAGGCTGCACAAAAAGATCATTCACAACAGATTGAGATAGAGAGATTGAGAAAAAAAGAGTAAGAGAGAAAACCAGAAAAAATAGAGAGAGCAAAAAACCAGCAAAAAGTGAAGAGAGTAAAAGAGAAACACAAGGGAGCCATTGAGGAGAGTCATCAAAGCATAGAGTGAAGAGAAGTGAACACCTAACCAAAATCAGTGGAGGCTTTGCAAGGAGGGTAACAACTCTTGGGTATCCATTTCTTCAAACTCTTTTTTTCTTTTACATTGTGCATTTATCATTTGTTCTCTTTGTTTGAGTGTTGTTGTGTTGTGTATATCGTGTAAGAACCTAAAAGGGACCAAGAAACCCTTTTGAAAGAACCAAAAAAAGAAGCAAAAAAACAAGAGAAAAGTTTGGATTTTTCACCTGGAACCCTGACACGGGCCGTGTCACACAACACGGGCACCCGTGTTGTACCTCTGTTTGAGATTTTAACTTGTTTTTGGCCCAGACCTTGCGGGCCGTGTCATACAACACGGCCACCCGTGTCACACAACACGGCCACCCGTGTCATGCCGCTGTTTGCCTCAAAAAAACCCTAAGTTTCCTGGAACTGTGACATGGGCCGTGTCACACAACACGGCCGCCCGTGTCAGACCCCTGTTTTTCACGTTTTTTCGACTTTTTTACCTCAAAAATTTTTTCTCAAGGAGTTCGCCTTCGTGCCGTTGGTTTTGTGTTTCGTTTTTTTAGCCGATTAACCCGTTGTGTTTGGTATGCTTTTTGTACATATTTATTGTTGGTCATTGTTTTTACCTTTGGTTCTAAAAAACTATTTTCAAGAAAATAAACGCTCGATTCTCATCGAGCCATTTTTGACCTTGTAATCCGATTGCCTTGTGCGTCGCCATCGACCTTGCTCGCTTCACCTCAAGTCTTTTTAAGCAATTAAACCCTTGAACCAACGTCAAGCGAATTTTCTCAAATAATGGTTAAACCAACTCACCATATTTAAAAAGAGAATGAAGTTCTCTTTGTATTGAACTAAAGAGAGAGGATTAAGTGTAGACTTCTTCCTCTCCGAGTATCGAGATGCTCACTATAGTGTGTGTGGTTTTGATACTCGTCTTTCAATATGAAGACGCTATGCTCGCCACACCCTTTCATAACAAAAATGTTGAGATAAAGAATTGGGTACTACCCGTAGGGGTTACTATCCGAGGACCTATCTCGCGCCTAAAAAAAAACAATTCAACAAATCAAATGTGACATCTTGCCTCGCATGGAGAAAACTTATCTTTCGAAAAGGATATGATACGTCCGTTCTACCGCAAACAGGTAACGCCTAAGTCTCCAACGAGCGAGCAGCAATACACCTAACTGCTAGAATGCGTACGATAGCATCATCCATAAAAACATCAACAAATCGTAGGCCGAACTACGGCTGCTCTGATTCTTTACTTCGTTCAAGTAAAGATACGTAGGCACAAGGGCCACAATCCTTGCCGAGCACAATCCCTTATATCAGTAGTTTCCCGAACTACGTCGACTCTGATTCTCTCATATCCGTTGAGAATACGTAGGCCTAGGACCGCGAAGTCCTACCGAGTCCGTTCTTTCCCTTCTTCCCCCCGTTACCTTTCTTTCCCCGTTTCTAAACCCTTTTTCACTATCCCGTGGAACACTTTTATAACATAATATTTAAGCAAATAAATTCAAATAGCGACAAACAAATGGTTCCCATCGAGTACGATGGATGCGAGGGGTGCTAATACCTTCCCCTCGCATAACCGGCTTCCGAACCCGTTCTTGGTCACGAGACCATCTTATCCGTTCTTTTCTTAAGGTTTTCTCGATATTTTCCTTTCCCCTCATGGGATAAATAAAGTTCGGTGGCGACTCTTCTGTCCTTTTCCTTTTCGCCTTCCCCGTCGTTGCGCGTATTTTTTCAAGTAGCGACAGCTGGCGACTCTGCTGGGGATTCCTAGCAAGCCAAACCTAGTTTGTTTGTTGCATTTGTGCTTTTTTTGCTTTTATGTTTTATTTTATTTTATTATTGTGTTTCTTTCTAACCAGTTGGGTTTATTGGGATGGTTTGTGAGGATAAAGCTTTCTACCCGAGCTTTCGAGTATACACTAAGATTAGGAGGTGGTTTCTTTCTGATTTGCGAGACGTAGGACTCGTTGAGTTGGATCGAATTCCACTGCTCAGATGAGACCCCGTTGGAAAGATTATGTCCTACGTGTAGTCGTAACGGTGTTTTATTTCCGACGTGGGATTTCGTGATTCTGAGGACCTCTTGTAGAACCTTATTCCAAAAGGTTACTAAAACATAACTCTATGTTCATCCTTTTGAAGGGATTACCGTCTTAGGAGTAGTCTTTATGATGGAAAACTTTTGAGGGTTAGTGCATGGGACTTTGTTTAAAAGACTTTTGGGATGCCTTCTTATAAACCAATAGATTGCCCACACGTGGTGAGAGATATTTTGTTACAATACCCTGCAGGATCCGTGACTTTGATCCATGTGTTTCCATTCTCATATGCATCCATGAAGCATTGCATTTCATAGCATTGTTGCATATCAAGGGACTGTGATTATCATAGGTATTAAAGAACAAGATGAATGATCAAAGGAAAAGAAGTACAAATTCCTTAAAGTTCAGAGAACCGAAGTTGGGTCCAATCCAAGATCTTTTGATTGATGTGCCAAAAGCTATCAAAATCAACTCTCAAGGAAAATATGGGAAATTGCTTGACCTTCTCCATTCTGGGGTCGATACATGGGCTTTGTTCGCTATGGTTCAATTTTATGATACGCCTCTCAGATGCTTCACCTTTCAAGATTATCAGTTGGCTCCTACTCTTGAAGAATATTCCCACCTTTTGAATATCAAGATTAAGGATCAACCTATTTACACCGGCCTAGAAGAAGAGCCAAAGTCTTCTGTCATTGCTCTCGCTCTCCGTATGACCGAGGAAGAGGTTAAAAATGGTCTAACCAATAAGGGAGGTACTCAAGGCTTTCCTTTGAGGTTTTTGCTAGATAAAGCCGATCAGTACAAGACAAATGGGGATTGGGAAAGTTTTGGTATTGTCGTTGCTCTAATGATTTATGGGATTGTCCTCTTTCCAAATGTGGACAATTTCATAGACATCACTGCTATCATTCTCTTCATGCAAAAAACTCCTATCCCTGCCCTTCTCGCTGATGTTTACCACTCCATTCATTGGAGAAGTGAAAAGAAGACAGGAGTGGTCCAATGCTGTTCTCATCTACTGTTCAAATGGTATGCTTCCCACCTGCCGAAGAAAGGGATGTTTGTGGAAAACAAGAAGAAACTGAAATGGTCTCAATGCATCATGTCTCTAGAGGCCAGTGATATTGCTTGGTACTCTCATGAGTATTACGACGTGGAGATCATCTTTAGTTGTGGGAATTTCGGTAATGTACCTCTAATCAGTAGGGCTGGATGCATCAACTACAACCCCGTCATGGCGTTGCGTCAGTTAGGCTATGCTATGGAAGATGAGCCCGAAGTAGAGAAGGTTCAGAGTTTCTTTTTGCTAGCCACAACAGATGATCCTGCTTTAGTCAGGAATATTGTTAAAGCGTGGGCCAAGGTTCATACGAGGGGGAGGAAAGAGTTAAAGGCAAAGAACTGTGTGGCTAAGGAGCCCTACAACCGATGGTTGCAAGCTAGAGTGGCCGAAAGTTTGCTTCCATTTCCCTCCGAACCATCCATGCGAGAAGAACTTCCTGCTCCCACTCATGTATCCATGGAGGAGTATGAGAAACTAAAGCTAGTGATAGAAAGGTTGACAAAGGAAAATCAAGACCTTCAGGCTGAGGTTCACCAAGCAGGAGTGGAGAAAGGCCAATATAAGAGGAAAGTGGAGTTCGAACAAGACCAAGCGACTGAGAGTAGCAAGAAGCTGAAGCTAGAAGCAGATCTGAGGGTCAGGTATCAAGAAGGTTATGAAGGAGCTGATGCATCAGTAAAAGCCGTCCAACAACGTTTAAAGGAAACCAAGGCCTCTTGTGATAAAGCGTGGAGATTCTTCGAGTTAGCCTCTGCTGAAAAAAAGAAGACAAGGGAGGAACTTGAGGCCGATATTGATGTCCTAGAAAAGGAGTTGAGGGGTGCCTTAATTCTAGCCGAAAGCGAGAGACAACTCAAAGAAGAAGCATTGAGAGCTTCATATGTCACCTCTGATGTATGGCACAACAAATGCTCAGAATTGGAGACCGCTCAGTAAACAGCCACCCTGTGGAAAGATCGTTTCGAGGCCCTGCAGAGGAATAGTTCACTATGGTTGAAGAAGGAAGCTCAGCTCAACGAACTTTTGGATACGTATGAGGATTATCTTCGTTATTACCAGCCGACCCTAGACATGTGTCGCGCTAGGTATAACAATCTAGTGGAGCATTGCAACCTTATGATCCGTGATATCCCATGGAGGTTGGAAAGCGCAATTCAAGACTTGGAATGAAATGATATTCCTCCTTCCATCCATCACTTTATCCGGCTCTGCGACTAAATGGTTAGAAGATTCATGTCCGAGACAAAAAAGCTTGAAGAACGTCTTCGGAAGAAAGATTTTTAGTTCATTCAGTATTTTCTTGTAGCATAAGTTTTTATTTTGCAGCTTATCGAACAATCAGTTGTATTGAATCTTCCCTCAAAATTAATGAAAGTTTGCTTTTTGGCTTAAATTGTGCATTCCTTACTATTCATTTATAGTTCCATAACACCATTGATAATCATAAATCTTGAAAGTCCCTTGAACAGCATTCGAGCATTGCATATACCCATGCATCATTTTTGCATTCCCTGAAACCCGACCTCATACCGCTTGCCATTTCAGAAGGAAAGAAAGAGAAAGAGCAAGCTGACTTCTCAACGTTCACACAACACAAGAGGGAACCAACGAAGAGTCATGGATCAAGTACAACAAGAGTTGCAGGAGTTTAGGGAAAAGATGACGCAATTCATGGAAACAATGCAAGGGGTAGCCAATGGGCAGGAACAGTTGAGAACTCTGGTTCAACCATTGATAGCTCGAGTGGATGGCAGTGGTGTTTTGCATGGAGGAACTACTGTTGTTCCTCTTCCGGCTAATGGTAGCACTTCGCAGGACAATGGTTGTCCAACTGTAGTCAATATTCCGGGTGGAGAAAACCAAGATGGAATTCCCATCCCAGTTGCGGCGGGCGCCGTGCCTGTTAACAATGGTCCTCAGTGGAACCAAGATGAGCAAGATGACGTCTTTTCCATGGGAGACCTTGGGGCAGGATTACGATCTGACGCTAATAGAAGGTTCGATGCAATCGAAGAAAAGATGAGGAGCATTCTTGAAGGCCAGAATACTATGGGTCTTGACATGTCCAATCTGGGATTGATTCCGGGACTTAGGATTCCTCCAAAGTTCAAAGTGCCAGATTTCGATAAATACAAAGGAACAACATGTCCAAGGGTGCATCTTCGCTCCTATTTCCGAAGAATGTCTGCATACTCCGATGATGAGAAGTTGCTGATGCACTTCTTTCAAGATAGCTTGTCAGGTCCATCTTTAGAATGGTATATGGGACTGGAGCCGGTCCATATCAGAAGTTGGAAGGATTTGGCAGAAGCTTTTGTCAAACACTACCAGTATAACAGTGACCTAGCACCGAATCGTGTACAGTTACAGAACCTATCGCAAAGGAACAATGAAGGATTCAAGGAGTACGCCCAGAGGTGGCGCGAGTTGGCTGCGAGGGTTCAACCTCCAATGGTGGAGAGATAACTCATCGACTTGTTTGTAGCTACACTATCTGGTGTGTATTATGAGAAATTGATAGGCAACATGTCTGGAAGTTTCTCAGACCTGATCATCACAGGCGAGAGAGTAGAAAATGGGATTAAATTGGGTAAAATACAAGCTGGAGAAGGGACCTCATCTGGAGGTGGAAGAAAGAACTTCGGTATTAAAAGAAAGGAGAATGAGACAAATGCAATATCAGGTTTTAAGAATCAAAATTGGAACCAGAATTAGAATCAGTATCGCCCACGACCGTACTATCAACAACAACCACAAGTAGCTAGTATTGCCATCCCGGCAGTACAGCCTCAGCAACAACCACGTCAACAACAACGACAACAACCACAACAACAGAATTACGCGCCAAGACCATATCAAGACCGAAGAAGGATGGTAGATAGGCACTTTGACGCACCACCAATGCCTTACTCTCAGCTACTACAACACTTATTGCAATTGCAGTTGGTCCAGAAAAGGACGATGGCCCCTCTTAATGGCTCACCACCACCCGGGTATGACGCCAATGCTAGGTGTGACTTCCACTCTGGCGCTCCCGACCATCATATTGATAATTGCAAAGCCTTCAAGAACAAGGTACAAGACCTTGTTGATAGTAGGGCCATTAATTTCAACCATGATGCGCCGAATGTTGATCAGAACCCTATGCCAAATCATGGAGCAGGTAGAGTAAATGCTATTGTTGAAGGGGAGGATTTAGATCTGGTATATGATGTTGAAGAATTGAAGACTCCTTTAAGTTTTGTAAAATGCAAGTCGTTAGAAGGTGGGGTGTTTCCCGGGTGTGAAAATTGTGCCGCCCATCCTGAAGGGTGTGAGAGTTTGAAGAGTTATATACAGTGTATGATAAACAAAGGTGTTCTGCAGTTTGACAAGATCTGTGAGAAAAAGAATGAGAAGATAGTCAGTAAGAAAGAGGATGAGGTGGCCACCATCTCTATCCCTTACAAAACAATCACTATTTCTGCGCCGCCAGCGCGACCTACCATCATCTTTACGAAGGCAGGACCTATACCTTATGAAAACTCCAAGGCGATCCCTTGGAACTATGGAGCGGAAGTCTACTACAATGGACAGAAGCAGGAATTAAAAAGCTTGCCTTTGGACTCAATTGACAACTTGGTGGGAACCGGGGGAATGACTCGGAGTGGAAGGATATTTGCACCTCCCGAAGTAAGTGCAGAAAGAGCTGATAAAGGTAAAGGGAAGGTAGTAGCGGAGGAAAGCTCTCAGGCTGGAGAAAAAGAAATTGTGCTGAAAGACGCAGAAGAGTTCATGCGCCTAATAAGAAAGAGCGACTATAAGATTGTGGATCATCTACAACAGACGCCTTCAAAAATTTCTATCTTGTCGTTGTTGTTATGTTCCGAGGCTCATAGGAATGCCTTGCTCAGAGTCTTGGATAACGCTTATGTGCCACAAGAAATATCCGTCAATCAGTTGGAAGGAGTAGTGGCCCATGTCAATGTAGGGAATGGTTTGGGATTCACTGACCGTGATTTGACATCGAAAGGAAGGAATCATAACTTGGCTCTGCATATCTCTATGGAATGTAGAGGTGTTGTTTTGTCTCATGTGTTGGTAGACACTGGGTCGTCGTTAAATGTGCTACCCAAGAAAGCCCTCATGAAGCTAGACACTCGAGGGATAATATGTACGCCAAGCGATATGGTGGTCAGAGCTTTTGATGGGACAAGGAGGTCCGTGTTTGGAGAACTAACCTTGCCAATTCAAGTCGGTCCTGGGGTTTTTGATGCGGTTTTCTATATAATGGATATCCAGCCGGCATATAGCTGTCTCTTGGGTCGGCCTTGGATACACTCAGCAGGAGCGGTGATGTCAACCCTACACCAGAAGCTGAAGTATATGGTGGGTGATAACATTGTGACTGTTTGTGGAGAGGAAGACATCATGGTAAGCCATCTGTCCTCATTCAAGTATGTGGAGGTCGATGGTGAAATTCACGAAACCCTGTGCCAAGCCTTTGAGACCGTCCAAATCAAAGAGAAAGCAACAGTTGAAGCCAAGGCGCCAGAAGTTGCTATGTCATCCTACAAGGAAGCCCAAGCTGTGATGAAGTCTGGATCAGCGAAAGGATGGGGGGAGGTGATAAGCGTCCCCAACAAACAAGACAAATTCGGATTAGGGTACAACCCATACGCATCTTCTTCAAGCGCTCCTCGCTACAAAGGACCTATTCAATTCACCAGTGGTGGGGTGGTGTTCGAAGAGATCAACGCCATATCTGACGAGGAAGGAGATAGTGACTGTGACATGGATGCATGGATCCAGCCATGCGTCCCCGGCCAAGGCTTGAAGAATTGGACCATGGAAGAAGTTATCACTGTGACTTATGAAGAGTAATTGTTTTGTTTTGGTTAATGTATTTCCATATGCTCTGCCCGGGGCATAATGGTCTTTATTTGTTGGGCCTTATCTTTTATGTGTGTGAACCACCCTTTTATCATTATCAATCAAAAAGCGTCTTTTCATTCAAAACTTTGTGATCCTTTTTTTTCTTATTTTTATTTACAACAATAAAATGGCAATGTGGTTTGTGTTTGTTTGTTTGCATATCATTTAAGCATAAAATCATCATCATTGCAGGTTGCACATTTCAGATACCACCGATTCAGACTCGTCTATGACTCGGTGTGACTTTGACAATCCGATCTTTCAAGCGGAAGGAGAGATTGACGAAAACGAAGACCTGCCTGAAGAGCTTGCCAGATTGTTAAAACAAGAGGAGAAGCTCATCCTGCCTCATCAGGAGGAAGTTGAAGTCGTCAACCTGGGAACAGAAGAGGATAAAAAGGAGGTCAGAGTAGGGGTTGCGCTGCAGAATGATATCAAGCAAAGATTGATTGAGTTACTCCAAGAGTATAAGGATGTCTTTGCTTGGTCATACGAAGATATGTCCGGACTCGACACAAATATTGTAGTTCATCGCCTGCCTTTGCGTGAAGAGTGTCCTCCTGTCAAATAGAAACTGAGAAGAACCAAGCCAGATATGGCAGTGAAGATCAAGGAAGAAGTCCAGAAGCAACTAGATGTTGGATTTCTTGTTGTGGCCAACTACCCTCCTTGGGTCGCTAACATCGTACCCGTGCCTAAGAAGGACGGCAAAGTCAGGATGTGTGTTGACTATAGGGACCTGAATAGAGCGAGCCCAAAAGATGATTTCCCGCTCCCCCATATTGACGTTCTCGTTGATAACACCACACAATACTCAGTGTTTTCCTTCATGGACGGTTTCTCCGGATATAACCAAATCAAGATGGCACCGGAGGACATGGAGAAGACGAATTTTATCACGCCTTGGGGGACGTTTTGTTATAAAGTAATGCCTTTTAGGTTGAAGAACGCAGGGGCAACTTATCAGCGAGCAATGGTCACTCTCTTTCACGATATGATTCATCATGAGATTGAGGTCTATGTCGATGATATGATTGCGAAATCCCAAACGGAGGAGGAGCACCTGGTGAATCTTCTAAAGTTGTTTGAGAGGTTGAGAAAGTTCAAATTGAGGTTGAACCCGAATAAGTGTACTTTCGGCGTACGGTTAGGAAAGCTATTGGGGTTCGTTGTCAGTGAGAAAGGTATTGAGGTCGATCCTGTGAAGATCAAGGAAATTCAAGAAATGCCAGCACCAAAGACCGAGAAGGAGGTTCGTGGTTTCTTAGGTAGATTGAACTACATCGCAAGGTTCATATCTCACCTCACAGCCACTTGTGAGCCATTGTTTAAGCTATTGAAAAAGGATCAGGCGGTTATCTGGAATGAGAATTGCCAGAGAGCGTTTGAGAAGATAAAAGAGTATCTACAAGAACCTCCAATACTGATACCTCCGGTGGCTGGAAGACCGTTGATAATGTACTTAACAGTTCTTGAGAATTCCATGGGTTGTGTTCTCGGTCAGCACGACGAGACTGGAAGAAAAGAGCATGCAATTTACTACTTGAGTAAGAAGTTCACAGACTGTGAATCCAGATACTCAATGTTGGAGAAAACTTGTTGCGCACTCGCTTGGGCCGCTAAACGCCTAAGACAGTATATGCTAAACCACACAACCATGTTAATTTCAAAGATGGATCCTATTAAGTACGTATTCGAAAAGCAAGCACTATCAGGAAGAATTGCTAGATGGCAGATGGTTCTGACAGAATATGACATCCAGTACGTGTCTCAGAAAGCTATTAAAGGTAGTGTCCTGTCAGAATATCTCGCAGAGCAACCAGTCGATGACTACCAGCCAATGAAGTTTGATTTTCCTGATGAGGACATTATGTATTTAAAGATGAAGGATTGTGATGAGCCGTTGCCAGACGAAGGTCCAGAGTTGGGTTTCCAGTGGAAATTAATCTTTGACGGTGCTGTTAACTCCTACGGTAGCGGGATTGGGGCAATCATTATAACTCCCCACGGCTCCCATATACCATTCACTGCAAGACTAACATTCCCATGCACCAACAATGAGGCTGAATATGAAGTGTGTATCATGGGTATCGAAGAAGCAATCGACTTGAGGATCAAGAACCTTGATATCTATGGAGATTCAGCTTTGGTGGTAAACCAGATCAAGGGAGAGTGGGAGACCCGCCAGCCTAATCTGATCCCTTACATGAATTACGCCAGAAGGTTGCTACCTTTCTTTGACCGAGTAGAGTTTCACCATGTACCGAGGGCAGAAAATCAGATGGCTGATGCCTTGGCTACATTGTCCTCGATGTACAAAGTAAACTTCTGGAATGATGCACCGAGAATTGTCATCTCACGCCTCGACAGGCCGGCTTTTGTTTTCGCAATAGAAGAAGCTTCTGATGGTAAACCGTGGTTTTATGACATCCAAAACTTTCTCAAGAACCAAGAATATCTGCCTGGGGCATCGACCCGAGATAAGAAGACCATGAGAAGATTATCTGGTAACTTCTATCTGAATCCAGACGGTGTACTCTATCGGAGAAACTTTGACTTGGTACTGCTAAGATGTGTGGACGAAAAAGAAGCAGGTTTGCTTATGGAAGAGGTCCACGAAGGTGCCTTTGGAACACATGCAGGTGGGCATGCCATGTCTCGAAAATTATTAAGGGCGGGCTATTATTGGTTAACTATGGAGTCGGATTGCTTCAAATACGCCAAGAAGTGCCATAAATGCCAGATTTATGCCGACAAGATTCATGTGCCGCCTTGTCCTTTGAATGTCATGTCATCCCCATGACCTTTCTCCATGTGGGGCATTGATATGATTGGAAAGATTGAGCCAACCGCATCCAATGGACATCGTTTCATCTTAGTAGCCATTGACTATTTCACCAAATGGGTCGAAGAAGCTTCTTACGCCAATGTCACGAAGCAAGTCGTAGCCCGGTTTATCAAAAGGGAGATCATCTGTCGATATGGAATACCCGAGAGGATCATTACTGATAATGGTTCTAATCTGAATAACAAGATGATGAAGGAACTGTGCCAGAATTTCAAAATCGAGCATCACAATTCTTCTCCCTATCGTCCGAAAATGAATGGCGTTGTGGAAGCAGCTAACAAGAACATTAAGAAGATAGTACAGAAGATGGTTGTGACTTATAAGGATTGGCACGAGATGTTTCCTTTTGCTTTGCATGGATATCACACTTCGGTGCGTACTTCAACTGGGGCAACTCACTTCTCGTTGGTATATGGCATGGAGGCTGTTCTGCCATTGGAGGTCGAGATCCCATCTTTGAGAGTTCTGGCTAACGTCAAGTTAGATGAAGCAGAATGGGTGAAGAACAGGTTGAATCAACTCAGTTTGATGGATGAGAAGAGGTTGGTGTCTCTTGCGTACGGTCGTCTGTATCAGAGTAGGATGAAGAAAGCCTACGATAAGAAGATGCGTCCTCGAAGCTTTCTGACAGGCGATCTGGTGTTGAAGCGGATTCTCCCACCACAGAACGATCATAGGGGCAAATGGACTCCCAATTATGAAGGTCCCTATATTGTAAGGAAGGTTTTCTCTGGAGGAGCCTTGCTACTTCAACTATGGATGGTGAAGATTTTACATCCCCTGTGAATGCGGATGCGGTCAAAAGATACTTTGCTTAAAATAGACCCGCTGGAAAGAAAACGAAAATCCAGGCAAGAACGGGGCATCTCGGCGAACCATAAAAGGATAGGTTTGGGCAAAAATTAGAGATAAAAAAAAAATATAAACCCGCAAAGTTGAAAACCTGAAAGGGCGACTTTGGCAAAAAATGGGTATCCCGGTGAATCGAAAACCTGCAAGGGCGATTCAGGCAAAAGTTAGGGATTTGAAAAGCAAATGACTGTGGCATGCACATTGATCTTTAAAGCATAATGGATTATGGGAGAATTCGAGAAGTAGTCGTTCAAATCAATCTCTTCAGAAGACGAAGCATCGGAAAGGCGTCGAAGTCATGCGAGTCATAGTTGAGTCGTCCTATGGTGGTTGTCTGTACCACATTGCCAACATTATGATATTCTTGTGCATTTCTGTATATTTATTACGCAGCTTTCTCATTTCAGGAGTTGTGTCCCATGTAGATTTGCCTATTTACAGGCTATTTATCAATAAAACATACTATCCAGAAAACCTTTTGTTTTGTTTTTACCGTTTTGTTTGCAAAAGACGCCTGATGTTTTTGATAAAACTTTGCATACATAAATTTATGGGCTTTGCTATCTATAATTGAAACATTGTATTTGCTTGAATAACGTCTTAAGTGATAATTGAGATGGTACCTGCTGCATAAAAAATACTTGTTTACTTGTTATTTGCAAGAGAACTTTCCTCGAGGCTTCTCCAGAAGTTCCTCATCTAAAGGAAGTGTGCAGTTTAAGTGGGATCTCATCCCCAACAGTTTAAAACCTTAACAATCAAAGGATATCCTCAGCAGGTCAAGATTGACATCTTCAGCAGAGCAGGATCGTTTCCAGTGAGCGGGTGTGGGTTTATCCCTCAGCAGTGGGATGAATTCAGAAATTTGTTTTCCCCATAGAGTTTGAACAACTGGCTCCTTTTCCCCTCAGAGTCTAGGTCATTGACTCATTCCTCAAGCGGAAGTTGTATTTGTTGAGTTTATTGCTCATTTCCCAAAGCAAAGGTTGATATTGGTTCCCTCATTGTCTAATCCCCAACAGGTTGGATTTGCTCTTAGCGGAACAATTTTACCCAGAAGTTTGCTCAGAAGACCATCCAGGGTTTGTTTTCCCCAACATTTGTACTAAACGTGCCTAGTCTTTTCCCCGGCAGAATTAATCCTTTCTCTTTGGCATTTATTTTGCTAAAGTTTTTTCCTTTGCATTTGTATCATGCATAACATCCTCCCAAACGCGTAGCATTTCCATTTCGTATGGAGCATTACGCCATATTCAAACATATGCATGTAAAACATAAGCCGGGTTGCCACTCCTTTGTTTTCAAGCGTATCTCCAGCAGTTATCAGTATATTTTTCAATCCTGCGTGGTATCCAGACCTCCAGCCAAGTCTTTGACAAATGTGTTCATCTTATTGGTCTTCCTAGCGGAGCCTATTTATTCAAGTTCATGTTTCCCCAACGGATTTCTTCACCCAGATGGTGAATCGATGAATGTTCTTCTGAACTTAGGGTTGAGCCGACCTTTGGGTTCGATGTTCGCTTTTTAGCAAAATGAAGTGACAGTGAAGTCAAATGATTTTGATAGCTAGCGGCGAATTTAGATGCTATTAAAAAAATTGACGACGAAGTCAGATTATGAAGAGAATTGACGACGAGGTCAGATTATGAAGAGAATTGACGACGAAGTCAGATTATGAAGAGAATTGACGACGAGGTCAGATCATGAAGAGAGTTGATGGCGAAGTCAGGTTATGTTGAGAGTTGACGGCGAGGTCGGATTATGTAAAGAATTGACAGCGAAGTCAGATTATGAGAGGAGTTGACGATGAAGTCAGATTATGGAGGGGTGACAGTGAAGTCAGGTGTCCTACCAATTTGATGTTAAGGACTGACAGCGAAGTCAGGTGTTTTTCCAAATTTTATGTGAGAATTGATGGTGAAGTCAGATCATGTAGAGGGTTGACGGCGACGTCAGAATGGTTTGAGAAATAACGACGAAGTCTGATGATTTTAATTGACGACGAAGTCAGATTATGTTGTAAGTTGATGGCGAAATCAGAGGATATGGAGGACTGATGGCGAGATCATATGTTCTGCCAATCAGATGTTTTTACAGGTTATGTTGAATATTGACGGTGAGGTCAGATCTCATAGATTTGATGTTGAGTTCCGACGGCGAAGTTAGAATGTTATTAAGAGCTGACGGTAAGGTCAGGTGTTTGTGTTTGATCGACGACTGATGGCGAAGTCAGATGTTCTACCTGATATAGGTGCCTGACGGCGATGTCAGAGGTTTCATTATGCGGTTGACAAATTTTTGGGTTCTTTTGTATTCAATCACCTTTTACCTCGAATGTTTGAAAGCGTTTGCTTTTCATCCCTTCAGGTCCAAGTCGCTTGAACAGGGGCAGCTGTTGCACCCCAAAATTTTCCCTCTTTCAAGGCTTGACTCATTTCTTCATTTCTGTCAAATTCAATGGCATAAGGGAGGCCCATCATTCCAAATTCAAGGCTCATGAATTTGAGGCTAGATTCAAGAATATTACAAAGAGAAATTTCATGACATTTGCAAGAATGTCACATTTGTTACAAAATCCAAACTCTTGGTAATACTTAGGAAATTAGGCTATTTCTAGTCTTAATTCAAGATTTTAAATAACTTCATGCCATGGTATCCCCCATACTCCATCAAGTCCACATGGTCCTCTTTGTGTTTACAAACATGAAAGGAAATTATTTAAGAGTTAATTCAATGTTGGAATATCTCAAGATCAATACCATGCATGTTCAACCATGAGCAATTTGAATATGGTCCAAAACAGCCCCATGCAAGAAGTGGCAATGTGTATCATATTACAAAATCATTTTATGTCACAAAACCAAGGCTATAAGATTATATTGATACATCTACACATCAAAAATCAGAATTTGAAAATGATGTCCAAAAGGTAGTGTTATTGGTTACATGTGTGTGTCCAAGCATAAGCCAACCAATGGATACAAGGATGAAGGGCAAGGTAGAGTGCTGCAGAAAAATACAGCAAAACAGGCCTAGAAATGGAAAGATGTGAGGCTGCACCAAGAAAGAGGTGATAAGTACTCCCAAAAATGGAAACTTTGAAGATTGAAAGTTGTGCAAGAGCTATGCTTTTGGTACAGCAGAAAATGCAGCAAAAAACATACTAGAAATGGAAGGAAAGTGGGGCTGCACCAAAAGGTGGTAAAAGATATTGCCAAGAATGGAAATTCTGAAAATGGAGAAGTGTGCAAGAGCTGTGGTTTTGGTACAGCAGAAAATGCAGCAGAAAAAGTGAGATAAGGAGGCTTGGAGGCTGCACAAAAAGATCATTCACAACAGATTGAGATAGAGAGATTGAGAAAAAAGAGTAAGAGAGAAAACCAGAAAAAATAGAGAGAGCAAAAAACCAGCAAAAAGTGAAGAGAGTAAAAGAGAAACACAAGGGAGCCATTGAGGAGAGTCATCAAAGCATAGAGTGAAGAGAAGTGAACACCTAACCAAAATCAGTGGAGGCTTTGCAAGGAGGGTAACAACTCTTGGGTATCCATTTCTTTAAACTCTTTTTTTCTTTTACATTGTGCATTTATCATTTGTTCTCTTTGTCTGAGTGTTGTTGTATTGTGTATATCGTGTAAGAACCCAAAAGGGACCAAGAAACCCTTTTGAAAGAACCACAAAAAGAAGCAAAAAACAAGAGAAAAATTTGGATTTTTCATCTGGAACCCTGACACGGGCCGTGTCACACGACACGGCCGACCGTGTTGCATGTCTGTGTGGCTTTTCAAAGTGCAAAATGCCCTGGGCTCACAACACGGGCCGTGTCACACAACACGGGCACCCGTGTTGTACCTCTGTTTGAGATTTTAACTTGTTTTTGGCCCAGACCTTGTGACACGGGCCGTGTCACACAACACGGCCACCCGTGTCATGCCGCTGTTTGCCACAAAAAAACCCTAAGTTTCCTGGAACTGTGACACGGGCCGTGTCACACAACACGGCCGCTCGTGTCACACAACACGGCCGCCCGTGTCACACAACACGGCCGCCCGTGTCAGACCCCTGTTTTTCATGTTTTTTCGACTTTTTTACCTCAAAAATTTTTTCTCAAGGAGTTCGCCTTCGTGCCGTTGTTTTTGTGTTTCGTTTTTTTTAGCCGATTAATCTGTTGTGTTTGGTATGGTTTTTGTGCATATTTATTGTTGGTAATTGTTTTTACCTTTGGTTCTAAAAAGCTATTTTCAAGAAAACAAACTCTCGATTCTCATCGAGCCATTTTTGACCTTGTAAGCCGATTGCCTTGTGCGTCGCCATCGACCTTGCTCGCTTCACCTCAAGCCTTTTTAAGCAATTAAACCCTTGACCCAATGTCAAGCGAATTTTCTCAAATAATGGTTAAACCAACTCACCATATTTAAAAAGAGAATGAAGTTCTCTTTGTATTGAACTAAAGAGAGAGGATTAAGTGTAGACTTCTTCCTCTCCGAGTGTCGAGATGCTCACTGTAGTGTGTATGGTTTTGATACTCGTCTTTCAATACGAAGACGCTATGTTCGCCACACCCTTTCATAACAAAAACTTTGAGATAAAAAATTGGGTACTACCCGTAGGGGTTACTATCCGAGGACCTATCTCGCGCCTCAAAAAGAAAAACAATTCAACAAATCAAATGTGACATCTTCCCTCGCATGGCGAAAACTTATCTTTCGAAAAGGATATGATACGTCCGGTCTACCGCAAACAGGTAACGCCTAAGTCTCCAACAAGCGAGCAACAATACACCTAACTGCTAGAATGCGTACGATAGCATCATCCATAAAAACATCAACAAATCGTAGACCGAACTACGGCTGCTCTGATTCTTTACTTCGTTCAAGTAAAGATACGTAGGCACAAGGGCCACAATCCTTGCCGAGCATAATCCCTTATATCAGTAGTTTCCCGAACTACGTCGACTCTGATTTTCTCATATCCGTTGAGAATACGTAGGCCTAGGACCGCGAAGTCCTACCGAGTCCGTTCTTTCCCTTCTTCCCCCCGTTACCTTTCTTTCCCCGTTTCTAAACCCTTTTTCACTATCTCGTGGAACACTTTTATAACATAATATTTAAGCAAATAAATTCACATAGTGACAAACAAATGGTTCCCATCGAGTACGATGGATGCGAGGGGTGCTAATACCTTCCCCTCGCATAACCGGCTTCCGAACCCGTTCTTGGTCGCGAGACCATCTTATCCGTTCTTTTCTTAAGGTTTTCTCGATATTTTCCTTTCCCCTCATGGGATAAATAAAGTTCGGTGGCGACTCTTCTGTCCTTTTCCTTTTCTCCTTCCCCGTCGTTGCGCGTATTTTTTCGAGTAGCGACAACACTCCATAACTCAAATAAAAATAGTTTGATTTGAATTAGAGTGATTGAATCGAATCAAACATATTTAGATATTTTTGAATTTTGGTTTTGAGAATATGAGTCAAATCAAATATTTTCTTAACTTGAATCATATGACACAAATCACAGAAAGCACAACTTAAATCACAGAGGTATAAGGAGTGCTACTCCTGGGAAAAAACAACGCAACACAACAAAACAACACAATAAATCAACAACAGAAAAGCAAAAGAAACTACAAACAGCGCCACAGGTAACCAAAATTCAAACAACTATCAAAATGAAAACTTTGTCTGGATTCATCTTTAATAGGATTGAGGTACGTATAGGAATATATATTTTATATTCATCTTGATTCAATAATATTGCATTTGCATTGACTTATATATATATATATATATATATATATATATATATATATATATATATATATATATATATATATATATATATATATATATATATATATATATATATATATATATATATATATATATATATATATATATATATATATATATATATATATATATATATATATATATATATATATATATATATATATATATATATATATATATATATATATATATATATATATATATATATATATATATTGTTCCGCTCGAAAACTAAAAATGGATGTTTTAACTCCACAAAGGAATTAGAAATGAAGACAATTGAATTGTTGATATTGAAAGATGGTAGCGGGGGTGGAAATGCATGGTTAACACTCCAACACTCAAATCAGTTCAATACTCAATATGAGTATAATTAAAGTGAATATCAGAGATTGTACCATGCTCTTAGCATGTGAACTGTGTTTATATATTGATCGAGTAAAGTGGATTTTATATGGATTGGACATTGGTCATTTGGGCCTCTGGCCGGTCTAGAAAATTTATCCCCAAGGATTTTTTGGACATTGAAGGAGCTGGGGGAAGCCTTAATTATCATTGAATGAACTTCATATCATAGTTCGATATAGAATATAGTTGAACCGCTTAGGATCAATTTTGAAAAAAGTAATGAGGAGCAGGCGCATTGTGCGGTTCCATCGTTGAAACGCTTAATTACTCATTCTTGACACGTGCAACAATGTGACCAACTAAGGTATGATGCAGTTTACAGAGTACTTGAGTGCACTTGAGTTGGCATATAACCATGAGTGAAAATTTAGTCGTTAATCTTTTAATGTATGTTCACAGTTGGTCTTGATCTTTCACCCGTCGTTACTTATAACTAAAGTGAGTTGAATATTTGTATGTCTTTTCAACCTTTTAGATTTCAAGCTTATAGTTACTTTCCAAAGAAACGTCCTCGTTCCTCCTTCCCTGAGAGTATCACTAAAAGTGATTCAGATTTTGGCTTAAAGCTTTCACCTTTTTAATTCCTCCTGATTCAGTAATCTCCTCTTACCATGTACACTTCTGAATTAAGCTTTACCTTCGGCATTTCTTGTTTTCTGGCCAGGATAAGCGATATTAATATTGATTTAGTGAGAAATTCTAAAAAGGAAACTTCATCTGGGTCATCCTTTGATTGTCCTCACCTTTATCTTAGTAGTGGTCATGTGGGGTTGGAAAGCATATCCATATCTGACGATTATGAATCACAAAGAGTATCTGGGAATTCTTTGGAGGAAGAATCTTCTTCTTCTAGGTTGCTAGACGCCCTTATATGAAATATTGACGGAAGAAAAAATTGTGTTGAGGTCCCTATGCCCCCTCTTGTCTTGTCTAAAGAGGAGGTACATACCAACTTTTAAGGAGCAAACATGCTAAGTGTTTCAGTCAAGCTTGTCAACAAACTGAAAGTTATGAGCCTAACAACATGAGGTGCTATATCACTTAAATATTCGAAATCGGCTAGATGAGTCAGTGTATGACTAGGTGGATGTAAAAGTATAGGGAACTTCCTCGACTATGGGTATTGAGACCTACATAAGCGATGTTAATATTGTGGTCGGCGATCCTTCAGAATGATTGGTCCTTCCGGTTCTAGGGGAAAGAGGATTTGTAGTTCTTTTGACAATTGCATGGTTTTGTTCTATGAAAGCTTGTTTACAAGAGTAGGACTTTGATTGCCTTTTTCTAAATTTGAGGTAGTCATCCTAAAGCATTTAAAATTTTCTCCTTCCCAACTTCATCATGGGTCATGGGCATATCTAAGGGTTTTTCAACTCTACGTCGAGTAAAAATCATGCAAACCCTCTTTTAGCTTGTTTTTTTAATCTTTTTCATCTGAGGCATACTTCCCCAGAAAATTTTTGCAATCAGGGGCTCATTTATATAAATTCGGTTAAATATTGATTTGAACTTTTTACTCTGGACTAGGAATATTTTCTAGGACATTTTATATTGGTGAATCATGTCACCCTTGCAACCCACTTTATTTTTGGTTACCTACCTACTGGTATTGTCACTTCTATTGTACAACTTGGGTTATCTTTTTCCAAACAAGGTGATGATGAAGGAGGGACTATAATCCTGGTTCTGGCGAGGTTCTTTCTTTTGTTGTGAGCAAAAGGCGAATGATACTCATTATCTTGAGTGTAATTGATCTTTAGGAGAGGAGGGATATCTTTGGTGAGAGTGAAGTCTTCATGTTTTTTTACATGCGTGATTGTGTTTTGCAAATAGCATGGACAAAATTAGCAAGTTGAAAATGTTCCACAACCTTGTCAATGCTCAAGGTATTCGGGCTATGGTGAATATTGGGACTTCTTCTTATGCCCCCACTCCTTTGGCAGCTACTACCCATACTTCGACCTCTTCTCCTACCTCGGCTATAGAAGATTCGGCTCATGTGTTTGGGTGAATCATCTTGTAGATGATACCTTTATTTTGATAGTAAATAACTACCCTGCCTCTAGTTTCGACAAAGAGGTCCTGGGAGGAGGAACAAAAATCTCCTTGATTGAGGTTTCTCCAAAATGGAATCGTTTTACTGAGAACGATGCTTATGGGGAGGTGAATCCCTTTCTAAAGATACTAGATATTTTCTCTTCTCGACTGCAACATACACTTAAGGAGGCTACTGCTATGTATCGACGTCGGGTTTATCCTTCATCCAAAATCTCACTGAGGGAGATAAGATGGAACTCATTTCTCAACTTGCTCATAATATGTTCAAAGTTACGTCTATTTTTCTCTCTTGTCTTTTCTAGGCGGGGTGATGCATTGGGCTCAGGTAGTCCCTTCAAGGAAAGTGATACCTTGAAAAGGAATGTCGAAGCTATGGAACCGAATTGCACTAATCTTCTGAATAGTTTGTCGCACTACATGAAGAAGTTAAAGCTATTAACTCTTTACAAGAGGCATTGAAAATACATGGCTCTTCTTCGGCGCTGGTGGATCGTGTGACTAAAATGGAGGGTTCTCTTAAATATGTAGAGGAATGGTCCAAGGTTGCTTCTTATTTTTTTAAGGATAAGGCTTTATGGATGGAGGAGCATCGGAAAACCTCTGTTCAGGCGAATGAGGCCTTGAAATATCTCAAGGATGAAGTGGTAAGTCTAAGAAAGACACTCTATAATTCTCTTCAGCAGACTATCTGGGACGTGCTTGGAGTTTGTGAACGAGTTGTGGAACAGGCGAGGAGGTTCTTCCCTAATGATGTAATTTTTGTTGAGGTGTTTGATCCATCTAAATTTGCTCCCGGGGTGACTTAAGGAGGCATTCCCGGTGCCTCAGCTTCAAATTCTTTGGCTTGATTTTCTTAATGATTTTTGAATATGTAATGAAACATTTTACCATGATTTTTCAAGTACTGTACACTTTAGAGCTTTGCGCCGACTTTTTCTTTACCAATATCGTTTCTTATGAATTATTATCTATGGAATTTCTCTTTCGCTCTATGAGTTTTTTTAATTAACTTTAGAGTTTAGGTCGAACCATCGGTGTAACACCCTGGCTTAATTAGTCTTTTATTTATTTATTTATTTAATTGATTAAATTATTTAAATAATTATTTTAAATGATTTAAGATATGTTTGGCCGATGTCGGCATTTGTGGTGATTTTTGCTTAATTAATTAGTTTTAATGGGATTTAATTAATTAATTAATAGAAAATTTTTTGAATGTGAGGGGTTGAGCTAATTTGATAAATTAAGAGAATTAGGTGGTTAGTAGAGAGAAACTAATGTTTAGTTGAACCAAAATTACAATTATGAGGAAAGTAATTAGGTTATTATATAATTAGATAAATAGATAAATAAGGGTTATTGGGAGGTTTGGTGAAAACGTGAAAGGAATTGAGAGAATAGCATTAGAGAGCTAAGGCTTGAGGAAGGAGAACTATAGAAGAGTTGTTTGCTTGCTTTTGCTAAAATTACAAAGCAATGTAGGAATTATTCATATAAGGGTTCCTTAATTATGAAAGAATAGAGAAGTTTCCCTTACCCTTCAATAGGGTTTATTTTTCTCAATTGCTTGATCATAATCTTATAAATAATGAGTGTGATTATGTTTCATGCCACAAGCTGATGTGAAATTTGTATTTGATGTTGTGTTGTTTCACGTTCATGAGTTAACCTGATTAGGTGATGAATTTGTGTTGCAATTGGTGAAATTAAATATTAATTGATGGATTTGGATGTAATAACAGTAGATAATTTATATAAGATATTAAATTCTATAAATAAGTTGTTATAGTATGTTAGGGCATGTTTAGATGGGGTTTGGAAGAGATATAGATGGTAGAAACTGAGTATTTTTTGTCATGGGTTATGTGGAAATTGATTACCACTTAATGGAAATTAATTACCAGCTTGAAAATTAAGTTTTTTGAGTTTTTCAAGATCGATAATCGATTACTGCAAGATGGCAGGAAATGTTTTTAAAGTAAAACTGAAAATGGCATAACTTTAACTCTGTAAATCCAAATGAGGTGCGGTTTCAAGCATTGGAAAGTTAATATGTATGGCTATCCCATATTGATGTCTTAAGAGGCAAGATGGGTAGTGTAAATTTTGAAATTAATTATTTTACTTGTTACTTAATAGTCGACGATAATGAATGAATGATTAATTGTTGTAAACAAGTGAATTAATGATGAAAAGATGTTAAGGTGATTTAACATAATTGTGTGTTCTGCGGTTATTTATGCTATGTGCGAATATATGATGTGAAGTGAAAGTATACTTATGTAAGTTGTTGTAATTACTTGTTGGTGATTGTAGAGATGAGCAGTTAGGAATGAGAACTATCGATGATGCATTGAATGCATGATTGTTTATGATCATAGTGGGGATGTATTCATTGCTATGTTATTATTGTTGCATGATTGCTTATAATCAGGGTGGGGTTATATTCATTCTGGCATTGTTGTTACATTATTCTTTACAGTCAGAGCGGGGATGTATTCATTGTGGTGTTATTGCCATTGCATTGTTATATGACATGCATCATATGTTGTCGTTGTTGTGAAAGAGGCGAGTCATGAGTTCATAGTGAGGACTAGTGACTTATCTCAAGATCAAAGTGGGGGCTTGGAGCTCAAAGTGGAGGCTCGGGGTTCAAATGTTGGGACCTGATTCATATGAAAAACTAAATTTGAGTCGGTATCGCATGCATATAGAGTTGAGTTGCAAGTATGATTCAGAGTGGGGACCATGACGTGCATGAGTTGATCGGTGTTGCATCGAATTACATAATTATTGGGAAATGAGATGTTTGTACATTGTTGAATACTCTTGTATGAATTTGTGTGTTTGGTGATTTATCTTGATGTGGGTGAAATATGAATACATTATACTGTGGTGCATGTTTGATATGTGCACACTTTGTGAAGTGTGAGTCTACCCTGATTGTTTTGTGCACTGATTATTTTTTAAACATATTCTCGCTCCCTTTTTGTGTTGTTGCATATATAATCCTATTGAGTACAGACAATTAAGTACCTGAGTATGAGTTTGATATTGAGGACAGTGTTGTTCCTCTTTATTTGCTTGTTGATCAAGTCTTATAATTGGAGGCGCTCTAATATGTAACACGAGGGGAACTGGTTGTTCTGTTATTTGTTTTATTTTATGTTGCATATATTTTCATTTATTTTGATGTTGAACCACTTTTCAAACTATTAATTGTCGTTTATGTTTTTAGTGGCAAGTATTTTTCAATTTCCGCTACTTATCAAATAATTTCATTTTTAATTATGTGGTTCAATTAAGGGTTGTTTGTTGTTTGAATAGCATCATACTTGGAATTTATATGTGTTATACACATTTTAATTATTTAATTGTCGAGACGAGAAGTCAGGTGTTATATACGTCGTTCATCAGCTATGGTGGGATGTCTATTTTCGTGTGAGATCCTCTATTGTTGGCTTTATGGAATAAATATTTCATTTGATCATAATGAAGTGGCAGTTATACTACTGAAATTTTCCTACTTTTTGCAACTTAGTGCATTTAATAATGTTAGCTACCATTTTTGTTTCCATACTCATCTGTTGTATTAAGCATTTGTTGTAGTAGTGCATTGATTCGTATGTCGCATTTAGAGAATTTTTTTGTATTCCCCGGGGTGACGAACCTGTTTCTATATTGTTGAGACACGTGTTGATTTGACTTTGCATGAATATTTTGATCTATAATTATATTCAATTGCTTCTTGTTCTAATGCTTTTTATATAAGATACTCTTTTAATCTCACTACTAGAAATACTTTTTTTCCTGCGGACTTTGACAAAATTTTCGGAGGAAACTGTCGCTGTGAAAATCGGATATCAAGCTATTGAATTAACTTGAATCACAACTTTGAAAAGGCAGTCACTACTTCCATATAACATTTTGTTGTTTTGACATTGAGGATTTTCAGGGTGAAGAGTTTAAAGATCTCCTCTTTTTATTATCCCTAACTTTTGCCTGAACTGTTTCTTGCGAAGATTACAGTCAGCGGGATTCCCTAGTTTTGCCTAAGTCTCCTTTATAGGTTTTTACTTAACGGGCTTTCTTTCGATTTTTTTTGAAATAAAATGATTGTCTAGCTTAATGATTATGGTGAACCATCAACGTATTTTTTGCTTGGAAAACATCTTCAACACTTACTTGCTGTGTACGAAGGAAAATTGTGAATGCAACCTTTATATGAAAGGTGTATTGCATGAACACACAACCAAGTTAACTGAGAGCTGCCCATCCCAAGGTTAAGATTGTGGGTTTTATGTAAAGAAAGAAACTCCAACTTCTAGGCTTGAAGGGGTTGACAAGGGAATAACTTCCTTATTTCTCCAGTGTTTGGGAGTTGAAACAATGTCTTACATCGTCAACAAAGATTGGTTGAAAGCATACCATCAGCAGTTATGGGTACAATGTTTTTGTCATCCTCCCGCAAATATTTGCATAATCAAAAGTTTGGACAAGAAGTAAATATTTGAAAGATAAAGCATAAAAGTGCAAATAAGAGACAAAATGAATTGAAATCAAAAGGTGCAATTCTCATTTAATTAATACGAAAGTACAAACACTAATTAAAAGTAAACAACTTACACAAAATAAAGGGAATACAAACAACGAGAGAAAAAAGGCCTAGTGACTAATCAGTAACAAAGATGAGTTGTCTTGTCCGAACCACTGGCTTTTAAGAAGATAGTCTGCTGAAGTCGACTAAAGTTTAACTTTTGATGCACTGGCAAGGGATTGTTCTGGACATTCAGATGGCTATCCTTAAAATCAAGGATTCCAAGTTAACTGAGAGCTGCCCATCCCAAGGTTAAGATTGCGGGTTTTATGTCCAACTTCTAGGCTTGAAGGGGTTGACAAGGGAATAACTTCCTTATTTCTCCAGTGTTTGGGAGTTGAAACAATGTCTTACATCGTCAACAAAGATTGGTTGAAAGCATACCATCAGCAGTTATGGGTACAATGTTTTTTTCATCCTCCCGCAAATATTTGCATAATCAAAAGTTTGGACAAGAAGTAAATATTTGAAAGATAAAGCATAAAAGTGCAAATAATAGACAAAATGAATTGAAATCAAAAGCTGCAATGCTCATTTAATTAATACGAAAGTACAAACACTAATTAAAAGCAAACAACTTACACAAAATAAAGGGAAATACAAACAACGAGAGAAAAAAGGCCTAGTGACTAATCAGTAACAAAGATGAGTTGTCTTGTCCAAACCACTGGCTTTTAAGAAGATAGTCTGCTGAAGTCGACTAAAGTTTAACTTTTGATGCACTGGAAAGGGATTATTCTGGACATTCAGATGGCTATCCTTAAAATCAAGGATTCCAATTTTAACCAAATCACGCACTCTGGCTTTCAATGCATAACAACTCTCCAAGTTGTGGCTTGGGGCGCCCTCATGAAATACACAGTGTTGATCAGATCTTAATCTAGCTAGAAGAGGATTAGGAGGAGGTTGCAGAGTCTTTGTAGTGATCAGCCCTTATTGAACCAGGCCAAGATAAAGTTCTGTATATGTCATAGGGATAGGATCAAATTGATTCCTATTCTGATACTGGTTTTGTCCAGCAGCTGGACATTTGAGGAATTTGTGTTGGTCGTGGAGCAACAATAGCAACAACAACATGATGATCAACATACTGAGGTCTACGACTAGGCCTTCTCACATCAGTTATGACAACATTGGTCTGATCTTCTCTCTTCTTATGGAAGGTTCTAAAGGATTTCTTCGCACCATTGGAAGATTCAGCAGCCTTAGATACTTTACCATTCTTCATACCTTCTTCCAATCTCTGGTCAATAGTTACTAGATCTGTAAAGTTTGTGGAGACACTCCCAATCATCTTCTCCCAATAGAAAGGGAACATAGTGTCCATGAACATTCAAGTCAGCTCTTTCTCCACTAGAGGGGGTTTAACTTGAGAAGCTAACTCTCTCCATCGCTGAGCATATTCCTTGAATGACTCTCTCTTATTCTGAGACATATTATAAAGTTGGCGACAATCTGGAGCCGTGTCAAGATTGTATTTGTATTGCTTCATAAAAGCATTGGCAAGATCTTGGAAACAGTGGACACTGTTTGTTCTAAGTTCATATACCACTTGAGAGAGGCTCCACTCAAACTGTCCTGAAAGTAGTGGATGAGCAGCTTCTGATTGTTGGTAAGCAGCCATCCTTCAGAAGTATATGACTAGATAAGCTCTTGGGCAAGAGTGACCCTTGTACTTTACAAACTCAGGAGTTTTGAACTTAGCAGGCATAATAAGGCCAAAAACTAAGCACATGTTGTCTGCATCCACATTAAAGAAGTCAGTACCCTCAACAGCTTTGAGTCTCTTATCTATGATCTAAAATTGTTCACAGACAACCTTAGGCTCAACAAAATATTCATGGTCTTCTCCTTGAGCACTGGCAGCATTGTACTCATAGAGAGGGTTCTCAAAGGGAGCTCGGGCAGTCTGGGTAATAGTGTGGACCACGGGTCTGGGCTCAACAAAGACTGGAGCTTGAAAAACTGGTTTGGTAGTCTGATTAAACATAGAAGTAGATGCAACAGGTGGAGAGAAGTTATGAGGTAAACCAAACTTTAGCCAAGTTGAAGGTGGCATTTGAATAGGCAGAGGATCAGCGTTTGAAACATCATGAATGACAGTCCTTTAAGGTTGCTCTCCTCTGGAAATCAAGACTTGGAGCATCTCGGTGAGCTTAGTCATGCCTGATTTTAAATCATCAATCTCCATTTGGATCTTCGCATTGTGTACTTATTGCTCTTACATCTTGCGTCTATAATTAGCTATAGTCCGATATCAGTGTCGAGGAATCAGCTTGATAACTCACAAGTACGCTGGAAGATAGAGACAATCGAACATGAGTTACCTGACAGACAGATGATATGCAATGGATCATGCAAAGATGTAAATGCAAGGTGATGCAAGACAAGATAAAAGACACATAACAGGATCAAAGGTCCAAGATCACAACATGAATTCTGGGTAAAGAACCAACCACAGGGTGTGTACTAGGGGTAAAGCACCTGCACATCGGGTTCTAACAAAGTTCCCAGAGTCATCGATAAATCTTTCGGATATTATTAGCTTACATGACTACTCATAGACTAATAATATTCTCGAGATAAACTCGTCTTAGTGTAGTAGCACATGACAACCACGACAGGTCTACACATGGATAATCACTACACTACGTCCTAAAAGGAAAAGAGGGGTGAATGGTAACTAAAGGTCCTCAGCTTCACGGGCTCCCAGGTCGAAAAAAATGATACCAATACGACTACTCATATGACATCAGTAATCCCAAAGGGGCCTCCACTGAGCATGGTTATCATATGCTAGACATGTTAGGACTACTCCCAACAACTACTATTGATTATACCATAATCCTATCATAAGTGTACGCTCAAGTCTGGGTTAGGACTTATCTCACCACTCAAGACAACAACCTTGTGTTGCACCCCAAAATTTGACCAACCGTTTCTTATATTTGGCTTATGTTTCGTTTCATTTGCATTTGCATCCGTATACCGCATACTGTGCATTTTTTGCAGCCGGATTGATTTTATCAGGGTTACAACCCTTTCTCGCGTCTCAGGAGATTCAAACCAGTTCGAATAAACAAGTTTATTTTGGAAGTGGTGCTCTTCCCTGTGATTCAGTCTACGCTGTTGGTTTCAGTGGTATTTCAGTATCCGATTTTTCTTACCGTTTATTTTGTTGCGTTCTCGCATTTTATGTTCTTTGGTTTGATTTTCTAGATTTATTTCTCGATTTTGGCATAGATTTTATGTAGATAGTTGTATCTTCTATTTTCTTTTTTAGAATATTATTAGATCTTTTAATAGATTTTAATTAATATTTTCTAGAATTTATTTCTATTTTCTAGAGGTTTTTAGAATATTATTAGGTTTTTAAATAGTTTTAGTTTTTATAGATTTTAAAAAGTATTTTCTAGATTTGTTTGGTTATTAGAATATTAGATATTTTAATCTTAGTTTAATTAAGGATTCAGTTTTTTATGGTTATAATTAGTTGTTACTTTAGTTAACCGAGTTGGTTTTCACGTTGCATTATGTGATTTTTCTAAGTCAGCTTGCATTAATTGTTAACATTTAGTCATTAATATCTGTGTTTAAGCGGCTAATCAGTCCAATGTAGCTTTTTTGCAGGCCATGTGTCAGGCTATAAATAGCCTGTTCACTCTCTCTCTCTCTCTCTCTCTCTCTCTCTCTCTCTCTCTCTCTCTCTCTCTCAGCATTAATGGCACGCGTCCCAAGTTCTGACGCACCACCTCACAGGCTGACACCTCACATCACTCCCCATGCAAACACTATTCAATACCGCCGGAGAAATCATACGCGACCCAAACTCGCCGGAAACCCTCACCGGAAACTTCAAACCCCACCGGAAAACTCACAGAAACTCATCAAACCTTCATCATGTTCATACGCCTCCTTCAAACTTTTCCCAGAAACCTTCATCAATTCATATGAACTTCATCAATGTTCATAGACTTTTTCCAGATTTTGTTCGTCTGTTCATACAACCTTCATAACATTTTCTAGAAATTCATGGTGTTCTTCGTCTTACTCAAACCTCTCCCCAGATTTTCATCAACTTGTCCAAGAACCCTCACCATGTTCATCCGTTTTCCCAGATCTCATCATAATCTTCATCAACCTCCATACATCATTTTTTTCAGATCGAAATCCGCCTTCTACATCAAATCATCATTATCAAACCTTCGATGAACGAACATAGATCAAAACCCATTTGATTTTTATCCACACTCTCCGATCTCCAGATCACACCAGATCCAAACTCAACAAGAACCACAATCCGTCAAGCACACCATTACCATCTTCAAACAATCTCCATGTAGTCTTCTTCAAGATCTCCAATCTTCATCTTGTTCGTCAAGATCTCCAGCCTATTTCCAGATTTTTTTCAAACAAAGTTCATCCAACCTAGATCTACTTCATCGAAGCTTCATCTTCGTCATGAAGATCTGATAGATCTTCAAAATGCAAACAACTATGAACTTTAGATCTTCATCCTGAATCCGTAAATTAACATCAACATTCCAGATCCTCAGATTCAAACACGTCAAGCTTCTTCGTAATATTCAACAATCACCTTCGCATCTCCAGATTTCAACATGCAACTTCTGATCCACAAATGATCTTCCGTCAACATCTTCCAGCATCTCCGTCTTCATTGATCTTCAACGCCATAGATCTTCATTAAATTTCATTAGAACCACAACAACAACCAACACGAATCTCTGAATGAAAAGGAGGAACGCATGAGATCAGAGAGAGTTTTGAGAAATGGATAGAGTTGTTTGAGTGTGATTGTGGCGATTAATTTTGGGATGAGTTTCGATCAGAGAAAATGGTGTTGGAAAGTTAGAAGGTTGAGACGAAGAAGGAGAAAGGCGGACGACGGCTAGGGTTTCGTCCTTTGGCCAAATGAGGAAGAAGATGAAGACTTCTGTGGGTTCCCCAATTGGTTAGTGGGCCTTCGTGGCCCATTCTTTCTATTTGGATCCGTACATCCCCATTACTCACTGCACCCCCCTCTGTTTGTGTTTTTTTGTTAATTTTGATTGTGGGATCAAAGCCCAACCGTGTGGTTTCTCTACTCAACCCCCCATTTTCGCTCCACACCCCAGGTTGGATATGTTTTTGTTTGTTTTTGCTAATTGTGGGGTTGTGCCTTTGAGCCCAATCAGAACTTTTTTTAATTGCACCCTTGATTCTGGTTGCTGCACCCCCTTTTTGATTTTCCTTTGTTTTTGTAAATGCATTTTTGTATATGTATTATATTTTGAATATATGTTAATAACATTTTCTTTTAGATATTATATTTTCTTTTAGAATTAATATTTTATATGTATATATTTTATATATAGAGTTTTATGTAATATTTTTCATATTCATTTTATTCTTTTAAAGTTCTTTTAGAACTTTTATTTTCTATTAGAAATTTTATTTCAATTTTAGAATTTGATTTCTTATTTCCATTTGTTATTGGATTTTTCTCACCATGTTCATTTTGTAGGTCGATGACGAGACCTCCGTAATGCGTTATTAATCGATATATTGATGGATAATGTAGGATCCGAGACAACTTTTTCTTTCCTCGTTTTCTCTTCTTCTTCTGATTTTATTTTCACTTTCTGGTTTGGTCCGTGTGACATGATTCAATTGGAGAATGATTCTCAATATCATTTCTCTATCTTGTCTTTGACACGAATATCAATACGCTACCTCTTGGGGTTTGACTTCATTTATAAGTCGAATTATGACGGTTCAACATCACATTGGTTCTGATTTGAAATGTCATCATCAAGGATCAAAAAAGGAAAAGCTTAGAAATGGAGCTTGCACGCAAAAGTCAAGGGTCAACGGAACCACTCCGTTCGATAACATTGTTTTTATTTCATCTCTTTCATCTCTTTTACTTCAACTGTCGAGTGTTGTGAGCTGTAGCGTTAGATACGTGGGAAATGGTGATTGAGGGCCACCTCTCAATTGCCTAGAATGTTTAGTATACGTCTTTAGGACGATATGCGACGCATTCGCTCCTACGTCTTAGGACTTGGCGTAAGGGTCCCGATCCGAGCCTTTTCTCTCGCATCCTGGCGATTGAGACTTTCCTCTTTTCTCTCGCATCTTGGCGATTGAGATTCCTTTTCTTGCCCCCGTGCAATCGAGACCATTTTCCGTAGTTGGATGAACTACGGCTACTCTGATCTCTCATATCTATTGAGAGTACGTAGGTGTCACTTCCGCGAAAATAAAGTGCCGGCAAAACAGAAGAGTCGCCACCTTTCGTTATTTATCCTTCAGAGCGGGAAAGGAAACGATCGGAAAAACCTGACGAATAGGTATAAGACAAGGTCATCGCAACCATTGTCTGGGTTCGGGAGTCGGTTACGCAAGGGGAAGGTATTAGCACCCCTCACGTCCATCGTACTCGATGGGATCCACGCTTGTTGTGTTTACTAGACGGGTTGGTTTTATCTATCTACCTATCAAGGCTGGCTTAAAAAGAAAAGAAAAATGACTCGGCAAAGCGTCGCACTTTATGCCTACGTATTCTCATCAGAGAATGAGAAATCAGAGTCAACGTAGTTCGCCCTACTACGGGTTACGGGAAAGGTGGCTCGCCAATACATCAGTATTGTGCCTACGTACTCTCAACAGGCTTGAGAGATCAGAGCTTACGTAGTTCGGGATAATACGGGTTATGGGAAAGGTGGCTCGCCAATACGTCAGTATTGTGCCTACGTACTCTCAATAGGTATGAGAGATCAGAGCTTACGTAGTTCGGGATAATACGGATTACGGGGATTCAGATTCATCTGTTTTATCGAGCAGGGTTAAACAACAGTTCCAGCAGTTAGGGACAAAGCATGTGTGCGGTGGCGCTGAAGTTTAACGAAACTCTTTTCTTCAGAAAAGCTTCCTTTGAATTACGGGCCCACGGGGCCCAAAAGGTTTGAAGTTTGTTTTCTGTATTTTACGGAAGAACTGTTTTTTATTGTGTTTGCAACTAGTATCGCACTAGAGACTATGACCTGAGAGTGAATGCGTCGTATGTCACCCAAAGGGTACCATACTAAACATCCAGACTGTTGAAAAGAAACTCTCCAAAAATCCTTTCTCAGATAGCTTAAGGCTCATAACGTACGACGTCAGTTAACCTTTATTATTGTATTTTCATTTGTTTTGAGAAGAGAAGAGAAGGGGCTCAACTAAAGGGAGACTATCAAGTTCTAATGCTGTCATGCCAAGGATTCATCCTATAGTTGAAGTTTGAAACAGGGAACTCCTAGAAGTTATCATGCATAGGTTTCAGCCTAAATTTCTAATCATCACTTCCTTATCAAAGGAACTGAGATTCCTAGGGGATCATGTCAATAATAAACAGAAACAGATAAAGCATCAGCTTAAACAGTAAACAAATATACAGTAAAATGCATGCAATGCAAGTGAGGGAGGAAATGTGTGTGGGGCATCAACCTCCACAAGCTCATCTCAACCTCAAGCCAGATATGAATAACTGCAATCATACAGAGGAAATAAAATAAAGTGCTATCAAGCAAGATATCAGTGACTGCAATCATACAGAGGAAATAAAATGCTATCAAGCAAACACAAACCACGTGGGCAAGGGAGCTGGGCTCTACCGAATACCCGCAAGCAAAGCCACACAGTAAAAATACAAGCAGAGGGAGCAACTTAACCTCTAGTGCAGTCATGCTCCTAGCTTACATCAGTCTAGATATGGACTTATTCTAATGCATCAAGCAAATCAAACAAGCCACATCAATACAGAAGAGAAAACAGACAAGAGAGGAAACAGATCCACCACTCCCACAGCTTCACAGCAAGGCAATCTTCTGCCAGCAGTTCAGTCTTCAGACTTCAATCACCCTTCAAGGCTATCATCCTCAAGAACAAGCATCAACTTGCTCCCCCAAAGTTTCAACCCATCAAATATAAGTATCAACTTATCCTCTCTTCCTCAAGCTTCAGCTTCACAGTAAATCCCACCTTCAGGCTTTACTCCTAACTACAAGTATCAACTTGATTCCCTCAGGCTCTCAATGCATCAATGTAAGTGTCAACTTACCCTTTATTCCTCAAGCCTCAACTCTTCACTCAATCTCAATTGAATCCTCTTCATAAGTATCAACTTGTTCTTCTTGCTTCAGCTCTCTTTGCTTTACCAGTATCAACTTGGTCTTCTTCATCTACAAGCTTCAGCTTCTCAGAGTAATCTTCAATCACATGTAAGTATCAAATCCATCCTCCAATATTCTTCAAGCAAGGAACTCTATCCTCTAACAAGGGAGAAAGATTCATCTATCAAGAGCAAAGTTTGGATGATTGGTAGCAGAGTGAAGACCAAAGGTCACCACTAAGCATCCTGTCATCAGAGAAAGGGACCCTCAAAGGTTCTACCAATTTGCAAAGAGCCACACATCCTACCAAAGGAGGGATGAGGCCTTTACAAGGGACCTTACATCTTAGGGAAGAATGGAATTGATCAACATATTCCATGTTTATGAAGGAAGAGAACTATCTAGAAGCTCTGCCTACAAAACCCTAATCCTAACCTAATCAAAACTACACCACAAGAAGGGAAGATCTTCAAA
The DNA here is from genome assembly GCA_963859935.3 of Lathyrus sativus. Classification (NCBI taxonomy): domain Eukaryota; kingdom Viridiplantae; phylum Streptophyta; class Magnoliopsida; order Fabales; family Fabaceae; genus Lathyrus; species Lathyrus sativus. The sequence continues at coordinate 925,497,750 of OZ012735.1, forward strand.
TCCAATCCTCTTCAAGCAATCCAATGTATCTTCAACTTGCCTTCAACATCATCCAAGAGCAAGAGAAACAAAACCCTAATCTAAGGGAACTAAAGATGTTAATCTAGTTGAATTAGGGCATTAGAATCATCAAAAACTAGCACCTAAACTAAAATCAATCAAAAATAGCAAACTATCTTATAAATTTCTACAAAAATTCCTAAGGGATCCTAATTCAATTAAGAATGCCTCATACAAAAACCAGGGACTAAATCATCTATTAAGTCCTAAAATTAAGTCCTAAATCCAAAGGTATCAACCATAAACCCTAAAAATGGAGCTTCTAAAGGTTTCAACCTAAACTACCACCTATGTTCATCACAAAAATGTGAGAAAATTCTATGGGGAGCATGCATATCTATGCTAACTACTCACAAAAAATCAGGATCAAAATCATCATCACATGATCACACAAAGTTCCACAAAATCAAGCATCAAACATGACTATTTTAATATCAATTAAAATATGAAAATTCCCATAAAATCAGAAAATGCATGAAACAAAAATATGTTTTATTTAAAAAATACTAGACCCTATCATGAATCTAATGCAAAGAGAATGGGATTAACTGGGTCATTTTTCCATTTTTTATGATTTTTTCAAGAACCATGAATAAAATGAAAAAATTAAAGAAAATCCAAGTAAAATAATAAATGCACGGTGCAGATAGTAGTAGAAATCAGTTCAATTCATGGATTGGGCCATCAGGGGGTGCAGGTATCAACCAATTCACTAAGCCCAAAATCAGCAACTAAATGAAACGATGCGTTTCATTAAAACTCAGACTCTTCTCAAATTGAAATCCATTCGTGGCCATTGGATCTTCATCTGGTCAAAGGTCCTACCCTGATCCAAGGGCTCTGGGATCATCTTCAACCTTTTGAATCTCTGAACCTCGCGCGCAGCTCCGGCCACCACCGGTGGTGCTCCGGTCATCGTCCCCAACCCTAACTCTCTCCACAGGCCTCCATTCCAAGTGGTTTATACATGAAACTTGTCCCAAATCTCACAAGGAACTCACTCATACCATTAATTCAACCTAAATCCTCAAGATTCGCAAGAACCAACTCTCAACAGAAAATGGTAACATCCTTAATTGGTCACTAATTCTCAAATTAATGATCTGAAATCCTTCCTACACCATTCTACAATGCATCTATCATCCTAATTCCTATTGATTCTAACTAAAACAAGCCAGAGATCAAAGGTTACCAACCTGAAAAATTCGTGTGCACAGAAGTAGCAAGATCTCAAATCAAGCCTTCAAATGCTCCAGACTCCTTCAGTGAATCACTTCCAAGCTTCTGTATGCAATAGGACTGATTGAAATGGCCTCAATCCTTGGTACCAACTCTGAGTTGCAGGTGGAAAAATCTGAGCTCAAGAACACCAATCAGCCACGAATTCCTCTTGATTATGATCTGGAATCAATCCCTAGCATCCATGGAAGAGGTTGCAATCAAGAAAATGGATGGAAAGTGAAGAAATTGGTGAAACCGAATTCAGTTGCATGCAAGAATTTTCCAAACTCAATCTCTGCTCTCTCCTTCAATCATCACCAACCTTTGCTTTGGATCCTCTCTATCCAATATATAGAGTGTGTAGGGATGATCTAGAAACCTCTAGATCCTTCCAATGAGAAATTCAATCTCTCATGACATGAGAATTTCAACCATATGCCATGGTGTGCATAGTTCTGTTTGCAGCTTGAAACCAATCTCAATTCCTTCCAATTTCTCCCCTCATGACATTTTGGAAGTTTTTGGCTTGCAAGGGATCTTGATCATGCCTTGAATTTGAGTTTTGCACATGTTACTTATAATGTAAGTAACTACTTTTCAAAGCAAGTCCATAAATTAGACCTCAATTCAAAAATGTGGCTAAACCAATGTTCTTAAAATTCTTTTTAGAGTCAAAATGACCTATTACATGCCTTGGTTTGGATGTGTAGATCAAAAATATCAATTTCCAACTTTGGTTCATTTAACTTATACCCTCATTTTAGGTCATTTTTGCAACTTTGAGCTACAAGCAATTTCAACATCTCATGACCTCTTTAATAGCCTTAACACATCATTTTGAACAAGTTTGATGTTGAACATTTTCCCATTTGAAGCTTGGAAATGGTAGTTATGGCTTTATGGTTGAAATGACCTATAATCTCCAAATGACCAAAATGCCCTTGACTTGTCAAAGCCATAACTTGAGTTCTACAAATCCTATCAAGGACTTCTAGTACTCTCTAGAAAGCTAAGAGAATAAGGAACAACATTCATGTTGACCAAAAGTTCATAGCAATCATCCTTCTTGGGCAAACGTTTCATGCAAGTTGGGTAACTTTCAAGCCCCCAAATTCACATACCTCAGATGACCTGTAACTTGTCAAAGTCATAACTTGAGTTCTACAAATCCTATCAAGGACTTCTAGCACTCAAATTAAATCTAAGACCATTCTCTACAACATTCATGTTGGGGGTAAGATGAGATGACAATCATATCTTGAGCTAAACTGCCTTGAAGACAGGGGTCAAACTAGGGGATTTTACACTGTCAAGCCTTAAAAACCCTAGCCTGAAACTTCTCAAACTCTTCAATCATGATGAGTTAACCTTGGAATCATCCTTATGACATCTCAATGTATCAATCCATGATCACATGGCTCTTGGATTAGGTCTCAACCTTCTCCAAATCATCAGTTGACTTAGGGTTGACCCAGTCAAACCCTAATTGCACCAATCATGGCTGAGGCTTCTTAATCTTGCACAATGACCTGTCTAGGCCTCAAAGTGATCTTCAACACTTCTCATGAGCTCTATCAAGACCTCAAGTCCATCTTCATGGCTTCAGAATCATCTGATGTTCCCATAACTCTCAAGCTAGGAGACACCCTCTTGGTTTCAACCACTCTCTCTAAGGATCTTTTAATTTCTCTGACAAGGATATCAACCCTTGAACACTTGAATAAGCTTCTTAGCTAGCCTCAAAGTCTTGCATAGCCCTTGATTGGTACTCATACCTCTTGATCTCCTGCATACATGTCAATGAAATGCAAATGATAATGCTAATGTGAATGCAATGAAACATAAGCTAGGTAAAAAAAATGTTGGGCAAATTTTGGGGTGCAACAGCTGCCCCTATTCAAGCGGCTTGGACCTGACTGGGTGAGAAGCGAATGGCTCTCAACCAATCAAGGTATAATACGGTTGAATACTAGCAAACCCGAAAATTTGCCAACTGCACAAGTACACGGTACTCTGATGGGGACAAATCTTCGGAAACCGAAATAATAGCTGCACGACAACTAGCTGGGGGATTGGTCACACGGTAACTGGTAATATATGGTCGATCATGCTGTCAGGCATCAGGATTCCTCGGGACTCATCAGGTCAACAATCACGTTGATCATGCCATCGGGCATTCAAAGAAGTCTTTGGGCGTCAGCCGGGCTTCGTCAGTAAATCGGGAATAGAATTTTTGGTCAATCATGAACCAATTGGGGATATCCAACTTCTACCATCAGGCACTCCGCATCAGCTGAGAGAATTGCTTCGTCAATACGGTTGGACTTAAATCATCAAGTCTTCAAGGGAAGTTTCAACTTCGTTGTTCAGAAACCTGCTGGGGATGACACATCTCCGCTTGGGATTTTGGAGAACTATCAAGTAACTCTGCTTCGGGGATCTATAAATAATTCCGGGTAAATCATCTCTCTGCTGAGGACTTCAAGAATCATCTTAGACAAATAGCTCCGCCGGGGACTTCAAGAATCATCTAGAACCCATAACTCTGCTGGAGATTTCAGGAATCATCCGAAGCGATCACTCTGCCGGGGACTTCAAAAATCATCTTGAGCAACCCTCTCTGGTGACTTCACAGGGGATTTTAAGAATCATCTTAAACGAGCGCCTTCGCTGGAGAATTCAAGAATCATCTTGGGCAAACGACTTTCGCTGGGGGATTCAAGAATCGTCTTGAGCAAGCGACTCTGTGGAGGAACACCTGCAAAACAAGAACAGTAACGACCTAGCTCATGTTTAGTATGCATATGCTTTGACAATGGCGCAATGCTCCACACGGTGGAAATGCTACGCGTTTATGATAAATGCTATGCAATCATGCAAAATGCTGCGACCCCATCAGCAAAATAAATGCTAAATGGAGAATCTTCCTGTCAAGGAGAAAGGACCACTCTGGTGGAGGAAGGACTCATCCTGCCAAGGAGAAGAAGTCACGCCAATCTCAATTGGACTCCGCCTGGGGAAACAAACTTCAGTCAACTGCTGCAGGGGAACGAAGCTCTACGAGAACCTGGGCCTGCTGAGGAAAACGATGTCAATCGCAGAAATAAACTGCACGACATTCGCATCCAAAGCTTTCCTGGGGGTAACGACTCCGGTGGGGAAATACAGCATTAGCTATTCAACACTCTACTGGGGAAAACCAATCATGGCCCAAACGGCTTCCAAGGACTCGGCTCTCTTGGGGATCTGCAAGCTTGGCTGGGGGAGAAGGAATCATCCTGCTTACCGGGGGGGAGTACGACTCTGTGGGGAATCTCAATTCCGATGAAGACTTCAATCTGAACTATCGAGTGCTACACACTTCAGACTCAGCTGGGGATATGACGTCCCTCCAGGGTACATCTGGTTGGGGAGAAAATCTTCTCTGCCTGGGGAGATATATCAATGCCTTACGATCTCACGTTCGGACTCTGTGGGGAGAGGCTGCTGAACTTTGCTGGAGAAGAAGGAATCATCCTGCTTGGGGATGCGTACAGCGTACTACCTGGTATATGCTACATCTGCAACAACACAAACAAACAGACAAGATACCCTTCTCAAAGGGACCTATCAAGGTTATCATCTTGTGACAATGTTCAAGTAATTCATTGTTTCAACAATCAGTGGCCTAGGCCAGTAAGTTTATGTATGCGCATTTTATCAAAAACATCGGCGTTCTTTTTCGCAAACAAAACAGATAAATGCTAAACAGACAAACAGAATTGCTGAATAGTATACATTTTATTGATAACGAACCCCTGAATGGGTAAAAATGTTTTACAACAGATGCAAGCTCCTGGAATGAGGAAGCCGCACAAATATAAAAACATAAATATACATCAGTATATACACATGTCGGCAACGAAGCGTAGACGAACACCATGAGTTGATCCCTCTATGACCCACTCGACTTCGATACTTCTCCGACGCTTCAGCTTCAGAAGAGATTGATTCAGATAAACGGCCCTCAGGTCTTCCAAACCACTAAACAAATACAGTCCACACGCGGAACGCAGTCATTTGCTTTTCTAAATCCCTAACTTTTGCCTGAATCGCCCTTTCGGGTTTTCGATTCACCGGGATGCCCTTTTTTGCCAAGGTCACCCTTCCGGGTTTTCGACTTTGCGGGTGTACATTCTTTTCTTTATATCCCTAATTTTTGCCCGAACCTTTTTCCCTTTTTATGGTTCGCCGGGATGCCCCTTTTTGCCTGGATCTTCTTTTTCTTTCCAGCGGGTCATTTTTTAAGCAAAGTATTTTTTAACTGCGTCCGCGTTCACCGGGGATGCAAAATCTTCGCCATCCATCGTGGATAACAACAAGGCTCCTCCCGAAAAGACCTTGCTAACGACGTACGGACCTTCGTAATTGGGAGTCCACTTGCCCCGGTGATCGGAGTGTGGAGGAAGAATCTTCTTCAGGACGAGATCACCCGTCTGAAAGCTTCTAGGACGCACCTTCTTATCATACGCTTTCTTCATTCGGCTTTGGTACAGACGACCATGTGCAATCGATGCTAACCTATTCTCGTCCATCAGGATGAGTTGGTTTAGTCGGTTCTTAATCCATTCTGCCTCGTCGAGTTTCACGTCAACCAAAACTCGCAAAGAAGGGATCTCCACTTCTAACGGTAGGACAACTTCCATACCATACACCAAGGAGAAAGGAGTTGCCCCGGTTGACGTACATACTGTCGTACGATAACCGTGCAGTGCAAATGGCAACATCTCGTGCCAATCTTTGTAGGTCACAACCATCTTCTGAACAATCTTCTTGATGTTCTTATTGGCCGCTCCAACGGCGCCATTCATCTTCGGCCGGTAAGGAGATGAGTTGTGGTGTTCAATCTTGAAACTTTGGCACAGCTCCTTCATCATGTTATTCAGATTCGAACCATTATCAGTAATGATCCGCTCGGGAATTCCGTAACGACAGATGATGTCCCTCTTTATGAATTTAGCCACCACCTGCTTGGTCACATTAGCATATGAGGCTGCCTCCACCCACTTGGTGAAGTAGTCGATAGCTACTAGAATGAAGCGATGACCGTTAGATGCAGTGGGCTCGATCTTGCCTATCATGTCGATGCCCCACATGGAGTACGACCACGGGGAGGACATGACATTTAACGGGCACGGCGGCACATGAATCTTATCAGCATAAATCTGGCATTTATGACATCTCTTCGCGAATTTAAAGCAATCCGATTCCATCGTCAGCCAGTAATATCCTGCTCTCAGGATCTTTCTCGTCATAACATGCCCGCCGGCTTGCGTACCGAATGTGCCTTCATGGACTTCTTCCATGAGCATACTCGCTTCTTTCTCACCTACACATCTGAGTAGCACGAGATCGTGGTTTCTTTTATACAACACTCCATCAGGATTGAGATAAAAATTCCCAGACAGCCTCCTCAGAGTCTTCTTATCCTGGGTTGACGCTCCCGCAGGATACTCCTTAGTCATAAGGAAGGTCTGAACGTCATGGAACCATGGCTTGCCATCGGAGGCTTCCTCGATCGCAAAAACGAATACAGGTCTATCAAGACGAGAAAGGACAATCCTCGGAGCTTCATTCCAAAAATTGACTTTATACATCGAAGCCAACGTGGCCAAGGCATCAGCCATCTAATTTTCGGCCCTGGGCATATGATGGAGTTCCACTCGATCAAAGAACGGAAGTAGCCTTCTGGCATAGTTCATGTACGGCACCAAATTCGATTGACGAGTCTCCCACTCCCCTTTAATCTGGTTAATCACAAGCGCTGAGTCACCATATACGTCTAGGTTCTTGATTCTCAAATCAATTGCTTCTTCTAGACCCATGATGCATGCTTCGTACTCCGCTTCATTATTGGTGACTAGAAACGTCAGTCTCGCAGTGAACGGGATGTGGGATCCGTGGGGAGTCGTGATGATCGCCCCAATGCCACTTCCATAAGAATTAACCGCCCCGTCAAATATTGGGATTTCCTATCTAGCCCCTCGTCGGGCAACGGTTCATCGCAATCTTTCACTTTGAGAAACATGATATCCTCATCAGGGAATTCAAATTTCATCGGCTGATAATTCTCGATCGGCTGTTCGGCAAGGTAATCAGACAATACGCTTCCCTTAATGGCCTTCTAGGAAACGTACCGAATATCGTATTCCGTCAACACCATTTGCCATCTGGCAATCCTGCCCGAAAGCGCTTGCTTCTCGAAGACGTACTTGATCGGATCCATCTTCGAAATTAGCATGGTGGTGTGGTTGAGCATGTACTGTCGTAAACGTTTGGCAGCCCAGGCTAGTGCACAACACGTTTTCTCCAGCATTGACTAACGCGATTCACAGTCTGTGAACTTTTTACTCAAGTAGTAAATGGCATGCTCCTTTCTGCCCGTCTCGTCGTGCTGACCGAGAACACACCCCATACTATTCTCAAGAACTGTCAAGTACATGATTAAGGGCCATCCAGCCACTAGAGGTATCAAGATTGGAGGTTCCTGAAGATACTGTTTTATCTTATCAAATGCCTTCTGGCAATCCTCGTTTCAGATAATCGCTTGATCTTTCTTTAGCAGCTTGAACATCGGTTCACACGTGGCCGTGAGCTGAGAAATAAACCTTGTAATGTAGTTTATTCTGCCCAGGAAACCACGAACTTCTTTTTCTGTTTTTGGCGCTGGCATCTCTTGTATTGCTTTTATCTTCGCAGGATCAACCTCGATGCCTCTTTCGCTCACGATAAACCCCAGTAGCTTTCCGGACCGTACTCCGAAAGTACACTTGTTAGGATTCAGCCTCAACCTGAACTTCCTAAGCCTCTCAAAAAGCTTCAGCAAATTGATCAGATGTCCCTCCTCCGTTTGGGACTTCGCAATCATGTCATCAACATAGACTTCAATCTCATGATGAATCATGTCATGAAACAAAGTAACCATTGCTCTTTGGTAAGTGGCCCCTGCGTTCTTCAGACCGAAAGGCATTACCTTGTAGCAAAATGTTCCCCAAGGCGTGATGAACGTAGTTTTCTCCATGTCCTCCGGCGCCATCTTGATCTGATTATAATCGGAGAAGCCATCCATGAACGAAAATACGGAGAACTGAGCTATATTGTCGACCAACACATCAATATGAGGCAACGGGAAATCATCCTTAGGGCTCGCCCTATTCAAATCCCGATAATCGACGCACATTCGTACCTTACCGTCCTTCTTCGGTACGGGCACTATGTTGGCGACCCACGGAGGGTAAGTGGTGACCGCTAAGAAGCCAGCATCCAGCTGCTTTTGCACTTCTTCTTTGATCTTAACGGCCATATCTGGTCGCGTCCTCCTAAGCTTCTGCTTAACGGGAGGACAATCTTCTCGCAGCGGCAAGTGGTGGACCACGATGTCAGTATCAAGTCCGGGCATATCCTCGTATGATCAAGCAAAGACGTCACTATACTCTCTTAGCATCTCGACCAATCTCTGCTTGACATCCCTCTGCAATGCAGCCCCTATCCTGACATTCCTGACTAGTTTTTCAGAACCCAGATTCACGATCTCGATCTCTTCCTTGTGAGGCAGAATAACTTTCTCTTCTTGTTTCAACAAGCGGGCCAACTCTTCGGGAAGGTCTTCGTCTTCATCAATCTCTTCTTCGGCTTGATAGATCGGGAAATCAAAGTCGAAGTGAGTCGTAGAAGGTCCAGAGTCAATGTCGTCTGCTATGTGGATCTCTTCGCTTGTCATCTGGATGATATCCTTAACGGACCAGTTGTTGAGGCTCTCGCCTGATTTGCTTGGCTGGATCCAAGAGTCTAAGTCATAGTCGTTGTCTCCGCTGTCTTCAGACACCGCGTTGACGCTTTCAAATATCACCCCGCCACTGGTAAACTGGATCGGTCCTTTACCTCGTGATGCACTGCTGGAAGAGGAGGCTTCAGCTCCCGGGAAATATCCCAACCCAAACTTGTCTTGCTTGTTTGGTATCTCTAGAATTCGCCCCCAGCCTGGGGTAGATCCGACTTGAACAACGGCCCGGGCTTCCTTGAAGGAGGAGAGAGTCATCTCTGGCTTCTCAGTGATTGCAAGAGTTACGTCCTTGACTTTAACAGCTTCGAACGCTTGGCATAGGGTTTCGTGGATTTCCCCATCCATCTCAACATAATTGAAGGACGACAAATGGCTCACCATTATGTCTTCCTCGCCACATACGGTCACGATGCTACCTCCGACAGCGTACTTGAGCTTCTGGTGCAACGTGGAGGTCACGACACCCGCCGAATGGATCCATGGCTGGCCCAAGAGACAGCTGTAGGCAGGCATGATGTAAAAGACCGCGTCGAATGTTTCCGGCCCCACTTGGATTGGCAGCGTCACCTCCTCGAAAACATGGCGTTTGGTTCCATCGAACGCCTTCACAACCAGATCACTGGGTGTGCAAATCACTCCGCGAGTATCTAACTTCATTAATGCCTTCTTCGGAAGAACATTGAGCGACGACCCCGTGTCCACCAACACGTGGGACATAATCGTTCCCCTACACTCTATCGAGATGTGCAGGGGGCTATTGTGGTTCCTCGCCTTCGGCGTCAGCTCTAGGTCAGTGAACCCTAACCCATTTCCAGCATTTACATGGGCTACGACCTCCTCTAACTGGTTTACCGATATTTCCTGCGGTACATATGCGGCGTTCAATACCTTTAGCAGCGCGTTGCGGTGTGCCTCAGAACACAGCAACAGATTCAGGATGGAAATCTTCGAGGGTGTCTGATGGAGATGATCCACGATCTTGTAGTCACTCTTTTCAATCAACCTCATAAATTCCTCGGCGTCTTTAACGAGTAAGTCTTTTTCTACCCCGCAAGGGATCTCTTCAACGACTTTACTTTTACCTTTATCAGTTGCATCAGCTCTGTCCGCTTTATACGTTACGACCTCAGGTGGTGCAAACACTCTCGCTGCGAGTAATTCCGCTAACGCCCGCTAGGTTCTCCACAGACGACCCAAACGGTTCTAGTTCCAACTTCTGTCCGTTGCAGTAGACCTCTGCCCCATAATGCCATGGGACAGCGTTAGTGCTTTCGAAGGGTATCGGCCCAGCTTTGGTGATAGTAATTGTGGGCGGCCTGGGTGCGGAAATAGTTATCGTCTGGCGAGGGATGGTGATGGTGGCAACCTCATCATTTTGCTTCAGCATTACCTCTCCCGACCCGCTTTCGGCCCTTCGGCTAAATTGCAGGATTCCTTCGGTCATCAGACTTTGAATCCCCTCTCTCAGCTGTTCACATCCATCAAGACTTGTAGCACAGCCCATACACAGATCTCCACAATCTAGAAAGAAACCTCTTTTCATCAGCTTAGCTTTAACGAAGCTAAGCGGTGTCTTCAGATCTCTGACGTCAGTCAACAAATCCAAACTCTCGTCTTCAATAATGGAGTTTACCCCACCTCCCATATGATTCGGCATAGGGTTCTTCGTGACGTTTGGCACATTATCTGAGAAGTTGATGATCTTAGTGTCCACCATGTCCTGCACCTTGTGCTTGAAGGCTTTGCAATTCTCTATCGTGTAGCCTGGTGCCCCCGAGTGAAACTCACAAGTTGCATTCGCGTCATACCCAGGCGGAGGTGCCCCTGTCAAGGGAGCCAAGGTTCTCTTCTGGATCAACTGTAGCTGGAGCAGAGTCTGCGACAACTGCGCATAAGACATGGGCGGTGTCTCGAGGTGATGGCTCGACAGAGGTGCCCTGTTCTGATACTTTCTGTACCCTTGTTGATTCGGTTGCTGCTGCTGCTGCGGCTGCTGCTGCTGTGGCTGTTGAACGGTCGGGATAGTTATGCTGGCCACCTATTGGTGAGGTCCTTTACCCTTCCTTCGAGCGTTGGTCACGGCGCTCGTTTCTCCTTCCCGTCTTTTGCCACCATAAGGTTTCTTGCCTCCTCCAGCTGAGGATGAATCACCTTGAATTTTCCCCAGTTTGATCCTATTTTCAATGTGCTCACCCGTGATAATGAGATCTGAGAAGGTTCCGGACATACCGCTGACCAATTTCTCATAATAAACCCCTGGGAGGGTGGCTACGAACATTTTCACAAGCTCACGTTCAACCATCGGCGGCTAAACCCTGGCTGCCAATTCACGCCACCACTGGGTGTATTCCTTGAACCCTTCATTGTTCTTTTGCGATAGATTCTGCAGTTGGACTCGGTTCGGGGCCAAGTCACTGTTATATTGGTAGTGGTGCACAAATGCTTCAGAAAGGTCCTTCCATGTGCGCACACTGGTAGGTTCCAGACTCATGTACCATTCGAGGGAGGGCCCGGACAGACTGTCTTGAAAGAAGTGCATCAGCAACTTCTCGTCCTCAGAATGAGCGGACATTTTCCGGTAGTATGATCTCAGATGGACGCGAGGGCAAGTGGTGCCCTTGTACTTTTCAAAGTCAGGTACCTTGAACTTGGGAGGCACCTTGAAATCAGCAATCAGTCCCAACTTGGACATATCAACGCCCAGGGTGTTCTGGTTCTCGATATTCCTCATCTTATCCTTGAGTGCCTTGAACCTTAGACGTGCTTCAGCAGTCAGTTCACCTTCGGCACCTCTCTGGGAGAACACATTGTCTTGACGATCTTCTAACCACGGCTGAGGCCCGAACAGATTCCCAACACCTGCATTGTCGTTGCCCAGCCCAACATTGACGTTAGCTTCAAAATTTCCATTACCGACGCCAGTCGTATTACCGTTGAGTCCCATGTTAGCTATCACATTGTCGTTGGCACTGCCATTCCCCCCGGTCACGGGGACGCCATTCTGAGGAGTTTCAATAGGTGGAGGGGTAGGCACAGTCCCACCATGGAGTACACCATTACTGTCGACCCTTGAAATCAGAGGCTGAACTAAGGTTCTGAGCTGATCCTGGCCATTGGCGACCGCTTGCATGAGCTCCATGAAGCGGTCCATTCTTTCGCGGAGTTCTTGAACATCAGTTTGCACTTGCTCCATGATTCTGGTTTGATTTGCTCTGGTCGGATAGCAGTGGATTGGTCTCTGATCAATCCTGGAACAACCTGAAACAACCTGAAAAATTTAAAAGGGTTAGGAAAAATGACAAAGTGCTCGTTATGCAGATGTTTCATGCAAATGCAAACGTATGTCTGTGCGTTAGGGAGGTTTCCCCCGATCCTAGTGCCTGAGTGCCAGTGCTGATAATAAGAAGTTTGAGTCCAGTCATGGAAATAACATCTCATATATAGGAAGAAAGCCCATCAAGGCAGTACACAACGTCACTGAGTACAGGATGAATCAATAGCATGACCTTTACCAACAAGCCTGGTGATGGTCAGCATACAACAATGATCAAACAAAAGGAATACAAATAGTCAAGCACGGCCACGGGCGCGAAACTCTTCTAACAACCCCTTCGTTTCTGGATGACCAGGCCGAGTGAGTAACCCTTCGACGAGTAACTCCCTCTGCATAATAGTGTATTGAAGACCTTCGACCGAATCTTCCCATGCTCCCTCGCCGAAACAATCTTCTAACTTCCGCTTCTTGGATTCAAACGTCAGTTTGCGCTCCTTCGGGTTAGCGAGAGCTTTGTTGAGCTGGCCTTCGGCGGCATATCGGCGAGCGGTTTCTTCACCAAACCTCTTCTCACTGGCCTTCACCTGGGCTTTCAGCTTGGAGATCTGTTGCATCAGCTTATCCTCCTGCTCTTTCCTGTTGGCTAGGGTGGCCTTCCAATGCTGGTTAAACTTGGATATCCTCCGATACGCTTCGTCCAAGTGCTGCTTTTTCGTGGCCAGTACGTCGTTGACAGCTTTGAAGTCTCGACCCATGCGCTCGCGCTCAGCTATCTGCTTAGTCAAATCTGCCCCTAGCTGGTTCACCAGCTCGGTCTGCCTCTTGAAAGAATGAACAGCTTCGCTTCTCTCGCTTCTGAGTTGAGCCAATTCTTTCTCCAATTCTTCATTCTCCTTCTTCAGCTCATCTCTTTCAGCTAACACCTGATTATGCTGCTGAATAGGCACGCTGGTAGGCTCTTCAATCACTGGAGGGCTTTCTGGCTTGGCAGGAGGAAACGGCATCCCTATAGCATCTTATCTTGTTCTGATCCAAGTCACATACGGAGCGTAGACTTGGCTATTGCTTTTCCCCAGCAATGGTTTTCCCCTCTTACTGATACCATTCCAAGCGTGCTGAAGCTTAGATAACATATCCCCCTCTAGAAGACCAGTGAGGTACAAAGATTCCTGCACCTCTTCATCCTTCGGCGGAGCTCTCAAAGCATAAGCAAACTGTCGGACCAGCAAAGATGGATTATAGTTGATACAACCCTTCCTGCCTATCAAAGGCACGTTCGGAAACCCGCTGCCGCTGAAGATAATCTCAGTACCCAACCTATCTCTATCAAACCAGGCAATATCCTCCGCTGATAGGCTCATCAAGCGCTCAGACCACTCAGCTGTGGCTGCAGACGAAGCAAAGGGACCCTTCTTGGGTAGATGACTATCAAGCCATTTATAGAGCAAGGGCACATAGCACGAGACATTCTTACCCCTTCTATTCTCGTTTTTGTAGTGGACGTAATGGTAGACATCTCCTATCAAGGTAGGGACTGGATTCCCTGAAGCAAAGATGCGAAAAGCGTCGAAGTCTACAAAGTCAGGCATATTGGGGAACATAATGATGCCATATATGCACAGAGCAAGAATGGCGTTGAACACGATCCAACATCCATCTTTGGCGCACTGCTGAGCCTTTCCTACTAAGAACTGCAAGGAGAAACCGGGAACCTTGTTCCAACTGGACAAGACCAACTCGGAGGCATCCAGATGAAGTGAGAGAGCTAGACTAGCCAGATTAGGCTCAACATCCATATGAACATAGGGCATCTGACTCTTGATAGGCATACCTAACAAATCAACATACTCCTCTAGTGTGGGTGCGAGAACAAAGTCCTGGAAAGTAAAGCATCTCAACGGAGGGTCGTAGAACTGCAGCAGAGCATGCAACCCATTCAACTCAAACACGGAGGGTTTACGAACCAAACTGAGCAGTTTGCCGTAAGACTTTCTGAACTCATCTCTCACAGAATCATCTACTAAAGCAATCAAACCAGTCAGCCGAACAACATCAGGAGCAGGGAGCTTGTAAGCCACAGTCTTCCTCTGAGAACCCATAATAGCATAATAGAAGGCAAGAAATCCTTAATCGGGGGAAACGGTACCTGCAACACAGACACACGTTAATGAAATGCAAATGAGTATGCAAAGCAATGTAAAATGCAATCATGCAGCAGGAGATCAAGGCAACTGTGCTGTGGAGATTCTGTATCAACAAAACCATAATACTGCTCTGTCAAGAACAACCATAGATCTGATAAGAAGAAAACTCTGGTATCGGACCACAAATCTTCTCTGTCAAGAACACACATCTGATAATAAGGACCTCTGATATAGGACCAAAACTCTGCTCTGTCAAGAACAAACATCTGATAATAAGGACCTCTGATACCGGACCAAACTCTGCTCTGTCAAGAACAAACATCTGATAATAAGGACCTCTGATACAGGACCAAAACTCTGCTCTATCAAGAACAAACATCTGATAATAAGGACCTCTAATGCAGGACCAAAACTCTGCTCTATCAAGAACAAACATCTGATAATAAGGACCTCTGATACAGGACCAAAACTCTACTCTGTCAAGAACAAGCATGTCTGCTGATGAGATCCTCTGATCCCAACCATAAACCTACTCTGTCAAGAACAACATACACATCTGATGATGAGAACCTCTGACACCAACAACACTGATTCACTATCCAGAAAACCAGGTAGTCTGAAGGTCAAGGTTTCCTGCAACAAACCCAACCCTGCTCACAGGTATGGACCTAAACTGACACAAGTTCGGCATCCTATGCAGTCATCAGCGTCACAGACATTCAAGAGGGGTGATACGATACCCAGAAGGTGTGGCATCACCAGCTCATGAAGCGGCCTCACTCGGCTGAATCCCAAATGATCGGTCCCCAGAGTCGACAATCCTCCAAACTAACAACCCCCTCAACCCAAAGGGTTGAAAAAGAAGTCAATCGGGAGAACCTCGTCTGAGCGTGGATTTCATGAGACACTGGTGCCTGCAAAGCAAGCACACGCTCACTAATTTCCACAACTAATGTTATGTTCACTCAAGCCTGGGTCTGGCTTCTCACTCATCAGAATGCCCCTCCCACAACAGCACAGATAATCATATCATACTGAAAATAAAGTGCGGGAAATAAAGTGCGATAAACAAACACAACCCAACTAGTATTCATACAAGCGCTAGGATTGACTCTCGCAGGGGACGTTGGATCCCCAAACTGACTCGCATACGGGACGCTGGATCCCAGGAAACTATCAAGTCCCCAGCAGAGTCGCCAGCTGTCACTTCCGCGAAAATAAGGTGCCGGCAAAACAGAAGAGTCGCCACCTTTCGTTATTTATCCCTCAGAGCGGGAAAGGAAACGATCGGAAAAACCTGACGAATAGGTATAAGACAAGGTCATCGCAACCATTCTCTGGGTTCGGGAGTCGGTTACGCAAGGGGAAGGTATTAGCACCCCTCACGACCATCGTACTCGATGCGATCCATGCTTGTTGTGTTTACTGGACGGGTTGGTTTTATCTATCTACCTATCAAGGCTGGCTTAAAAAGAAAAGAAAAATGACTCGGCAAAGCGTCGCACTTTATGCCTACGTATTCTCATCAGAGAATGAGAAATCAGAGTCAACGTAGTTCGCCCTACTATGGGTTACGGGAAAGGTGGCTTGCCAATACATCAGTATTGTGCCTACGTACTCTCAACAGGCTTGAGAGATCAGAGCTTACGTAGTTCGGGATAATACGGGTTACGGGAAAGGTGGCTCGCCAATACGTCAGTATTGTGCCTACGTACTCTCAACAGGTATGAGAGATCAGAGCTTACGTAGTTCGGGATAATACGGATTACGGGGATTCAGATTCGTCTGTTTTATCGAGCAGGGTTAAACAGCAGTTCCAGCAGTTAGGGACAAAGCCTGTTTGCGGTGGCGCTGAAGTTTAACGACACTCTTTTCTTCAGAAAAGCTTCCTTTGAATTACGGGCCCACGGGGCAAAAAGGTTTGAAGTTTGTTTTCTGTATTTTACGGAAGAACTGTTTTTTATTGTGTTTGCAACTAGTATGGCACTAGAGACTATGACCTGAGAGTGAATGCGTCGTATGTCACCCAAAGGGTACCATACTAAACATCCAGACTATTGAAAAGAAACTCTCCAACAATCCTTTCTCAGATAGCTTAAGGCTCGTAACGTACGACGTCAGTTAACCTTTATTATTGTATTTTCATTTGTTTTGAGAAGAGAAGAGAAGGGGCTCAACTAAAGGGAGACTATCAAGTCCTAATGCTGTCATGCCAAGGATTCATCCTATAGTTGAAGTTTGAAACAGGGAACTCCTAGAAGTTATCATGCATAGGTTTCAACCTAAATTTCTAATCATCACTTCCTTATCAAAGGAACTGAGATTCCTAGGGGATCATGTCAATAATAAACAGAAACAGATAAAGCATCAGCTTAAACAGTAAACAAATATACAGTAAAATGCATGCAATGCAAGTGAGGGAGGAAATGTGTGTGGGGCATCAGCCTCCACAAGCTCATCTCAACCTCAAGCCAGATATGAATAACTGCAATCATACAGAAAAAATAAAATAAAGTGCTATCAAGCAAGATATCAGTGACTGCAATCATACAGAGGAAATAAAATGCTATCAAGCAAACACAAACCACGTGGGCAAGGGAGCTGGGCTCTACCGAATACCCGCAAGCAAAGCCACACAGTAAAAATACAAGCAGAGGGAGCAACTTAACCTCTAGTGCAGTCATGCTCCTAGCTTACATCAGTCTAGATATGGACTTATTCTAATGCATCAAGCAAATCAAACAAGCCACATCAATACAGAAGAGAAAACAGACAAGAGAGGAAACAGATCCACCACTCCCACAGCTTCACAGCAAGGCAATCTTCTGCCAGCAGTTCAGTCTTCAGACTTCAATCACCCTTCAAGGCTATCATCCTCAAGAACAAGCATCAACTTGCTCCCCCAAAGTTTCAACCCATCAAATATAAGTATCAACTTATCCTCTCTTCCTCAAGCTTCAGCTTCACAGTAAATCCCACCTTCAGGCTTTACTCCTAACTACAAGTATCAACTTGATTCCCTCAGGCTCTCAATGCATCAATGTAAGTGTCAACTTACCCTTTATTCCTCAAGCCTCAGCTCTTCACTCAATCTCAATTGAATCCTCTTCATAAGTATCAACTTATTCTTCTTGCTTCAGCTCTCTTTGCTTTACCAGTATCAACTTGGTCTTCTTCATCTACAAGCTTCAGCTTCTCAGAGTAATCTTCAATCACATGGAAGTATCAACTCCATCCTCCAATATTCTTCAAGCAAGGAACTCCATCCTCTAACAAGGGAGAAAGATTCATCTATCAAGAGCAAAGTTTGGATGATTGGTAGCAGAGTGAAGACCAAAGGTCACCACTAAGCATCCTGTCATCAGAGAAAGGGACCCTCAAAGGTTCTACCAATTTGCAAAGAGCCACACATCCTACCAAAGGAGGGATGAGGCCTTTACAAGGGACCTTACATCATAGGGAAGAATGGAATTGATCAACATATTCCATGTTTATGAAGGAAGAGAACTATCTAGAAGCTCTGCCTACAAAACCCTAATCTTAACCTAATCAAAACTACACCACAAGAAGGGAAGATCTTCAAATCCAAGCCTCTTCAAGAAATCCAATGCATCTTCAACTTGCCTTCAATATCATCCAAGATCAAGAGAAACAAAATCCTAATATAAGGGAACTAAAGATGTTAATCTAGTTGAATTAGGGCATTAGAATCATCTAAAACTAGCACCTAAACTAAAATCAATCAAAAATAGAAAACTATCTTATAAATTTCTACAAAAATTCCTAGGGGATCCTAATTCAATTAACAATGCCTCATACAAAAACCAGGGACTAAATCATCTATTAAGTCCTAAAATTAAGTCCTAAATCCAAAGGTATCAACCATAAACCCTAAAAATGGAGCTTCTAAAGGTTTCAACTTAAACTACCACCTATGTTCATCATAAAAATGTGAGAAAATTCTATGGGGAGCAAGCATATCTATGCTAACTACTCACAAAAAATCAGGATCAAAATCATCATCACATGATCACACAAAATTCCACAAAATCAAGCATCAAACATGACTATTTTAATATCAATTAAAATATGAAAATTCCCCTAAAATCATAAAATGCATGAAATAAAAATATTTTTTATCTAAAAAATACTAGACCCTATCATGAATCTAATGCAAAAAGAATGGGATTAATTGGGTCATTTTTCCATTTTTTATGATTTTTTCAAGAACCATGAATAAAATGAAAAAATTAAAGAAAATCCAAGTAAAATAATAAATGCACGGTGCAGATAGTAGTAGAAATCAGTTCAATTCATGGATTGGGCCATCAGGGGGGTGCAGGTATCAACCAATTCACTAAGCCCAAAATCAGCAACTAAATGAAACGATGTGTTTCGTTAAAACTCAGACTCTTCACAAATTGAAATCCATTTGTGGCCATTGGATCTTCATCTGGTCAAAGGTCCTACCCTGATCCAAGGGCTCTGGGATCATCTTCAACCTTTTGAATCTCTGAACCTCGCGCGCAGCTCCGGCCACCACCGGTGGTGCTCCGGTCATCGTCCCCAACCCTAACTCTCTCCACAGGCCTCCATTCCAAGTGGTTTATACATGAAACTTGTCCCAAATCTCACAAGGAACTCACTCATACAATTAATTCAACCTAAATCCTCAAGATTCGCAAGAACCAACTCTCAACAGAAAATGGTAACATCCTTAATTGGTCACTAATTCTCAAATTAATGATTTGAAATCCTTCCTACACCATTCTACAATGCATCTATCATCCTAATTCCTATTGATTCTAACTAAAACAAGCCAGAGATCAAAGGTTACCAACCTGAAAAATTCGTGTGCACAGAAGTAGCAAGACCTCAAATCAAGCCTTCAAATGCTCCAGACTCCTTCAGTGAATCACTTCCAAGCTTCTGTATGCAATAGGACTGATTGAAATGGCCTCAATCCTTGGTACCAACTCTGAGTTGCAGGTGGAAAAATATGAGCTCAAGAACACCAATCAGCCACGAATTCCTCTTGATTATGATCTGGAATCAATCCTTAGCATCCATGGAAGAGGTTGCAATCAAGAAAATGGATGGAAAGTGAAGAAATTGGTGAAACCGAATTCAGTTGCAAGCAAGAATTTTCCAAACTCAATCTCTGCTCTCTCCTTCAATCATCACCAACCTTTGCTTTGGATCCTCTCTATCCAATATATAGAGTGTGTAGGGATGATCTAGAAACCTCTAGATCCTTCCAATGAGAAATTCAATCTCTCATGACATGAGAATTTCAACCATATGCCATGGTGTGCATAGTTCTGTTTGCAGCTTGAAACCAATCTCAATTCCTTCCAATTTCTCCCCTCATGACATTTTGGAAGTGTTTGGCTTGCAAGGGATCTTGATCATTCCTTGAATTTGAGTTTTGCACATGTTACTTATAATGTAAGTAACTACTTTTCAAAGCAAGTCCACAAATTAGACCTCAATTCAAAAATGTGGCTAAACCAATGTTCTTAAAATTCTTTTTAGAGTCAAAATGACCTATTACATGCCTTGGTTTGGATGTGTAGATCAAAAATATCAATTTCCAACTTTGGTTCATTTAACTTATACCCCCATTTTAGGTCATTTTTGCAACTTTGAGCTACAAGCAATTTCAACATCTCATGACCTCTTGAATAGCCTTAAAACATCATTTTGAACAAGTTTGATGTTGAACATTTTCCCATTTGAAGCTTGGAAATGGTAGTTATGGCCTTATGATTGAAATGACCTATAATCTCCAAATGACCAAAATGCCCTTGACTTGTCAAAGCCATAACTTGAGTTCTACAAATCCTATCAATTACTTCTAGTACTCTCTAGAAATCTAAGAGAATAAGGAACGACATTCATGTTGACCAAAAGTTCATAGGAATCATCCTTCTTGGGCAAAAGTTTCATGCAAGTTGGGTAACTTTCAAGCCCCCAAATTCACATACCTCAGATGACCTGTAACTTGTCAAAGTCATAACTTGAGTTATACAAATCCTATCAAGGACTTCTAGCACTCAAATTAAACCTAAGAACATGCTCTACAACATTCATGTTGGGGGTAAGATGAGATGACAATCATATCTTGAGCTAAACTGCCTTGAAGACAGGGGTCAAACTAGGGGATTTTACACTGTCAAGCCTTAGAAACCCTAGCCTGAAACTTCTCAAACTCTTCAATCATGATGAGTTAACCTTAGAATCATCCTTATGACATATCAATGTATCAATCCATGATCACATGGATCTTGTATTAGGTCTCAACCTTCTCCAAATCATCAGTTGCCTTAGGGTTGACCCAGTCAAACCCTAATTGCACCAATCATGGATGAGGCTTCTTAATCTTGCACAATGACCTGTCTAGGCCTCAAAGTGATCTTCAACACTTCTCATGATCTCTATCAAGACCTCAAGTCCATCTTCATGGCTTCAGAATCATCTGATGTTCCCATAACTCTCAAGCTAGGAGACACACCCTCTTGGTTTCAACCACTCTCTCTAAGGATCTTTTAACTTCTCTGACAAGGATATCAACCCTTGAACACTTGAATAAGCTTCTTAGCTAGCCTCAAAGTCTTGCATAGCCCTTGATTGGTACTCATACCTCTTGATCTCCTGCATACATGTCAATCAAATGCAAATGATAATGCTAATGTGAATGCAATGAAACATAAGCTAGGTAAAGAAATGTTGGGCAAATTTTTGGGTGCAACAGTAGGCATAGGATGCGATATCCTAGCGAGCACACTAACAACTAACTTCTCTGTTCTCTCGCTACTGTGCGATCGAGATTTTCCCGCTAACGACTAATCTTTCCCTTTCTCTTGCCCTAGCGCAATTGAGACCAGACCGTAGTTCTAGATCCCGTAGGTTCCCATACCTTTAAACCAACAATGTGCTACGTCCGTTCTATTGCAAGCAGGTAACGCCTAAGTCTCCAATGGTCGAGCAGTAATACACCTAACTGCTAGAATGCGTACGCTAGTATCGTCAACCTTTTCTCTCACCCCCGTGTGATCGAGGACACCCTTTCGTCCTGTGGTTAGCCTGAACTACGTTTTGCTCTGATTTCTCATACTAGATGAGAATACGTAGGCACAAGACGCGACGTCTTGGCGAGCGATTCCCCCCGTAGTTTCCCGAACTACGTTGACTCTAACTTTCCCATTGCACGAGGGAATATGTAGGCATAGAGCGGTGATTCTCTATCGAGTCAGTTCTTTCCGTTTAGCTTTAACAGCCGTAGATAGATTGTTTTTCACCCATAGACTAGACAACCCATGCATGGATCCCGTCAAGTACGATGGACGTGAGGGGTGCTCATACCTTCCCCTTGTGTAACCGACTCCCGAATCTAGACTTGGTTGCGATGACCTTGTCTTACCCTTTTCGTTAGGTTTTTCTGATCGTTTCCTTTCCCTCTCTTTGGGATAAATAACGAAAGGTGGCGACTCTTCTGTTTTCCACCGGTTGTTTTTCGCAGTTGCGATAGTTGGGGACATATAGCTGCTGGTGACTTTTCACATCCCCTCTGCTGGGACCGTTTCCCAACCCCTATGCGATTCAATCCTAGCACTTGTTTGCTTCTGTTTGGGTGTGTATATGTGTGCGTTGTATCTTGTATATTGTTGTATTTACATTTTCCGCACTATATTATTATCTGTTGTTGTTGTGCTGTTGGGTGGTTGTTCCTTTGAGAGATAAGTCAAAATCCAAGCTTGAGTACAAACCTAGCATTAGTAGGGGGCCTGTTTGCTTAGAAGATACAGTTCCCCATGAAATTCGCGCTCAGACGAGATTCTCTTTGATGATTTTCCTTCAGATCCTTAGGATCGGTCGGAATTTTGGATTTGAGAGTTGTCGACTCTGGGAACCGATCATTTGTGATTCAACTAAGTGAGGCCTCTTCAGGAGATGATGATGCCAAACTAGAAATGGTGAATGTATCATCATTTCTTGAAAGTCTGTGACGCTGATGAACGCATAGGATGTCGTACCTTGTCAGTTTAGGTCCATACCTGTGAGTGGGAGGGTTTTTGCAGGAAACTTGACTTCCAGCCAACCCAGTATTTTGGTTTTCTCTTCAGAGCGAACTTACTCAGTCAGCAGCACAGCAGTATTTCAGAGCTTTGTGGGGGTTGTGATCCCGTGTTTGCTGCATCTTGCATTGCATTTTCATAAGCATCTTTGTATCATTTTGCATATCATTTCTCCAGCTAGCCAGAGCTCTTATCCAGCCATTGTTTTGCTTCAGAAGGCGATTCTCCGATGACCGTTTAAAGGAAGTGGTGATTGTTGGGGACGACCAAGTGAGTTGAAGCAGAATCAAGTAGAATCAAGCAGTGAAGTCAGTTGAAAGTTGTGGGTAGCTATATCAGGGAACGACCTCCAGGATGTTGATACCTTGTCAGATTTTACTGAGATGTCCAATCCTCTGTATGGCTCTCTGCCCGATGAAGACTTTCCGCAAGTGAACAACCTAACTGAAGCTCAACTTGTGCAGCCTTCCGTTAAGAACCAAGATCAACATGAACAGTTTGTTATCCAAAGTGAACGTTCTTCTTCTCCTGATACCACAGATTATCGTGATGATGTGTCCTCTGTGCCGAAGTCCAGAAGAGAAGTTCCGATAGTGAAGATTCAGGACCCGAGGGCTCTTGAGTATGCTAAAAGGTTGCATGCATTGGATGAAAGATCCAAGGCCTTGGAAGTTAAAGATACCGTTGGTCTCAATGCTTCAGACATGTGCCTGGTGTCCGGCCTAGTGTTACCTCCGAATTTCAAAGCACCGAGGTTTGAAAAGTACAACGGGGATAGTAGCTCGAGGCAACATTTGGTGATGTTCTGCAGAAGAATGACTTTGTTTGTGCACGACGACAAGCTGATGATTCACTATTTTCAGGACAGTCTGATTGGGGTATCTCTGAGTTGGTATATGCAATTAGAGAGTAATCAGATCCGATCATGGGTGGATTTAGCCAAGTCTTTTCTGAAACAGTACGACTATAATCTTGATATGGCTCCCAGTCGTATGCAGTTGCAAGTATTGTCTCAAGAGAGCAATGAACCTTTCAGGAGGTATGTTCAGAGATGGAGAGAATTTGCTTCCAAAGTGCAACCACCGCTCCTAGACCAAGAGTTAGCAGACATGTTTGTAAACTCCTTGCAGAGCCTGTACTTTGAAAGAATGCTTGGAATTGCGCCAAACTTCTCTGAATTGGTAATGGCAGGAGAATGCATTGAGAATGGCGTTAAGACTGGAAAAATTCAAGATGTCTCAAGCAGTCCGACTAGTGAAACTAAATCTCTCTGTAGCCTCCAAACTGAAGAAGAAGATATGACCAATGTAGTCACGACAGATGTTGGGTATTCTCAGAGTGAATTGATGAAATCTTCTGGTTCTTCATCTTCTCAGTGGTCAGTATCTTCTGTGTCTCGTTATTCTGGACAGACAACTGTGCCTAGGACACCACATCAGAGACTTTGGGTCGCTCCTCATGCAAATCAACAAGCCCGTGGGAGAGGTTATCAGAATCAGCGCCAGAATCAGAGTAGGCCTCGTAGTAATTTGGAAAGAAGGACTGCTCCTTTTCATCCAGTTCCTATGTCGTATAGCCAACTTCTGCCACATCTGATTCAGAACTCTTTGGTGGATCCCAAAGCTCTTAAGCCTGTGCCAGAACCTTACCCTCCCAGGTACAATCCCCATGCTCAGTATGGATATCATGGCGGATCCGTGGGGCATTCAACTGAAGATTGCAAATCTTTCAGGCAAAAGTGCAGCAGTTGATCGACAAAGGGTGAATTTCCTTCCCAGAAGGAGTTTTGGTTGTTCATGTCAATCTCTCAGCTGTCTAAGCCCGAAGATTCAGAGGTTCATTTCCAGAAGCCAGTGGTCTATACAGGCATACATCCTCAACATCGGCAGTTCTTGGACTTTTTTATCATTTGCATTTGTAGTTTCTTTTCTGTTAGTTTCTACTTGCTGTTAAACATTGTTGTTTTGAATGGTAATATTAATGAAGTGATTATGCATTTTTTTGAATTAATTGTGTCGCTTTCGCTCATTTGTTGCACAACACAGACACTTGCACCTTTTATCCACTCCATTTTATCACTTTTGATTAGCAAAGATTGAAGGGAGGATGACGAAAACTGAATACTCATAACTGATGATGCTTTCGGATAAAACCCTGTTGATGACGTACAAGCATTGTTTCAAATCCCCTAAACACTGGAGGTAAGGAGTTACTCCCTAGTTAACCACTTCAAGCCGAGAAGTAGGAGTTTCTTTCGGACTTTTAAACCCTCACATCTTAACCCGGGGCAGGGTAGTTGTCAGTTAGCCTGACCGAGCGTTCAAATGTTACGGAGGAGTGTTTCCATTCATGGACCAATCACATTTTATTCCTCTCAAGAGGTCGTACCTCATCAACCGCAATGGTTAAAACTCACCAATCAGGAGTGAGACAGTTACAACGCTTTTGGGAAAATCAAGACAACCAGTGTCGCACGACTTGTTCAAAAGAAAAGAAGAAAAAAGAAAGAAAGCCTGCTAAGTAAAATGAAAAGAAAGCTGAAAAGCAAATACTTAGGCAAAAATCAAGGCATCCCGCTGGACTTCAAAATAAAAAAGAACTCAAAAGAGTCAGTCCAGGCAAAAGTTAGGGAATTAAAGAATAAAAGAAAGCATCTCAAAAGAAAAATCCTTAAACAAGGAACAAAGTCGTGTGGCTACAGGCACAAAAGACAAAAAGGGTAACTGTCACTCCGAAAACCTTATGAGTTCCTTAACCATCACTCCTACCATTCAATAAACCTTTTGAAGAGGTGAGCGTTTATGCCAAGTTAACTAAACTTAGGATTAGAGATCATCACGAAGAAGGGGTGGGTACAAATCATACTTGAGCCTTATATCCTTTGTTTCAATAACTGTGAACCCAACCACGATACAACCCTTGAAATACCTAATTGAGGCAGGGTTTATTCTGAAGGCATACTATAATGAGGTTGAGTAACCTGACTCCTACATGATTTGCTAATCATTATCCTTGTTGTATCTTTCACTAATCAAATCAGCACTACGTTTGGACTGTATAGTCCATTCGTTTCACTATCACGACGCTTGATAAGTGATATCTCTTTCAAAATTTGCATGAATACCGCATTCAAATTACCATTCATGAACAAACAATTTTAATGGCAGGTTAGTAGTTGACATGGAGAAAATTCTAATAGGGAGCAGTCAAACAGGACTTAATCATTTAGTAGTCTGGATCATAATTGAGTATACTTTGTGGCCCTATGGATCTGGGGCGTTGACGTCCAGTGAGTTTGAAATCAGTCGGTCTGAGGCAAATCCCCAAGCATCGGTTGATTACGGGGCAAATTATTCAAGAAGCAGTTGATTAGCAGTGAATCATCTTGAGACTCCACCAATCAGGGGCAGTCACCTGGAGATTCTGTCGAGTTGAGGGCAGATCCCTCCAGTATTCAGTCAGATCAGGTTAAGTCGCTTCAACGCTCATTCAGGGGCAAGCTACTGCAAGAGTATATTGAAGTCAATCGTGTTGAGAGTTGGTTAATCAAGGATGAATCCTTTTGTTGTACAGATTCTGGGGCAAGCCATCTCGAGGTCGTCTCATGGCAAGCTATTTTCTTCTCAGGATGAACTTTCCCAAAGATCAGACTGGGGCAAGTTGAATTACGCTGGGGCAAGTTGTTCAAGCAAGTGTGTTCTCCCCAGCAAGAGTCGAGTGTCGGGAAATCATGCCATTACCCTATCACACAGCCTAAACCTATTACCTGTCAGAATCTTGTAACCAATCATTTCCAAAGCCCAGTTCTCATCTGGAAAACCTTCAAACCAGTTCTCGTCTGGTCAACCTTCAGCAAAACACCAGTTCTCGTCTGGTGCATGTCAACTTTTAAACCAGTTCCCGTCTGGTCACCTTTCTTTAGCCTGCTATTTAACCAGTTCTCGTCTGGCTAACACAGTTTCAAAATCAGTTCTCGTCTGATACCGAACCTGAAATCAGTTCCCGTCTGATACCGAAACCCAGAAGTTAGTTCTCGTCTGACAACTTAACCCCTTTTTGACACCAGTTCTCGTCTGGTAGTCCACCCTCGAATGCTAGTTCTCGTCTAGTATTTCCCTATAAAACCCATTTTTGTTGGTAACCAGAAATAAATCCCTATCACCATAAACTTATCCCTAAACCAGAAAATCCTAAATATACCTGGCACGATAATTCCCAGTGGCTCACATGTTATCACATTCCCCGACACGAGGCTCGAATGATCTCATCTCTCCATGATTGGTGTTCTGTATTCCCTATGTTGATGTTGTTAGATCAGGAGTATTTCCTTGGCAGAGATGTGCAGGTTAAGATTGTTCCTCCTCAGCAGTTTGAGATTGCAGCAAGTTGAGATGGCACTTATCCTTTATTAGAGCAGGATCAAGATTATCCTCAGTGGGTCAAGATTGATATCCCCGGCATAATGTAGCCATCCCCAGCAGTTTGATTGTGTCTCTCTAGTGGTTTGAGATTGAAGTTTTCCCTGATAAACAGATTTGGGTTTATTTCCCCAGCAGTGGGACGAATGCAGTGTTGTTATCCCCACAGAGTCCAAGTTGTTGGCTCCTTTCCCTCAGAGTCTAGGTCATTGACTCATTCCCTAAACAGAGGTTGATATTGTTGAGTTTTATTCTCATTTACCCCAAGCAGAGGTCGATGTTGTTTCCCTCACGGAGTAGTCTATAGCGGAGATAGATTATTCCCCAGCTGAGTATGCCCGGCAGGTTGGATCTTGCTTCTTCCCCAGTGAAGTTGCCACTTTCAGATGAGTATGTTGTACCTTAGAAAGACTTTGGTGTCCTAGGAGGCCGTCCAGGGCTGTTCTCCTCGATGGAGCAAGATTTGAGTTCAGTGTTTGATTTTGTTTCCTCTGCAGAGTCGTTGATTCCCCAGTAGAGTGAACATGTTTCCTACAGCCGAAGCATTTGTTTCCCATAAGAGTCGTATTCTAGTGTGCCATCCAGGATGTTTTCCTCAGCAGGGTTTGATTTGATCCCCGGTGGAGTGGGCTTCTTCTCTCCAGCATTTATTTTGCTGGAGTGGTTCCCTTGCATTTTTCATTCGTGCATGTCATCTACCCAAACACGTAGCATTTCCATTTCGTATGGAGCATTACGCCATTTTCAAACATGTGCATATGAAACATAATCCAGGTTGTTATCTCTTTGTTTCAGGTGTATCTTCGGAGGTTTGATCTTTTCCCTTGGTATCCAGACCATGGAAATTTCCGGTAGCCCGCGCGGTATTCAGACCCTGGCTCATGTTATTCCCCAGCAGTATCTTCGGATCTCAGCATTTCATGATAAGTATTTATGATAAATTATTTTGTCCGTTGAGTATTCAGACTCCGGTCCGTTCCTAGTTGATGGGGTTTTCCTTTTATCGTTGAGTATCCAGACTCCGGTAAAGATGGTGGTGGTATCCAGACCATGATGATTGATATTATTGTGTTTTTCCGTCGAGTATCCAGACTCCGGTGAAGACAATATAATGTTCAGATTCTGATGGGTATATTTGTGATATTTTCCCTTCGTCCGTCGAGTATTCAGACTCCGGTCAATGTCGTTGAGTATCCAGGCTCCTACAAGTTTCTTATATGTGATGCATTCCTTAGCCTTGTATGGTATCCAGACCATGGCAATTCGTGATGCAGCTTATCTTGTTCGTTGAGTATCCAGACTCCGTCAACTTGAAATGGTATTCTTAGAACTCCAGCGAGTGTTTCTTCGTCTGTTGAGTATCCAGGCTCCGGTCATTTTTTGTTGAGCATCCAGGCTCCGGCTTCTCCGTTGAGTATCCAGGCTCCGGTGAATGTTTCATTTGTGACACATTTCTTTTTCCGTTGAGTATCCAGACTCCAGTAAAGTCAGTTGGGTATCCAGACCTTGATAAGTTTTGTGGTTGTACTCCTTCTCCGTCGAATATCCAAATTCCGGTGAATTTCTGATTTGTGGTATTTTGCTTTGTCCGTTGAGTATCCAGGCTCTGGTCAATCTTTGTTGAGCATCCAGGCTCCGGTTTATTTTCGTTGAGCATTCAAGCTCCGGTTTTTACGTTGAGCATTTAGGCTTCGGCTTCCTACATTGAGCATTCAGGCTCCGGTTTCTTACGTTGACTGTCTAGGCTCCGGTTTTTACGTTGAGTGTTCAGGCCTCGGTCTCTTACGTTGAGTGTTAGACTCCGACTTTTACGTTGAGCGTTCAGGCTCCAGCAAATTTCATTGATTCATTTTGTTCGTTGAATATCCAGATTCCGGAAATTTGAAGTATTCCCCTTTTTTTATATGTTTTCCCTAAGCAGAGTTACTCGTTAAGTTTCTCTTTCCCCCAGTGGGACATGTTTGTAATCAGAGCAGTTACCTCCGGAGATTCTTGTTTGCAGTTTTATTTTCTGCGGTTGGCAAATTTCCAGGTTCTTTGGTATTCAACCGTCTTTTATCTTTGAATGTTTGAAAGTCGTTCGCTTTTCAACCCTTCAGGTCCAAGCCGTTTGAATAGGGGCAGTTATTGCACCCCAAAATTTGACCAACCGTTTCTTATATTTGGCTTATGTTTCGTTTCATTTGCATTTGCATCCGCATACCGCATACTGTGCATTTTTTGCAGCCGAATTGATTTTATAAGGGTTACAACCCTTTCTCGCATCTCAGGAGATTCAAACCAGTTCGAATAAACAGGTTTATTTTGGAAGTGGTGCTCTTCCCGGTGATTCAGTCTACGCTGTTGGTTTCGGTGGTACTTCGGTATCCGGTTTTTCTTACCGTTTATTTTGTTGCGTTCTCGCATTTTATGTTCGTTGATTTTATTTTCTAGATTTATTTCTCAATTTTGGCATAGATTTTAAGTAGACAATTTTATCTTCTACTTTCTTTTTTAGAATATTATTAGATCTTTTAATAGATTTTAATTAATATTTTCTAGAATTTATTTCTATTTTCTAGAGGTTTTTAGAATATTATTAGGTTTTTAAATAGTTTTAGTTTTTATAGATTTAAAAAGTATTTTTTAGATTTGTTTGGTTATTAGAATATTAGATATTTTAATCTTAGTTTAATTAAGGATTCAGTTTTTTATGGTTATAATTAGTTGTTACTTTAGTTAACCGAGTTGGTTTTCACGTTGCATTATGTGATTTTTCTAAGTCAGCTTGCATTAATTGTTAACATTTGTGTTTAAGCGGATAATCAGTCCAATGCAGCTTTTTCGCAGGCCATGTGTCAGACTATAAATAGCCTGTTCACTCTCTCTCTCTCAGCATTAATGGCACGCGTCCTAAGTTCAGACGCACCACCTTACAGGCTGACACCTCACATCACTCCCCATGCAAATACTATTCAATACCGCCGGAGAAATCATATGCGACCCAAACTCGCCGGAAACCCTCACCGGAAACTTCAAACCCCACCGGAAAACTCACAGAAACTCATCAAACCTTCATCATGTTCATACGCCTCCTTCAAACTTTTCCCAGAAACCTTCATCAATTCATATGAACTTCATCAATGTCCAAGAACCCTCACCATGTTCATCCGTTTTCCCAGATCTCATCATAATCTTCATCAACCTCCATACATCATTTTTTTCAGATCGAAATCCGCCTTCTACATCAAATCATCATTATCAAACCTTCGATGAACGAACATAGATCAAAACCCGTTTGATTTTTATCCACACTCTCCGATCTCCAGATCACACCAGATCCAAACTCAACAAGAACCACAATCCGTCAAGCACACCATTACCATCTTCAAACAATCTCCAAGTAGTCTTCTTCAAGATCTCCAATCTTCATCTTGTTCGTCAAGATCTCCAGCCTGTTTCCAGATTTTTTTCAAACAAAGTTCATCCAACCTAGATCTACTTCATCGAAGCTTCATCTTCGTCATGAAGATCTGATAGATCTTCAAAATGCAAACAACTATGAACTTCAGATCTTCATCCTGAATCCGTAAATTAACATCAACATTCCAGATCCTCAGATTCAAACACGTCAAGCTTCTTCGTAATATTCAACAATCACCTTCACATCTCCAGATTTCAACATGCAACTTCTGATCCATAAATGATCTTCCGTCAACATCTTCCAGCATCTCCGTCTTCATTGATCTTCAACGCCATAGATCTTCATCAAATTTCATTGGAACCGCAACAACAACCAACACGGATCTCTGAACGAAAAGGAGGAACGCATGCGATCAGAGAGAGTTTTGAGAAGTGGTTAGAGTTGTTTGAGTGTGATTGTGGCGATTAATTTTGGGCTGAGTTTCAATCAGAGAAAATGGTGTTGGAAAGTTAGAAGGATGAGACGAAGAAGGAGAAAGGCGGACGACGGCTAGGGTTTCGTCCTTTGGCCAAATGAGGAAGAAGATGAAGACTTCGGTGGGTTCCCCAATTGGTTAGTAGGCCTTCGTGGCCCATTCTTTCTATTTGGATTCGTACATCCCCATTACTCACTGCACCCCCTCTGTTTGTGTTTTTTTGTTAATTTTGATTGTGGGCTCAAAGCCCAACTGTGTGGTTTCTCTACTGAACCCCCCATTTTCGCTCCACACCCCAGGTTGGATATGTTTTTGTTTGTTTTTGCTGATTGTGGGGTTGGGCCTTTGAGCCCAATCAGAACTTTTTTTAATTGCACCCTTGATTCTGGTTGCTGCACCCCCTTTTTGATTTTCCTTTGTTTTTGTAAATGCATTTTTGTATATGTATTATATTTTGAATATATGTTAATAACATTTTCTTTTAGATATTATATTTTCTTTTAGAATTAATATTTTATATGTATATATTTTATATATAGAGTTTTATGTAATATTTTTCATATTCATTTTATTCTTTTAAATTTCTTTTAGAACTTTTATTTTCTATTAGAAATTTTATTTCAATTTTAGAATTTGATTTCTTATTTCCATTTGTTATTGGATTTTTCTCACCATGTTCATTTTGTAGGTCGATGACCAGAACTCCGTAATGCGTTATTAATCAAATTATTGATGGATAATGTAGGATCCGAGACAACTTTTTCTTTCCTCATTTTCTCTTCTTCTTCTGATTTTATTTTGACTTTCTGGTTTGGTCCGTGTGACAAGATTCAATTGGAGAATGATTCTCAATATCATTTCTCTATCTTGTCTTTGACACGGATATCAATACGCTACCTCTTGGGGTTTAACTTCATTTATAAGTCGAATTATGACGGTTCAGCGTCACATTGGTTCTGATTCGAAATGTCATCATCAAGGATCAAAAAGAGGAAAAGCTTAGAAATGGAGCTTGCAGATAAAAGTCAAGGGTCAACCAAACCACTCTGTTCGGTAACATTGTTTTTATTTCATCTCTTTCATCTCTTTTATTTCAACCGTCGAGTATTGTGAGCTGTAGCGTTAGATACGTGAGAAATGGTGATTGAGGGGCCACCTCTCAATTGCCTAGAGTGTTTAGTATACGTCCTTAGGAAGATATGTGACACATTCGCTCCTATGTCTTAGGACTTGGCGTGTGCGTCTCGATCCGAGCCTTTTCTCTCGCATCCTGGCGATTGAAACTTTCCCCTTTTCTCTCGCATCTTGGCGATTGAGATCTCTTCTCTTTCCCCGTGCAATCGAGACCGTTTTCCGTAGTTGGCTGAACTACGGCTGCTCTGATCTCTCATATCTATTGAGAGTACGTAGGCATTGGATGTGATATCCTAGAGATCACACTAACAACTAACTTCTTTGTTCTCTCGCTGCCGTGCGATCGAGATTTTCCTGCTAACGACTAATCTTTCCCTTTCTCTTGCCCTAGCGCAATTGAGACCGGACCGTAGTTCTAGATCCCGTAGGTTCCCATACCTTTAAACCAACGACGTGCTACGTCCATTCTATCGCAAACAGGTAACGCCTAAGTCTCGAATGGTCGAGCAGCAATACACCTAATTGCTAGAATGCGTACGCTAGTATTGTCAACCTTTTCTCTCACCCCCGTGTGATCGAGGACACCCTTTCATCTCGTAGGCACAAGACGCGACATCTTGGCGAGCAATTCCCCCCGTAGTTTCCCGAACTACATTGACTCTGACTTTCCCATTGCACGAGGGAATACGTAGGCATAAAGTGGTGATGCTCTATCGAGTCAGTTCTTTCCGTTTAGCTTTAGCAGCCGTAGATAGATTGTTTTTCACCCATATACTAGACAACCCATGCGTGGATCCCGTCGAATACGACGGGCGTGAGGGGGGCTCATACCTTCCCCTTGCGTAACCGACTCCCGAATCCAGACTTGGTTGCGATGACCTTGTCTTTCCCTTTTCGTCAGGTTTTTCTGGTTGTTTTTCGCAGTTGCGACACCCTGCATATAGAAAAATCCTATGCACAAACAGATATATGTACAAATATACAAGTAAGCAAACATATAGCAAACACAAATATAACCAAGGTGGGCTTAACCTTCTTAGGGGATGTCCCCATTGAAGTTGTCATTTCTGTCGTGGTGAGAATCGGATATCAAGCTATTGAATTAACTTGAATCACAAATCATGAAGTTCACCACCGAGCTTTGATTTATCCAAAAGAAAGGGTAAAGATCGAAAAAAACCCTAAGTGCACTATGTAACAACACAACTAAGAGATCTAAGGTTCGGGGGTTGGTTATACCTAGGGAAGGTGATAACATCCTAAGTGTTGCACCCCAAAATTTGACCAACCTCTTCTTTACTAGGTTTATGTTTCATTTCATTGTTCTAGCATATTGCATTGTATAGCATTTCGCATTCGCAGGGGATCAAGTGTTTGTCTGTGCACTACTCAAGAGGAAAATCTTTATTGGCTTCAAGCTCAAGCAAAGGCACTAGGCATAAGCCATCAGAAGACTGTCAAGGGGTTCATAAGGTTTTATCATTGGCGGGAGCATGAGATACAAGTTTGTTGAGTGTCTCAAAGGTTGTGGTGAAAAGGAAAGGTTATTCAGTTCATTTGCACAAGGCCCCAAGCTAAGAAAGGAGAAACTAGGGTTTCGATTTTCACCAGGATAAAATTTGTTTCTTGAGGAAAACTTGTTTCCATGGACCTCCGCGTTCCCTAAGGTGTTTGAGGATGAAAGATCGATCTTGACTTTTTATCAGAACAGCTCTAATTGGTCACTTGATTGAAAATCGGGAAATGCGGAGAAAAGTCAACTATGCAACGAAAAAGTCAACTCCTGACTTTTTGAGGTCAAGATCATGATCCTCAATTTCAATTTGACCAACGGATGAAATTTGATCAAGAAAAGTCGAGAGTTGTTGAAAGTTTCCATTTTTGGGAATTAGGGTTTTAGAACTTTCCATTTATAGAAAGTTTTATGTTTGGAACAGCCATATTCAAAGCCTTTTTGCTTCATGATAGATATTTCAAATGAACTTCTGGCCAACATCAAAGTTGTTCCTTGTGTTTCAAGCTTTCTTTTGAGTACCAATTTATAATCATAGGATATTTGGAGCTCAAGTTATGATCAATCAAAGTTGAGAAAAAATAAGTCAATTTTATAACTTAGAATTTTTCTAAGTTATTTGTGGACAACCTTCATGACATGGTTTTCAACCTCAAATTTCATGGTATTCCAATGATCCAATGGAACTTTCATTAACACAAAAGTTGTTCTACTTCATGCCCTCTTTACCAAGAACTCAAGTTTAGGGCAACTGGATTTTTGAGCACTAAGATATCGTTGGTCAAAGTTGGGGGTTTGAGCACATTTTCAAAACTTGTATTTTGATTCATTTTTGGCATATGTGGCATTTGTTCATGAAGAAAATATCAGCCTTGCTCCAAGTCCATGCATATAACTGATTTTTCTCTCCCATCAAACTTTACTCAAACAAGAGGCACAAAGCTTGTACCCCTCATGAGGATATTTTGAATCTTTTGCCCAAGGGAGGAAGAGACAAACTTGCTTTTTCTGTTGCAGCCAGCCACCCCTAGCTGCAGCTCAACCTTTGTCTCCTCTTGTACTATTCACTCCCTCACCATTTGATTCCAACCGCCATGAGATATATCATCTGGTCCCTTGATTGTTTAACCTCAGTAAATCCCTCAAATTCCATTTTTCACACCCTATTTAAGCTGCAGAACAATGGAATGAAACCCTAGCCACCATTTGAGAGAGAAATCAGATTTTGTATTTTTGGCTCCTTTGAAATTCCCACGAAAATACTTCATTTCTTCACTTTTTCCTAAACCTTTCTTCATAAATTCAACATCCCAACACCATTTGGAAGCTGCTTGCAAAAGAAGAAGTTAGTAGTTCTGCTCTCTCTCAAATCATTCTGAAGTTAGCTATTGGTTTTGCATAAGCTGGGAGTTTGGAGACTGTGGGTTTTGTTGTTGGTGTGCTTTGGAGGCTGCAAGAGGTGAGTATCACAAACTTTCTTGTTTTATTTGCATCATTAGCATTAAACATGAGCTGGTTTTATTTTGAAGTTCATTAACTGTTGAATGTGTTTATGCCATGAGTATGTTTGTTGCTATATGTTGTGAATCATGTTTTTATTTTATTTTTCTTTGCTTGAAGTTGGTTGATTTGGTCATAAAGGCTTTATTCATGTTTTTGGATGTTTGGTATGATAATATACCTATGTGTGGTGATGATGTTATAATATTGCAGCTGTTTATTTCTTGTTGACAGTTTTGGCTCAGAGTCCATATATGCTCTACTCATTTGGTGTTTGACCATGTCTTTTGCTGTCAGTTCTTATGCTTGTGACAAGTTTGTTCAACCTCTGTATGTTCATTGATGAATACATGTTTTCTTTGTGACAGTAAATTTTATGGTCATGTTTGAATTTAGAAACAACTTCATGTGTGTGTAAACTGTTTTGAACTTTTCATTGAAACTCACATGTCCAAATTTCAACTCGTAGGTCACTTTGTGTTTTAGTTTGAGTTTGTTTTCTCAACGTCTAGGAGTCTCATGTATGGTGTATTTGAGGTGTGTGTGAGCTTTCAAACTATTTCAAATCTGACTGAATAGAATGTTAACTTTGAAAATGCATTTTTAACACATAACTTGCATTTGCCTTTGAGTTTTAAGTTGTGATTCACTTTTAAAGAAGTTTAGCAGTACCACTGTTTTCATTGTGCCTTTTATGTGAGAATCACTTCTGTTTTGCCAAAACTGATGGAGCTTGGGTTAAAGTTTGTTTTGAAAATGCATCTAGATAGATTGCCTTGTTTTTCTACATCTTGGTATGTCAATTTCATCACATCTGTTTAAAGGACTACCAAATCTGTTGGTACTGAGAATGCTTAGTTTTTCTGATGTTTGGTTTTGAGTCATGTCATGTTTGAATCTGTTTCACATTTGGTAAAGTTTGGTTGTAGCTGTTAAGATATTTCATTTTGATTTTTGAGAATCAGCTTGGTTTTTGTCGGCACCTTTGATGACCAACTGTCATGAAGGTCGTGGAGCTGCTTAGAGCAGTCAACTTCCTGTTTGAGTTAGGACTTTGTTTTACATCAAAACTGTTAGGCTGTGATAAGATTATCATAAGTAGGACTGCCATGGGCCTGATCTGCTTTTGAATATCCAGTTTTTCTTGGTTGAATAGTGCCTTAGTGCTCAGCATATGCCCAGTTTTTGTGGAGGGTTAAACCATTTTGGTTTCCCATTTTGGACTTTGTTAAGTTTCTACACCTTGCCTGATACTTGATGTGAAGGAATTTCATATTTGGATTTGTTTGGTCTATTTGTGCTAACCTCTGTGGTTATGTATAGGTCCAGCATCTGGTAGCTTTATTTTCCCTCATACACCAAGTGTTTTGTATATTCCACTGTCGTCTTGCTAGATCTGCCATGGTTTGCTTGTCAGCACCATTGGCCTTAAGATTCAATGTTTGTGTCAGGTATCTAGTCCTGTTGCTATTAGGGTGGTTAAGTTTTGATTTTAGACCTAGCTGTTAGGGATTCATCTTTTGTGAAGGTAGGGTGTCTTGATTTCCCCCTATGGTTGTTCTTAGAGAGGGAGTTTTATCACTTGGTGCCTTGATTTAGAGTTGATTTGTGTTGGTAGCTGTCATGAGGATCTGTCATGGGGTCTTGGTGCTTTGGAGGTGGATTGTTGTGTGACAATTGGTAAAGTCTAGCTTTGACATTGTGAGGTCAATATTCATGTTCAATAGCTGTTGGTTTTGATTTCACTGTGCCAAGAGCAGGTTTTATTCGTGTTTTCCCTACAAGTAGGGGGGTTTGATGGAAATTGATTTTGTTGGAACTAGTGTGTGAGGCTGTTTGTCTAAAACTAATAATGTTGTCATGGGATGGGAGGAACTGTTACCTTAAGTCTGCTAGGATTCATGACAAATTAAATTGTCATTTGTTGATTTTCAAAGCCAAGTATGGTTGACACCACTTGTTGTTCAAAGTTTGTTAACCTCTCATTTGGATCTTGAGAACCTTGATGGTTTGAGTGTGTACCTTGTGGAAATTCAAGTTTAAGAATAATGGTATTGGTTGATTTGAATTGATGGGAATTGGTCACTCTTACTGCTGTGAGTTGAAATTGGTGTATGATGTTGTTTTTGTGTTTTTGATGAATATGGCTGCCTTTTCAATAAGCAACGCTAGGGTGAACCTAGAGGTCAGGTTTTAGTGAGTACATAGGCTTGATGTTGGTTTGTGTTTTATTTGACAAATTGGTAATTGCTTCAGAGGATAGTATAAAGATTTGGAGCTTGATGTTTGGATTTTATGATGACCAAGACTGTCATTGTCATTTGGAGAGTTTGTGACTGTTTCTTTTGAGTGAAGCTTTCCACCTTATGTGTGTGTTTTTTTAGCTGTCATGTTGATCATGTTTGCATTATAACTTAAAGTTCAGATGTTGTGTATGTGAACCATGAATAGGATTTGGTGTTTAGTGTTGGTCTTTATTTGTTATTGTAAATCTCAACTGTTTCTACCACTTGCTGTGGACAATGCCATGTTTCTGAAATTGATCATATCATGCTGTGAAACTTGAACACATCAGCCTGCTGGTCTTTGTTATGTTTTCCATGTCAAGTTTTTTTTCCTGCCTGTTGCTTTTAAGACTTGTCTCTCATGCTGTTTGTTTGTGTAAACTCAAACTTTGGTCATGTATTAGTTACTATTTAGATGACAGTATTTTGGTTGTTGTTCTCATTAATGAATGCCTAGCTTGAACCACTGTTGGACACACACCACAAAAATCATGTTACTGTTTCTGTTTGTATCAACATACTCTGCAGCCTAGTACTCATCATTTGCTTTGACTGTTTGTTTGATCAGACCTTTGAGTATTCAACCCATGTGCGATTTTACAACTGATATGTCGTTTTCAAATTTAGTGGTTGTTGTTAAATGTATGCATCATAATTTATGCAAGGAGCACCTGTTGAGTTTTGATTGAGTATTGGTAATTGTTATGCTAAACTGATGTTGTTAAGAGGATTTATCTAGCATTTAGTATGTATGCGTGAAACTCCCATAGAGCTACGACTGTGTTGGCCTCTCATCTATTTGGATCCTTAAGGACAGTTTTGTTTTGGATAGCTGTCGGCTGGTTTTAAGTGGAGCTCATCTGTTGCTATTAGAATATCAAGAGGAGGGGGGGCTGTCATTTAATTTAAGTTGGAGTTGAGGTTATTACCATGGAACTGTCTGCTAGTTCGGTTGTAAGTGTAGGGTTGTGTTTGCTGTCCAATGTTATCAGGATTTTCAACTTAAGGTTTACACCTGTCTGCAGTGGACTTATAGTGTCTTTTGGATTAACATTGTGGTTTGATGCTGGGCCTATTGCCCAGTCTTATGTTGTTAGTACCTACCATTTTAAGCTTCTCATCAGTTTCTGCTTCGGTATTTTGGTTTGACATTGATTGCTACTCATGTGACATATCATATTTCAGTATATATTTGGGGCTTTCCCTTTGAGCATAATCATAAGTTTTACATTTCTGACATGTGCAGATCCTGTTTGGGATTTAGATCCTTTTGTTTTGGTCATTAAATCTCAAAATGCATTTCAAATACCTCTTTGCATGAACATTCGAATTGCTCTGTGTGTGCTTTATTTGAAAAAATTGATGATGCCATTTTCTTCCTCATGTGATTCTGATTAATTTTGATATAAAGTTTGTCCCATTTGGTTGAGGTATGAGGGAGTTACGAATCAAAACGTATTTGGGTGGCGTGCCTCTTTTGTCTTGCCCAGAAATTTACCATGTTTAAGTACTTGTATTTATGGGGTGGCATAAATACACGGATGTATCGCCACCCTAGTGGTTAATTGCCTTGCCTTTCACTATCATGTCACCTGTTCGATCCCCAGCGGGGACGAATTTTGCCCATTTTCATGTTTTTCCAACATTTTATGTTTTGTTCTCCTTTCCCCTTTGTTTCTTCACACGCTGATGGTTGGTTAGGTTGGCTTGGTGTTCAGCCTGGAACCCCTTGGTCATGGGTTCAACTCCTAGGGAGGCACTTCTTTTTTTAGCCATTTGCTTGTTTTATTTTATGTTTATTCTATTTATTTTCTTTTGTTAGTTTTTTAAATACTATATAAAAAACCCAAAAATCATATTTTATTTTTTTAACATGTTTATTCTATTTCTCTTTAATTTGTTTTAAAGATAGTTTTAAATTTTATAAAATCCCAAAAAGAAATCCTTTCTTTCATTTTATGGTGTTATTTTTGTTCCCCATCTTTTCTGCTATGTTATTATCTTATTATTATTTTTCCATTTTTATTTTCCATTTCCATTTTTATCATTTCATTTTGGATCCATCTATTTCATTTTATTTCTTCCCCGTTTCATCTGTGATTGAGTTATGTGGTGTTTACTTGGCCTCGCGCCATGATCCCTCTAGGATTTCTAGTCCCTCCGTTTAGGATGGGAGTAGGAGAGACATTAGGTGTTCAATCCTATGCATGACAACATTAGGTTAATTCTTCCCTTTTCATCCCAACCTTAGGAGCATTGTACATGATAACTTTAGGGTCCAGTTTCCCCTTAGATCGAGTCTTTCTCTTCTCATCTCCTAAACCAATCATAAAACGCCTAATAAAGGTTAGTGAATATCGTACGTTACGAGGCTTAAGCTATTTGGGAAATGGTTGTTGGAAGGTTTCCTTTCAATGGCTAGATTGTTTAGCATAGCACCCTTTGGGTGATATGCGACGCATTCACTCCTAAGTCATAGTCTCTAGTGCGATATGAATTGCAAACTGTTCAAAAAACACTTCTCCTCTAAAAAATACAAAAACAAATCATTCAAACCCTTTTTTTTGCCCTTTGGGGCTTTTAATCAGAGAAATCTTTTCAGAAAAAGAGTGTTGTTAACTCTTAGTTCTATCGCAAACGGTAACGCCTAAGTCTCCCATGCTCGAGCTGCATACACCAACTGCTAAAACTACTTGTTAACCCTACTCAGGCCTAAAAAACAAGTTGAACAAATCTGTGTTCCCCTTTAGCCCGAACTACGTTTGGCTCTGATCTTCCATACCAGATGAAAGTACGTAGGCACAAGACGCGATTCTTGGCGAGCAACTTTCCCCCCTTTTCGTCCATAGTTAGCCGAACTACGTTGACTCTGACTTCTCATTCTAGATGAGATACGTAGGCACAAAGCACCGTTGCTTTGCCGAGTCACTTTCTTTTTTCCTTTGTCCTCAAGCCTGTAGTTAGATAGTGTCAAGACCCTTTTAGATAGACAACAAGCGTGGAACCCGTCGAGTACAACGGACGTGAGGGGTGCTAATACCTTCCCCTTGCGTAATCGACTCCCGAACCCAAGATTTGGTTGCGATGACCGATCTTATCCCTCTTTTCATTAGGTTTTCTCTGAGCGTTTCCTTTCCCTCTCTTGGGATAAATAACGCACGGTGGCGAATCTTCTATCATTGTCGGCCTTCGATTTTTGCAGTAGCGACACTAAGCATCTATAGTAATCTATAGGAACCTCTTGTTAGTATTTGTGTTATGCTAAAGTTTGCTTGCTTAGGGAAAATGTTTTAGCTTTAAACGGTGTTGCGGAAGAAGTGTAACAGAAAATGGATAGTATGTGTAGGTAAGGTTTCTTGGAGTAGCAACATAGCAGTTTTGTTGCTAGTTTTCGTTTTGTAAGTCTTATGTTGTCTCGAGGTTTAGTGCGTGGCTATGTTGTTCATGATGCAGATAATTACGCGTGACCTGACTTGCTCTTCATCAATCAATTTTATTTTTCCATTTTATTAGTGATATGGGCTTTGGAATGGGTTATGGGGTGTAATTGAACTTAAATGGATTTGGATTTTTTTGTAATAATGGACTTGTATTTTTAGGCTTTGGGCTTTTGGCAATGATTTTTTTGTTGATAATATTGAATGGATAAATGAACCTTTGAATAATAAAAATATTTAAAAAAAATCAATCCTTTGTGAATAAATTAAATTGGATAAAGAAATGGAAAATAGATTTTGAAGTTAGTTTGGATGGGCTTTATTGATTTTGTAATTAAAATAAACTAATGGAAAATGTGACTCGAACTTGTAAATTCAAGTATGGATATAGAAATGAATATTGGATTGAAAAATGGATAAATAAAGTGGATAAAAAATAAAAAGGCTATGAAACCTAAAATTTAAGTGGAATTGAAAAAAAAAAAAAAGAAACTTGAATATGGAACTGAAATTGGAATTGACATTGACAATTGGATTGAATTGAAAAGAAACTTAAATGGAAATTGCAAAAGTTTTAGAAATTTACCGTTGGATGTACGCTTGAATGGTTTTGAATTGAACAAAAAGCTCGAATTCTCCATATGACAAGAACATGATCCACATAATCAAGACTTGCACTCAACTTGGAATGTACCAACTGCTTTGACCTTTGATAGTTATGTACCTCGACTTCAACAATCAATTTGAATTGACATAAAACTCTAACTAGATGATCTTCAAATATAAAGTACTGATCCATGACAAATCCAACTTTAGAATGAAACTGTTGCACCCCAAAATTTGCCCTCACAATACAAGACTTTGTGTTCCAAGAAGGTTCACAAGGTTCACAAAATTCACAATTGGTCAGAAGAGTTGACAATTCCCTCAGACAATGCACCTCCTAAGCAGTGCATCCAAAACTAGGGTTTTGACTTTAATCAAGCTAAATGGACTTCCAAGACTTCAAGTGAGCTTCATAACATCTTATATGTGTATAAGAACCCCCATGTCAAGTTTCAAGACTTTTCTCAAAAGTTTGCTCAGTCAGATGATCAGATAAGTCAAAAGCAGTCAATGCAGTTAAAAGGTCAAACTGAGGTCAACTGTGGTCAAACTTCATGATTTTTTTTTTGCCAACATCAAAGAGAGGTTGGGTGAGAAATATTATCATAATAACTGTAATACCCCAAATTTTGCCCTAAGATTTGTCGTCGCATTTCATTGCATTTAATCAATTACTAACAAATTTGTGTAGTCGTTTGACTTTTTGCAGGTAAATATCATATGGCATGCATTTTTTTTCTAAAAAGTAAAAATGGCACAATTGGCAGGAGGACATGTGTAAGGAGTTATGAGTGTGAGAGGTTGAGAGTTCGAATCTCACCTTTGTCACTTTTTTTTGTTTTTTATTATTTTTACTCTAAATTTTTCTATCTTTCATTAAAAAAATAACAAAAATAGTTTTTTATTATTATTTAATTATTATTTTCGTATTTTAATTAAATCATTTTTTAAAATATTATTTTTTTCACTTTTTTCTAAATTATTCATAAAAATATCCAAAAAATCATAAAATAAAAAAATATTGAAAAAAATTTTGTTCTTTTTATAATATTTTTTATTTTAGGAATCAATAGGACTATTAGTTTTTATTTTAAGTTTATTTTAATTATTTTAAATTATTTAAATTTTATTTTTTCTTAACTAATTATTTAGTTTGGGCTTTAAAATGGGCTTTAGGGACATTATTGACAATTCGGTGTTAACCCTAATTTGTTCCCTATATATACATGTGTTGCCTTGTTGGAAAAAAAAAGGAGAATGAAAAAAACCTAAGAGGAGTGAGTGCCGTTTGCCGTTATTTAGTTTTCTTCTTCATCCATTACTATTGTTTCTTTTTCTTCATCGTTTACCGTTATTTCTTTTCCTTCATCTATTACTGTTGTTTCTTTTTCTTCATCTTTTACCGTTATTTCTTTTTCTTCATCTATTACCGTTATTTCTTTTTCTTTATCTATTACTGTTACGTTTATATATATATACTTTTTAAATTGTTAGAGTTTATATATATAAGATTTTTGATCGAATTATGTCGATACGATGTTTGCACATTTGTGTGCATGACGCGTGACATTTGTGTTAGTTCGATCTGGTTGCGATGATCGCATTTTTGTGTGAGCAATAATACTATTTTTTGCTTAATTTCTTTTTCTTTGCGATAAATTTTGTTTCGTCCGATTTAGATCTGGTTGCGATGAGCGCATTTCTGCGTTAGCAACATTGTTGGGTTATTTGGCACATTTAAAATTCATTATTGCTTTATTATTATTATTATTATTATTATTATTATTATTATTATTATTATTATTATTATTATTATCATTATTTATTATTATTATTATCATTATTATCATTATTATTACCATTATTATGATTATTGTTATCATTAATTTATTAAAATTTGTTATAATATAAAAATCTGTTTTTTTAAAATAAATAACATTAACATCTTTTTCCAAATTAATATGAAAACCTATTATTTTTAAGAAAAACTTTTTTTTAGATAACATTAAAATAATAACTAAAATCTTTTTTTTAAAATAATAACTAGAACCGTTATTTATTTTATTTTATTATTGTTCAACTCAAATTTCATTATCATATTGTATCTGCTCCTCTCATGTAACCTCGCGAACTTAACAATCGCTCTTTAAATTCTGCCTTTAAATTTCTGCTTGCATGGTTTAAATTATGACATTATCTCTCTGTTTGCATGATTCAATTATCTCACGCGTTTACTATTATTTCTGTCACATTGCACACATCCGAAGGTTAGGTCTAACTGTTTGGCCGCCGCGCCAATAGTCCGTAAAACTTCACACATTCAGTTTCAAATCCTCAAAACTACAAACTACAAACCCTAATTTTCACAAATGCCTCGCCGCAGGCAAAATTACAATTTTACCCTTAGCATTAGGTCAAAGAGCCGCCGCGCTCATTTTAGGGTTTCCCGCCGTGGAATCCCTAATTTAACCCTAATTACAACTTAACATTTCAACGTAGAGATTTGGAGTTTCTACACTCCACGTAAGCGTGTCCTTAAGATGCGTTTATTCCCCTTGAGACCTTGACCACAGTCAAGAAGTTTCTAACCTCCCTATTGAGGGGAACTACGATTACTCTGATTCCACTCCCGTAAGGATACGTAGGCACAAGATGCGATGTCTTGCCGAGTAAACTTAGAATTAACCCCCTTTATTATTTATTATTGCTTATTTATATTTTATTTATCTTTGCTATTTAATTATTTTGCTTATTATTTTGTAATTGTTTCTTGGATGTAAAGTTGTTTAATTATTTAATTATTATTATGGTTAGTAATTAGGGAGTGTAACAACATGTATGTAATATTAAAATAAATTTAGATTACTTTTAAATAAAGATAATTAAAATAAACACGTCACACACGTAAGTCGATTTTAATCGCCGTCTCACTTCCTAAGGATATCCCTCAAGTTGCCTACGAATAATGGTTAAGTGGGGTGTATAAAGCAAGTCCCTCAAATAAAAAAATCATCAAAGTCCCTTATGGTTGCCTTTACGGATCGAGTCCCTTTCGAAAAATGATGATAGTCCCTCCAGTTTGCTTATTACACCCCACAATGGCCTTCAAAAATCCAATTGTCCCTCACATGTCCCTTAACATCCAAAGTAAGGACTACCTACTCCATTATAGTAGGGATAGTCTTACTAAG
The DNA here is from genome assembly GCA_963859935.3 of Lathyrus sativus. Lineage (NCBI taxonomy): Eukaryota > Viridiplantae > Streptophyta > Magnoliopsida > Fabales > Fabaceae > Lathyrus > Lathyrus sativus. The sequence continues at coordinate 925,542,311 of OZ012735.1, forward strand.
GAAAGGATAAAGAATAAGAAAGACTTTAAAACATTAGGGTAGGCTACTCCTAGATACTTGCTCACTTCAAAACTTTTTCACACTTAAACAAATTTCCAACAAAATTTTCAAACAAGTTTTTTTTCACATCCATACACGGGTTATTATTAAACTATTCTGAAATTTTTTGCTATTCACACACTACACTTTCAAAACAATTCAAAAGTGAGCTTAAGTACCTAAGAGCCCATGGATAACCATGGATGAAAAGGGTGCTAACACCTTCCCTTTTCATAACCTACCCCCCGGACCCAAAATATTCTCTAAGGTCTTTCCTGTTCTTTTATAACCTTTCCTTATGGATAAAATAAAAGTCGGTGGCGACTCTTGCTATCCGCAACATTGTTTAAAGTCAGTTCTCCCACCGTGTTACAGAACTGGCGACTCTGCTGGGGATCTATTTAAGAGGGGTACCCTTAGGAATTAAGATCACTTTAAATTGTTTGCCTTGTTTGCTTTATTATTATATTGTTGGGGTGCTCTTATGTGTGAAAGGTCCTAACCCGGATCTAGTGTACCTTAGGTAAATGGCAATAGACCAAGGAAACTGTACGACGTATATCGATACGGTTGATCTGGTGGCCATAGTTAGTGCGACTTCTTGGTTGGTGCTTATATTCCTTAAGTCAAGTTGAGGATAATATTGAGGCTGCCATATGTTGTCAATGCACTAACTGACTTTTAGAACCCTAGTTAACTCATCTTGGCCTTTAGACAGTAGTGAGGTAACCGGCTTTGGTGCAGACTGAAGTTGGTTGACACTCGATACTACGCTCATTGAGATCTTAAACTTGGAGGGTTTTGGTTGGCAAGTAAGTTGCCTTCTGAACAACCACCCTTGTGAAGGATCAATGATATTGAGATCCCTTAGAACCTGGTTACTTTTGTAGGACAGGATGAACCATCTAACTTCAGGGGAGGGTACTTGCCTTTGAACCTCATGCAAGCCTTTAAACCTAGGGCTATGGTGTGACTTGTTTGCGTGTGCCACATGTTTGTGATTGAGCATGACATCATGACATCATCATGCATCATAAGCATATCATTTTCCCTAACCATTTCAAGGACCAAAGGATTTATCTTTGTTCTTTGTTGCAGGTCATGGCTTCTGCTCGTAGAAACACCATCAGGATCAACTTTGTAGGGATACCTGCTAAGCTCAAGGAGTTGGTTTCCCTAGTGCCTGATCATTCCCAGTTCAACAAGAGACATGGTCACTTATTGGATCTAGTTACTTCAGGGTTCAGTGAAGACATGATGAGTGTGCTGTTTCAGTTCTTTGACCCTAAGCACCATTGCTTTACATTTCCTGATTATCAGCTGGTTCCAACCATGGAGGAGTTCTCTAAACTTCTGGGTACACCTGTTCTTGATCAGAAGCCATTCACAGGCTTAGAGAAGGAGCTTAAACCAGAAGTTATTGCTGCAGCTCTACATCTGAAGAAGTCTGACATTGTTCTAGAGACGATAAGTGGAGTTAAAGGTATTCTTGCCAAGGTATTAGTGGATAAAGCTCAAATGTTCTTGAAGGCTATGAGCTACGATGCTTTTGAGGAGATCTTAGTCTTATTGATTTATGGCTTAGTGTTGTTCCCCAATCCTGATCAGTTCATAGACGTTCATGCCATCAACATATTCCTGAGTCACAATCCGGTGCCTACCTTACTTGGAGACATCCTACATTCTCTTCACACCCGTACTACAAGGGCAAGAGGAACTTTGATGTGCTGCATACCTTTACTTTCTAGGTGGTTTATTTCTCACCTTCCTCGCTCAGTAATGAGGAATGAGCAAGGGTTCAGATGGTCCAAGAGGATCATGTCACTTTCTCACTCAGACATCCATTGGTGCTCCAGATCTATGGAGAATGTCACCATCATTGACCGTTGTGGGGAGTTTCCTAATGTACCACTTCTAGGCATAAGAGGAGGCATCACCTACAACCCATCTCTAGCTTTACGACAGTTTGGTTACGCCCGGAGCGATGGTCCACATGACATGTTGATTCAGGGCATTGTGTTTGACTACGACAGCGATCTTCAGGGTTACCGTCAGAGATTCATACGAGCTTGGGGAAAGGTAAACAGGATTGACAGCAAGACACTGGAGCCTAAGTACACCATTCCTATGGAGGCTTATCTCAGATGGGTACGATTTCGTGCTCAGACACTCATGATGCCATATCCTGCCATCCTACCAGTTACCATGGAACCTGTTGCTGAAGGAGACACAGCTTATACCATCCTTCACCCAGACATGCCTACTGATATGGAAGACTTGCAGAGATCATGGATCCAACTGAAAGAGCAAAGGGATACTTTCGAGGCTCATTACAAAGCAAGCCAAGCAAGGATCCTAGAGCTAACAAAGCTACTTCATGAGGAACGAAACCTCAACTCATACCTCAACACCAAGAGGAAACGTCCATGGGAGACTTAAAACCCCATCTTTTGTACTTATTTCGTTTTCATTTTTTGTAAGCCTAAGAGGCAAAACAAGTTATTACTAATAAAAAGTTACTTTCTTGTTTGTTTAAGCAAATTTAAATCCTGCGGTCCTTGAAAACATTGCATATGCATTCCCATATCATTGCATCACAGGTTTATAATTGTGCACAGGTTTCTCATCTTCTCGCTGTTTATTTCAGCAATGGCTCTTGAACAATCAGTTAAGGATCTCCAGGCACAGAATGCACAGTTCCAAGAGCTGATCCTGAACCTATCCAAGGGGCAGGATGAATTGAAGACACTGCTGGCCAAGAAGACTAAGAAGGCTAGAAGGTCTGCTGGGTTGCTCAACATGGGAAGAAGGTTCAAAGGTCCTGTCAAGACCAAGGAACATGTTGAAGACTATGAATCTGAAGAATCTGAGCAGGAGAGAGGCAGTCTCCACAACACTATGGGGGACTCTGATTCTGAGGCTAACTACTACCATGAGCCTAACGAAGACAAATTCAAGATGCTGGTGGATAGAATGGATGCTATGGAATTACAGAAATCATCTGGGCTGGATTTTGAGGATTTGAGCTTGATATCTGGGGTGGTCATACCCATTGGGTTCAAAGTTCCTACATTTGTTGTCTATGATGGGGTCTCTTGTCCCAAATTGCATCTGAGGTCTTATGTCAGAAGAATTCAACCCCACACTGCTGATAAAAAGTTGTGGATTCATTTCTTTCAAGAGATTTTATCTGGAGCTCAGCTAGAGTGGTATTATCAGTTGGAGAGTGTCAACATCAGAGATTGGAATGACCTTGCTGAAGCTTTCTACAAGCAGTATCAATACAATGCTGACTTAGCCCCCACTCGCATGCAGCTTCAAAGCATGTCTATGGGTGCCAAAGAAAGCTTTAAGGAGTATGCTCAGAAGTGGAGAGACTTAGCTGGAAGAGTTCAACCTCCTTTGACTGATAGGGAGTTGGTTGATATGTTCATGTGTACGCTGAATGGTCCGTTTTACAGTCATCTCATTGGAAGCTCATCATCTGGCTTCACTGAGTTGATCATGACAGGAGAGCGAGTAGAGAATGGTATCAAGAGTGGTAAGATCCAAGTGGGCACTTCTTCATCAGGTGCTGCAAAGAAGCCTCCCACTGGGAAGAAAGAATCTAATGCTGTGTATGGTCAGCCTGATCGTAACAGAAGGCATCAGTCTGTTAGTGCGGTTCATATTTCAAATCCAACTCCTGCAACAACAGAGCAGCCTCAAGGCAACCAACAGAGGGCTAGAAGACAGTTCACGAAGATCAACATGTCAATGGCTCAGGCATTGCACCACTTGTTGAAAGCTGAACTTATTACCCTGAGGGAGGCCCCTCAGAATCCCAATGTTACCTCTCCCAAGTACAATCCCAATGCACGATGTGCATATCATTCAAACTGTCCAGGACATGATACTAATAACTGCTGGGTCTTGAAGAACAAAATTCAGGATATGATTGATGCTGGAGAAATTGAGTTTGATCCACCGGGTACTCCAAATGTGATTACAGCTCCAATGCCAAATCACGAGAAGACTGTCAACGCCATTGATGAAGATATTGATGAAGATCTGCATGTCTATTCAGTTATGGAGTTGAGCACACCATTGTCTGTTATCAAAAAGAGGTTAGTACAAGCTGGGATCTTTCCAGGTTGTCATGAAGATTGTCTATATTGTACCTATAAGCCGGATAGTTGCTTCATTTTGAGAGATGGGATTCAACATCTCATGGATAAATATACTATAGTGTTTGAAAGAAGACCAGCATCTGTAGAAAGTATGGTAGATCATCTGACTCAGGGTAAGAAGATTGAAGAGGTTGACATGGTTGACAAAGTACCACTAAGAATCACTTCAAAGGGTCCCATTAAAATCACTCATCAGGGCCCAATCAAGATTACTGCTGAAGGTCCTGTGAAAGTTGTTGCTGAAGCCAGAGTAGCTCCTCTGATCATTACCACTCCTGGTCCTATTCCTTATACATCTGACAAAGCTGTGCCTTGGCACTATGGGTCTGATGTTTACATCCATGGTGTCAAGCAGGAGCCTTTACCCGATATGCCTGTTGACATTGATAATATTGCTGGATCTAGCAAGATCACTCGTAGTGGAAGAGTCTTCTCTCCTCTAGTTGCTTCTAAGAGTGCAGTTACTCCTGCTGTTACTTCCACCACTGATGCTCGGGGCAAGGGTCCTGTTATTGAGCCTGTATCTACTGATGTGCCAGCTGCTGATGACCTCTCTAAGCAGATGGAAGAAGTATTGAAAATCATTCGCAAGAGTGATTATGATATTGTTGATCAGCTGGGGCATACTCCCTCAAAGATTTCTATGCTCTCCCTGTTATTATGTTCTGAGGCTCATGCCAAGTCATTGATCAAGTTTCTAAAGATGGCTCATGTACCCAGTGCAATTTCTGTGGACCAGTTTGAGAATTGTGTTGCTCACCTGACCTATGACAACGGGTTAGGATTTTCTGATGCTGACTTGACCCCTGCCAAGAGGGATCATAACAGGGCCTTGCATATTTCAATTGAATGCAGGGGCACTACCCTGTCTCATGTGCTGATAGACAATGGTTCCTCTCTGAATGTGTTGCCTAAGGAAGTCCTGAACAAGCTGAGTCCTGAAGATACGGTATTGAAGCCCAGTAATATTGTGGTAAAGGCTTTTGATGGTTCTAGAAGAGTAGTGCATGGGGAAATTGATCTTCCAATCAAGGTTGGCTCTCAGGTGTTTACTGCTACATTCTATGTGATGGATATTCGTCCTTCGTACTCATGTCTGCTTGGTCGTCCCTGGATCCATGGGGCAGGTGCGGTGACCTCCACATTACATCAAAAGTTGAGATATCCGGTGAATGGAAAAGTTGTTACTGTCTTTGGAGAGGAAGAATACTTTGTCAGCCATGTAAACACTTTCAAGTATCTGGAAGTAGAAGGTGAATACATTGAAACTCCATGTCAGTCATTTGAAGTGGTTCCCTGGGCTGTTAAGGATTGTGTGACTCCTCCTGCTGTGAAGAAGGTTCCTGTGGTCATCAGAAACCCTCCAACAATGGCAATGGCCTCCCTCAATGATGCAAAAGCTATGGTGGAAGAAGAGTCCCAGAAGGCTGTTCGTCGTGCTCGTGCTGTTCGTATCACCAATCAAGGGGTTATCAATGCTGTGGGAGATCAAGATGAAGACCACAACTTGGAGGCATGGATTTTTCCTACTGTGGGTGCTGGACTCAATAATTGGAAAGCTGAAGTTGTTATCCCTATCTCCTTTAGTCAGGAGTAAATACTATTACTGTGTTATGTTTTTAAATTTAACAATTAAAACTTTCAAGCCATGTGCCTTACCCGGGGCACAATGGTGTGCTCGTTACGGGTTGTCATTTCATTTGCATACATCATTCAATAAAATCAGTGGACGTGTCGTTTTCGTAAATATTGTGTTCCTTGTCTTTCTTTTTCTTTTATTTTTGCTTTATCAGCTATGTGTTCTTACACACACCCACGTCACTAAAATGCAGATCCTCATCCACTCTGGATCCAGTTGATAACAGTTCTACTATTGCCAGTTACAATTTTGAGAATCCGATCTATCAAACTGAAGACGGAAACGAGGACGATTGTGAAATACCTGTGGAGCTTGCTAGGTTGTTACAACAAGAAGAGAAAGCTATACAGCCACATGAAGAGCCAGTCGAAGTTGTGAATCTGGGAACTGAAGAAAACAGAAAAGAGGTCAAAATAGGGGCTGATTTAGAGGACAGTGTCAAGAGCAGTTTGATTCAGATGCTACGTGACTATGTGGAGATCTTTGCTTGGTCTTATGAAGATATGCCAGGGTTGGATACAGACATTGTGGTTCACCGTTTGCCAGTGAAAGAAGATTGTCGTCCAAAGAAGCAGAAGGTTCGTCGTATGCGTCCTGAAATGTCAGAAAAGATCAAAGCAGAGGTAATGAAACAGTTCAATGCAGGGTTCTTGGCCGTAACTTCTTATCCTCAGTGGGTTGCAAATGTGGTACCAGTTCCTAAGAAAGATGGTAAGGTACGTATGTGTGTAGACTACAGAGATCTGAACAAGGCTAGCCCTAAAGATGACTTTCCACTTCCTCATATCGATATTCTGGTAGACAACACTGCTCAGCATAAGGTATTCTCTTTTATGGATGGTTTCTCTGGTTACAATCAAATCAAGATGGCACCTGAAGATATGGAGAAGACAACATTTGTGACACAGTGGGGCACCTTTTGCTATAAGGTAATGCCATTTGGTTTGAAGAATGCAGGGGCAACATATCAGCGTGCTATGGTGGCTTTGTTTCATGATATGATTCATCATGAGATAGAGGTATATGTGGATGATATGATAGCCAGATCTCAGAATGAAGAGCAACATCTTGATCATCTGCACAAGTTGTTTGAGAGGTTGAAGAAATACAAGTTGAGATTGAACCCAAACAAGTGTACTTTTGGAGTTGGATCTGGAAAACTCTTGGGTTTCATTGTCAGTGGAAAAGGTATTGAAGTGGATCCTGCAAAAGTGAAAGCTATACGAGAGATGCCAGCTCCCCGTACTGAGAAGCAGGTTAGAGGTTTCTTGGGACGATTGAACTACATTGCAAGATTTATTTCCCAATTAACTACCATCTGTGAGCCAATCTTCAAGTTGTTGAAGAAAGATCAGGTGATGGAATGGAATGATGAGTGCCAGACTGCCTTTGATGAAATCAAGAGATATTTGCTAGAACCTCCAATTTTAATGCCACCAGTTGATGGAAGACCCTTGATTATGTATTTAACAGTATTAGACAACTCAATGGGGTGTGTATTGGGGCAACATGACGAGTCTGGTCGAAAAGAGCAGGCAATATACTACCTTAGCAAAAAGTTTACCGACTGTGAAACAAGATACTCACTGCTCGAGAAAACTTGCTGCGCTTTGGCATGGGCTGCTCGCCGACTAAGACAGTATATGTTGACCCATACTACCTTGTTGATTTCGAAGATGGATCCAATCAAGTACATATTTGAGAAACCTGCTCTTTCCGGAAGAATTGCAAGATGGCAAATGATCTTGACGGAATATGATATACAGTATACTACTCAGAAGGCCATTAAGGGGAGTGTTGTTGCTGATCATTTGGCTCATCAAGCAGTAGATGATTACCAGTCAATGAATTTTGAGTTCCCTGATGAAGACATTATGTCTGTTACCAAAGAACCTGGACAATATGACAGACCTAAACAAGGATCCCGATGGACTATGGTTTTTGATGGTGCCTCCAATGCATATGGTAATGGTGTTGGTGTTGTGATTAGCTCCCCTGAAGGTTGTCATACCCCGATTACTGCCAGACTTTGTTTCTATTGTACCAATAACATGGCTGAGTATGAGGCATGCATCATGGGTATGCAAGTTGCTATTGATATGAAGATTCAGTTCCTTGAGGTGTATGGAGATTCAGCTCTGGTAGTAAGTCAGATTAAAGGAGATTGGGATACAAAGCATGATAATCTCATTCCTTACAGAGAACATGTGTTGTCTTTGATCCCACATTTCAAAGAGATTACTTTTGGACATATTCCACGAAGAGAGAATCAGTTGGCAGACGCATTGGCCACCATGGCATCTATGTTTGAGATCAGCTGGGATGATGAAGCTCCCAAGATTACCATTGATAGATTTGAGAAGCCTGCATACTGCAATGAGATTGACACTGAAGGGGCAAGTGGACTCCAACATATGAGGGACCATTTGTAGTCAAGACAGTGTTCTCAGGAGGTGCCATGATACTGACTATAATGGATGGTGAAGACTTCCCACAACCTGTAAACGCAGACATAGTTAAAAAATACTACGCATAAAAAGAGACCCGCTAGGTTGACAGGCCTAGGCAAAAATAAGGGCATCCCGGCAAACCAAAAGGGTTTGAGCAAAAATTAGGGATATATATAAAAAGATGTACGCCCGGCAAGTCGAAAACCTGAAAAGGCGGCTTGGGCAAAAAAGGGTATCCCGGTGGATTGAAAACCTGAAAGGGCAATCCAGGCAAAAGTTAGGGATTAAAAGCGTATGACTATGTCTCGTTTGGATCACTCATGAAACTGCAACCAGTTGTACTACTTACTCAAGCTCAAACAGATAAAGCTCAATCCAATCGTTTCCGTCTCAACAGCAAGAAGATGAGATACTTGAGTGGCAATAGTAGAATTGAAACTCAATAGGATTATTTCCCACATAGCTGATTCTTTTTGTAAAACTTCATGACAAAATTCTCTTACTAGGGTTTATGTCTCCTTGTACAAACTTACCCGTGTATGGGTCACTTTTGATATAAATAAACTCCATCTTTTGAATCCAGATTTACTTTTACCCTATTTACATAAGCGAAATGTCCATTGGTTGTGTTTGAATGTATGTATGCCTTTGAATATGATTGATGTTTACCAGAAATGCATGTATGCTTTTAATATGATTGATGTTTACCAGAAATGCATGAAAATGCAGTAATAGTATTTACTAAGGACGAACGAGGGAAGGATTTCAACGAAGCTTCGCCGGTTCATCTTTACAAGACAGTAGGACTAATCCATTTTCACAAAGTCTAATCTCCCCTGGAATTTATATCCATCTCTTTTATCCTCATACGGATATACGGGAAATTACTTTCCAATAAGGGCACGATGAACGAAGACGGGATGTTATACTTATCCTACTATCAAACGAAAACGAAGGTTATCTATACCCTACTATCCCCAACAACGGGAGGTTATCTATACCTTGTTATCCCCAACAACGGGAGGTTATCTATACCTTGTTATCCCCAGCAGACGGAGGGTTATGTACGAATCGGGATTTATTTTCCTTGGCCAGCAGTTGTTATACAAGGATATCCAGACACTTCCAGCAGTGTCATATCATACATACATCATTTACATCATACCATAACATATATGTCTACAGTACATTACCTAAGTGCATCATGTCATACATGCATACATAAAGCATAAACTAATGTTGTTATACAGAATGCTACCTTGTTTTCAGGTTAATTATCCAACAAACAATCTTATGATCTTTGGGACTGCTTTATTGTAACCTCAGGGTTACTTTATCCTCCTGATGAGCTTCTTATTACTTTGGGACTGCTTTATTGTAACCTCAGGGTTATTTTATCCTCCTGATAGCCTCTCATGACTTCAAGACTGCTTTAGAGCTACTGATTGCTCTATCCTCCTGAAATCATCCTATTACTTCAAGACTGCTTTAGAGCTATTCATTGCTCTATCCTCATGAGGTCATATTACTACTTCAAGACTGCTTTAGAGCTATTCATTGCTCTATCCTCCTGAAGCCATCTAATTATTTCAAGACTGCTTTAGAGTTATCCATTGCTCTATCCTCCTGAAATTACATTATTATTTCAAGACTGCTTTAGAGCTATCCATTGCTCTATCCTCCTGAAATCATTACTTCAAGACTGCTTTAGAGCTATTGATTGCTCTATCCTCCTGAAGACATATCACATTATTACTTCAAGACTGCTTTAGAGCTATTGATTGCTCTATCCTCCTGAAGCCATTATTACTTCAAGACTGCTTTAGAGCTATTGATTGCTCTATCCTCCTGAGGTCAGATTTATCACTTCAAGACTGCTTTAGGGTTATCATTATTGATTGCTCTATCCTCATGAAGACATGTTGTTACATCAGTATTACTCCAGACTCCTGACAGTTCTCATTATACTACTGAAGAACCTTCCCCTAGTGGCGTCTTTAAGCCCACTCAATCATGTTCAACCAACCATCAATATCACTCCATGCACTGGTGAGTGCAAATTTTTGGGCTTTTGTGTTCAATCCCCTTCAACCTTCCAGGTTACGACTGGCAAATATACCAATCTAACCCCTCAGGTTTCAGAAAATTGAACAGGGGCAGCTGTTGCACCCCAAAATTTTCCCTCACAATACAAGACTTTGTGTTCCAAGAAGGTTCACAAGGTTCACAAAATTCACAATTGGTCAGAAGAGTTGACAATTCCCTCAGACAATGCACCTCCTAAGCAGTGCATCCAAAACTATGGTTTTGACTTTAATCAAGCTAAATGGACTTCCAAGACTTCAAGTGAGCTTCATAACATCTTATATGTGTATAAGAACCCCCATGTCAAGTTTCAAGACTTTTCTCAAAAGTTTGCTCAGTCAGATGATCAGATAAGTCAAAAGCAGTCAATGCAGTTAAAAGGTCAAACTGAGGTCAACTGTGGTCAAACCAAAGTCAAACTTCATGATTTTTTTTTGCCAACATCAAAGAGAGGTTGGGTGAGAAATATTATCATAATAACTGTAATACCCCAAATTTTGCCCTAAGATTTGTCGTCGCATTTCATTGCATTTAATCAATTACTAACAAATTTGTGTAGTCGTTTGACTTTTTGCAGGTAAATATCATATGACATGCATTTTTTTTCTAAAAAGTAAAAATGGCACAATTGGCAGGAGGACATGTGTAAGGAGTTATGAGTGTGAGAGGTTGAGAGTTCGAATCTCACCTTTGTCACTTTTTTTTGTTTTTTATTATTTTTACTCTAAATTTTTCTATCTTTCATTAAAAAAATAACAAAAATAGTTTTTTATTATTATTTAATTATTATTTTCGTATTTTAATTAAATCATTTTTTAAAATATTATTTTTTTCACTTTTTTCTAAATTATTCATAAAAATATCCAAAAAATCATAAAATAAAAAAATATTGAAAAAAATTTTGTTCTTTTTATAATATTTTTTATTTTAGGAATCAATAGGACTATTAGTTTTTATTTTAAGTTTATTTTAATTATTTTAAATTATTTAAATTTTATTTTTTCTTAACTAATTATTTAGTTTGGGCTTTAAAATGGGCTTTAGGGACATTATTGACAATTCGGTGTTAACCCTAATTTGTTCCCTATATATACATGTGTTGCCTTGTTGGAAAAAAAAAAGGAGAATGAAAAAAACCTAAGAGGAGTGAGTGCCGTTTGCCGTTATTTAGTTTTCTTCTTCATCCATTACTATTGTTTCTTTTTCTTCATCGTTTACCGTTATTTCTTTTCCTTCATCTATTACTGTTGTTTCTTTTTCTTCATCTTTTACCGTTATTTCTTTTTCTTCATCTATTACCGTTATTTCTTTTTCTTTATCTATTACTGTTACGTTTATATATATATAATTTTTAAATTGTTAGAGTTTATATATATAAGATTTTTGATCGAATTATGTCGATACGATGTTTGCACATTTGTGTGCATGACGCGTGACATTTGTGTTAGTTCGATCTGGTTGCGATGATCGCATTTTTGTGTGAGCAATAATACTATTTTTTGCTTAATTTCTTTTTCTTTGCGATAAATTTTGTTTCGTCCGATTTAGATCTGGTTGCGATGAGCGCATTTCTGCGTTAGCAACATTGTTGGGTTATTTGGCACATTTAAAATTCATTATTGCTTTATTATTATTATTATTATTATTATTATTATTATTATTATTATTATTATTATTATTATTATCATTATTTATTATTATTATCATTATTATCATTATTATTACCATTATTATGATTATTGTTATCATTAATTTATTAAAATTTGTTATAATATAAAAATCTGTTTTTTTAAAATAAATAACATTAACATCTTTTTCCAAATTAATATGAAAACCTATTATTTTTAAGAAAAACTTTTTTTAGATAAATTTAAAATAATAACTAAAATCTTTTTTTTAAAATAATAACTAGAACCGTTATTTATTTTATTTTATTATTGTTCAACTCAAATTTCATTATCATATTGTATCTGCTCCTCTCATGTAACCTCGCGAACTTAACAATCGCTCTTTAAATTCTGCCTTTAAATTTCTGCTTGCATGGTTTAAATTATGACATTATCTCTCTGTTTGCATGATTCAATTATCTCACGCGTTTACTATTATTTCTGTCACATTGCACACATCCGAAGGTTAGGTCTAACTGTTTGGCCGCCGCGCCAATAGTCCGTAAAACTTCACACATTCAGTTTCAAATCCTCAAAACTACAAACTACAAACCCTAATTTTCACAAATGCCTCGCCGCAGGCAAAATTACAATTTTACCCTTAGCATTAGGTCAAAGAGTCGCCGCGCTCATTTTAGGGTTTCCCGCCGTGGAATCCCTAATTTAACCCTAATTACAACTTAACATTTCAACGTAGAGATTTGGAGTTTCTACACTCCACGTAAGCGTGTCCTTAAGATGCGTTTATTCCCCTTGAGACCTTGACCACAGTCAAGAAGTTTCTAACCTCCCTATTGAGGGGAACTACGATTACTCTGATTCCACTCCCGTAAGGATACGTAGGCACAAGATGCGATGTCTTGCCGAGTAAACTTAGAATTAACCCCCTTTATTATTTATTATTGCTTATTTATATTTTATTTATCTTTGCTATTTAATTATTTTGCTTATTATTTTGTAATTGTTTCTTGGATGTAAAGTTGTTTAATTATTTAATTATTATTATGGTTAGTAATTAGGGAGTGTAACAACATGTATGTAATATTAAAATAAATTTAGATTACTTTTAAATAAAGATAATTAAAATAAACACGTCACACACGTAAGTCGATTTTAATCGCCGTCTCACTTCCTAAGGATATCCCTCAAGTTGCCTACGAATAATGGTTAAGTGGGGTGTATAAAGCAAGTCCCTCAAATAAAAAAATCATCAAAGTCCCTTATGGTTGCCTTTACGGATCGAGTCCCTTTCGAAAAATGATGATAGTCCCTCCAGTTTGCTTATTACACCCCACAATGGCCTTCAAAAATCCAATTGTCCCTCACATGTCCCTTAACATCCAAAGTAAGGACTACCTACTCCATTATAGTAGGGATAGTCTTACTAAGGAAAGGATAAAGAATAAGAAAGACTTTAAAACATTAGGGTAGGCTACTCCTAGATACTTGCTCACTTCAAAACTTTTTCACACTTAAACAAATTTCCAACAAAATTTTCAAACAAGTTTTTTTTCACATCCATACACGGGTTATTATTAAACTATTCTGAAATTTTTTGCTATTCACACACTACACTTTCAAAACAATTCAAAAGTGAGCTTAAGTACCTAAGAGCCCATGGATAACCATGGATGAAAAGGGTGCTAACACCTTCCCTTTTCATAACCTACCCCCCGGACCCAAAATATTCTCTAAGGTCTTTCCTGTTCTTTTATAACCTTTCCTTATGGATAAAATAAAAGTCGGTGGCGACTCTTGCTATCCGCAACATTGTTTAAAGTCAGTTCTCCCACCGTGTTACAGAAACATACTCATCTTTCTTGACCAATATCAAATTACACCCGATTAAACTGAAGCAACACTACACACATATACTTAACATGCTCGCCTCAACCAAAACTTAACTGACCAACACTTGCATATCTTAAGCACAAAGGGTGTGAAACCCTAATTTTCGCCTTGAGTGCACACTGAAACAATGACTTGATTAGAACCAAAACTCTGATTCAAAATCTTTCCAGTCAAGCCACTGGTGAAACCCTAAACAAACGACACCCTTGTGGCAATTCAGAGAAACTGATGTTGTGCCTTGATAAGCCTCTGATAGGAACTGATCATGGAAATTGAAAACCCAACACCTTTGCCTCAAACTTGAGTTCAATAACTGAAAGAAACAACCTCTAAACAATACAAATCCAACTCAACAGAAAACTCCTCTCTAAAACCCTAATTTAACCACCTTTGAAGCTTCTGAAGTCAAACCGTAATTCATAAGTGTAACCAAAACAAACAAAAGTTGATAAACTAGTTAGCTATGCAATATGATTGATCTAGAATGATATGAAAATGATTAGAGAATTTGAGGGTAAAATTTGGGGTATGACAGTTGCCCTTATTTAAATATCCTCACTGGATAACATGAGAGATGAAAATCCTCGTGAAATCACGACGAACGGTATTTAAATACAGATAATAAAAAAATTTGCCCTTATTTGCAATGACATGCTATGTCGTGGACAAAACAAAACTAATATATAATGCTGACATGCAATGAACTCTAGTATAATGAAAATAATTGAATGTTAAATGCAAAATGCAGACAAAATCGAAAGAAAACTGGGATAGAGACAACACAATGAGAAACCAACTCAATGGGGAGAGGCACCAGTGTCGCTACTGCAAAAAAAGGGCTGGCAAAGACAAAAGAGTCGCCACCGTTCATTATTTATCCCAAAGAGAGGGAAAGGAAATGATAAGAGAAAACCTACGAAAAAGGGAAAAGACAGGTCATCGCAACCAAATCTTGGGTTCGGGAGTCGGTTACGCAAAGGGAAGGTATGAGCACCCCTCACGTCCGTTGTACTCAACGGGATCCACGCTTGTTGTCTATCTAAAAGGGTGTAAATCTATCAAAAGGCTGGCTCACAAGGACAAAAGAAAGGAAAAGAGACTCGATAGAGCATCACCGTTATATGCCTACGTATCCCCTCGTACAATGGGAAAGTCAGAGTCAACGTAGTTCGGAAAACTACAGGTGAAGGGGGGAAAGGTTGCTCGCCAAGATATCGTCGTCTTGTGCCTACGTATCCTCGTCTGGTACGAGAAATCAGAGCAAACATAGTTCGGGCTAACACGACCACAGGTTGGTTCAAGTGTTTTAACTGAGTAGGGTTAAATGGTGGTTTCAGCAGTTAGGGATGATGCTTGTTTGCGGTAGAACCAAGACTTAACACACTCTTTCTGAAAATGATTTTCAAACAATCCCGAAGGATAAAAAGGTTTGATGTTTTGTTTTGTGTTTTTTAAACAAGAAGTGAATTGAGTTAAGTTTGTAACTCATGTTGCACTAAAGACTATGACTTGAGAGCGAATGCGCCGCATATCGCCCAAAGGGCATACGCTAAACACTCTAGACAATATGATAGGAGGCCCCCCAACCATCATTCCTCAAGTACTTAAGGCTCGTAGCATTCAACATTTATTATCCTTTATTAAGTGTCTTAAGATGTTATGACATGAGAAAAGAAGACACAAACTCTAAGGGGAAACTAATCAACCCTAATGTTATCATGCAAAGGATTGAACACCTAATGTCTCTCCTACTCCCATCTTAAATAGAGGGACTAGGAATTCTAAGGGATCATGACAAAAGACCAAGTAAACACTTAGCAATTCAATCACAAAATGAAAAGAAAATGAAATGAAAATGACTTAAACAAGTCAATGCAACAAGAGATGCAAACACAAAAGATGCAACAAGAAGGATGAGATGAAATGGGATAAGCAAGCTCCTACAACCATCAACCATCAATCATCAAAGAAAAAGTGCCATCCTAAGATGCACACACAAAGAAAAGAGGGAGGAAAAAGTGTGGGGCAGCAACCACCACAAGCACATCTCAACCATACAATTCTTAAAGATCAAGTAAAGCAGTGCAGATGATCAATTCAAAACAATCACCAATATTCATGACAAACTCAAAGTGAAAACACAAGCACCAAATCATCATGAACAAGTGTCAAATCACATGGGGCAGAAGTGAATCACAAATGGAATGATCCAAATTCAGATCCAAAACAACAAGCAAGCACAAGAATGATCATGTCACATTAAAGAACCAAAGTTCAAACAATTATTTCACACTTTGAACAAGTGGAAAGACATGATTCAAAGAATACTTGTGGCACAAGGATATACATCCAAGAATGAGGAAACATGTCAAAACAATCCATATAAATGCATCACATAAATCCATGAAGGTTACATGTGGAAAGAAAAACCAAACATGCTTGAAAACAAACAAAAGTTGCATTCTGGTTCAGTGTTAATCGGTTAACACTATTGGTTAACCAGATAACCACTTAAAAATATTTGGAAAACACACTGGTTAACCGGTTAACCAGTTTGCACTGTATCTGGTGAATCGGTTAACACTGCACCAGATGCAGAAAAACAGCAATCCAAAAGCACTTTCAGCAATTAATCCAAAGTTCAATCATCCAAATGATCATGTAATCAATTATGCACGAATTCAACACCAAAAATCAGTGATCCAACATCAAGCAAACACAATCAAACATCACAATCACGAATCACCAAGATCGAAATCAACAAAATGGATAAAAAAAGCATCAAAAGCCATAGATCTACAATGTGGTTATGCAAATAAGCTCAAAACAAAACTAGATCTAGAATTGACAACCTCCAAAGCGAAGATTTGCTTTGGTGAGTGTTGATTCACTTGAAATGAGTAGATCTAAGCAAGAAACCCGGAGATTCTTCAAGATCTAAGAGCTTTCTTGTTGTAGAAATGAAGATCAAGCAAAAACGATCCAAATAAGCACTTCCAAATTAGCTCCCAAATTCAGATCCAAATCCAAACAAAAATTGAATGGTGAAATGAGGATAATGGAGATAAATGATGGAGGTTTAGCTCTAGAATTCTATGATTCTAATGAAGAATCAAAGAACTCAAGTGAGAGCTCTAATGGAGGTTTTGGAGAGAAAATTGAGAGCAAATTCTCAAGAGTGAGAGTGAATTATGAAAATGAAATGTAATTTTGAGGATTATTGGGTGAGGTTTGGAGCAAATTCACTTAAATATGCTCTAGGTTTGGGATCAAAATGTGGTTTGGAGTAAGGTTATGAAAATTGGAATGGGATTAGGAATGGAAAGTGGGAGGGAATTTGAATTGATTTTGAAAATTAATCCAAAATAGAGTGATTCTAGATCCTTCTTTAGTGTAAAATCAAATTTACAAGTGATCAAAATAGACCCCAAAGGTGGCCACAATGAAAATTCACGTACAGGGCAAAATTTTCTATGGTTAACCGGTTAACCATTTTGGTTAATCGATTAACGCCTTGAAAATTTGAATTTTGGCGCCTTTTGGAGGGAATCTTACACATTTGCCCGTTTTCTCCCATTTTGAGCCCCGTTAAGCCTCTGAAACTTGCCCTTGAATATTATAACTGTAAAGATTCCTGAGATAGCCTGGGTGTTGTCTCTTGAGCTGAAAATTATCCCATTGAAAAAATAAAATCGACCGCTCGATCGTTGGGCAAAATAAATGTCGGAGCCTCTGATGCTCGTTGTTTAGACTCTTGCACCCAAAAGAGAACCTTGAGCACAAAAATAATTTGATCCCTTGCCTCAAGAACAAATTCTATGATATGCAAAAATGCGAAAATGAAATAAAACATAAGCCAAGTACAAGAACCGGTTGGTCAAATTTTGGGGTACAACAGCTGCCCCTATTCAAACGACTTAGACCTGAAGGGATGAAGAGCGAACGACTTTCAAACATTCAAGGTAAAAGGCAGTTGAATACAAAAGAACCCAGCAATTTGCCAACCGTAGAATAGAACTGTAGAACTGATCCACCAAAGTGGAAGAAGAATCACTGAAGAAACTGTAACCAATAACTGCAAGGACAATGAGCCAACTCATTACCAATTAGAAAGCATCGATACACAGTCAGAAGAAACATCTGCTAACACGCAGGCAGCGACACTAAGTCGGCAAGAACATATGACCTCACCGTCAGGCATCTGTTAAATAAACAGGCATTGAACCCGAAGGCCGTCTCAACACAAAGTTGAGAAGAACATCAAACCTCGCCATCAGACATCTGTTAAACAAACAAGCATCGAACCCGAAGGTCGGCTTAACCCGAAGTTTAGAAGAACATCTGACCTCACCGTCAGGCATCTGTTAAACAAACAGGCGACGAATCCTAAGGCCGGCTCAACCCGAAGTTGAGAAGAACATCTGACCTCGCTGTTAGGCATCTGTTAAACAAATAGGCATCGAACCCGAAGGACGGCTCAACACGAAGTTGAGAAGAACATCTGACCTCGTTGTCAGGAATCTGTTAAACAAACAGGCATCGAACCCGAAGGCCGGCTCAACACTAAGTTGAGAAGAACATCTGACCTCTCCATTAGGCATCTGTTAAACAAACAAGCATCGAACCCGAAGGCCGGCTCAACCCGAAGTTGAGAAGAAACTTCGTCGATTCACAATCTAGGTGAAGAAATCTGTTGGGAAAAAATGAACTTGAATAAGTAAACTTTGTTGGGGAGAATGATAAGATGAACACATCTGTCAATGATCTTGCTGGAGGTCTGGATACCACACAGGCTCAAGAAAAATACCAATATTTGTCGGGGTCTGGATACTGCACGGGCTCAAGAAATACACCAATATTTGCCGGGGTCTGGATACCGCACGGACTCAAGAAATATACATCGTTGTCTGCTGAAGATACAACTGGAAACAAGAGGTAACAACCTGACTTATGTTTGTAAACTCTATGTGAGTATCATCGTTATGAGTACTCATTTTCCCCTTTGACTTTTGTTAAAGTCAACCCTAGTTAGGTTGGTTCTCAATTTAGACTTAGAGAGTTTGTTAACTCTATATAAGTATCATTGTTATGGATACTCACTTCCCCTTGGAACCTTGATCGTTATCAAGAGTTCTTCACCCCTTAGTTAGGTGAACTACGATTGCTTTGATTCCATCCTAGTCAGGATGCCTAGGCATGAGATGCGACGTCTTGGCGAGCATAGTAAATGTATATATACCCCTAGGTCTTTACCTTAGCACTTTTCCCTTAGCAAGCAAACTTTAGCATAACACAAATACTAACAAGAGGTTCCTGTAGAGTACTACAAATACTTAGGATGCTAACACCTTCCATAGGTATAACCAACCCCCGAACCTTAGATCTCTAGATGTGTTGTTAAATAGCGCACTTAGGGTTTTCTTCGATCTTTACCCTTTCCTTTGGATAAATCAAAGCTTGATGGTGAATATTTAAATATTTGTGATTCAAGTTAATTCAATAGCTTGATATCTGATTCTCACCGCAACAGAAATGGCGACTTCACTGGGGATGAACTCCCCTAGGAGGGTTAAGCCCACCTTGTTTGTATTTGTGTTATTTTATATGTTTGCTTGCTTGTATATTTGTATATTTGTAAATATATGTATATATCTGCTTTTGTTGGGTTTTCTATATGCAGGGTTGTTATCTTGAGTGGTGAGGAAGTCCTATACTCAGATTTTAGTGCACCTATGAAAGGATGGTGGCATATTCAAGAAGGCTTATAGGGAGTTGATTCCCGACCAATATGACTTGAGAAACCACCGCTCAGTGGAGGCCCTCTTGGGAGTAGTTTTGTTGAACGAGTATTCGTGAAAACATTGCTACTTTCGACCTAGGAGCCCATGACACTAAGGACCTTTAGATTACACTTTCACCCCACTTTGGCCTTATTAGGACGTAGTGTGATGACTATGAGGGAGTAGTCCCGAAGTAGTTGATACGCAATACTACACTTGGTCAAGACTCTCTTGAGAATATTATCGACTACCGAGTGATTTGGAAAATTGATAATATCTGAAAGATGGGTTGTTGACTCTGGGAACCTCTTATAACCATGTTCTACATATTTGATAACCTTTAGTACACATCTTTTGGGATGGGTAGACCATGGCTCTATGCTCGTGTTCTTTAAACCTAGGCCCTTGCCTGTTTATCTGTTTACCTATGTGTATATGTGAATCTTTGACTGCCTGTATTTGCGCATTCTTGCATTCATGAGCATCATATCATAAAGTTTCATGGAACTTAGACTTTTGTTTGTAAACATCAGGGTTGTTATGGATAGTAAAAGGAAGAAAACTTTGAAGTTCACTTACAAGAGTCTTAACTTGGATGACCTAAGGAGGTTGAGTACCTTGGTGACAGATCTAAAGGGATTCAAGAGCAGATATGGGAAATTTTTGTCATTGTTAAAGATAAAGATGGATAATGGACTCCTCTCCACACTTCTCCAGTTCTATGATCCCGTCTACCATTGTTTCACTTTCCCTGATTATCAGCTGGTACCTACACTAGAAGAATACTCATATCTAGTTGGTTTGTCTATTCTTGATGAGTCTTCTTTTCCTATCGTGGAGAAAGACCCTAAGGAGAAGGATATTTCTAAGGCTACATACTTGGGATTGGTGGATATTCAAAATAACATGACCACCAAAGGAGGAGTTTTTGGTTTGACTGCAGAATTTTTGCTTGGGAAAGCTCAGTACTACGCTGATCATTTGAGCATGGACGCATTCGAGGCTATCCTTGCCTTGCTCATTTATGGTATCTTTTTGTTCCCTATCTTTGAAAACTTTGTGGACCTCAATGCCATCAAAATCTTCTTGAAAAAGAACCTTGTGCCTACTTTGCTAGAAGATGCCTATCATTCTGTTCATCTGAGGAATTTCCACAATGGAGGGATGATCACTTGTTGTGCTCCTCTACTATACAAGTGGTTTATTTCACACTCGCCTAAGGATAATATCTTTTGGGATCTAAAGAAATTTTGGTGGTCACAGAATATCATGGCTCTCACTCACTCTAACATTGATTGGTACACTCGTGACTATGATGGAGTAATGATCATTGACAACTGTGGAGATTTTGGTAATGTACCTCTTCTTGGTACTAATGGAGGAATCAGTTACAACCCAGTCCTTGCTCATCGACAGTTAGGATATCCTTTGAAGGACAAGCCTAACAATGTTCATGTGGACAGTATTTTCTTCAAGAAATAGAAGGATAATCAAGAGCTGAAAGAAAAGATCCTAAAAGCTTAGAACCATTTGCATAAGAAAGAGAAGAAAGACTTAGGAAAACCTAATTGTGTCTCTTTGGAACCATATCTCCAATGGGTCCGAAAGAGAGCCATCGATTTGAAGATGCCTTATTCTTAACAAGAACCCATGATTTTGAAGGAGGAGCACACCTTGATCTTCATGTCTGGGGAGGAGAAGCTGAGAATCGCTTTGAGTAAAGCGCAACAAACAAAAGACGCTCTGAAGCACAAGTATCAAGTGGTTGTCAAAGAAAATGCAGAACTCCATAAACAACTGTAGTTGAAGAATGAAGAAGTACTCTCTTGCAAGAAGAGGAAGGCACAAGAGGATTTATTTTCTTCTGGCCCTCAGTCGACTCCATGGAAACTGATTGTGGATAAGCTTATTCTCGAGAAGGCCCAGATGGAAGAATAGATCAAGAAGCTCAACATCAGGCTATTAGGAGAACCTTCTTAGGACCTTTGTTATCTTTTATTTAGCTCTCTGTTTAAGACTTTTGTAAGAAGTACTGATATTTTGTAATTCAATCTTGTTGAGCAATGAAGTTAAGTCTATAATGATTTTTGATGTTTGCAAATATCTGAGTTCCATGACACTTTGTGCATTTGCATTCACATTTATTAACCATTCAAGGAACTAAAGTTTATTTTGTAGATATTATAGTATGGATTCCGGAAAAAAGACAACTGCAGAGATTATGTTCCAAAGCCCAAATTTGGAGACTCTGAGGAAGCTGGGAGGTTTAGTAGAAGACCCTAAGGCATTCCGAGAGAAGTATGGGAATATGCTGTCTTTACTAAAACTTTGAGCAGATGAAGAGATGTTGTCAGCGCTCGTGCAATTCTATGATCCGATCTATCACTGTTTCACGTTTCAAGATTACCAATTACTGCCAACTTTGGAAGAGTAATCTGCGCTGATGGGTTTAGGCATCACTCCTAAACCATTTTATAGAAGAGAAGGGACTCCTAGTGAAAGAGTAACTACAGAGGCTACGCATCTAGAGATGACTGAAGTAAGATCTCACATGACTGTTAAGGGAGGTTTTTACGGATTTCCAGCTATGTTCCTATTTGAAAAAGCTCAATTCTATGCTGAGTCGAAGAATTCTGAAGCATTTGAGGCCATCTTGGTTTTGCTAATTTTGTAAATACAGAGTATGCCTAAGAGGGGGGGGGGGGGGTGAATTAGGACTTTAGAACTTTTTCCAGTTTTTATGGTTTCTTGAAATTTTACTGGTTTGTGTTCTTGGTTATGAAAGCAGTAGAAAGTAAAAGAACAGTGGACACCAGGATTTATAGTGGTTCCCCTCACAGTCCGAGAGTACTCCACTCCCCTTTCAACACGAAAGAGAGTTTTCACTATTGTTTAATAAAGTACAACCTATCACACCATCAACCGGTGAGGCCTACTATCAAACAATAAAACTAACAAGTGTACAAGAACAATCCTCTTGTAAACACTCACCCTTGTGTCCAACAATCCTGGATCACAAGTCAGAATACAAATACTTGTAATGATTTTGTTTTGTGAATAATAATATCAATCAAAATTGATCTTCTCCAAATGATCAAAATTCACTCTTATAATTTTCAACACAAGTGTTCAACAGATGAATATGAAATTTTTATGCAATTATGAACACTTAGAAAGGATTTTGAAAATGGTGAATTTGATTCTAAGAATATTTGAGAATGAATGTTGGAGGTGTTTTTCAAAATTGAAAAACTCAGAATTTATATGTGTAAACACACCTTTTCCAACAGGTATATTTGAGTACATTTCAAAATATGAACTGGTATAATTTTCAAACCATTTTTGAACTTGAAACAAAGCCATTTTTCAAAATACGTTCAGTGTTAATCGGTTAACCTATATGGTTAATCGGTTAACACTGGAATGTTATACCAGAATATTCAAAATTTGAAATGGTTAACCGGTTAACCTATATTGTTAATCGGTTAACACTGCTATTTTTCAGAAAAATACTTATAAAAATAGTGTTATACCAATTCTAATAGTTTAAAAAATATGCTAATGCAATGTGATCAAATGATAAATATGTTGAACACTTGTATATCAATTAAATTAATGAATTTTGATATACCATAGCTTGTGTCCAAAACTTGAAAGTTGATCAGTCAAATGTTCATGAAGCTTTGAATGTTGATCACTTCCATTCCACTTGATCTTGGTCTTTTGAAAGCGTTTGCCTTTTTGCACAGATGAATTATTCTTGATCTTGATGTTGACGTCATCAAAACTTTGAGATGAAGCTTGCTTCTACAAATTTATGGACTCTTCCTGTTTCCAACTACTGATGATTTTGTTGATAAGAGTGCGATCAACCTTTTCTTGATCAAGAATCCCGTACCCACTTTGTTGGCTGACGTGTATTTTTCCATCCATCATACAAACTGTCATGGAGTTGGACAGATTATATGTTGCACCGCTCTTCACTACAATTGGTTTATTTTGCACTTTCCGAGACTACCAGCACTCTGAGATATGCAGAATGGACTCTCATGGACAAAGAGATTGTTGTTACTCAAACATTCAGACATTAAGTGGTATAACCCTATGTATGGAGGGATTGCCTTGATTCAGAGTTGCAGGGATTTCCCAAATATACCACTCATCAGCACTAATGGTTGCATTAGCTACAATCCTATCCTAGCTCGCCGCCAGTTGAGATACCCAATGAAGAATGAACCGGACCCAGTTCTTTTAAGGAGTTTCTACCTTGAAGAAGGGAATTCCCTAGGTCTTTACCTTAGCACTTTCCCCTTAGCAAGCAAACTTTAGCATAACACAAATACTAACAAGAGGTTCTTGTAGGATACTACAGATACTTAGGATGCTAACATCTTCCCTAGGTATAACCAACCTTCGAACCTTAGATCTCTAGCTGTGTTGTTACATAGCGCACTTAGGGTTTTCTTCGATCTTTACCCTTTCCTTTTGATAAATCAAAGCACGGTGGTGAATATTTAAATATTTGTGATTCAAGTTAATTCAATAGCTTGATATCTGATTTTCACCGTAACATCTTCCCATGGAATTACGGGGCGAGGTATTTTGTAACGGTCAGAAACAAGAATTGGTGAGTTCTTATTATAAAGGTTCCTCTGTGGAAAAAATAGTTGGCCCTAGTGGCATCACAAGAAGCGGCAGGATCTTTTCCTCGCCACAGAATATTGTTGATAAGGGAAAAGAGATGGCTGTGGTAGAAGAAGAGGTTCAACAACAAGGGGAAAAGGACTCTTTGGCTAAGGATATTGAAGAATTTATGAGGGTTATTCATAAAAGTGACTACAAGATCGTAGATCACCTACATCAGACACCTTCTAAAATCTCTATTCTATCACTGTTGTTGTGTTCAGAGGCGCATAGAAATGCTCTGTTGAAGATCTTGAATACGACATTTGTGCCACAGGAGATTTCTGTTAACCAATTAGAAGGAGTGGTAGCTCACGTAAATGCTGGTAATGGTTTGGGCTTCACTGACTTGGATTTTACTTCGGCTAAGAGAAACCATAACCATGCTCTGCACATATCCATAGAGTGCAAGGGAGCTTTTTTATCCTATCTGCTAGTTGAAACGGGATCCTCACTTAATGTGTTGCCGAAGAAAGCACTAATGAAGTTAGATACTCAAGGCTTAATCTTCACGCCAAGTGATTTGGTGGTAAGCGCGTTTGATAGAACCAGGAGGCCGGTATTTGGTGAGATCACGTTACAATTCAGGTAGGACCAGAGGTTTTTTATGCATTCTTTTATATCATGGACATTCAGCAGAGCTATAATTGTTTGCTTGGCCGACCTTGGATACATGCTGCTGGGGAAGTCACTTCGAATCTGCATCAGAAGTTGAAGTACATGGTGGAAGGGAAGTTCATTACAGTCTGTGGAGATAAGGATATTATGATCAGTCATCTGTCATCATTTAAGTATGTGGAAGTAGATTGAGATATTCATGAGCCATTGTGTTAGGCTTTTGAACCAGTGCAAATTCAGGAGAGGTCTCCTGCAGAAGACAAATGTTCTGAGATTTCAACGTCCTCGTTTAAGGAGGCCTATGCTATTGTAGAATCTGGTTCTTCGCAGAAGTCGGGCCAAGTTCTCAATTTTCCGAACAAGCAAGACAAGTTTGGTTTGGGATACAAGCTGTCCAGCTCTTCTCAAAGTGCTCCCAGGTACAGAGAACCAGTACAGTTCACTAGTGGCGGAGTTATCTACGACAGGATTAATGCTATTGGGGAAAACGAAGGAAACAATGATTATGATATGGATGCTTGGATTTGTCCATGTGTCCCCGGGAAAAGGCTTTATAACTAGTCTGTGGAGGAGGTCATACAAGTCACATCGGAAACGTAAACAGAAAATTTTGTGGGGATCTTTTCCTGACATTTAACTTTATCATGAATAAAAGACGTCCTTTTGCATTCAAATTTTATGATCTCTGTTTTTCTTATTTTATTTTTATGCACTTTTATAAAAATAAAAATGGCAATGTGTTTTGTGTTTGTTTGCATATCATGATCAGCATAAAAACATTAATCATGCAAGTTGTACATCTCAAATACCATTCATCCTGATTCGGCTATGACTTCGTATGACTTTGATAATCCCATTTATGAAGCAGAAGAAGAGACTGATGAAGACTGTGACCTACCTGAAGAACTAGCTAAACTACTCAAACAGGAGGAAAGGATCATTTTGCCTCATCAGGAGGATATTGAAGTTATCAATATGGGTACCGAGGGCGACAAGAAAGAAGTCAGAGTTAAGGCTACATTGGAAGACAATATCAAAAGAAGATTGGTTGAAATGCTCCATGAGTATAGTGATATCTTCGCTTGGTTATACCAAGACATGCCTGGGCTGGATATAGATATTGTGGTACACTGTCTTCCTCTTCGAGAAGAATGCTCGCCGATGAAGCAAAAGTTAAAGAGAACCAGACCTGATATGGAAGTCAAGATCAAAGAGGAAGTTCAAAAGCAGTTAGACGCCGGTTTCCTTACCGTTACCACTTACCCTCCGTTGGTCGCTAATATTGTTCATGTACCTAAGAAAGATGGAAAGGTCAAGATGTGTGTTGATTATCGGGATTTGAATAAAGCGAGCCCAAAGGATTATTTCCCGCTCCCTCATATTGATGTTCTGGTTGATAATACAGCTCAGTGTTGCACCCCAAATTTTGACCCCTTATATCTTCATCATCATTTTAGGATCATATTCATTTGATTATCTAACCTTAACCTATTTCAAGTTTGTCTTTGTTAAGATACAGGTGAATTAGGGTTCCGTACAGCCGAGAATCGAGATTTCGAGAGTTTAATCAGTCAACGTATTGGATTGGTTCTCCATGAAATAAGTATCCACATAATCAAATATACTCCATTGGATCAAGTATGAATCCAATTTGAGGTTGTCACCTAAGGATCAAGAACAATGCAGTTCAGGATACTCGATTAGGGTTTTCGATTAGGAAAAGTCAACTGTAGTTTGACTTTTGATTTAAAAGGTATTCCAATGGTGGGATCATGGTCCATGAAGTTCATATGGCTTAGTGAAGTCCACTCAAGAAGTTTCAAGGCCTCAAAAGACCCGGAACATCAACAGTCTACTCAGTAGTCATCGATCGATCGTTCGGTTGACCGAAAAGTCAACTCTTCACTCATAATGAATTTGATCTCAAAGTATGAAGCAAAAATGTTCCTAGTAACATATTACACCTATCCATGAATTTTCATGACCATTGGATCAAGGATTGAGGAGTAATCGAAAAATCGGGAAATTAGGGTTTTGAAAGGGGCAAGACCATAACTCCCTAACCACACATCCAATTGAGTTGGTTCAAAGCTCATTGGAAAGCTCTTGACAAGTCCTACAAAATTTCAACAATGGTACATGAGCAGAAAATGCCTAGATTTGGAGTTATGGCCAAAGTCATTACAAGAGGGAAAAATAACAGAAAAATTCTAAGTTATTGGCCTTTTTAGGCATGTTTTTAGCAACTTTGAGTGGATTTTTGACCTAGTTCCATTGGGAATCTGAAGATCATGAAAACATGAAAGTTGTAGAGCTTCATGAGGGCTTTCCAAAATGTACTAGAACACCTTCATAGCCCTTATGAGTTGAGAGTTATAGATCCAACAAGATGAGGTTTCAACACTTAAGTCCAACATTTTCACTTTTTCCCAAACTCACCTTTTGATCACCTGAGATATTCTCAGCCCTTGGATCATGTTTCTATCTGATATTTAGAGAGTATGATGAATGAAAATGCAGAAGAAGTGAAGGATTTGAAAGGTATGGCAAGTTGTAAGGAAGGTTGCAATATTATATTCAAAGAAATCAAAGAGGAAAGAGAAACTTTCCATGAAATCTGCAGCAGCTGCTTCCCTACCCTCTATGCTCTCTTTAATCACTTCATATCCCTTATTTCACTTGTTTTTTTTTCTGCATTGAGCCAAGGGAATGATGTGTTCAGCTGCCATACAATCTTGGATAGATTTCTTCCAAAATCTCCCTCCAAAAGCCATAATACAAATTTGTCCTCACCCTTCATTTTTCCTATAAATAGAGGCTCCCTCTATGTTACTTCACACACCAGAGCACTCTAAAACCCAAGAGAAAACCATTGCTCTCATACTATCTTGCATTTTCTTACAAGTGAAGAAAAACCATCTCAAATACCTCAAAAATCTGCCTTGAACAAAACATCTTCCAAAACCGGTTTCACTCACTCAAAATCATCATAAACCATCCACACAATCTACAAATGATGTGTGGGAGTTGTTCAAGATTTTAAACCAGCCAAAAACCTCATTTCCCAAAAGTCAACTTTCAACCAAACAAAGTTTGACTTCACATACAAAATCTGCCAAATCACTGCTCAGGTCTGTTTTGATCATTGTAAACCTCCAAACACCTTAGGTTTATGATGTACCAACTATCCATAACCTAAAATACCATCATCATCATCACTTATTTCAAGTTCTGGTCCAAGATTCACTTGTTTACTTCAAGTGCAAGAAAGGCTGCATTTTCACCAAGGCATTGGATTGGATCTTATTTGGAGGCTTCAAGGTTTTCCCTTCTTGTTTAAATCTGCCAAGATTGCTTATTTTACTCATTGATGTGTATTACTCTTATGATCATCATTACAATATGGTTTGTTGTTATTTTTATGCTTGGAGTATCTCTTAAAGTGCTACTTGGTGTCATGAATGAACATATGACAAACTGTTTACAACTGTTTTTGAAGCTTGATGTTGTTTGGTTTTGGTTCTGTTTGTGAAGGATGGTAAGTTGGTTCTGTTGTAGCAGCTTTCTTTATATCTTGATCTATTTGCTAGCATTTTAAGTATAAGTCACTTATATGTTTGATTCATGAGATGTTGACTTGGTGTTAGTTGGAACTATACGATGTTTTGCTTTGCTACCATTCTATTCTTACCATTTTCAGTTCATATGTATTCTTCAACTCATAGGTCATTTTTAGTTCTAGCATCTTTTTGGATCATTTGTGTGCTTGAGCTTGGTCTTTAACATATTTTGAACATGCTTGTAAGTTGTTCAGCCTCATTGGACTTGTCAAAGGTCATTGGAATGACTCATGTGAATGTTGAGGACCAATACCTATTTCTGTTGTCTTAATGTTTGTAACCATCATGATATATGCATTGACACTTGATACTTGCCATTGTTATGTTAAGTATGCCTTTATGATACTATTACTTTGTGTTTGGCCTATGTTTGTTAACATGAGAGTCTTGTACCTTGGAATCATGTGTTACGGGATAGTTGGCACTGTCATTATTGCATCAGTTGGTGTCTTCATTAGGTTTATATGGTAGGACTGTTTTCAAGTTTGATATGATCATATCTTATTTGCATTAAAGTTGTTGCCTGCCATTGTCCATTGTTGTATATGTTTGTTAACATGAGAATATGATACTCTTTGGATCATGTTTGCTAGATAGTTGGCATTGTTCATACTTGCATCATGTTGCTGTCATCACTTAGGCATTATAGTAGGGATGTGTTTGTGATCATGATTTGTCCATATTTTGTTTACATTGTCAACTGTGATGAGCCTGTATGTCTTGTTTTGATGCATTGTAAGCCTTTGTGTGAATTTGTTTTGAATTGCTGGTTAGCCTCATTGGTCAACATTTTGAGTACTTGCATCCATATGTCATGTGTATTCTGTTGAGAACCAAACTGTCATGATACCATTTTTAAGTTAAGCCTTTGTCATAAGCTTGCAAATTGTCATATGCATTAGGAGTATTAGGGCTAATTGATGATTGTGCTAGCCTTGCCATTTTTTAAAATCCATACCTGCTGCCACAACTGCCTAAATTTATGAACCACTACCATGCTGCTATGATTGTTTCCAACTTTGTCAAGTTTTGCTGCTATGCCTTACTTTCAAACTTTGTCAAGTTTTGCTATCGTGATCTTTTTGTAAACCAAGAACAAATTTTGTTTGACGCTAATTGTTATCTTGTACCAGTTGCTGCTAAAAATGTGATTTCTTGTTAGAATCTGTCAATGTTCATTACCATGTGGTTGTAACCTTAATTTTTAAGGCATGTTTTGAACTTTTATGTTGTTTTGGTGTTGTGATAACCAAAAGATTGGCTGTTGTCTTGCTATGTGATCTGCTGCAAACCATTGAACCATGTTTATCTTGTTAGGCTATTTTGTTTGAAATCAACTTGTCATGGTATGAATTGTATGTGTATATGTAGGATTTGTCATGAATGTTTGGTTTTGACCAAAATAGCATGTTTGCTATTAGTTCTATTTTGGAGGCCTTCACCCCTTTGGTTGTTATTCTGTTGCAAGCTGTTTTGAATACATGTTTTGACATATGAGGATCATCTAATAAGTGTTGATTAAATTGAGTATGTGTGCTGCCTCATGAATTGATTTTATTTGCCAAAACAGCATTCCAAACATTGTTGTTCCATTCTTGCAACTTGCATACCAAATTCTATTTGGAGCTGTGTTTCATTGATCCTTGAATCTAGAATCTATGGTTTGCATATTTGAAACTTGTGCATACCCTTACCTAGTCTTAATCATTGATGTCATGAGTTGTAGCTATCATATTGCATTGCCTAGCTTCCATTTGCAGTTGCATTCGAATTTTAATTTGTGTGCCTTATTTGGAAAAACGAATATTTCCATTGTTTTCCTTGTTAAAATTCATATGAGTTAGACCTAAATTTTGCTAAATTTGGTTGAGTTTTGAGTGATTTATGATGTAATCTTTTTTCATGACAAATTGCCTTGTTTGCTTGCCTTGGCCCAGAAATACTAGGTTTTTCAAGTACATGTATTAATTGGAGTGGCATAATACTTGGATGTATCGTCACCCCAGTGGTTATGCCTTTACTCTCATATTGCCTTGCACTGCCATGACCTGGGTTCGATCCGTGTGGAGATCAACCCTTTTGATCATTTTTTCCATATTTGCCTTGTTTTTCATATTTTACGCTTTGCTTCCTTCCCTTATCACGCGCGCGCTTCTAGTTGAGTTGGCCAGGTTTTGGGCTGGTGATCATGAGGTGGTGGGTTCAACACCCACCAAGCGCCCTCCCTCTTTTTAATTACTAAATCTTTTGGTTTTTTTATTTAATTGTCATTAAAATTCCAAATGTCATAACTTCATCAATATTTATTATTTTTTATTGATTCTTTTTGCATTGGTCTTTTACTTTTGCATATTTTCACATGGTATTTTAATATCCTAAGAATTTTCATTTTTGAAAACACTTTGCATTAAAAAATGTTCATGCTTCTTTTAGGGTTTTTACCCTCCTAATCATTCAAAAATTTTGATTCTTTTTTCTTAAGTTTGTTGTGGTGCTTGATGTGAGCTTTTGTTTGTCAAACCTTTTGTGTATGTGATTGTAATTACTTTTGCTTGTAAGCATGATAATTGTTTCATTTGATTTTCATTTAGAAATCCCCATGAAGTTATAACTTGCTTGCATTGGTTGTTACCTTCATCTTTGTCAAGATATGCTTAGGTCTTTATCTTTCATTTAGTCTTATAAGAACTCATCTTTGCTTGCCTATTGTAATATGCTTGCGTGCATTGGTTGTGACCATCTATCTTGATTGAAATCATTGATATTGTGATATCCTTATACCATGCTTTGGTTGTAACCATTCATCCTATTTGAAGTACTTTTCTTATTGCAATATGCTTGTTTATTCTTGGTTGTAACCATGTCTCTTATATTCATCATGTTTGAATGTTTATGCTTTGTTAAGTTTATTTTCCCCAAGTGATGGAACTCTTTAGTTCTCATCCAAGTTGCCTCCCCTTCTATCCTTCCAAAGGAAAGTCTCTCTATTGACCTTTGGGTCATAGATAGCTCATCACCCTCCCTTGACTTTGTTAAGTCATCTATACACTTAGTTAAGTTAGAACCTATCCTTTAGGCTTTGCTTAAGTCTAAGAAGCCTACCCTTTGTTAGGAGTGCTCCCTCAATTAGAACTTAAGATAGAGTTTGTTAACTCTATGTAAGAATCATGGAAATGATTACTTACTTCCCTTTCTTGAGTGTTCAATGTAGATCTAGAGAGTTTTCTCAAACTCTACACAAGCATTGTAATGTTTGTTCCCCCTTGAACCTTGATCATAATCAAGTGTTCTTTATCCCTAGTGAGGTGAACTACGATTGCTCTAATTCTATCCTAGTAAGGATACGTAGGCAGAGGACGCGATGTCTTTGCGAGCTAACTTAGAAACTATCTTTATGTCTTAACCTACACCTTTTACCCAATCCCAACCCCCAGCAAACATTTAGGAAAACTTAGCATACAAACAAACAAAAGGTTCCTGTAGAGTACTATAGATGTCTAGGATGTGAGATACCTACCCTATGCATAACAAACCCCCGATCCCCGAATCTCTTAGCGTTGTTGTTATATCGCACAAAAGGTTCTTTCTTTCTTTAGACCTTTCCTTTGGATAAATTAAAGTACGGTTGTGAATTTAAGAATTAAGATTCAAGTTAATCAATAGCTTGGTATCATAATTCTCATCGCAACACTCAGTATTCAGTGTTTTCATTAATTGATGGTTTCTCTAGGTATAACCTAATCAAAATGGCCCCAGAGGACACAGAGAAAACTACTTTCATCATACCACGGGGGGACTTTTTGCTACAAAGTTGTGCCTTTTGGATTGAAGAATGTAGGGGTAACTTACCAGCGAGCGATGTTGACTCTCTTTCATGATATAATTCATCATGAGATCGAAGTGTATGTTGATGACATGATTGCGACGTCACAGATGGAGGAAGGACATCTGGTCAATCTTTTGAAGCTATTTGAGAGGTTAAGGAAATTCAGGTTGAGGTTGAATCCAAATAAGTGCACTTTCAAGGTGAGCTCAGGAAAGCTATTGGGGTTCATTGTCAGTGAATGAGGAATTGAGGTAGATCCTACCAAAATAAAAGCCATACAAGAAATGCCTGAGCCAAAAATAGAGAAAGAGGTTCGTGGTTTCCTGGGGAGATTGAACTACATTGCAAGGTTCAAATCTCAACTTACAACCACTTGTTAACCAATATTCAAATTGTTAAAGAAAAATCAAGCAGACGTCTGAAACAAAAACTGTCAAAGAGAATTTGAGAAAATAAAAGAATATTTGTAGGAACCTCCAATATTAATGCCTCTGGTTGCAGGGAGACCTCTGATAATGTATCTCACGGTTCTTGAGAATTCAATGGGTTGTATGCTCAGTCAACACAACAAGACAGGTAGATAAGAACATGCTATCTATTAATTGAGTAAAAAGTTCATCGATTGTGAGTTGAGGTACTCAATGTTGGAGAAAACATGTTGTGCACTTGCTTGGGCAGCTAAGCGCCTAAGGCAGTACATGTTAAATCACACAACCATGTTGATTTCGAAGATGGATCCGATTAAATATGTGTTCAAGAAGTAGGCACTTTCGGGAAGAATTGCTAGATGGCAAATGGTTTTAACAAAATATGATATTCAGTATGTTTCCTAAAAATATATCAAGGGGAGTGTATTGTCAGAGTATTTGGCTGAACAGCCTATTGAGGACTATCAAAATATGAGATTTGAATTTCCTGATGAAGATATAATGTTTTTGAGAATGAAAGATTGTGATGAGCCTTTACTTGATGAGGGTCCAAAAATTGGGTCTTAGTGGAAATTGGTTTTTGACGGTGCTATCAATTCGTACAACAACGGAATTGAAACAATTATTACAACTCCTCACGGTTCTCACATATTTTTTACTGCCCGATTGACATTTTTTTTTGCATAAACAACGAGGTTGAATATGAAGCATGCATCATGGGTCTAGAAGAAGCTATTGATTTGAGAATCAATAATTTTGATGTGTATGGTGATTCAGCATTGATCGTCAACCAGATTAAAGGAGAGTGGGAGACACGCCATGCTAACCTAGTACCTTACAAGGACCATGCCAGGAGATTGTTGCCTTTCTTTGATAGGGTTGAGTTTCATCATGTACCGAGGGATGAAAATAAGATGGCGGACACTTTGGCAACGTTATCATCAATGTATAAGGTGAATTTTTAGAATGACTCTCCAACAATCACTATCATGCGCCTTGACAGGCCAGCTTTTGTATTCGTAGTAGAAAAAGTGCCAGATGGGAAGCCTTGGTATTTTGACATCAGACATTTCCTCAAGACTCAGGAGTATCTGCCTGAGGCATCAAGTAGAGACAAGAAGACCCTGAGGAGGCTGTCGGGTAATTTTTACTTGAATAAGGACGATGTGTTGTACAAGAGAAACTTCGATATGGTATTACTGTGTTGTATGGATGAAAATGAAGCAAGCTTGATAATGGAAGAGGTCCACGAAGGTTCTTTTGGTACACATGCCGGTGGGCATGCAATGTCTAGAAAACTATTGAGAGCAAGATATTACTGGATGACCATGGAGCCCGACTGTTTTAAGTATGCTAGGAAGTGCCACAAGTGTCAAATTTATGCCGATAAAATGCATGTTCCACCAAGTCCTCTTAATATTTTGGCATCTCCTTGGCCCTTTGCTATGTGAGGCATTGACATGATTAGGAAGATTGAACCGACAACCTCCAACGGACATCATTTCATACTTGTCGCCATTGATTATTTCACCAAGTGGGTAGAAGCAGCTTCTTTCGCCAACGTCACGAAACAGGTGGTAGCCCGTTTTATAAAGAAAGACCTTATCTGCCGATACGGGATACCAGAACGAATCATTACTGACAATGGTTCGAATTTGAATAATAAGATGATGAAAGAATTGTGCCAGAGTTTTAAAATTGAACACCACAACTCTTCGCCGTACCGCCCAAAAATGAATGGTGTTGTTGAGGAGGAAAATAAGAATATCAAGAAGATTGTGCAGAAAATGGTGGTGACTTACAAAGATTGGCATGAAATATTACCCTTTGCTTTACATGGTTATCGCACTTCGGTGCATACATCTACTAGGGCAACACCTTTCTCGTTAGTATATGGTACGAAATCTGTTTTACCATTAGAAGTCAAAATTCCTTCTCTGAGGATATCGTCTGATGTGAAGCTTGATGAAGCAGAATGGGTGAAGACTAGGTTGAATCAGTTGAGCCTAATTGATGAAAAGAGATTTCCAGCTATTGCTCATGGACGGATATACCGGAGCAGAATGAATAAGGCATTTGATCAGAAGGTACGTCCTCGACATTTCCAGGTAGGTGACTTGGTGTTTGTCGCATCGCTACGAAGAGGGGCCGACAAGGACAGAAGAGTTGCCACCGTTCCTTATTTGTCCCAAAAGAGGGAAAGGAAACGATCAGAGAAAACCTACGGAAAAGGGAAAAGACAGGTCATCGCAACCAAATCTCGGGTTCGGGAGTCGGTTACGCAAGGGGAAGGTATGATCACCCCTCACGTCCATCGTACTCGACGAGATCCACGCTTTTTATCTATCTAAAGGGTGTTAATCTATCTAAGCTACAGGCGGCAGGGACAAAAGAAAAGAAAAAGAGACTCGATAGAGCATCACCGCTCTATGCCTACGTATTTCCTCGTGCAATGGGAAAGTCAGAGTCAATGTAGCTCGGACAACTACGGGTGAAAGGTGGGGAAGGTTGCTCGCCAAGACATTCCCGTCTTGTGCCTACGTATCCTCGTCTAGTACGAGAAATCAGAGCAAACATAGTTCAGGCTAACACGACCACAGGTTGGTTCAAGTGTTTTAACCGAGTAGGGTTAAACCTTCATTCTAGCAGTTAGGTGTATTGCTGCTCGACCATTGGAGATTTAGGTGTTACCTGTTTGTGGTAGAACCAAGAGTTAACAACACTTTCTTTATGAAAATGGTTTTCAATTAATCCCGAAGGATAAAAAAGTTTGATGTTTGTTTTTGAGTCTTTTATGAATAAGTGAATTGAATTGTGTTTTTAATTCATGTTGCACTAAAGACTATGACTTAGGAGCGAATGCATCGCATATCGCCCAAAGTGCACACACTAAACACTCTAGACAATTGAGAGGAGGCCCCTCAATCATCATTTCCCAAATGCTTAAGGCTCTTAGTGTACAACACTCATCATCCTTTATTACATGTTTTGAAGAAGTTTTGAGATGAGAAGAGAGAAGACACAACTAAGGGGAAACTAACTCAACCCTAATGTTATCATGCAATGTGCTCCTATGATTGAGATTGAAAAGGGAAATTATATCCTAATGTTAGCATGCTTGGATTGAACACTTAATGTCTCTCCTACTCCAGAGGGACTAGGAATCCTAAGGGATCATGGCAAAGAAACCAAGTAACCACAAGATGAATCAATCACAAATGAAAAGGAAGAAAGGGATGCAAACATGAAATGCAACACAAAGAAAAGAGGGAGGAAAAAAGTGTGGGGAAGCAACCACCATAAGCACATCTCAACCTCTTGAAAGCAAGCAAAGAGATGCAAAACAAAAGAGGAATGCAAGCAAAAGTGAGATGAAATGGGAGAAGTTACAACTCCTAAAACCATTCAAACATCAATCACCAAACCAAAAGGCAAACAAGTAAGAAAGAGATGAAACCATGATCAAGATGAGTACGGGAGAATACGCTTGGGCAGCAAGCAACACAAGAAGTATCTCAACCAAAAGCATCACATTGATCATGCAACAAGAAAGCACAAACAAGTTCTCAAAGTGGCATCTCATTCAAGGCAAACTCAAAGTACAAACAAAGAGTACAAAGTCACCTTGAATGAGCTCCAAAGTCCAAGGGACAGAAGTGAGAACAAGAGAAGAAGGTAAAGAACCAAAGTTCAAAGCACTTTCAACATTCAAATGCAAATGGAAAGCCCTAATTAAAAGTAACTTGCAACACGAACCAACCAAATGTGTGCTATAAAAATGAAAACATCATCCTAAACATGTCAAGAATGTGATTCAAGAGGCATAGGATGCATATGTGATCCACAAAGGTCTTCTCCCAAAAGAACTAGGTCAACTAGCTTATATGAACCTCAATTAGGGTGAATTGACTTGCAAGGTTCACCAAAAATAGGAGAATGGTTCAATAAATGCCAAATAAAATTCACAAAGCTCATAAACAAGTTGGAAACCAGAGGCCAAAATAACAAAACCAATTTCCAATCAAGGCATCACCAAATGAATTGATCAACTAGGGCGCTCCACCTTGAAGGATATTTATCGAGGGTCAAACAAATGCAAACCAAAGTCAAACAAAAATGGGTCAAACCTTGACCAACATCAGTCTCAAAGGCACCTCAATCCATCATTAAAATGGAGAGGAAGCCTTACTCATATGTGATTGCAAATGGTCCACCAATCAAGCAAGAACAAATGAAAACCATATTAGAAACACTTCCAATCATAAAATGCAAATTAAATTGAAAAATAACAGAAAATCAAAATTAAAAGTTATGAAAAATTAATTAAGACTTTAAAGTGTTTGAAAATATTTTTTGTTGAATTTTCTGATATTTGGAAGTGTTTTTAATAATTAAAAAGTAAAACAGAAAATAAAATACAAAGAAATAAAACATAAAAGGCTGGGGGTGCATCAAGCAAATCAGATAACAAAGCAACACAGTTCAGCACATTTGGGCTAAAAAACATGGGGGTGGCAATAGCACTCTGGTCCCAGATCCAAACCAAACTCAGCCAGATTAATGAAATGCAACGTTTCATTAATCCAGCGTGGAGTCAACACTCTAAATTACCAAGTCAAGCCAATGGAAACAACACACGCGCATGGTCAACAAGCCCAAGTAAATACACGTCAGATCTGAGGGTTTATGAACCAGACGCCGGAGCCCTAGCTCCGGTCGTCTTCTCCGGCGAGATGGCTGAAGCTCAAACCATCAACCTTAACCAAACTTGACAAAATTGGTACCAAATTAAAGCTGAAGTCACGTAGGTCATGAATCCAAGATCCAATCATCCATATCCTTCATAAATCGAGAGAATCGAAGCCAACAAGTTTAAGATGCTCATCTGAAAACTCAAGCAAACATGAACAATAATGGATCAAACATGGCCTACATGAGGTAGGGCTTCAGATGCAACCAATATGAACCTAGATCATGGCCTAGAATGAGAGAATTATGGAGAAGAAGCTTACTGAACGGAGACACTCTGTTGGTGCTTCAGATGCTTGCAAGCTTGCTTCCAATCGTCCAGATCCACTCCAAATTGCACAAGGAAGGTGAATTTCTCTTCAATTGGAGTTGATTTGCGCAGAAATGTGAGATACGATTTTGAAATTTCCTTGAGAGTTTGAAAACTGAATTTGCTCTCTCCAAGCTCAATTTGCACTTCTGAGCCTTCAAAGCTCATTTTGAACTTATATATGATGGATCCTTGATCAATTGGAAGGCCCATGAAGCCTTGTTTTGCTGAATTTGAAAAAATGCCCAAAATGGAAGTAACTCATGCACACATGAAAATGCTTGCATACACTCATGAAAATCACTTGGTTTTGCAGCTGGTGAGTTGAATTTCACATTGGAATGGACTTGGGCTTTGTATGTGATCCAATTAGCAAGTTTTGAAGTGAAACTTATTTGTGAAAAAATGCCAAAATGCTCGTGTTTTTGCTCATCATGTGCCAAACCAATTTGTGCATTTTACTTATTAATGTATCTTGAAGAGAATTGAATCAAAATGGGACATGTAAATGACCTATAATGTATTAAATTGAAATAACCTTTTAAAGTTCATGATTCACTTGAAATTTCCACCCAATGTTCACAACCATCCATAATTCACATAATCCTTGAGTTTTATGATGTAAAAGAGGTCTCTATGTAACAAATGGCCTATAATTCAACTTTCCCAAAATACCTTTGCCTTGTAAGGTCGATAACTTGAGTTCCACAAATGATATCAAGGACTTCTAGGACTTTTGGAAATCTAAGATCATTAGGAAAAACTTTCATGTTCACCTAAAGTTGAGGAGAAACATGATTCTAGGTCAAAAGTGCCTTGGAAGTGAGTTGACTTTTAGTTGACCAAAAAATAAGTTCATCTGAGACCTATAACTTGATGGCGCCATAACTTGAGTTCCACAAACCCAATGGATGAGTTCTAGTACTCAAAAGAAAGCTTAGAACATGCCCTACATGTTTCATGTTCACAAAAAATGAGATTGAACTTGTATCATCATATAAATTGTCCTTGAAGTTGGGCACTAAAGAAAGGGATTTTACACTGAGATCCTCTGAAACCCTAATTTAGTAACTTCTTGAACTCTTGATTCTTTTTTATTTGAACTTGAAATGACATCCTAGATGTCTCAACATAACTCCCCATAGTTCCAATTACTTAAAACCAAGTATCAAACTTCCTCAAGTTCACAGTTGACCAGATGAAACCCTAGGTGCACAATCTTTGACTGTGACCTCTTGCAAGTGAAATAAGTGTTTAGATGAGCTCCACAATGGCTTCCAGAGCACTTAATGAGCTTCTCAAACACCTATTATCCATAACCATGATCTTATGAACCCCTAATTATCCTCTGTTGACCCCCAAGATAGGAGGTAAGCCACATACATCAATGTACTCTCTCAAAGAGCTCTGACCACTTCCTAATGATTGTAATAACTTGATAACATGAATAAACACTCTTTCTTGAGCTTGAAACCCTTTAAAATTCTCATCTTGAATGGCACACCTCTCTTGATCCCCTGTAAAGGCCAATGTTATGCAAATGCAAATGCTAAAATGAAAAGAAACACAAGCCAAGTAAAGAAAGAGGTTGGTCAAATTTTGGGGTACAACAGCTGCCCTTATTCAAATGACTTGGACCTGAATGAGTGAAAAGCGAACGACTTTCAAACAATCAAGGTAAAATACGGTTGAATACCAAAAAACTCGGAAATTTGCCAACCACAAAAATAGAACTGCAAACTATATTATTGGGAACAAAAATCTCCAGAAATAACTGAATCTGATAGTTGCAACGGCAATAAGCTAACTGATTACCAACCAGAAAGCCTTGACACGCAGTCGGAAGAGACATCTGCTAACATGCAGGCAAACAACACTAAGTCAGGAAGATCATCTGATATCACCACTTGGCATCTGTTTGAACAAAACTAAGATACTCTGAACTCAGCCCTCACTCTCTCATCTGCTAGAGCAACTAATCCCAGCAAGGCACTGATATCCGACGAATGCAACCGGTAAGCAACCGTCCTCTTCATGGACTCCATGTCTGGCTAGAAGATACACTAGAATCATAGGGGAATGATCGCACCTGCAACATAAATACACGTTAATGAAATGCAAACATGAAAATGCACATGCATATGCAAACAGGAGATCAAGGGCAATGCTGATGAACTGTGCTGCTTTGTACTGAAGCCCGAGAACCATCAAATCTTCATCTCAAACCAAACCAACCACTCAAATGAACCCTGTAACCACATCTCACTGACAGAGATAAACCAGGTACTCTGAGGTCAAAGGTTTCCTGCAAACAGACCTACCTACCCCTCACAGGTATGTACTTAACTCGCAGACAAGGTTCGGCATCCTATGCGGGTTCAACGTCACAGACTTTCAAGAGCGATGATACGATACCCAGAAGGTGTGGCATCATCATCCCTTGAAGCGGCCTCACTTAGTTGAATCCCAAATGATAGGTTCCCAGAGTCGACAATCCTCGGGTCAGACAACTTGTCGAGCCCTAAGGGTCAGGCAAGAAGCATCAAAGAGAATCTCGTCCGAGCGCAGATTTCGCGGCTAGCTGGTGCGAGCTAAGCAAGCAGGCTAACCACTACTCTCTACTTCTAAGTCTATGTGCAACCTCAAGCCCAGGTCCGACTTGTCTCTCAATCTAACCCTCTTCCCAGCACAACAACAATAATATAATACTGAAAGTAAAGGTAGAAAGGTAAATACATACAAAACCCCAGACAGGAAAACAAGCGCTAGGATTGACTCGCATAGGGAACCGTTGGACTTCCCAGCAGAGTCGCCAGCTGTCGCTACTGCGAAAATCGGCGCCGCCTATGACAGAAGAGTCGCCACCGTGCGTTATTTATCCCACGGGAGGGAAAGGAAACGCTCAGAGTAAACCTAACGTAAAGAGGGAAAGGAATGGTCATCCCAACCAAATCCTGGATTCGGGAGTCGGTTACGCAAGGGGAAGGTATTAGCACCCCTCACGTCCGTCGTACTCGACGGGATCCACGCTTGTTTTCTATCTAAGGGTGTGTTATTCTATCTACTCTATAGGTCTGGGTTAAAAAGAAAAGAAAATGACTCGGCAAAGTATCGCACTTTATGCCTACGTATTCCCGTCTGAAACGAGAAATCAGAGTCAACGTAGTTCGCCTACCTACGGGAAAGGAGGGGAAGGTTGCTCTCTAGGATACGGCATCCTATGCCTACGTACTTTCATACAACATGAAAGATCAGAGCAAACGTAGTTCGGGCTACGGAAGACACAAGCTTGTCTGACTGGTTTTTTATTACCTTCAAAAAGGGTTTTTCTTGATTAAGAGTCCAAGCGGACAAAAATGACACTTTGATGTTTGTTTTGAATCTTTTACGAAAGAAGTGTTTTTTAGTTTGTTTGCAATCTCCGACGCACTAGAGACTATGATTAGAGAGTGACTGCGTCGCATGTCACCCTAAGGGTACCATACTAAGCAATCAGATTACTGAAGAGTGACCCTCCAGCAACCTTTTCTCAAATAGCTTAAGGCTCGTAACGTACGACGTCGATTAACCTTATTACTGCATTTTTGAATTGTTTTGAGATAAGAAAGAAAGAAGCTCTAAAAACCCTAGGGTTGAAAAGGGGATAAAAACTAACCTAATGTTGTCATGCATGGATAAGAATCCTAATGTCTGTCATAATTCCCTCCTGCACAGAGGAAATCAGAGATCCTAGGGGATAAACAGAAAAGAAAGCAAGCAAATACAGTAAAATGCAGGCAATGCAGCAACACAAGCGAGGCAAGGGAGTCCCACTCAACCTCGAACCTGGGAAAACAACAGGCAAAGTGAATCAACATTCACCTCAAACCTAGGGGGCAAGCTACACAAGCCAATAAACAATACAGAAAACAAAATCCCAAAGCAGTGGAGGCAGCCCAAACAACAGCACCAATCTCCTACAGCAAACAGCAGCTCTGACAGCAACAGATGATTAACCAGCAAAAAGTTGACAGCAACAACCTTCATCTTCAGGAATAACTCCTATCCTCAAGCTTCAATAAACTCTCAATCTTCAACAAGCATCAGGCTTCAACAAGCTCCCAGCTTAAGCAAGCTCAAACCCCAACCAGTAACCAGCTTCAACAAGCTCCTGACTTCAACTAGCTCCTAGCTTCAACAAGCAAACAAAACCCTAGCTTCAACAAGCTACCTCATCTTTATTTACCAAGCTTCAACAAACACCTCCAAGGGAGAATCATTCAACAAGATCAAGTTGAAATGTTAAGAGGCTCAATGACAACCAAGGGAAGTCATTGAGGACTTAACATTGCAAATGAAGGGTATCCTCAAAGTTCTACTCACTTGGGCATACCACTCGTCCCTCCTAAGGAGAGATGGAGCTTCCCAAGGAGGACTTTATTTCATTGGATAGAATGGAGATGGACAAG
Source organism: Lathyrus sativus (assembly GCA_963859935.3). NCBI lineage: Eukaryota > Viridiplantae > Streptophyta > Magnoliopsida > Fabales > Fabaceae > Lathyrus > Lathyrus sativus. Next base: position 925,584,673 of record OZ012735.1, read on the forward strand.
ATACTCCATGTTTGAAGAAAGAAGCAAAACTAGTCTAATGCTCTTCCTAAAACCCTAGTTTCCCTAAGCTCCTGACAAGCGCTCCAACATATGAGAAATCTTCAACTCCAAGCTCCTTCAAGCTCTCCAAAGCATATTCAATTGGTCTTCATGATCACCCAAGCTCAAAAGCAACATCACCCTAGTCTAAGGGGAACTATTGAATCAAACTAGCCAAATTAGTTCATCAGAAACACCTAGAAGTTAGTTCTAAAAACTAATTCTACTTAAAACACCAAACACGATTGTAAAATCCTACGAAAATTACTAAGGGTTCCTAAAACTCTTAAGAATCTCTCATACAAAAACCAGGGGGTTAACCGTTCATTTGGACCTAAAACTATGCCCTAAACCTAAAGGTATCATCTTAAAACCCTAATTCTAAACCACCTAATGTTCAATGCTCAAACTGGCCTAAAATTTATCTCACAAAAATATGAGAAAATTACTAGGGGTACATGCATATCTAATATAACTATACCAAAAAGAATCAACTCAAAATTCATCACCAATCATTCACAATAAAATCCACAAAATCATGTATCAACCATATTGAAAATAAAAGCAATAAAAATGCAAAAAATACAATTAAATTCTAAAATGCATGAATTACGAATTTCTTAATTTCCTAAAATTCTAGACTCTATAAAGAGTCAAGGGAAAAAAACTTGAATTAAAAAGACTAATTTTTCTATTTATTATGATTATTTGAAATCAGCATGTAAAAGAAAGAAAAATATAAAATGAATATTGGAAGCATATAAGTATGAGAAAACATAAGGAAATAAAAGGAATAAATAAAAGTGCAGCTGCCAAGATTCGAACTGGTGCACATGGGGTCATTCCACAAGGAAAACGAAAATCAAACGAAAATAAAAAGAAAAGCGCCACAACGGGATCGAACCCGCGCGCCTGAAGCCCCCACGCGAAGCCCAAAATGACGTCGTTTTGACGTCCGGCCGCATGGCTCCCTCTCCTTCGTCCGATTGGGAGACTAAGTCCCCTTTTCCTCACGATCCAACGGCTGCTGCTTCTTCTTACCCAATTGAATTTTCTGCACTTCATGAACAGTACCCGCGGCCATGGATATGAAGCTTTTTTTCCAGCAAACATTGAACAACCATAACTCTCTCAATATTTATCCGTTTGCAACGATTCTTGAACCAATTTTGCATGAAATTTCGAGAGGAATCCAAATATACTACTTAAACAGCCTAAAAATCCATGAATCAAAAATTCCATATCTCAACCGAAAACGAATTTAATCCTAAAATCTCACTAAACACCAAGTTCTTCGCCCATAAATCATCTACAACTTAAGGTGAATCTAACCACATGATTCTAATGCATTGAAACCACATAAATTTAGAGAAAATTCAAGAAGTAAGAACCTACGTTCGAGCTTCAATTGGAGTCGTTTCCGGCTCGATTCTTGATCCAAAACGTTCCAGATCCAATGGGTGATGATGTTAGAAGAAGATTGAATCCTCAATTGTGCTTGAAACGGCCTCTAACAGAAATTCACTCTTTCACTTTTCTTCTTCAAGCTTTAATGGTGATATTTTCTTTCAACCCCAATCAATCACCAACCCTGTTTCTGATGAGCTCCTAGACCTTTATAGGATTGTTTAGAACCTTCTAGAGCTTAGGCCCAAGCCCAAAATTAAAAATCCAAGTCCAACTTTCCTTCAAAATTTTGGTTATGGTAATGCATGAAATTGGCTTCATAGCTTGCATTGGAAGCTTTGGATGACTTACATATTTCATTTGGAATGAATTCAGCCCAAAAGGAATCTCCACATTGCCTTTGTGAAGGAATTGTGTGATGTAACTTTTATGTGAAGAAATCTTGTGAAAGGCCATGAAGCACACTTCAAATGAAAATTCCACAATTTCCAATGTTTCTAAAACATATTTTCTGATTAAAATTAGTGGTTAGTTGACTTGTTTTGGACCCATGACTCAAAAATCACAATTTCCCTCTTTGATTCATTTAAAATCCTTCCTTTTTTAGGCCATTTTGAGTGACTTTTGATATAAGCTCATTCAATCCAACATGAATTCACATTTGACCTAAAAACATCATTTTAAGCATATTCCATGTTGAACAACTTTTCATTTGAGGAGTGGAAGATGGAGATTTTGGCACATGCTTGAAAATGACCTATAATCACAAATGCCCAAAATACCCCTGGATTGCCAAGATCATAACTTGAGTTCTATAAATCCCCTTGAGGACTTATAGTACTATATAGAAAGCTAAGATCAAGGTCTACAACTCTTATGTTCACCAAGAATTCATTTGAAACCTCCTTGAGGGGAAAAAGTTGCTTGGAAGTCAAGTGACTTTCACAGATAAATTTTAGTGTCCTCTAGTGACCTTTAATTTGCAAAGACCATAACTTGAGTTCTACAAATCTTCTTGAAGACTTATAGTACTCAAATTAAAGGCATTGAGAAGCTCTACAAGTTTCATGTTGGCGAAAGATCCATTTGAAACTTGTATTTTGACTTATGTGGCTTTGAAGTTGGGCACTAAATAGGGGATTTTACACTGAAACCCTAATTTAGCAACTTCCCACATTCTTGATTCTTCTTTGCCTAATCTTGGCACAACACCACACATGTATCAACATACCAATCCATGAACCTCATGACCTCAAGGTAGGCTTTTTATGCCCTCCAACTACTCAATTGAATTAGGGTTGACCCAGATGAAACCCTAGTTGACTGCACCTCAACTGTGGCTCTCATACTTGAATCAATGACTTGCCTCAACTTCAATAAGGCCATCTAGACATCACATGAGATCCATACACACCTTAAATTCACATTCCATGCTTCTCATCCCACTGATGATTCTCAATATTCCTCAAGATAGGAGCAATACCCACATATAGGCACTCAAACTTCTCAAGATTTCCAATCACTTCCTGATGGCTTGGATACTTTCTCAAACTTGGATAACACCTCTTGCTAGGCTCTTCTCTTGATAGACACCCTTGATCCCTTGTTGGATGCATGCTATGCTATGATATGTCAATGATTGAACTACGTACATGATGTAACTATACAAATGAAATGCAATGAAACACAAATCAGGCAAGAAAAGGTTGAGCAAATTTTGGGGTGCAACATAACTCCATTTAATTTTCGTTTGATTATTTTTTATGTTTTCTGATTTTTATTTGTATTATTATTTTTCATGTCAAAAACTCTTTATATATATATATATATATATATATATATATATATATATATATATATATATATATATATATATATATATATATATATATATATATATATATATATATATATATATATATATATATATATATATATATATATATATATATATATATATATATATATATATATATATATATATATATATATATATATGTATACACACACACAAACACACACACACACAGATATATATATATATATATATATATATATATATATATATATATATATATATATATATATATATATATATATATATATATATATATATATATATATATATATATATATATATATATATATATATATATATATATATATATATATATATATATATATATACATATATACATATATATATATATATATATATTATATATATATATATATATATATATATATATATATATATATATATATATATATATATATATATATATATATATATATATATATGATTTCTACTGCAGCACACACCCAAAAATTAAGGAGGGGAACCAAAGCCCACAACAAAGCACACAAATTCGCCCCAACTGCCTTTTCAAAGGGGGGCGCCCGCCACGGGGTCTGGATTATATGCAGGGCAGAAGTTGGGAAACCTCCATTTTTGCTCTCAAAAACCTCCAAAACCCATTTTTAGCTACACGAAAATCCTCCCAAAGTCACCAAAAGTTCACAATTTTCTCTTCCACTCACCAACCCATTAACCATTCCAACTTCCATTTTCACTTTCCCTCACCAAAATCCATCAAAAACCCATTTTTTCAAAATTCCAAAAACCTACTCATTCTTCATCTTCCTCCATCTCCAACATTCATCCATGGTGTACGAAGGTTACGTGTTGCGTCAAGGAAATCCCGGGGAACGACAACGAAAAATCCTCGACAAACTGCAAACCTGGGACATTGCTTTAACAAGGTACGTGGATGATAATTGCCTTTACTCTTTAGGTATCTACCATAGTGTGTATCATTTATTAGACATTCTAGAACTGCATGAGATTTTTGTTAGACAGGATCCTACTTTTGATCGCCTGATCAGGGAATTCTTGAGTTCCCTGATTTATGTTGTCAAACCCGACACTACTAGCACCGTCGGCACGGTCCAGTTCTAGATGTTTAATGTTGAATATTTGTTTAGTACTGATGAACTTGTAGAAAGGCTTGGATTGCCTTTTGGTGCGGGTGCTATTTGTGAAGCGCCTCTGGATTCTGAATGGTTTGTGGAAGCACTTTCCTTCTGGCTCAGGTTGTCAAATTTTAATATTTCATCTTTTGAAGGACCAAAAAGATCTGGAAAGAAGGTAGTTGTTTGTTTTGAATGCAAACAACCTGGTCATTACAAAAATGAATGTCCAAAGCTTCAGAAAGAAAAGCCCAGAAGAAAGTTTGAGCACAAGAAGAAGGTTCTAATGGCTACATGGGATGATTCAGATGACTCTGAATCTTCATCAGATTCTGAAGAAGAATGCGCCAATATGGCTCTGATGGCAGGCATTGAAGATCAGAATGAAGAATCATTTGGATCTAAGTCTGATTATGAATCTGACTTAGAAGAGGTACTTTCTGATCTCACTAGGGAAGAGCTTATTAAAGTCTTATCAGAAGTCCTGAAAAGTTATACTCAGATTAAGCTCAAATGCAAGAAGCTTAAGTGCAATCATGGCTCTGAGAATAATCTGTTAAGATCAGAAGTTGTTGAGATAAAAGAAAATAATTTGAAAATGAAAGCCAATTTTGAAAAAGCTCAACAAAACTCTGAATCTAAAAGTAAGTCTAAATTCAAAAACATTTTAGAGGATTATGACTTCAGCTTTCAGAAGTTTCTTGCTAAAAGCATAGATAGAAGCAAGATGGCTTCAATGATCTATGGGGTTAGCAAAAACAACAGGAAAGGAATTGGATACGAATCTTCTTATGGAAAAGATTTAAATCCAATGCATGTTGATAAACTTGTAATCAAGAAAACTCACTTATAACTCTCATTTCAAGTTTGGTCATTTGAATGACATTAAACACACACGTTCTGATCAGAATGTTCCTGTGTTTAAGCCAAAAGTAAGTCAGAACAAAACTATTGTAAAAAGACAGAAGTTCATACCAACTTTCAAGGCAACTAACCAAAAAGGACCCAAAAAGATCTGGGTACCTAAGGATAAGATTATCCCTGTTGCAAATGTTTTTAGCAGAAAGGTCAAGACGCCAGTCATGGTACCTGGACTCTGGCTGCTCACGTCACATGACAGGAGAAAGGTTTATGTTCCAAAGCCTGGAGCTTAAATCTGGAGGAGAAGTGAAGTTTGGAAGGAATCAGAAGGGCAAGATCATTGGCTCTGGTACTATTGGTAATGGTAACCTTCTCTCTATATCTAATGTTCTTCTTGTAGAAAGATTAAAGCATAATTTATTGTCCATAAGTCAGTTAAGCGACAATCGTTATGATATAATCTTTAATCAACAATGTTGTAAAGCTGTTAGTCAGAAGGATGGCTCAATCCTATTTAATGGAAAGAGGAAGAACAACATTTATAAAATCAATCTTTCAGAACTTAAGGTTCAAAATGTTAAATGCCTTTTGTCTGTTAATGATGAGAAATGGGTCTGGCACAGAAGATTGGGGCATATTAATATGAGACGTATATCTCAGATTAATAAACTCAATCTGGTCAGCGGACTTCTTAAGCTGAAGTTCAACTCAGATGCTCTTAGTGAAGCATGTCAAAAAGGAAAATTTTCAAAATCTTCTTTTAAATCTAAGAATGTTGTTTCAACCTCAAGACCATTAGAATTACTTCACATTGATCTGGTTTGACCAGTGAAAACTGCATCCATCAGAGGCAAGAAGTATGGGTTAGTCATTGTTGATGACTACAGCAGATGGACATGGGTAAAGTTCTTAAAACACAAGGATGAGTCACATTCTGTGTTCTTTGACTTCGGCAAACAAGTCCAGAATGAAAAAGATTTCAAAATTATTAAAGTCAGAAGTGATCATGGTGGTGAATATGAAAACAAATATTTTGAAAAATATTTTAATGAAAATGACATTGCTCATGATTTTTCCTGTCCTAGAACTCCACAACAGAATAGATTTGTAGAGAGGAAAAATAGAACTCTGCAAGAAATGGCCAGAACCAGATCAACGAGACTAATCTGGCAAAGCACTTTTGGGCAAAAGCAATAAACACAGCTTGTTACATTCAGAACAGAGTGTCTGTAAGACCTCTTCTGGAAAAGACTCCCTATGAATTGTGGAGGAACAGAAAGCCCAACATTTCATATTTTCATCCTTTTGGATGTATTTGCTATATGTTGAATACTAAAGAGAATCTTAACAAGTTTGATTCTAAAGCACAGAAGTGTTTCATGCTTGGGTATTCTGAACGCTCTAAAGGCTACAGAGTATACAATACTGAAACACAGATTGTGGAGGAATCTATACATGTTAGATTTGATGATAAGCTTGACATTGAAAAGCCAAAGCAGTTTGAAAGTTCTGCAGATAAAGAAGTAATTCTCACAGACTCTGAAGGCTCAGAGGCAGACAAAGCTCAAGTGAAGGAACCAGAAGCAACGCCAGATGCAATTCCTTTTGCTTCTCAAATGAACAACTTGAACATTTCTGAAAGAATCAACTGTTAGAGGATCATCATCCAGAATCAAGGCCTCTCACCCAGAGGATGTGATCATTGGAAAGAAGGATGACCCCATTAGAACAAGATCCTTCCTCAGATTATCTGAAGCATCATTATTTGGGTTGGTGTCAGTTATTGAACCAACTTTTGTGGATGAAGCTCTGCAAGACAATGATTGGATAATTGCCATGCAAGAAGAGCTCAATCAGTTCACAAGAAATGATATTTGGGATTTGGTTCTAAGACCAAAAGGATTCAACATAATTGGAACTAAATGGGTCTTCAGAAATAAGTTGAATGAAAAAGGAGAAGTTGAAAGAAATAAGGCAAGGCTTGTTGCTCAAGGTTATAGTCAGCAAGAAGGAATTGATTATACAGAGACTTATGCTCCTGTAGCCAGGTTAGAGTCTATTCGTTTACTCATTTCTTTTGCTGCACAAAATAACATCACTCTATATCAGATGGATGTTAAAAGTGTCTTTCTTAATGGTATTATAGAAGAAAAAGTTTATGTTCACCAACCTCCTGGTTTTGAAAGTGAAAAATTTCCAGAACATGTTTTTAAACTAAAGAAATCTCTTTATGGTTTGAAACAAGCTCCCAGAGCTTGGTATGAGAGATTAAGCAATTTTCTTTTGGAGAAAAATTTTATCAGAGGCAAAGTGGACACAACACTCTTTTGTAAAACATTTAAGAAAGATCTTCTAATTTGCCAAATATATGTGGATGATATTATATTTGGATCTACCAATGTTATGCTGGGAAAGGAGTTTGCTCAATGTATGCAGGATGAATTTTAGATGTGCATGATGGGAGAATTGAGATTCTTTCTAGGAATTCAAGTCAACCGAACTCCAGATTGCACTTACATTCATCAGACCAAATATGTTAAAGAGCTTCTGAAGAAGTTTAACATGACTGATAGTAAGATGGCAAAGACTCTCATGCATCCAACAAGTACAGTTGGTAAGGAAGAGGTAAGTAAGAAAGTAGATCAGAAACTCTACAGAGGTATGATAGGATCTCTTCTCTACTTGACTGCGTCTAGACCTGATATTTTATTCAGTGTATGCTTATGTGCAAGATTCCAATCAGATCCTAGAGAATCACACTTAACAATTGTTAAGAGGATTCTAAGGTATCTGAAAGGTACTTCTAATGTGGGTTTGTGTTACAGAAAATTTGATGATTTCAAATTAGTTGGATTCTGTGATGCTGACTACGCTGGAGACAGAGTGGAAAGAAAAAATACTTCTGGAAATTGTCAATTTCTAGGAAGAAATTTAATCTTCTGGTACAGCAAGAAGCAACCTACAATTGCACTATCAACTACAGAGGCAGAATATATTGCTGCTGCTGGATGTAGCACGCAGATGCTCTGGATGAAAAGTCAACTAGAAGACTATCAGATCTTTGAAAGTAACATTTCTATTTTCTGTGATAATACTTCTGCTATATGTTTGTCTAAAAACCCTATTTTACACTCTAAGGAAAAACATGTAGAAATTAAACATCATTTCATCAGAGACTATGTTTAGAAGTGAATTATAAACTTAGCTTTTGTTGATACAGATCATCAGTGGGCTGATATTTTCACAAAACCCCTTGCTGAAGATAGGTTCAAATTTATTCTGAAAAATATTGGTATGGATTTTTGTCCATAATGATATTTATCAGAAGCAAATTTCTCAGATGCAAAATGTTTAAAACTCTGAAGTATTTCATCTGTCTTTATTTGTTTTCTTGAATTATTATTATTTGTGTGTATCTGAACTAACCAATCTTAGAGGATCTGAATGTTGGCTAACGTTTCATTTCTCAAGAGAATTCAGAAGCACATGCAAGCAAACATGTGTCACTCAGAATCTGAAAAGATGGTGTGCACATTACTGAAGAGACATTTGAGGTATTGTTTAAAAAGTGAAAATCTTGGTTTTCCCCCCAAATTGTCATAATCAATTAATGTTTTGAAATGTTTTTTTCTTTTCATTAAATGTCATTAATTGCTATGTGAGAACATGCTATTTGTGACGGTTTGTGTGCCCTATTTCTTTCTCTATAAATACCACATTTCACACCAATTTCACACTTTTCACTTCACAAACAATTTATGCATTTCTGTCTTCTCTTTGCTCTTCACAAAAACCCTAAACCTTCATCCAAATCATCTTCATCTTCTTCAATGGCAACATCATCCTCTACATCAGCTTAGTTTCAACCATTTATGGCTGCAGTTACATCAGCAAACATGGGTGTTACTCCATTTAAGGAACCAAAAAGGACTTTGTTAACCCCTGTGGACAAACTTGAAGTTCTCTGTGAATCCATGGTGGAATTTGATTCTCTAGCTGACAATGGGTTTGAATTACGTTCTATTATTGATGCACAAGGTTGGGTCAAGTATTTTGACAGGTTATTTGGACCAGTATACCCACATCTTGTGAAGGAATTATGGATTCATGCTTTTGTTTATCCAAAATTCATCCTCTCTTCTATTCTGGGAAAGGAGATCATCATCACTGAAGATCTCATCAGAAAACTCATAGGGTATGAGGAGACTGATGGAGTGTGTCATCTGCCAGCTGGGCGTGTGGATATGGAAGAAGTTTATGAGGAAGTCATTACATCTGGACAGGCCTCCAACAAATTTAAGGATCTGAAACCTGACTATAAAATCTGGGCAAAGATTTTTCTAGGATGCATCCATCACAGAAAATCCACCAATTTTCCAGATTATGTGAATAATGAACAACTCTACTTCATGTATTGTTTGAGTCAGAGTACAAAAGTAGATCTTCCATACATTCTCTTTATGAATCTGTGGAATCATATCAATGCATCAAGAGAATCTGTAAAGGATAAGGGACAGAAGATCACGACGTGGATTCCTTTTGGAAAGTTGATCTCAGACATTCTAACAGAGAATGGTCTGGTAACTGCTCTTTATGAAGCTGGAGTTAAAGATGAACTTGAAACAATTGTTGGAAAACCATTGAATGCAAAGAGTCTTAAGAGGCTAAAGATTGTGGATGAACTCACAGCAGTTCCCAAGAAGCTAAATGTTTCTGAATTTAGTCAGAAGAGAATTCCAGTTCAAGATTTTCCACTCTTTGGTGCTGAAGAACCTAGGGATATTATTCTTAGGTATATTGATGCGTGTAAAGCAGATGGAACACCTTTTCCTGCAGACATTCTGATAAGAGCAAGAGAACCTATGCCAGATATGTATGATGAAAACATGAGGAAAAGAAAACAATTAGAGGCAGAAGAAGTTGCAACTCAGAAGAAACCAAGAGTTGCTGAAAAGCCACAGAAGCAGGTCAAGAGAAAAGCTTCTGGAGAAGTTCCCTTTGTTCCCACCAAGCGCATAAAGACTAAAGGTACTAAATCATCTCTATCTTCTTTTTCTAAAATTGTTGTAAATGCATCAACATTTAGTTCTATGCATGAACCTCCACCCACTCAAAATCAAACAATTCCTGCTCCATCTCAAACTTCTGTACCACAAAAATCATCTGATCTTGTTTCCACTACACCACCCAAACCATCTGAAACTCCTCCATCAAAACCACAAACAAAACCAACAGAACAACCTACACCACAACAACAACCAGAAATACAACAACCAGCTGCATCTGAACCCATACAATCTGACCCAGTTGCATCTGAACAAGTTGCATCTGATCAAGTTGCATCTGAAACTATTGCATCTGAAACTGTTGCACCTGAACAAGTTGTATCTGACCCAGTTGTGTCTGAACCACCATTATTCAAACCTTCTAAAATTCAACCAGAACCATCCAATCCTCCTGAATCAAATATTCCTGACTCTGAGGTTCTGAACGTTACACCTCTCAAGACTGTATTTGAGGTTTCTTCTACATCTTGTACCCCAACCACCTCATCTGATTCCTCTGAATCTGATATCGGTTCAGATTTTATCTCACCCCCTTCCCTCAGAGTATTTGAATCTAACCAACCAGATCTACTCATCTCTTCTGAAACTATCATTCCTGAACCCAATCCTGAACCTATACCAAGAACATCTGAATTTGTTTCATTTGCTTCTTCTAAACCATTTCCTTCTGATCCCCTTCCATCTGGACTTGAAATAGAACACTTTTTTGATCAACCACCTCAATCAGCTTTTGTTCCTTATCTTGTTAAGTGAAAAACATCAGCTTTTGTTGCCTATTTTTATAATCCAAAAGCTGTCATCCCTTCCATTCGCAGAATCAAACCGTTCTTTTGTATTATGCCAACTCAGAAGAAACCAGCATATCCTAGCCCTCTGATCATTATTCCAGAAATCACCATTCCACCTTCACCTCAACCCAAGCCATTCACCTTGGAAACCCTTCTGAAACCAAAAACTAGGTTAAATGTTGATAATTTATTTGCAACTTTTTTGAAAAAAATAAAGATGCATTTAGGATCTGTTCAGAAGAGATGCTTGTCAACAATGGATGCAAATGAATCTGATGCTATCTGGAATAGCTTCATCAACATATTCAGTACTGTAGCCTCAAATCTGAAGAATGCATGTTCTGATGATGCGAAGCTCAGATTTGTTGAGACTGCCAGAAGCATGATCTGGAATGTAAAAAGATCAGAACCTTTGCTTCTTGAAGATGTTCCTTCATCTTCTGAAGTATCTGCTACAGAAGTGTCTGCTGAATCTGCTTCTGAAGAAAATCCACTGGCTATGACAATTGTGGAACATCCCTATAGATCTGTTGCTCCTGACTCTGCATCTCCAGTGGAAATTGACTTTGTTCCTGCTTCAGAGTCTGCCCCACCTTTTTCATCTGAGATCAAGAAAGAAAATCCAGATCTTGGAGATAAGATTGCAGTTTTAGAAGCTGGACAATCTGAGATTAAGTCATGGATGGCCAAGCAAGACCAGAAGTCTGAAGACATGGCACAATGGATGTTCAAACAAGATCAGAAGAATGAGAACATGGCTAAGTGGATGACAAAGCAAGAAGAGTCTTCATATGAGATCACTCACCTGTTGAAGATGATTCTGTCCAAGCAAACCTAGTTTATTTTTTTCTGTATCTGATGTTTGTGCATATGTACTTGAAATTATTATCTGATGATGTGTCTGTTTGTTATTTAAATGAATGAATGACTTCGCTATTTTCTCTACATGAATTTATCTTCTCTGTATTTGTCTTTAAAAGTTTTACTTTTTGATTATGACAAAAAAGGGGGAGAAAATGGATCTGATTGTTCAAATAAACTCTACCTAAATGAAATTCAGACATATCTAATTATAACTAACGTGAACTCTTAGTATTTCAGAACATTTGAAAAATCTGAAAAATTCTTTAAAAGTAACTCTGAGATCCCCAGACCATATTTAACCAATCAGGCTCTAATTCTGAAACATGCATCCAAGTCAAGATCTAATTTTTGGAACAATCAGGCTCTGATTCTGAAAAGAATACTCTTGCTAAAAGGGAAGTTTCTATTTCTTCTAAGTATTCAATTCAAGGGGAGATTCATAATCTCATGGGGAGTTTTAATTATGTTGTTTATTGAACAAAATTTCTTATGTTTTTGTCATCATCAAAAAGGGGGAGATTGTTAGAACACAGATTGGTTCTTAATAATATCTCTATGTTTTAATGATAACTCTTATGAAATTTTGTATTAAAGAATTATATACTCTAAAAGTTGTTTGAGAATGTTTGCTGCAGATATTTAAAGTGAATATTATTCTGGAAGCAAATTAGATCTGAACATGAAAATTATGCTAGGCTCTGAAGCGTCAGAAGCATCTGTTAGAAGATTCTGAACGCTGCCTACAAAAGATTCTGAGCGCTGTCTACAGAAGGATCTGAAGCAGAAGCTACAGAAGAATCTGAAGCAGAAGCCAGATGCATCTGAAGCATTGAAGAATTCTGTATGAAGATTTTCAAGCTTAGTTTATTTCAGAAGACTCTGATAGTACTAACGCTGCCAGTACTGAGGATCTGATCCCAAAACTCTGCACTGAACAATTACACGCTGAAAGCACACTTGCTGCAAAGACTCTGATTCAGCAAACTCTGATAAACATCAGAAGACTCTGACCAATCTAGACTCTGATGATATTTGCTGAAACTTATTGAAGAAGAATTCAAACTTATGTCTGTTGGTATGGCCAAACGACTCTTTCCTCATTTATGCTAGACACAAGAACACAGACAAAAAGGATTTCTCTGTGCATTCTATTTCTAGGAAAGGTCATGTGATGTGAAGACAAAAAGGCTCAGACCTTTTAGTACACAGCCTTCAACGTGATAGCTACTTGGACATCTTTGCCTATAAAAGCAAGACTCCATTCATCTTCTTCAGTTGACGAAACATTGAAAGAATTAAAAGAAAGCTCTCATACCATTTATTCTCATTTGCTGAATTTATTTCATAGTTCTTAAATCTTAAGTGAAAAATCACAGTTGTGATATAGCTTAATTAGAAGCAATTTAAACACTTGTATTGCTCTTACATTTGATTGTAAAAGAACCTTAAGAAGATCCAGTTAGGATCAGTAGTTCTTGAGAAGACTAAGAACAGTTATTCTTAGTGCTTGCTATTGTAATCAGTTGATTTAATAGTGGATTAAGTCCTTGTTGAGAAAGGAAAATCACTCTTGATAGGGTGGACTGGAGTAGTTGAGTTCAACGAACCAGGATAAAAATCCTTGAGTTTTTATTGCTATAAGTTTTTCTATTTACTTATTCAAACCCCCCCCCCCCCCTTCTAAGTATTTTCTCACCTTCAAAACATCTCAAGACGTGACGAAATACCTTTAAGGAACATTCAAGAGGTGGAACTCTTTGATGTTTGGGGCATAGACTTTATGGGACCTTTTCCATCTTTCTTAGGAAACAAATACATCTTAGTTGACGTCGATTACGTGTCTAAATGGATCGAGGCCATAGCCTCCCCCACCAACGACACCCGTGTAATCATTAAGCTGTTTAAGAATTACATATTCCTTAGATTCGGAACTCCCCGTCTTGTTATCAGCGACGGCGGATCACATTTTATATCAAAAATTTTTGAAAAACTTTTAAGAAAATATGGAGTTAAGCATAGGATAGCAACACCTTATCACCCACAGACTAATGGTCAAGTAGAAGTGTCCAATAGAGAAATAAAACAAATCTTAGAAAAGACGGTCTCTATATCAAGAAAAGATTAGTCTCAAAAGCTGCAGGACGCACTATGGGCCTACAGAACCGCCTTCAAAACCCCAATTGGAACAACCCCTTACCAACTAGTCTATGGAAAATCTTGTCATCTCCCCTTTGAACTAGAACACAAGGCCTATTGGGCCATAAAAACCCTAAACTTTGACTATTTGACTGTTGGACAAAACCGCGTCCTTGATTTACATAAACTAGAAGAACTCCGCCAATCCGCCTATGAAAATGCCATTATCTATAAAGAAAGAACCAAAGCTTGGCACGACAAAAAGATCGTAAAGAAAGACTTTCACGTGGGAGACCCTGTTCTTCTGTTCAACTCTAGATTACGACTCTTTCCTGGCAAGCTCTGTTCAAGGTGGACAGGTCCCTAAACAGTTACTAAAGTTTTACAATCAGAAGCAGTCAAAATCCAGAACCAGTCATGTATCCCATTCGTTGTAAAGGGGCAGAGATTAAAACTCTACGAAGGAGGAGACATTCCCGACGATTACTCCAACCATACCTTGATTGATCCACCATTGCCTGCTTCAGACATATAGGTTTTATTCGTCAAGATAACGACGTTAAACAAGCGCTGCCTGAGAGGAAACCCATGGTTTTCTTCATCTTTCATCCTCTTTTATTTTTACTTTATTTTATTTTATTATGTTTTCTTTTAAGTGTCAACTGACGGTCTATGAAGATTGTGTTTTTAGGTTTTATGAGTTTTTTTTTCAGGATGCAGCAGCACGATGACATGCACATCGCCTTCAGAGACGACAGGAAGAGAGAGAGTTACTTGATTCTTCCACAGCATCCTATGGCACCGACCCGGTATCCGGATCAGGTCTGTATGGAGGCTCTAGGGATCGAGCCTAGCATACGATTCCTCTGTCACCAACTCCACTGGGGCGAATATGCTGACGAGCTGCACCAGACTTACAAGCATCTCACATTAGAGTTTCTCAACTCGTTCCACCATGAGCTATCCTTTCAGCCTGATGCTTTCAAACTTGTCATCGATTACTAGACAGTCCATTATTTCACTCTACCTAATCCAGTTGTGACCAGTGTGCACGATCCGTCCAACTGGAGTTATGCGTTGGAAGGGTATGGCGAGACGATCGACGAGCCATATACACCGCCTTCAGCGGAATACCATCCCTCTCCACCTTCTCCGAGGACGAATGTGTTTTCCAATAATCATGCATTACAAAGACCTGACTTGTATACCCAGATAGCCGAGCTATGTTCAGAGATAGCCAGACTTCAACAGACAGTAGCAGATCTTACTTTACAGGTTTAGATTTCCGACATGACTCATGCCACTGAGATGGACCTTCTGTATCAGGAGATCTCGGATTTACACAGAGAGTTGCATTCACTCTGTCATCCCGATCAGTCAGACGAGCAGTCATCTCCTTGATGACACTATTTCACTACTTTCAGTATTTGCTTTATTTTTCTCTTTTTTATCAGACTTATTGCATTTCTAATTACGTTTTTATCTTTCATGACATTATACCCTACCATTTATATTTTAACTCCATTTAATTTTTGTTTGATTATTTTTTATGTTTTCTGATTTTTATTTGTATTATTATTTTTCATGTCAAAAACTCTTTATATATATATATATATATATATATATATATATATATATATATATATATATATATATATATATATATATATATATATATATATATATATATATATATATATATATATATATATATATATATATATATATATATATATATATATATATATATATATATATATATATATATATATATATATATATATATATATATATATATATATATATATATATATATATATATATATATATATATATATATATATATATATATATATGTATGTATGTATACACACACACACACATACACACACACACACACACACACACACACACACACACACACACACACATATATATATATATATATATATATATATATGAAACAATAAAAAAGTTATTAGTGTGCCGAGATAAATGATTTCTACTGCAGCACACACCCAAAAATTAAAGAGGAGAACCAAAGCACACAAATTCGCCCCAACTGCCTTTTCAAAGGGTGGCGCCCGCCACGGGGTCTGGATTATATGCAGGACAGAAGTTGGGAAACCTCCATTTTTGCTCTCAAAAACCTCAAAAACCCATTTTTGGCTACACGAAAATCCTCCCAAAGTCACCAAAAGTTCACAATTTTCTCTTCCACTCACCAACCCATTAACCATTCCAACTTCCATTTTCACTTTCCCTCACCAAAATCCATCAAAAACCCATTTTTTAAAAATTCCAAAAACCTACTCATTCTTCATCTTCCTCCATCTCCAACATTCATCCATGGTGTACAAACGTTACGTCTTGCGTCAAGGAAAGCCCGGGGAACGACAACGAAAAATCCTCGACAAACTGCGAACCTGGGACATTGCTTTAACAAGGTACGTGGATGATAATTGCCTTTACTCTTTAGGTATCTACCATAGCGTGCATCATTTATTAGACATTCTAGAATTGCATGAGATTTTTGTTAGACAGGATCCTACTTTTGACCGGCTGATCAGGGAATTCTTGAGTTCCTTGATTTATATTGTCAAACCCGACACTGCTAGCACCGTAGGCACGGTCCAGTTCCGGATGTTTAATGTTGAATATTTATTTAGTATGATGAACTTGCAGAAAGGCTTGGATTGCCTTTTGGTGCGGGTGCTATTTGTGAAGCGCCTCTGGATTCTGAATGGTTTGTGGAAGCATTTTCCTTCTGGCACAGGTTGTCAAATTTTAATGTTTCAACTTTTGAAGGAATACTTGCCTCCAGGATCCATAACCCAGCCATCTGTGTGTTCCGCTACATGTTAGCCTGCACTATCTTTGGCTGGGAGAATCCTAACAAGGTGAATGCCAAAGAATTACTATTCTTGCAAGGCTGCCTCACAAATAGGAGATTTAATGTGGTTCCATTTATGATAGCCCATATGAATGCTTCTATTAAGAGCATTGGGAACATAGCCTTCTGAGGACTTATCAAGTCCATTGCAAAGGCTCTTAACCTAGATACGGAGATAGCCATTTTAGAGCCTCTTCCTCCTCGCACAATTAATTTGAAATTTCTGAAAGATATGAAACTGTGCAAGGTAAGGAAGGAAGGGGGCTTCGAGCTTATGGTACACGGGAGGGCTATCTCATCTATCGTTCTGCCTTGCACTAGACGCACGAATGTGACTATAGAGGGGAACTAGACCTATGATTTAGATGCTCCACCGATTACAGGTCCAGTACCCCTAAACATTCTTGTTGGTGACGGCGATGATATTGATACCGAGTATGACCGGCGAGAGCGATCTCCCGATCACCCTATGTCGCCTCGCCACACACCACAGACACATACTGCACCGTCTTCCTCTTACCATTTTGCAGGTATCGCACCCGGCTTTTATATATCTGAGCAGATGTGGCAAGAACAATTAGCCAGAGAGGAGAGACGCGACAATTTGCTCAACATCATTTCACAACAACTATCTGAGAATATGATATTCATGCAAGAGTCTCAGCAGCAGATGAGTCAGTCCGTGCAAAGCATTATGCAATCTCAAGCTGCTTTGACCACCTGATTTGACGCGTTCGAAGCTTCTCAGACCGATCGTCGTCGCAGCAGATCCCGCCGCCATAGGTACTCGCCGCACGCTGCTGACAGCACTGGCAACATGCCTTAGGCACCTCAGGTACCTCGTCCCTTGCTTATTTTGAAACATTGGGGACAATGTTCAATTTAAGTTCGGGAGGAGACTTTATTTATATTTATTTTCCCGCTATTTTATTTTATTTACCGCTTTTTAGTTTATTTTCCCTTTGTATTTTTTCATTTTGTTTTTTGAACATACTTGTGCTTAACGAGTCACACCGCAATATAATCTTATTCTCTCATTACTTTTCCCCACACAAAAAAAAATCTGACAAATAGTGTCCTATCCTGAAAATCTTTTGGGCTTTGAGGCAAGTTCGAGTTAGGACGCGAATGATTTGGAAAATTCTCTTTGAAACATCGGTATCACTATAACACCTTAGGCTTCGCAAATTCGGAAATCAACCCCGATACCCTGCGTACCATGGCCTTAATAGAATATCCATAGTAAGTCCTAAGTAGTTTATCCTAGCAGTCAGCTCCGGCCAAAGCATTGTCTAAGTGAAGGATCGACGAAAATAAGTGAAGGATCGGTATGCTAAAAAAAATATAATAATTACAACTCGGGTATAGGTAACCCTCATAAGGTCATTTAACCCAAAAAGTTGTAAATTCGGGGAAAAAAATTGAAGACAAAATAAAACAAAAATACCTTCCCATTGTCAGTTGGTTCAGAGGTATCTGGTACTGAACTCGGTAGGGCGGATTACAATCTGATCTCCCGCAGCTCCAAATGGGCCAATAAAAGGGGTCACACCACTTTGCGCACCAGAACCCCATGCTTAGATCAGAATCACTAACCGGTCACTTCACCATGATTTCGTACGGATAACGGGTTTAATGTGATTGCACCAGAATGAAAAGGACTCAAAAGGACATTTGAAAGTAGGCCTAGGTATAGTAGGGTAGTATGGATTAATTTGTTGTAAAGAACGAAGCTTATGTCCGTATTTACAGAAAAGTGTCATTCTGATACCCATGGTTCATTGAGTCATCATTTATCGCCTCATCCTAGCTTGAACTTATAAGACCTTTTTGCCCAGATCATTTATGGATATCACCCTGTTCTGTCATGATGTTTTGCTTGAGGACAAGCAAAGGTTTTAGTGTGGGAGAATTTGATAGGCTTAAATTATACTGTTTATTTGACTCGATTTCGTGCAAGTTATTTAGTATTTTATTTCCATTTTCCTATATTATGCCTTTCTTTTGTTTCTTTTTCAGGTTTTTGTATTTTCAAGGCTACTCGAGAAGAAATGAAGAAAAACGAGCTAAAAACCCTACTTTCTGAGGAAATGTACACATGGCTTCCACCATGGCGGGCACCATAAGGGATGCCACACATTGGATGCAAGCCAATTGCTGACAACTACCATGTCTCCCACTCCTTTCCATCCTAGTACATGTGGCAGGCGCCACCTTCACACGGATATTTCCCTCCCAAAAGGAGTTGGGGGGCATTCATGTATTTACCTGTACTTTCTTGCCTCTATAAATAGAAGAGTTCTGATTCATTTCAAATCATCCAAGCTTTGAGAATAGAACTCAACCCATAAATTTCACCTATTGTAAAGTAATAAACTTCTCACATCGAGGGGTTATTACACCGTGTAATCGAGTCTGTAATCGAGTTTGGAGCACTTGGGTAGAAGTTAAACTTGCCGCCATTTTATTTCCGCCATTTACTTCCAGTTGTACAAGATTTTTAAAGCCTCTCGTTTAGAGCAGGTTTCTGTCTATTTATTTCATTTTATTTATTTAACCGCCTTTATTTCCCACACCCTTTATTTCTCGCACCGCACTTTATTTATTTATTTACTCGCACTTTATTTTCCATGCTTATTTACCTTACCATGTTCGGCTAAATCTTAAGGGATAGGATGCGAGGATTATAATTATAATTAGTATTCCACACGGTTGTCGGTAGAATTACTTAGGGGTTATTTTAACTTTTAACACTTACTTTCTGTACTTAAAATCCATTGGGTAAGATCGAAAGATGTCCAACCTTTAGATGAATTAGGTTAGTTTTGACTGCTCCAAGGAAGCGAAAGCGCTTGGCTCAGTTAATTAGGACTCTTTAATGTTTAAGAAAACCGATTTTAAAACTGTTTTCGGACGCGTTTATGGATTTAAAGTCCGGTTCGCAAGAACCTCTTTTTGTTAGAAATTCCAGGTTAAAATACTTTTCAACTAAGTCAAGAAACTATATTTCTTAAAAATAGGTTTATTAATCCTAACGCAATGCGCACCTTTTTATAAGTGACAATAAGAGGGGTCGATTAGGGATAAACTCGGTTCTGAATACGCGAAAGCGACAGTTCCCGTTAAATTAGTTCTTTTCATGAGTAGAAAATATTACCCCATAAGGAATCATATATGTACACATCTGGAATACTACGTAGCTATATGAATTACATCTATGCCTATTGCTTTATTATTAATTTTAATCACGCACTTTACTTTTATTTCGCACAAACCATCCTTTATTTGATTTGCCTTAGATAAACACCGTAATAATAGTAATCGATAGATTGACGTTTGGTCTTTGTGGGATCGATAATCTTTTGTTTTACTTTGACACTATACGTGCACTTGCGAATCTCCCATCAGTTACACCAATTCACATCTGTCGAACATCCTCAAAATAACGGTCAAGTTGAGGCTGCAAATAGGGTTATTCTTCGAGGACTAAAATGAAGATTAGGCGAGGCCAAAAAGAGATGGGTCGAGAAGCTACATAACATGCTCTGGGCCTACAGAGCAACTCCATACTCAACCACTGAGGAGACTCCTTCCGACTAGATTACATAACCGAGGCAGTAATCCTAGTGGAAATCAGAGAACCCTCTAGACGAACAGAGGCTCCTCTCGACAAGGAGCTGAAAAACGAAGCGTTAAGAGAAGAACTCGATCTGATCGAAGAAATCCGGTCAGGGGCAGCCCTCTGTGAAACTTCACTAAAACAAAAGATAACACTGTGCCACGATGCCAGATCATAAAGCGCAAATTTCAATTGGGCAGTCTGGTCTTACACAGAAATCAAAAAGATTCACGCGAGAACAAGCTGGCCGCAAATTGGGAAGGCTCTTACTGGGTAAAATAAAAAATAGGCGCCGGAGCCTACTACCTCGAACATCTAAACGGAGAATCATTTGCTCGACCATGGAATGTTGAAGAGTTCAAACAATATTGCAGTTAGTACCAACATTCGATTAGGACTAACTGCCGACGACCTCATCTCACAATGGGGAGAGATTTCCCGGCCAAAGGAGCGTGCCCTGGTGCAAGCACAATCCTTAACCTACAACGAAGGGGAGATTCTGCTCATGGAATGAGAAGATTCTGTGCCCAACAGGGATACCTCAATTGAGCTTCGCCGTTGTCGTACCAACGTGGCAGGACACCCAACTTGCAATGGGAAAAGTCCAAGCCCTGTGTGATCAGGACCTCGACTGAGATCCTAGCCCCACGACTGGCGAAACTACTTCGCTTCCTCGACAAGTTCCCTAAATTGTCAAGCATCATAACAAGTCGAGAAAACTCCTATATTTAGCGAACACAACTCGCGAAAATCAACATACAAAGCATACATCTACCAAGAAGATAAAATACACAAAAGACATACAAAGTCGAAATTAAATTTATTAGTCCGACCACCAGGATGACAATTGTTTAAATATTACATAACATAGGCCTAGCCCAACCATCAAAAGATTACAACAAAGTGTCATGCAGGCCAATAAAATACTAAGTTAACAACTAAAAACTAAGCATCTTCTGCTCGACTTTAAAATTATGGAGGGACCACCACGCCATTAACAATATGGTGTAAAGGACTAATTGTTAGAACACAGATTGGTTCTTAATAATATCTTTATGTTTTGATGATAACTATTAGGAAATTTTGTATTTAAGAATTATATACTCTAAAATTTGCTTGAGAGTTTTTACTGCAGATAGTAAAGAAATTGATACTCCAGAAGCAAATCTGAATTGAATGCAAGAAATTAATTAGACTCTGAAGCGACAGATGCACTCATTAGAAGATTCGGATTGCTGCCAACAGAAGATTCTGATCATAGCCTCCAGAAGATTCTGAAGCAGAAGCTCCAGAAGAATCTGAAGCAGAAGCTCCAGAAGAATCTGAAGCAAGCAGAAGCATCTGAAGCCAGTCAGAAGTATCTGAAGCAAAGAAGAATATTGTATGAAGAGTTTTTCAAAGCATAGTTTCTACAGAAGATTCTGAAAGTACTAAAGCTGCCAGTACTGAAGTTCTGTTTCAAATATGCTTTGATATTTAACACGCTGAAAGCACACATGCTGCAGAAGAGTCTGATCCAGCAAAGTTCTGATCATCATTAGAAGACTCTGACCCAATCAGACTCTGATGAACTTGCTGAAAACTGAAGAAGAAATATTCAAAGAATATATCCATTTGAGAAAATCAAACGTCTCTTTCCTCATTTATGCTAGACACAAGAACACAGACAAAAAGGATTTTTCTGTGCTTTCTTCTTCTAGGAAAGGTCACTTGATGTGAAGACAAAAAGGCCCAGACCTTTTTGTGACACTCTTCTCAACGCTCAGCTCTCCTTGGATCAGCTGCCTATAAAAGGAAGACTCCACCAAATTCTTCAGTTAGACATTTTTTGCTGAAAAGAAATTGAAACATTCAAGCTCTCATATTCTCATATTCATTCTTAGAATTATTTGTACTTAAACTTAAGAGAAATATCACTGTTGTGATAAAAGCTTTTTAGAAGCATTCTTACTCTTGTATTAGATTTACATTAATTGTAAAGGATTTCCTTAAGAGGATTCAGTTGGAATCAGTAGCTCTTGAGAAGACTAAGAACAGTTGTTCTTAGGTGTTACTATTGTAATCTGTTTGATTAAATAGTGGATTAAGTCCTTGTTGAGAAAGGCAAATCACTCTAGGAAGGGTGGACTGGAGTAGTTGAGTTCAACGAACCAGGATAAAAATAATTGTGTTTTTATTCTAAGTTTTTAATCTTTCATACTTATTCAACCCCCTTTCTAAGTATTATCTCACCTTCAGTTGGCATCAGAGCTCCGGTTATGTGTGTGCTACCACTTAACAGTGTCAGTAAAGATCCAGAGAGAAATACTTTGATATATATTTAGTTGTTACTATGGCTAATAATACAACATCCAACATTAACAATAAATATGAAGAAAGGGACAGAATCAGCACCAAACCCCCTATGTTTGATGGGGAGAAATTTGATTACTGGAAAGACAGAATTGAAAGTTTTTTCCTTGGATATGATGCTGATTTATGGGATCTAGTCATAGATGGATATGTTCATCCCACAGATGGGAATGGCAAGAAGATAGATAGAAAACCTATGATAGATGCTCAGAAGAAAGATTTTAGAAATCATCACAAGGCCAGAACAATATTATTGAATGCAATTTCTCATACTGAGTATGAAAAAATTACAAACAGGGAAACTGCTTTTGATATGTTTGAATCCTTAAAAATGACTCATGAGGGAAACTCTCAAGTCAAGGAGACAAAGGCTCTGGCTCTGATCCAGAAGTATGAGGCCTTCAAGATGGAAGACTTTGAATCTGTTGAAGCTATGTTCTCCAGATTTCAGATCCTCACAGCTGGGCTAAAGGTTCTGGACAAGGGATACTCTACATCAGATCATGTAAAGAAAATCATCAGAAGTCTACCTACCAGATGGAGACCAATGGTGACTGCCTTGAAGATGGCTAAAGATCTGAACAAGATCTCTTTAGAAGAACTCATCATCTCTCTGAGGAGCCATGAAATTGAGCTTGAGGAAGATGAACCTCAGAAGAAAGAAAAAGGTAAATATGTTGCCTTAAAATCTAATAAAACTGCTAAAGCTTTGCAGGTTATTGAAGAAAGCTCTGAAGAATCTTCTTCTGAAGAAGAAGATGAATTATCCATGTTGTCCAGAAGGATAAACAGACTCTGGAAGCACAAGGAAAAGAAGTTCAACAACTCCAGAAGATCTGATCATAGAAAGGAATCTTCTGGGCACAGAAGATCTGGCAAGAAAGAAGTTGTGTGCTATGAGTGCAAAGAACCTGGGCATTACAAGAATGATTGCCCCAAGCTTCAAAAAGAAAAACCCAAGAAGAAGTTTAACAAAAAGAAGAAGGTTCTGATGGCAACATGGGATGACTCAGATGAACCTGAATCATCTTCTGAATCAGAAGAAGAATGTGCTAATGTTGCACTGATGGCCAGCACAGAAGATCAGGAGGAAGGAA
Source organism: Lathyrus sativus (assembly GCA_963859935.3). NCBI lineage: Eukaryota > Viridiplantae > Streptophyta > Magnoliopsida > Fabales > Fabaceae > Lathyrus > Lathyrus sativus. Next base: position 925,608,765 of record OZ012735.1, read on the forward strand.
CCTCAGGATATGAATCAGATTCTGAATCTGATGATGACGCTGAAGAGGTAAAGGCTAAACTTACCAAAGAAGAACTTATAAAAGTTTTATCAGAAGTTCTTAAAAGTTACAACAATATCAAACTCAAATACAAGAAGCTGAAAAGCAATCTTGAATCTGAGATTGATCTTCTGAAGACAGAACTTGTTGAGCAAAAAGAAATTAATCTGAAAATCAAAAATGACTTTGAAATAACTCAACAAGAATCTGAATCTGAGACTAAGTCATGTGAAAACATTTTAGAAAAATATGACTCTAGCTTTCAAAGATTCCTTACTAAGAGCATAGACAGAAGCAAGATGGCTTCTGTGATCTATGGTGTTAGTGGGAACAACAGAAGAGGTATTGGATATGAATCTTCATCTGGAAGTAATCCAAAATCTGTTGACAAACTTTTCATCAAGAAGACACCTCTGTATTCTCAATTTAAATTTGGTCACTTAAATGACATTAAACAGACAAGCTCTGAGAAGAATACTTATGTGTTTAAACCCAAGGCAAGTCAGAATAAACACTATGTTGAAAAACAAAAGTTTAGACAAACCTACAAACCAACTAACCCCAAAGGACCCAAGAAGATCTGGGTACCTAAAAACAAAATAATTCCTGTTGTAGATGTCCTTAGCAGCAAGGTCAGGACACCAATCATGGTACCTGGACTCTGGATGTTCACGACACATGACAGGAGAAAAGTCTATGTTCCAAAGCCTGGAACTTAGGTCTGGAGCTGATGTGAAGTTTGGGGGGAACCAGAAGGGCAAGATCATTGGATCTGGCACTATTGGAAATGGTAAACTTCCCTCTATTACTAATGTTTTACTTGTTGAAGGGTTAAAGCATAACTTATTGTCCATAAGTCAATTAAGTGACAATGGTTATGATATCACCTTTAATCAAAAATGTTGTAAAGCTATTAGTCAAAAGGATGGCTCTATCCTATTTAGTGGTAAGAGGAAAAACAACATTTATAAAATAAATCTTTCAGAACTTAAAGTTCAAAATGTTAAATGCCTCTTGTCTGTTAATGAAGAGAAATGGGTCTGGCACAGAAGATTGGGCCATATTAATATGAGACGTATATCTCAGATTAATAAACTTAATCTTGTCAGAGGACTCCCTAATCTGAAGTTTACTTTAGATGCTCTTTGTGAAGCATTCCAAAAAGGGAAGTTTTCAAAATCCTCATTTAAATCAAAAAATGTTGTTTCTATTTCCAAACCACTAGAATTACTTCATATTGATCTGTTTGGACCAGTGAAAACTGCATTCATCAGAGGCAAGAAGTATGGATTAGTCATTGTTGATGACTATAGTAGATGGACATGGGTAAAGTTCTTAAAACACAAGGATGAGTCACATTCTGTGTTCTTTGACTTCTGCAAGCAAGTCCAGAATGAAAAGGATTTCAAAATTATAAAAGTCAGAAGTGATCATGGTGGTGAATTTGAAAATAAATATTTTGAAAAATATTTTTCTGAAAATGGCATTGCTCATGATTTTTCCTGTCCTAGAACTCCACAACAAAATGGAGTTGTAGAAAGGAAAAACAGAACTCTGCAAGAAATGGTCAGAACCATGATCAATGAGACAAATCTGGAAAAACACTTTTGGGCAGAAGCAATCAACACAGCCTGTTACATTCAGAACAGAGTGTCTGTAAACTCTTCTGAAAAAGACTCCTTATGAACTGTGGAAGAACAGAAAGCCCAACATTTCATATTTTCATCCCTTTGGATGTATTTTCTATATGTTAAATACTAAGGAAAATCTGAACAAGTTTGATTCCAAAGAACAGAAGTGTTTTATGCTTAGATATTATGAACGCTCTAAAGGCTACAGAGTATACAACACTGAGACACAGATTGTGGAAGAATTCATTCATGTCAATTTGATGATAAGCTTGGCTCTGAAAAGCCAAAGCAGCCTGAAAACTCTGCAGATAGGGAAGTAGTCTTCATTGACTCTGAAGTTCCAGAAGCAGACAAAATTCAAGTGAAGGAACCAGAAGCAACGCCAGATGCTACTCCTTTAACTTCTCAGATGAACAATCTAAACATTTCTGAAGAATCAACCATTAGAGGATCATCATCCAGAATTAAAGCTTCTCATCCAGAGGATTTCATTATTGGAAAGAAGGATGATCCCATCAGAACAAGATCCTTTCTAAGATCATCTGAAGCATCACTATTTGGACTGGTGTCAGAAATTGAACCATCTTCTGTAGATGAAGCTCTGCAAGACAATGATTGGATTATTGCCATGCAAGAAGAGCTAATTCAATTTACCAGAAATGATGTATGGGATCTAGTTCAAAGACCACAAGGATTCAATATAATTGGTACAAAAGGGGTCTTCAGAAATAAGCTGAATGAGAAAGGAGAAGTTGAAAGGAATAAGGCAAGGCTGGTTGCTCAAGGGTATAGTCAATAAGAAGGTATTGATTACACTAAGACATATGCTCCAGTGGCAAGATGATATTATTTTTGGATCAACAAATATTATGCTTGGAAAGGAGTTTGCTACATGTACGCATGCAGAATTTGAAATGAGCATGATGGTAGAACTCAGATTCTTTCTAGGAATCCAAGTCAATCAAACTCCAGAGTGCACTTACATACATCAGACCAAATATGTTAAAGAACTTCTGAAGAAATTTAACATGGCTGATAGTAAGCTGGCAAAGACTCTCATGCATCCTACTAGCTCACTTGGCAAGGAAGAGGTAAGTAAGAAAGTAGACCAGAAGCTCTACAGAGGTATGATTGGTTCTCTTCTTTATCTAACTGCTTCTAGACCTGACATATTGTTCAGTGTTTGTCTGTGTGCTAGATTCCAATCAGATCCTAGAGAATCACACTTGACAGCTGTCAAGAGGATTCTAAGGTATCTGAAAGGTACTTCTAATGTGGGTTTGTGTTACAGAAAATCTGATGATTTCAAATTAGTTGGATTCTGTGATGCTGACTACGCTGGAGACAGAGTGGAAAGAAAAAGTACTTCTGGAAGTTGTCAATTTCTAGGAAGAAATCTAATCTCCTGGTACAACAAGAAGCAACCCACAATTGCACTTTCAACCACAGAGGCAGAATACATTGCTGCTGCTGGATGTAGCACGCAGATGCTCTGGATGAAAAGTCAACTAGAAGATTATCAAATTTTTGAAAGTAACATTTCTATCTTTTGTGATAATACTTCTGATATATGTTTGTCCAAGAATCCCATTTTACACTCTAAGGCAAAACATATAGAAATTAAGCATCATTTCATCAGAGACTATGTTCAGAAGGGAATCATAAATTTAGCCTTTGTTGATACAGATCATCAATGGGCAGATATTTTTACAAAACCCCTTGTTGAAGATAGATTCAAATTTATTCTGAAAAATATTGGTATGGATTTTTGTCCAGAATGATATTTATCAGAAGCAAATTTTTACAGATGCAAAAATGCCTAATGCTCTGAAGTATTTCTTCTGATTGCTTATTTTTTCTGCTTAACATTATTTATTCTGTGAAACTCTGAACTATCAATCCTTAGAAGATCTGAACGTTGGCTAACGTTTCATTTCTCAAAAGAATTCAGAACACATGCAAGCAAACACGTGTCACACCAAATCTGAAGAGGTGGCGTGTACATTACTGAAGAGACGCTTAAGGTGAAGTTTGAATAGTGAAAATCTTGATTTTCCCCCCAAATTGTCAGAAGCAATTAATGTTTGAAATGACTATTATTCCTTTTCATTTAATGCTTGTTAAAACGTGCAAATTCTGACCGATGGTATGCCTAAGTGTTTTAGTATAAATACATGACTTATCTTCACTTTCACACTTTTCACAATCTCAGAAAATTATATGCGTTTTCATCTTCTCTTTGCTCTGCATAAAAACCCTAAACCTAAGCGTTTGACAAAGCATTCTTCAATGGCAACTTCATCATCAACAGCTGCTCAATTCCAATCTTCAATGGCTGTAGTAACTTCTGCAAACATGGGTGTTGCTCCTTATTCTCCTCCCAAAAGAACTCTTTTAACCCCTGTTGAGAAATTGGAGGTTTTATGTGAATCCATTGTAGAGTTTGATTCTCTTGCAGAAAATGGTTTTGAATTTCGTTCTATCATTGGTGCTCAAGGATGGGTTAAGTACTTTGATAGACTCTTTGGACCAGTTTATCACCTCCTTGTGAAAGAATTCTGGATCCATGCCTCAGTTTACCCCAAATTCATTCTATCTTCTGTATTGGGAAAAGAAATCATTATCACAGAAGATCTGATCAGAAAGTTAATTGGATATGAAGAAACAGATGGTGTTTCCCACTTGCCAGCTGGGCGTGTGGACATGGATGATGTGTATGAAGAAGTGATGACTGCTGGTCAAGCTTCTAACAAATTCAAGGATCTGAAGCCTGACTACAAGATCTGGGCCAAGATCTTCATGGGATGCATCCATCATAGGAAGTCAACTAATTCTCCAGACTATGTCAATAATGAACAGCTCTATTTCATGTATTGCCTCAGTCAGAGCACCAAGGTAGATCTTCCATATATTCTTTTTATGCATCTGTGGAACCATATAAATGCATCTAGAGAGTATGTGAAAGAGAAAGGACAGAAGATCAGAACCTGGATCCCCTTTGGAAGGTTGATCTCAGATCTTTTAATTGAGAATGGTTTGATCTCTGCTATGTACGCTGCTGGAGTTACAGAGGAATTAGAATTCATAATGGGAAAGCCTTTGAATGCTAAAAGTCTTCAGAGACTCAAAATAGTTGATGAACTCACAACAGCTCCCAAGAAGCTGAATGTGTCTGAACTGAGTAAGAAGAGGGTTCCTGTAGATGACTTTCCACTGTTCTTTGCTGAAGAGCCAAGACACATTGTGGTTATGTACATTGATGAATGTAAGAAGGAAGGAAAACATGTTCCTGCAAACGTGATACAACTAGCAAGACAACCCCTACCTGATGCAGAAGAAGAAGAAGAAGAAGAAGAAGCTCAGCTAAAAAGAAAGAGGACTCAGCCAGCAGCAGAAGCTACACCTGTTCAGAAGAAAGTCAAGATTGCTGAGAAGCCACAGAAGCTCTTGAAGAGAAAAGATTCTGGAGACACTTCTTCTGTACCAGCCAAAAGAATCAAGATAAAAGGTATTAAATCTTCTGTATCTTCTGCAAGTAATGTTGTTTTAAATGATTCTAATATTAAGTCTGTTCCTAAACTACCCTCAACACAAACTACTTCTGTTGCTGCTCCTAGTTCTAAATCCCCACAAAAACAAAGTTCTGTTCCAACACCAACAACAACACAAACCATTCAAACACCAAAAGTATCTATACCACCATCATCTCAACCAAAAATCCAAATCAAACATTTTGTTCCACAAAAACAATCTTCTCAGAAACAACCCTCAGAATAACAACCTACAGAACAACAATCACAACCTTCTGTACAACAAAAATCCTCTGAACCACCTAATCAAAAGCCATCTGAACAACAACAACACCCACAAGAATAACAACCTGAAAAACTACAAGAATCTCAACCATAAAAAGCCTCTGAAAATCAACCACCTTCAGATCATCCACTATCAAAATCATCTAAACCCACTGCTTCTGAACCTACAAAAATAACACCTGTTCCAGTCACATCTGAACCAATCCCAATTCCATTTGATTCACCCATCTCAGAACAACCATCAAAACCCTCTGAAATTCCTTCAGAACCAACCAACACTTCTGAACCCCACATTCCTGAAACAGAAATTCTTGATGTCACACCCTTAAAAACTGTGTTTCAAGTATCTTCTACTTCCTGCACACCAACCACCTCCTCAAACTCCTCAGAATCAGACCTCCACCCAGATTTTCTAATCTCTCCATCTCAAAAATATTCTGAGGTAAACCAACCTAAACCCATTATACCTTCAAAAGCTCTTATTCCAGATCCTATTCCCACACCTGCACCATCATCTGAAATACTGATTCCAAGTACCAACCCAAGAACATCTATATCTTGTGCTCAAGTATCTTCTCTGTTTCATAATCTGGCTTATGGTTTCAAACTCAAAGACTTTTATGACAGAGTTGAACCATCTGACCCCATCAACCCTCTGAAACCAAAACCCACAATGACCCTTCCATCTGTGATTCTTGAATATATAAAATCCAAATCAGATGTAGATTCATTAGCAACTATATCCTGTTCTGCAAAATCTGATAAAGTTGTTGCTTCTGTTCTACCAATTACATCTGATACAAATGTTGCATCTGATGAACCACCCAAATCTGCCTTCCAACCCTACTCAAATGAAACTTTTGATGTAGTAACCCTTCACACCAGAGCAAAACCTCATTTGTTAAATGCCTTAATCAGATCCAAAGAAAAAGCTCCTGAGATACCTTTCATTCCATATTATCCTCCTCCTCTGATCTCTATTCAGAAATCAATTTTTCCACCAACTCCCAAACATAAACCTGTAACTCTGGAAACTCTGTTACATCCTAAGCCCAGACATAATATTAATCCTTTATTTCAATCATTTTTGCAAGAAATACAGTTGTATTTAGGTACTGTTCAGAAGAAATGCTCAGCAACAATGGATGCCAAAGAATCTGACATCATCTGGAATGGATTCATCAACATATTCAACTCTGTGGCCTCAAATCTGAAGAACATCTGTTTGATGATGCGAAGCTCAGATTTGCTGAGGCTGCAAGGACTCTATTCTGGACTGTCAAGAAATCTGATCCTCTGCTCCTTACAGATGCTCCTCCACCATCAACAGAATCTACTGACATTGCATCTGAGGAAAATTCGTTGGCTATGACTCTGGTAGACCCTCCTTCTAACTCCACTGCTCCAGACTCTACAGAACCAATGGAAATTGACTCTGTTCAAGCTCCAGAACCTAATCATACTTCTTCATCTGAGTTAAAGAAAGAACATCCAGATTTTGAAGATAAGATTGCTGCTCTGGAAGCTGGCCAGTCAGAGATCAAGTCATGGATGGCAAAGCAGGATAAGAAGTCCGAGGATATGACAGAATGGATGTCAAAGCAAGATCAAAAGAATGAAACTATGGCTAAGTGGATGTCCAAGCAAGAGCAATCATCCTCTGAGATTACAAATCTATTGAAGATGCTTTTGTCCAAACACTCAGATTTTTTTCATTCTAATGTTTTTGCATCTGTTGTTTGCATATGTACTTTATTGCTATTTCTTCTGATGTTTGCCTATGTATTCTTGATCTTTTGAATGAATCAAAGTTTTCTCCATTGAATTATCTTATTTACTGTTTCCTTTTAATTGTCTTTTTAAAGTTTTACTTTTTGCATATGACAAAAAAGGGGGAGAAAATATAGATCTGAACTGTTTAATATAGCTTCACCAGAATGAAACTTCAGACATATTTATTCTATCTAATATTTAATCTGACTATTTCAGAACTTTTGATAAGTACATTCTGTAAAAGAAACTCTGAGTCTCTCAGATCATTATGACTACTATCAAACTCTGAATCTTAAATCTGCAAGACATTCTGATTTCATATGTTAAAAGAACAAACAAGATCTAACTCTGAAGATTACTCAAGACAAAAGGGAAGTTTCTATTCCTTATTTGTATTTAACTCAGGGGGAGATTCAACATCTCAGGGGGAGTTATAATTCTAACATTTTCAATTAAACAAAATTTCTGATGTTTTTGTCATCATCAAAAAGGGGGAGATTGTTAGAACACAGATGGGTTCTTAATAATATCTCTATGTTTTGATGATAACTATTAGGAAATTTTGTATTTAAGAATTATATACTCTAAAATTTGCTTGAGAGTTTTTACTGCAGATAGTAAAGAAATTGATACTCCAGAAGCAAATTTGAATTGAATGCAAGAAATTAATTAGACTCTGAAGCGACAGATGCACTCATTAGAAGATTCCGATTGCTGCCAACAAAAGATTCTGATTGTAGCCTCCAGAAGATTCTGAAGCAGAAGCTCCAGAAGAATCTGAAGCAGAAGCTCCAGAAGAATCTGAAGCAAGCAGAAGCATCTGAAGCCAGTCAGAAGTATCTGAAGCAAAGAAGAATATTGTATGAAGAGTTTTTCAAAGTATAGTTTCTACAGAAGATTCTGAAAGTACTAAAGCTGCCAGTACTGAAGTTCTGTTTCAAATATACTCTGATATTTAACACGCTGAAAGCACACATGCTGCAGAAGACTCTGATCCAGCAAAGTTCTGATCATCATTAGAAGACTTTGACCCAATCAGACTCTGATGAACTTGCTGAAAACTGAAGAAGAAATATTCAAATAATATATCCGTTGGAGAAAATCAAACGTCTCTTTCCTCATTTATGCTAGACACAAGAACACATACAAAAAGGATTTTTCTATGCTTTCTTCTTCTATGAAAGGTCACTTGATGTGAAGACAAAAAGGCTCAGACCTTTTTGTGACACTCTTCTCAACGCTCAGCTCTCCTTGGATCAGCTGCCTATAAAAGGAAGACTCCACCAAATTCTTCAGTTAGACATTTTTTGCTGAAAAGAAATTGAAACATTCAAGCTCTCATATTCTCATATTCATTCTTAGAATTATTTGTACTTAAACTTAAGAGAAATATCACTGTTGTGATAAAAGCTTTTTAGAAGCATTCTTACTCTTGTATTAGATTTACATTAATTGTAAAGGATTTCCTTAAGAGGATTCAGTTGGAATCAGTAGCTCTTGAGAAGACTAAGAACAGTTGTTCTTAGGTGTTACTATTGTAATCTGTTTGATTAAATAGTGGATTAAGTCCTTGTTGAGAAAGGCAAATCACTCTAGGAAGGGTGGACTGGAGTAGTTGAGTTCAACGAACCAGGATAAAAATAATTGTGTTTTTATTCTAAGTTTTTAATCTTTCATACTTATTCAACCCCCCTTCTAAGTATTATCTCACCTTCACTAATCCCACTTGTAACCAGTTGGACGTCAGGATTTTGGACTCTGATCTAGTTCATTGCGGCAGTAAACCTTAAGTTCGCCGCCTCCAAACTGTCCTGCTCGAGAAGGCAGATTTTGGAGATCAAGTATCGCCGACTTTTTAAAGCTTTCTCCTCCTCAGTTTCGTCCACGCCAACCTCCATAGAGCTCACCAGTCCCACGACCCTTGATTTGAACCTTTCATTTTCCTCGGTGACATCGGCCATTTTCTTCCTCGTCTCGTTTAGGTCCTTCAGAAGCTCGACCTTAGCCTTATATTCACCCTGGAGCTTCTTCAGCTTATTGTCCAGCTTGGCGTTTTCCAACTCGACCTCATCCTCCCGGTCCTTCACCTTCTTAAAGTCCTTCAGCGGAACTATCTCCGCATCACCGAGGGCCAGTGTTGCCTCCAACACCTTCATTACTGCCACTGCATCCTTGCACAGAAGTTTCCTCCTCATCTTAAGATCAGCAGACAAGATAGATGACGCCTCAAGGTCGGGGACGACAACTGATTCTTCCCCATTGAAGATGTTCTCCTGTAAATAACATGGTAGCAAAATAAACTTGCCCCCGACAAAGCCACTTGGGCCATCGACCAGGGATGAGCTGAGTTCGTCCACTTTCCTTTTCTTTTGGGGATCCGGGGTAGGAGGAGTTTGAGGTGCTTCCCGAAGAAGGAGAGGAACCACTGACGAACTTCTCCAACGTCGCCTACTATTTAATTGTGCCAACCCTTGACATTGGCGCTTTCTTGACATTCTTAACAACTTCGGGCTTGACAGAACGCTCGCGCATGGTCGACATCTTCCCTACAAAAAGAAAAAGGGGTTAGCACACTCCACCCTTCCACCGCAGATCAAGTGAAAGGGCGAGGAACTAGCACGAGGATATCTCCTCAACTCGAGCCCTTGTTGACATAACAAGGACATAGCGTAAGCTTCTCCCCGGAGAACGAGGACAACATTCACCGCGACTATAATAAAGATCCATACCGACGAGAATTATCTCCTCTACAACTACACTTATCAAATATTCAAAAGCAAAATCTACCCGACGAGGGGCCTAATGCCCGGCTACAAACATAAATTATCCCTAATCAAACAGACAGAAAGATCTACCACATTCTCCTACGCTAAAATCCTAACATTCATCCTAAGTTCATGTGTTCTTCAGGATCTTCATGAATTTCCCAGAAAATTCATGTGTTCATCGAAGAACACATGAATTTCAACCAGAAAACTCATGTTTCACCGGAAAGTTCAAGCTAGTTTCCAGAAATTTAAAGACCATCCTAAGTTCTAGCAAGCAGGGACGAAGAACTTACTTGAATCTAAAGGTTGAAGATAAAGATTTGGAGGAAGGAGATGAAGATTGACGGCAGCGAGAAAAACTCCCCAGCAGCGACAAGTTGCAGAGCAAAAGAGATTGAGGAGAGAAATTTGCGTGAAGTGTAAAAATGAATCCTTGTTCTCCTTTTATAATTGTTTTTGCTTGCACTGGGAAGCGTAAAGGGCAGTCATCATTGCCTATATAGCTTAGATTCCCTAGGCCTTAACAAAAATTAATTGTGTCGTCACGTGTCAGAAGGGAATCTTTCGTTTGACATTCTCAAGGCTGAACCTTGCACTTTCCAAGACAAGTTTCCTCTAGCTCCACTCGGGCACATCCTCCTCAACAAGACACGCAGGATATTATCCGAACACAACCTCATCGACAAGAAATTTCCTTGCCTTAAGCGCAAGGTTGGTCGACGTAAAATGTCTCTTCCACGAGTATGTCCTCGCATCCCAAAGAACCTTTGAAATTACGGATAACCAACTGTCGACAACACTAGTCATAGACATTCGAAGGGTACATCCCCTAGGATTTTCGTTCAAAAACAACAGTCTCAAAGGCATTCCCACGATGCAACTTCTGCTCATCGGTCGACCAGCGAGGATAACTCAAGGTCATTGCTCCTCACCTAAGAACAACGACTTGGGGGGCTCCTGTTCTGGACTGGACTAGCAGGTGGCCCATAGTTGGGCAAGGCCCAATCCAGTCCAGCTTTAGAGAATATAGTTGGGCACAATATAGCTGTTGGAGAGAATATAGTCGTTAGAGCATTATAGCCATTGGGGACCTCCCCCTCACGCGCTCCACAGTTCACGCGACCAACCGCTCCTCCAGAATCCCCGGGGACAGTTGGACCAGGTCGAAGATCACGTGCTAGAATCTTTCTTGCTCCTCGCAAACCTGGCAGTCTCTCATTGGTGGGCCAGAGATCCTAGCCTACAATGAAGAGTTTGGCCCCGCGTTGGAGGTTTCTCATAAATACTCTCTCATTTGAGAGGGTCAGGCATCCAACTCAATCTCAAATTACTTTGTATTTGCTCTCTCTCTCTCTCTCTCTCTCTCTCTCTCTCTCTCTCTCTCCCCCCCCTTCTTATTCTTACTTTAGCATCGAAGTGCTTTGCAGGTACACCTCCCTCCTCTCCTACAACCATCATTACTGCCTTACGTCGAAGGTCACGAGGATCATACCAAATCAAATCTTATATTGGAAGATCAAAGTTTCAATAATTTATCACCAAAGATTAGATTAGGTGCATGTGAGAATGAAAGCACCGAATTGGTATCAATCCCAGATGCATTATTTTCTCTCTCTTTCTCTCATTAGGTTTCTTGTTTAAATTTATATAATGTAGATTTCTCTTATTTTTATTAGAATTGCATGTTTCTGAGTTTTTTTTTCTTTCATGGAGATTAATTGTGAAAGTTTGGGTCTAGTTAGATTGGATTTTACAAAGAATGTTGTTTTAATGTTTCTAAGTTTTCTTGCTTTCATAAAGATTAATTATGTAAGTTTAGGTCTATTTAGATTGAGTTTTCTAAAGAATGTTGTTTATACTGTCAAATTGTGATTATAGATTGCTTCATCATTTATTTTTTTATACTGTCAAATTATGATTATAGATTACTTCATAATTGATTTATCCATAAATATTTAATTACATATCATTGGTGTGTATCATTACGATCAAACTTTCAAATTGCATAAAACTATTTTCAAATAAATTTTCACCAAAATTTTTTCCGTAACTGATTTTATTTGAAACGGTCTTGCTTTCATAGAAATTAATGGTGTAAATTTAAATCTGATTAGATTGAATTTTTCAAATAATCTTGTTATATACTATGAAATTGTGATTACAAATTGTTGTTTTATATTGATTAATCCATATAATATTCCATATTCCATATTATATGGTCAAACTTTCGAATTACGTAAAAAAAAAAATTAAAACAACATTTTGAACAAAAAAAAGTTAAACTAGTAGAAGGGATTTTTGTCTATACAACATCCCGTTCTAGACAACTAGCACTATACTCAAAGTCCACATAAATAACAATCTCACACATAGGTCTCATACAATAGTTTAAACATTTGAAAGATAAGGAGAAGAGAACTTTTCCTGTCATTCTTAAATTTAACCTGGTATCCCAAATATTATGATTATAATATATTAACCTTGCTAAATTATTTGCAGGAATTGAGCGATTATTTCAAGAAATACAGGATCAGGTCAATCAATCAGGAGTTTAAGAGACTTGAAGGTATGCTACAGGATGAAAGGAGATGGTCGTCTGATGAAGCCTCAATCAAAACCTACAAAGCTTTGGAAATTCAAAGAAATAGATTGTTACAATTTGAAGAAGTGATTTGGAGACAAAAAAGCAGAGTTGTTTGGCTGCAGCATGGAGACAAAAATAACAAATTCTTCCTTAAGAAAGCTAAGCAAAGGAGGAAGATCAATACTATTATGAAGTTAAAATATGAGGAAGGGCGTTAGTGGAGGGGTGAAGAGCATTGTGAAGAATTGCTTACTAGATATTTTGAAAAGCTCTTTACCTCGTCAAATCCTACCAACATTGAGGAGGTTTGCAATGTGATTAGGGGAAAGTTGACTGCTAGACATATTAGTTGGTGTAGCGAACCTTTTACAATCCATGAAGTGAAGGAAGCCCTTGATCAAATGCATCCCCTTAAAGCTCCAGGACTAGATGGTTTGCCTGCCCTGTTCTATCAAAACTACTGGCACATAGTTGGAAACGAGGTTGGTAAGCTTGTTCTTGACATCCTGAATTAGGGCAAAGATCCTAGATTGATAAACTCGACACACATTTCCCTTTTTCCTAAATGTAAGCACCCTTCGACCCCAATGAATTTCAGGCCAATAAGTCTTTGCAATGTGGTGATGAAATTAGTAACCAATTCGATTGCAAATCAGATTAAGAGAATTCCCCCTGAGGTAATTGATGAAGAGCATATTGGTTTTGTTCAAGGACGCCTAATCACTGACAACGCACTGATAGCTATGGAATGTTTTCACTAGTTAAAAAAGAAGAACAAAGGCAAACGAGGTTATATGGCTTTGAAGCTTGATATGTCAAAGGCATATGATCGGCTCGAGTGGAGTTTTGTCACAAAAGTTTTATCCTTAATGGGTTTTTCAATGCATATGGTGGAACTCATTGAGAGATGCATATCTATTGTTTCTTACAATGTCCTTCTTAATGGGAAACAATGTCGCCGCTTTGTTCCTGCTTACCGGAGACCCTCTCTCACCTTATCTTTTCATTCTTTGTGCAGATGTTCTTTCAGGGCTATTAAGAAGGGGGTGATGGATGATAGGATTCATGGACTAAGAGTAGCAAAAAAGTCTCCAACAATTTCACATTTGTTTTTTGCAGATGATAATCTTCTTTTTGCTCGCGACAACATAAATGAGGCTTCTAGGGTGATGGGGATCCTTCATAAGTACCAACTTTCTTCTTGCCAAGTAGTGAATCTGGATAAGTCAACGACATCCTTTGGTCGAAATGTGGATGAAGAACCTAGTAACATGATCCGAACAAGGATGGGAGTTAAGACAGTAGCTTGCCATGACAAATATCTAGGTTTACTTGTGGTTTTAAGAAGATCAAAGAATGAGATTTTCGCTCTAGTTGTGGAGAAGGTTTCGAAAAAATCAAGGGTTGGAAAGAGAAGCTCATATCTCGTGCCAGAAAAGAAGTCCTGATAAAAGCTATAGCACAGGCTATTCCAAGCTATGTTATGAGCTGTTACAAGCTCCTAGAAGGAATTTTCAATGAAATTGAAGGAATGATACCCAAGTTCTGGTGGAGATCGAGGAATGGAGAAAGAAAGATTCATTGGTTACGGTGGGATATGATGGCTAGATCTAAGAAGGAAGGAGGAATGGGATTTAGAGGCATTAGTTAGTTCAATACTAGTCTTCTTGGGAAACAGTACTGGAGGTTACTTAGGAACGAAGACTCCTTTGTTGGTAGGGTGCTTAAAGGCAGATATTTCCCAAAATGTGGCATTGATGATTGCTCTATAGGCGACAATTCAAGCTATGCTTTGATAAGTATTGTGAGTTCCAAACAACTGATCCACCAAGGCTCTAGATAGAGGATAGAAAATGGCTCGATGGTGTCAGTGGCCAATGATAGGTGGATTCCTAGAAATTCTACCTTCAAGCTTCTACAACATAATTCTACCTTGGATCCTGAATTGAAAGTATGTGACTTAATTGATCCTGATATTGGTCGATGAAAAGAAGATATGATTTTCTCCACTTTTGGGCAGGCTGACGTATTGCAGATTGTTGGCATCCCCTTATCTCAAAGAACTATTGATGATGAGCTTACCTAGCATTATGAATCAAAAGGCAACTACTCAGTGAGATCTGCCTATCAGTTGTGCTTAAAGGACCGCATAAGTTCAAATGTTGGAACTTCCTTTGACTCAAACTAGAAGTTGTGGAAACTGATTTGGAAAATTCCTCTTCAGAACAAAGTCAGAAATTTCATGTTGAGACTTGCTAGAAACATCCTGCCCACACAAGACAACCTTAGGAAAAAAGGTATTACTCTTGATTCATCTTGTCTTTTCTTTAACTCAAATGCTGAAACGGTGGACCATATTTTTCTGGACTGTGTATTTGTTAAACAGACTTTTTTCTCTTTCATCCTTAGCCTTAGAGTTCTGTCAAAGAAGGATATTTGTAGCTGGATTGAGGAGTCTTTAACTTCTAAGGATTTCTTGGTTTGTCAACTCATTAGTGCTACCCTTTATAAAATCTAGCTAGCAAGGAATTCGATTGTTTTTCATGCTAGGACCTTCTCCCCTCCACAAGTGGCTGTAGAGGCTCTTGACATGGTGCAAGAGTTTAACTATTGGAATGAAAACAAGAAGCGCAGGTCCACTCCCAATATTGTTGAGTCTGGCTCCAAACAAACACTGTCATTGTCCAGGTTGATGTAGGAGTCTTTGAAGAAGGTATATCAACATTTGGCTGCATAGTCAAGAACTAAGAAAAGAAAATCCTTCTCTCAGCGTGCAAATCTGAAAAGAGGTTGTTAGACTCTATAGCTACAAAATGTCTTGCAATCAGGTAGGGTATACAACTAGAATTGAACATTAATATTGGGAATTTCTTGCTTCAATCAGACTCTTTAAATGATGTTGATTGTATTAATTTGTGTCAGGAGTATGCTAGTATTGAACCTATTGCTAAGGATTGTAGAATCCTCCTTAGGAGTTGTTCTGGTAGCTCTATTATGTATATTAGTAGAACCAAAAACCTCCTTGCTCATGATCTTGTGAGAGTGGAAAAAATTTTGGGTTCTAGAACTTGGCTAGGCGAATACCCTTTAATTGATCATCAGGGCTCTGTTGTACATTTTTCTGCTGTTTAATAGAAGCATCTTTTTTCATAAATAAAAAAATCTTGCTAAACAAATATTTATTTCACTATGGTAACATTTCGAATTTTTTGAAAAGCTCTTATTCATATCAAATTTTTCTTTTAATCTACTGAATTTATGACAAGTAGGTATACAATTTTACAGAATTTTTTTGTTTTTTATTGGATTTTTGGAAAGAAAAAAAAACTTGTATTTTTACCATTTTTTAAGAATTGTCCGATAAAACCCATGTTTCTCATGCATTTTATCAGATGTTTTGAAATTTTCGATAAAAATACATGTTTTATATTGGATATTTTGAAGTTTTCAATATAAAAAAAACATATTTTCTACTAGATATTTTAAAAATTCTAATAAAAATGCATATTGTCTACCGGATATTTTGAAAAAGTAGGTAAAAATGCATGCAATGATACCAGGTATTTTGAAAAAATGGTAAAAATGTATGTCGTTATACCAATGATTTTGAAAAAATCACTAGTGGAAAATGTTGCTTAGGTTGACCAGAAATTTTAAAAAATTCGAGACAATTGCTTTTAGGCAGCGAAACAGAGTTGCAGTTGCTATAACAATGGCTCGTTCAAGGGGAAATAACGTCGAGGACTCGCATATCCGCGCGGGAAGAGTAACTCCAACCAGTTATTATAGGAGGCGGGTGACGTCCAAGCAAATGCAAGCACCCCTCAATATCCTATGTAGAGGATCTAGAGTTGACAGATGGACTAGAAATCCTGATGATGAGCCAATTGCTGAGGATGTTCAGGAAGCAGCTGAAGATATAGAGGGTCAGGATGATAGTAGATGATGGTTGAGACAGAGGTGCCCCCACATTTTGAGACGGAGGCTCCGACGAAATAGAGCTTATTAGATAATGTTTCGTCGCTACAAATCTTAACACATTACGATTAGCTTAATTCAAAAAATTACATAAGAATAATAAATAAGAAAATCACAGACATTACCAAATGATTTGGACGTTTCAACATCTTGATTATGTCGTCAATAGATCTAAAAATTGTCGCATCAAACTTGATCGATCCCTTTGTTAGCATACGATGATATGTTCTCTATATAACCTTCAAATATTCATCACTCTTCAATCAATATGATTGTATTTTACCCTTCCAACGATATCAATTTATGATTCACGAAACTCAATCTTACTCACATTTCTGTTCTCGATATCAGACAACATATTATTCAATTTTGATCTCAGAAGAGTAAGACATATGTCTTTTAAGAACCTAAAATCAACTGAAGGTTTCACCCCGTTGAAATACTCACATGTGATAAATATAAGGCATTGTATGATTTTTTTAATGATATGATCCCTATTTATACAAGATTGAATTTATTATGGTCTAAACACAACTATCAGTACAATCACAACCATACAAAACTGTCGCAAAATCTCAACCATTGAAATTACTCTACCATGTTTTTTGCAATTCCTCTAAAAATGTTGTAAATGCATGAGATTTAGAAATTTAAAATTTAAAAAAAAAACCGATGATTTTACACTATCAAATTTTTCAAGATTTTGCAACAAAAAAAAATGATATATCATTGTATTTTCTAAAAAACCGATAAATTTTTTCACACACCAGTTTTTTTAAATAAAAAAAAATCCGTATAAATACATACCGGACTTTTGACAAACACAATCGGATATTTCATTTCTACCGAATTTTTCATGCACACTATTTTGTTAAAATTTTGTCAAAGGTTATATGGGTATTATAAAAAATTAAGGGAATGTGAAGGTTAAATTTTGAAGGTGTCATGAAAAATTCTCCAAGAAGATGAAAGAACAAATCTAAATGTAATCCGGACACTAGACATTTTGTGGTGTATTAAACAAACAAAAAATGGTAATGTGCAGAATTAGTTTTAAAGTCATAACGACAAAACAAACCAACAAACAAAAAGTTGATCAAAGCATAACATAATGACTTTACCACTTTTGGTGTGCGCAATGCCTGAATGTGAGTATCTGTTATCAATCAAATTATTGAATGCCCAATTATAGGGAAATTATAATTTTAAATATGGTGGTAAGTATAGATTATTAACCAGTATAGCAGACTTGTTAATATTTTGACCAAACTAACCATTCTTTTCAGGTAATTCATCCTAAATTGAAAATTTGTTCACAAGAATTAAAATATCCTCAACGGTATCTTTCCTAGAATCAATATCAGTAACACACTGATTTAACACCATCATCTGAGATTTTAAGTCATCCCTTACAACATACTATCACAAAATTCTAGAGAATAAAAGAATAATTGTGAAGGGAGTGGGAGGCTCGGTTGCTACCTCAAAACTAGTTACAATTCTTTATCACTATCGAGTTGTGCTTTTGCTGCTGCCTTTTCAGCTTCATCCAAAACAAAAGTTTTCAATGATTCAACATCCCTTGTACCTGAATATTTCACCACATACATATATAAGATTCGGTTTAAGATCTATGTAAAACCAACCCTTCATATTAAAGGTATATCCAATGTCTAACACAGGTCAGTGTCTGACACAAATGTGACTTTGATACATAATTATTTCACTTTTCAAATTACTATGGTGTTAGACTGTCTTTGCCAATACCTAAGAGTTTATGATCTATATCTTCTCCTTAGTTTTTGTTGGAAGGAGTGGCTGTTTTAAAAAATAAGTCATTAATTAGTCTCCAATAAAAAGGGTGTTTTTGTTTCTCAATAACTTCCTTCTAGGCTGATAAATTACATAGAAAACTTGGTTATCGGGTAGTTCATTGTAGTGTTGATCTCTGCTAAACTTTTCCTAAAAAATGCTGTGAATTAGATAACTTAGTAGATGACACTTGATTTAACGCGCATACTACCTAGTAATACGATAAGCTCACAAACGCATACAATTACAGACCGCAAGATCTGGTAAGTAGAAAACATTAGTGAGGGTTTTGTTCCAAATTTCCATATCAGAAAGATCATAATTGTGTAGATGCAATGAAAATGGGGATTTTTGTTTGGTTTTCCAAACTTGATATATAAAATTATGTGAACCCAAGGCCCATAACAACTAAGGTTTATGAGAGGAGGCCAGAGAGGAAGGATGTGCCTTATCAAGTATGATGTGTCATGCACCTGATCTGATTTAGTGGAGAGAGGAGGGGGATGAGGAAACCAACTTCTTATGTGTGGCAAGAGTAATGGCTGAGGTATGTGATGCATTTCCAGAGAGTGAGTACTGAGTATATGTATTGGGTGAGAAGAGGAAGAGAGGCAGGTTGGGAATCAGTTGGCATGTAGGCCTTTGCTTTGTTCTGCATGTTTTCTACTTTACTAGTCATTTCACTCAATAATTGGCATTTATTCCTCTAATTCAGTAGTCCAAGACTGAAATTATTATTCAACATACTCAAACCTGAACTTTCATGTTCAAAAAATTGAATTCCTATTTTTACTTTTGATATTTTGAGGTACCTATCAGCAGAAGAATTCCAAAAGAAATTCTAGCAGATGCTTGATTCAATTCTTGTTAATCCATGAAAACAAATAAATAACAAGTCTTATCCCACTAAGTAATGTCGGCTACATGGATCAAATTCTGCTATAATGTTCTATCCAAGACCATGTTTCTATCCAATTTGTTAATCTTGAGATATTTCTTAATAGTTTCTCTTATAGTTTTTTTAAGTCTTACTCTACCTCTAGTTGTTTGACTTCTCTCCATCTGATCTACTCGCCTTACGAGTTACAACAAAATCTAAGGGTATTCTCTCTACATGCCCAAATCCCCTAAGCCTATTTTCCATCATCTTTTCTACTATAGACGCTACCCCAACACTCTCTAATATTGTGATTTCTAATCTTACCTTGTCTAGTCTTACTACACATCCAACGCAACATTCGCATCTCTATTTCACTAACTTTATTCTCATGTTGATTCATAACCGCCCAACATTTGGTCTCGTACAACATCGCAAGTCTTACCGTTGTCTGATAAAATTTCCCCTTCAACTTGAGCGGTACTTTTGTGTGACATAAACCCTTGAGGCCCTCCTCCATTTCTACTACCCATCTTGAATTCGATGGTTAACATCCCCTTCTATTTCTCCATCATTTTGTATTACAAATGATTAAAATAAAAGCTAAAGAATGTTTCCACGTTTCTACTCAAAAAATGGATTGTGGAGGGAAAATGCCTGTTCAGTACTTTAGTTTGAGAAATTGTTTTCTATTTTCACTTTTTATTACATAAATACCACCTATTTTCATTCTATTTTTTGTTTTCAAATAGTAGTATTTGAGTTGGAAAAAAAAAACTGTTGCAAAATTAGTAATCAAACAGGCTCTATCCTAATTCAATGCAAGTTATACCCAAGGAACCATGGGTATAGATAAACATGAAACATCAACAAGTAAAAATAATGCAGTACTCCCTTTAACAGGATATTCCCTTCATTAAACCCATGACAATTTATATCTCTTGATAAAAAGTATCACTCTAAAATTTGGAGGTATAACCAAGAAAAGAGAGAAATTCTCCTATGATGGCATGAAACTTAGCTCAGAATGATCTGAGTTATTGACTAGACCATAACCAAGACCACTACCACTACCTTATAGTGCATCTAAAGTATAACTCTATCATAACCAATACCCTTTACCCACTGTATCGTCTTGAGAACTTACGAGACCGATGAGTGTCCCCACAAACCAACATTATCCTTTGACATGCATTGTTAAATTTCTTTAGTTTTTTTTTTCTTACTCAAGAAATAGTAGAAGAAAACTGTAAAATAAAGAGGAATTTGCTCTCACCTCACCTAAGGCTTCTTTAAAAGGTACGAACACCCTCTCTAGTTTTTAAGTAGACACTAACCTCCCTCAATTATTCTTTCAAATGAAAGAGACCACCCTTTCACATTAACATTGTTTATGCACCATTGAAGAGTTAAAACCAAAGTTCTAGAAGCTAATCCTCTTCTTTCACTCGTGCGGCTACTTTGAAATTGCTCCCCCATTTTTGAAGCTACTCTCACTCCATGGACTAAATGAGAACTCTTCCATTAGGTTCAAACCCAAAGGTTAAATGAAAAATTCAGTATAAAGAAGATTTGAAGGACACTAACTGATATTATAGACAAAACACATAGACGCCAAAAAGTGGACACGTTCTAAGATAATCTAGCAAAGCTTAGACTTTTACTCATGCTTGTCGTTCCCTTTTGTTTATGTAACTTTTATTTATTTCAAATCCCTAATTTTGCAATCTATGATTCAAATATGTCGAAATGTTATTGTATTTGTAAGAGCCTATTTGAGGTTTATCCGTTGGCTGGTAAAATGAAATAAACAAAGTAACAATGTTAAATGCATTTGATAAGTGGCACCAATATTACAGTCTACTAGATGGGTTTGTAGTTCACAAATGAGCTTTCAGCCTATGAATTTCATGATAATGTCACTTTTCTTTGTTTATCTCACCGTTACTAACAGAGTAACGGTAATCTATCGGGGTAAACGTCAAGGGAGGTTTGTGTATTTCTAAAACTAGACGGGGTGTAAGTGATCCTGTAACATAACTAAGGGATGCCAGTGTAATTTGCCCTAAAACAAAACATTACACTATGAAAAATTTGTCCTACAACTCATAAATGGTTATAATCTTTAACAGAGCAATTGAGTAAAATCCAACAAAACGAAATATTATACAGAAGGATGAATTACCTTGATATTTGGCAACTTCTTCTCCATCATAGAAAACCTTAAATGTAGGATACGAGTGAATCTCAACTTTAGAACAAACAGTTTTATCCGTGCCACAATCAACTTCTCCAATCTCTATTTCATTTTCATTTTCCATTGCCTTACCAACATCATCCCACAGCGAGCCCAAATTCTTGCTGGAAATCAAACAAACAATCGTTTCTATTATATTTATATTTTGATTTAGCAAACAATCTTTTCTAATATTATTTCGATTTAATTCATATACATTGTCAATCAATTATAATCGCCGTAAGATCATTAAAAATGTTTGGTGTGTTAATAACAACCACTTCTAAAATTCTAGAGTCACATACTCATAATTAAACTCTTATGATCTTATAATCCAATCCAACCAATGAAGCACGGACATCGAAAACACAACACAGACCCATCGCCGACACTGACACCGGTAATAATTTGAAAAAATGAATAAATTAAACATAACTCTGAGTGTTTGTTACACGTCGACGACACAGACACTACTCAACTTTTTTCAGAGACGTAGGTGCTACAGAAAACAGCATTTTGAGCATCAAATTTAGAGTATTGAAAAGTGTATAGCAGAATTAATTACCAATGCTTGCACCAGGGAACGCAGAATTTCACAAACCACGCAGTATCTTTCTCCTTTATCTGAAAATATCAAATAAAAATGAAATTGAGAATTAAGACCATAGAGAAAAAATCTTAAAGTAAATAAAATCCTATTAAACACAAACCCTAAACACTAAAAATAGAATCGATGAATATAAGGAATTGAAAAGTGAGAGATGAATAAGGAACCTTATCGGAGAAGGTGTCGGAGGTTAAAGTGATGACTTCCGATTGGGCGGGAATTGAAAAAGAGAGAAGAAGGAGACATGTTGTTGTTAGGATTAGAAGAAGAGAGGATGAAATTGCGGTTGCGGCGGCGGAGTGAGTGTGCGGGCGGCGAGTTCTCATGATCTATGGTCTGATATTCTCTCTCTTTTGCTACGCCACCGCAAGATTTTACTCTCTAGATCTAGCAGTCACGTGTTTTGCGCGTGATGGATCTCTCCTTCTCGTGCCTTGTAATTGTAAAACGAAAATATATTTTATAAAACAATTACTACTTTAACCATCACTTCCATAAACTACCAAGAGTCATTACCACTAACCTTATCAAATACCGCTACTCTAAGGATCAAAAGTCGAATTTTTGTTAAGTATAACAATGTTATTTAATTAAAACACTAAGGGTGTGTTTGATTCGGGGTAGATCGAGGGAAAATTTTTAATTAAATCTGTTTGGTTCAAAATCCCTCCAAAATATATTTTTTAGTTCCTTTCGAATTGGGAGATTTGGAGGGGAGGGGAGGGAATATGAGTTTTGATATTTAAAAATTATTATATTTACTAAAATATTCTCAGTTTAATTTTATTATTTCAAAACTATTTGTTATCTTTTGTATTACTGTTTTTCTCGATTGTTTTCATCAATTTATTATAATTGTTCTCTACCTTCAAATTATTTTATAATTTTTATAATTAATATAAATCATAATCATTGTCTTTTTTTTATAAAAAAAATTATGTTTCGTTATATTCTTTTTTTTAAAATTTTGTTATGTACTCTATCATATTTTCTTTTATATCAAATTGTAAACCATATCATTTTATTTATTTTTATTTATTCATTTTATTAAATATTTTGAACCATTAATATTTAGTAATAAGTTATTTTATATATTTGTTTTGTTATATGATTCATCACAATTTAAACGATGTTATTGGCATATAGTTTAATTTATGTTGAAAAGTTATAAGTCGAATCGATTGTACTCAATCTTTTAACTTTATGTGAGAAATAAATATTTTTTTAATCACTCAATATTAGAAATTTTATTACCAACAAAAATATGCACAAATTTTTCACATTTTAATATCATATAACTTATATAAGATCATAAGGATAAAAATGTAAATTATTAATAAAACTCTTCCCCACCCCTTCTGAACCAAACACATTTTTAATTAAAATCATTCCCCTCCCCTCCTCCATTTTGAACCAAACACTTATTTGATTAAAAAATTCCTTCACTTCCCCTCCCCTCCCCCTCATTTGAACAAAACAGACCCTAAATAAATCAAAATTTGAAAAAAAAATAAAAATGGCTAGGTTTTAAAGTGTTGTCGCCAATTAATGTGGCGAGTTAGGCCAAAGTAGGTGGAGTAGCCAAACCAATTGGCTACTCCTCTCATTTGAATTTTTTTTATTTTTTAAATTGAAATAAAAAACGTAAACACTAAAAAGAAAAAATAAATAAATGAAAGGAGTAGTCAAACCAATTGGCGACTCTCTATTGGACCAATTGGGCAATGTCACCATTTGAAATGGCGAGTCCACTTCATTTGGACTATGTCGCCAATTGAGTTGGCGATCCAACGTAGAAACTTAGTCATTTTAATAAAAAATTTGATATTTTAATTTGTTTAGTATTTTTGTTAAAAAAAACATAGTTATATTAAAAAAAATCTCAAAAGTCACTATGATGTCCAAGTTATTGATTATCAAAAGTGAAATATTTTAATATTAGAATTAGGTATTCATTAGGTTTTTATTAGGGTTTAGATAGATGGAAATAAATGAAATAGAATAGAATTGAGTGGAATGGTGTCATGTTCTATTGTTTGGTTTTACCAAAAAAAATGAATAGGAATGAAATGTGATAGAAGTCATTTCATTTAATACTATTATTTTAGTCTATTTTTCATTCCATCTAAATTGGAGTGTATCTAATAGAATGAAATAAATTAGTACTATTTCCACTAAGTATAATAACAATGGTATTTTGATAAACTATATCAATTTTATCATTAAAATCAACATATCTAATCATTTTGTTAAAAATCGCGCACAGCTCAAATAAGACATTTATTATGAAACGAAGAGAGTAACATAATTATAAATAGGGGTGGGAATAGGGCAGATCAACTAACAGGAGCCTATGGCCTAGCCTACATAGGCTCAGGTAAGAGCAGTCTTTTTCTTAAATAGAAAAGACATAGGCTTTTTTATAAGCCTATTTAGTTAAAGAGGTTAGACCACAGGCCGTAAGAAAAGCTTTTTAAGCCTATCAGGCCAGCCTATTTATAAAATATTCAATAAATTTATTATTATTATATTGTATTTTGTAGTTTGAATTAAAATACGAAAATAAAACTTAGTTATTTTAAAAAACTTATAAGCCTATTTAGTTAAAGAGGTTAGTTATGCCACAGGCCGTAAGAAAATCTTTTTAAGCCTATCAGGTCCGTCTATTTATAAAATATTCAATAAACTTATTATTATTATATTGTATTTTGTCCTTTGAATTAAAATACGAAAATAAAACTTAATTATTTTGAAAAACTTATGAAAATAAGTTGAAAAAACATTATAAACAATGTCATAAGTTATTGTCATAAGTTTTTTTCCCATAAGTTATCTCGAATGAGACAATGAAAACAAATATTTAGTTTCAATAATCTTTTAATTTGTCAGTCTATTTAGCATTAGTTGAATTTCTTATTTACAAATGTTCAAATAAAGTAGACTTTTAAGTAGGCTAGTAGGCCAATCAGGCCTTCGTAAAGGTCATACTTAGACCTAAAAATAAGCCTATGATAGGCTACAAGTCAAATTTAGGCTTTAAATTTTTTAACAGGACAAACTCAAGTTTGGCAAAGCTTAACTCGACCCAGTCTATTTCCATCTCTAATTACAAACTTGTCTTCTGAACTTTCACTTTCATTAACCATATTAATATTTTTGAAGTAAAAGGTAAAAATGGAATAAAAAGATTGTAATGTTTTCTGCTCCGTTCAATTTTCAAACAATAGAATGGATATTAGTTTTGGTCTGTCATAAAATATCAAAATAATGAAATGAAGTTTATGTTCTGTTCCATTATACTTTATTCTATTATGTTTCGTTTCACTCCACTATGTTATTTTTAAATTATCCAAACACACATTTGGGAACGCCTATTTTTGGATACAAATGTTCTAAAATCTCAATTTACATTGATCTAACAATCATAATTGCATCGCATGATATTTGGTCTTTTTGTTGTTAGGGTCGTTTGTTATGGTTTCGAAGAATTGGCACTAACCTGGTTCGAAACACAAATAAAGACAAGTAGTAAGTGATTTCTTACAAAGAATTAGTCTAAACTTCAATGAGACATTTGCACTAATAATAAGACTTGAAACAATTAAAATTGTTGTGTCAATCATTATAAAGAAAGGTTGGTTCGTGATGAAGTCGACCTCGAGTCATATTTATTAGCTTGCCACGATAGGTGTGGGAGAGATAATCCAACTAGGAGGTTAATTAGGCTTTTAGGCAAGAAGTTAACTCAACTTTGAGTCATCCAACAAATTTAAGATAAGAGTTATGTATTTGAGACCAATTCAGAATAACAAGGGATGAACGATTTGTTTTGATGTAACAATAATAATAGTAAAGGCCACAAAAGCTAATCTTGCAGTTCGAATCAACTCCATTAAAAAGCAATAACAACATAACGAATGTAACGATGAAAGTTTTGATGGACTATTTATGTTAGAACGACTTTAAGTAGTTCAAAGAATGGCCAAGGCATTCCATCACATATTCACACAAAGATCATTCATATTGAGGCTTTGTACTTCCCCGTATACAAAGTAAGGTCACATTATAATCGTGTGAATTCGTCATGTTGTTGGTACAGGTGTTGCAATGTTGATTGCGGTTGTTACGATATGAATTAAACTCAATTTATTCTTTAACATAAAAATATTAAATAACGGTATCAGTAATCTACTGACACCGTTTTGTCATAGTCGTTTTCGTGGTCGCGGACAGTTTTTTAAAATTTATTCAAGTCAATAATGTAAAACTTGAATTCATTAGAAACTATATAAGTTAGATGGTGTATTGTGAATAATTTATTAGTTTAAGTCAGTTTCTTGCTTCTCAAGAAACTGCTGTATTTGTTATGAATTAGTTAAAGTTGTTATATGAGGAAGTTATAATAGTTACTAAGTTGTTAGAAATAGCTCAACCTATATTTTTCAATTTTACTCCATAGAAATACAAACAAGAAAGATAAAGAGAAAGAATAATTCAAAAAAATTAAATCGAAGCATTTGTTTTATTCATTATTCCCATAATAATGTGATCATGATCTCAAAAAAGAAAGCTTCTTATAATGAACAAAAACAAAAGCAATAAGACTGTCAAAAAAACCAAAAACAAAAATCCAATCCCATAATCATGTCATGATTGTTTCAATCTTTGGAAGTATCTTCAACCAATCCACTTTGTTATCCTAACTCTGTTGTTCAGGTTTTGTCCATGGGGTTGGTAGAATAACAGCCTCGTGTTGTGCATTAAGGATTTTTTGCATTGTGTCCTCACTCACTCCGAAAGAAGCTGCGAGTTCAGGTCCCATCATGGTCTTCATGAGTGATGAAGAACCCACCAAAAACTGTGGCTTGTTCTTCTTTGAAGAAGTTGTGAATCCGAAGAAATCTAGCGGTTCAATACTTGATGCTATTTGACAGAATGGAAAGTATCTTGGCACAAAGAAAACATCTCCTTCTTTTATTTCTGTGTCCATTGCATTGCTTCCATTTGGAAACAATATTTGGATTCTACCAGAGCCTTTCATCACTATGCCATACTCGGTTGCCCTAGGGTTTACATGCGGTGTCATCATCGATCCCTACAATAAATTACAGTTACTTCTTTGTCCAACTTGTAGTTATGGACATTTATTTTAAAAAATGCAAATAATATTTGAACTATATGCAATGCGACCGCAAAAGCTCAGTCGCATAATGACCATCTGATCAGTCAAGATGTGGCTGACAGCGTGGTCAGATATGCTCAGGCACATCTAGATCTTCTGGCCAAGATGTGGCTGACTGCATGTAGTAATGAGATTGTGTCTGCACGCGTGACTAACTATTAAACAATACTAGGCTTGCATACCGGCTTGAGATTGACGTGATAAAGGCCAACTCCGGAAGATTTGAGTGGAGAATAATCGGAACCGCCTAGAGCAACGCTTGAACCGTAACTATTTTCAAAATCTGGTTTTCTATCGTAGAGATTGCAAGAGTGAGGAGATTTATGGCTATCATGGTCTGCTTTCTTCTTTTGCATCTCATTGCTAAATACAGATACCAATAGCTTCCTCCAAGACCAACTTGTTTTTTGCTTAACTTCATCTTCATCATTTTCTTTATCTTCATCTTGATCTTGCAACATTCTCTTCATGTGATGCAATTTCTCATCCTCTTTTAGTTGAAGGAATTTGGTCCATAAGCTTGAAGCCTTGGCATGTGAATCACCAACATGCACAATCGGACCATCATGTCGCCTCGTGAAGAATCTCCCCAACTCTACTCCTGATACCTATAATCAAGTTCATTTTAAACCGCGTTAAACACAGACACGAACGTCGAACACAACCCTGATAGATAATAACATTGTTAATTTCTTTGTTGCCTTACATTAAAAGCGGCTTCGAGGATTCGAGGATGGAATCCGGAAAGTACTGACACTGGATTAGAACCTCCTCCAATATAGAAAGACTACGAACATATTAACAAATTAGCAAGCATGTTAATCAAATTATACATAAAGATATTGATTTGTTTCTATATATACCTGGAAAATTCCTACTCCCAAACTCTCTGATGGATCAATGCTGCAAATAATCTGCAGAGTTTGTTCATCTCCAACATTTGACAAATAGAACGTCGAACCAGCTGGAATTTGATACACATCACCCTTCTTCAATTCACTCTCAGCCAATTCATCATCAGACATGAATCCCACCTTCGCTTCCCCGGAACGGACAAACAAGACGAGAGTGGAGTCAAGATATTGAGGAACAAAGAGAGAACTTGGTTCCATAGTAATGAAACCAATATGCAATGGTGTCTCAGAAATTCTTCCACCGTAACTCCGAAACACACTCATCTCCCCGGCATCAGTCTTCACTAAACGCTTGGAGTTTCGCATCAAGAACAGTTTTTCATGCCTGAAATGTGGTCCATTTTCTTTATTTTCTGTTTCTGTCCTCCATAACCCCATTGTCATGGACACACCATGACAAAGAATAAGCAGCATGATCAAAAGAGTCGCTCTGTTTCCCATGGTTTCTTGGCTTGTTGCTTACAACTTTGAAGCTAGCTTGAAAAAGATAAGGAAGGACAAGGAGAGTTCATTATATAGGGAGATGGAGAGTTTTGGGAGAGACACGCGTGAGACATGTAGAAATTTAGGATCTTATGATTGAAAACTTCTACTATTTCAAAGATAGATGCCATGCGTAATTTTAAACATTTGTCATAAAAAAACTCAATTAGCTATTGTCCATTAAAAAAAATTCAACATTTTAGATTATATATATTTTTCTTTTGTATTCAATTCAACAGCGGTTGATAGATATATTTAATTAATGTAATAACTATATGGGGATTAAGAGATTGTTCAACTCTCCCAAATTCTATAAAATTTTGAAATTAGTTACGCTAAGTTTCAGAGACACAATATTGCTTAAATGAGTGGTTATGGATAATAATATTCAGACACACCATTCAGATGGTAAAATCTGGAGAAACCATTTATATTATTAGAATATTATTAATAATTCATATTTATTTAGTTGTACTATTTTCTTAGCCCCTAAGTTTGTTAGAGGGTATTTTAGTATTTATCTTATTCTAGTAACCCTAGTTTTAGCTTATAAATAGGGTGACAATCATTGTAACAAATCATCATGTTTTGTAGCCGTCATTCTCTTATTAGTAATATTTCCTATTTCATCATTTATTCTATCTTTGCACCAACAATTGGTATCAGAGCTCCGGTTCAGATTCATTGGGAAACACGGGAAACACGAGTGAACGTGAGGTCTTGTGTGTTTGATTTTGTTTCTCAGATTCTTGTTGAATCTTGAACAAAATCTGATCAGAATTTTTTAATTCTGTGGGTTGGGAAACACTGTGTGAGAAAACTCTGAGTGTATTGTGCAAAGTAGAAGATGAACGGAAACGGCAACATGAACACCAAACTTCCAGTATTTGATGGTAAAAACTGGAATCGTTGGATGATCCAAATGCGTGTACTGTTTGGTGCTCAAGATGTTCTGGATCTTGTCACTGATGGTTATGTTCCAGTAGCAACAGATGCAACTGATGAACAGAAAAACGCGCAGAAGGAAGTAAGGAAGAAGGATCAGAAAGCATTGTTCTTCATTCATCAATGTGTGGATGTAAACGTGTTTGAGAAGATTGCAGACTCTACAACAGCAAAGGCTGCATGGGACACTCTGGTGAGATGTTATGGTGGTGACGCATCAGTGAAGAAGGTGAAGCTTCAGTCCTTGAGAAAGCAATATGAGAATCTCAACATGAAGAATAATGAGAAAGTTTCTGAATACATCTCCAGAGTGATTCTGATCACTAATGAGATGAAGGCATGTGGAGAAACTCTTTCTGAAGAAACAATCATGGAGAAAGTGTTGAGATCCCTTACTCCTCAATTTGATTACATTGTGGTAGCAATAGAACATTCCAAAGATCTGAGCACAATGAGAATTGAAGAGCTGCAGAGCAGTCTAGAAGCGCAAGAGTTGCGTCTGACTGAGAGAAACTCTGAAAAGGAAGTAGAACAGCAGGCTCTGAAAACAACTTCTGATAGGAGGTATCAGAAGCAGTCAGAAGTCAGGAGAAGATCTGATGGTGGTCAGAGGTCAGAAAGCTCAACCTCTGATAGACAAAAGAATGCTCAGAGGGGAAAAGAGAAGTATGACAAAAGAAAAATACAATGTTACTGTTGTAAGAAGTTTGGCCATTTTGCTAGAGATTGTTGGTCAAACAAGGAGAAGAAATCAGAAGAAGCAAATATAGCCAGAGGCTCTGATGACGAATCTGTGCTGTTGATGGCCTCTGAATCTGATAATGTGGATCTGACAGACTGGTGGTATATGGACACTGGCTGTTCAAATCATCTTACTGGAAACAAGAAATGGCTGGTTGACTTTGACTCTGAAAAGAGAACAAAGATCAGATGTGCTGATGACAAATATCTTAATGCAGAAGGTATGGGAAATGTCAGAGTGACTCTGAACAATGGGAAAATAGCATTGATTCAGAATGTGTGGTATGTACCTGGCATCAGAAGCAATCTGATGAGTGTGGGGCAATTAATTGAGAAAGGTTTCTCAGTTACCATGAAGGACAATCTTCTGAAGCTGTATGACTGTAATCAGAAGTTGATTATGGAGTCAGAACAGGGAAGGAATAGAACATTCAAGGTGAATGTCAGAACTGCAGACTCAGAGTGTCTTAGTGCAACAAGTACTGAGAAGGAGAGTGAGCTGTGGCACAGAAGATTTGGTCATTTGAATTTCAGAAGCTTACAACATCTGAATTCAAAGAAATTGGTACATGGAATTCCTGCAATTAAGAAGCCTGAAAAGTCATGCAAAGTTTGCATGGAAGGAAAACAACCAAGATTGCCATTTGCATCAGAAGTTGCTCCAAGAGCAAAACATGCCTTGGGAGTTGTACACTCTGATGTGTGTGGTCCATTTCCAGTAGCATCAATTGGAGGGAATAAATACTTTGTGTTGTTTGTTGATGAATTCACAAGAATGACATGGGTATCCCTTATAAAGTTCAAACACGAGGTGTTTGATGAATTCAAGAAGTTCAGAATGAAGGCTGAGAATCAGAGTGGTCAGAAGTTGAAGATTCTTAGAACTGATGGTGGAGGTGAGTATAACTCCAAAGAGTTCCAGAAGTTCTGTGAGGAGAATGGAATTGAGCATGAGGTTACTGCTCCTTATACCCCTCAACACAATGGTCTTGCTGAAAGAAGAAACCGTACTTTGCTTGATATGGTGAGAAGCATGCTAAAGGAGAAGAAGCTTCCTCAGAAGCTCTGGGGAGAAGCTGTTGCCACTGCAACGTATGTACTCAACAGATGTCCTACGAAGAAGTTGAAGGAAATAGTTCCTATGCAGAAGTGGACTGGAGACAAGCAAAGTGTTAGTCATCTGAAGGTGTTTGGTTCTGTTTGCTATAAACATGTTCCAGAAGCCAGAAGACAGAAGCTGGATGATAGAAGCAAAGTGATGATTCTGATAGGGTACCACAGTACAGGTGCATACAAGCTCTATTGTCCAGAAACCAATAAAATTGAATTCAGCAGAGATGTGATTGTGAAGGAATCAGAAGTCTGGAATTGGGATAAGTCTCAATCTGATTCTGATGTTAGAACCTCTGAAGAAAGGTCAGAGTTAAGAATTTCTGAAGTTGAAGTAAACCCTGACGTTGACTCTGACTCTGATACTGATTCAAACTCTGAAGATGACTCAGAAGATGAAGGTGACTCTGATGATCCAGACTCTGATGATCCAGACTCTGATGATTCAGACTCTGATGACAATCCAGATCTTGGTAGCAATTCAGACTCTGGAAATATGCCAGACTCTGAAGATGGTCAAAGCTCTGGAGGTCAATCATCTGAAGCTAGAAACTCTGAAGTTCAAGACTCTGAACAAGTTCAGAGACCACAAAGAATCAGAAGCATTCCCAGAAGATTTGCAGAATTTGACATGCTGCAAGACACTGAAGTAGACTCTGAAGGAGAAGTTATTCAGTGTGCCATGTTAGTAGACTCTGAACCTATAAGTACAGAGGAGGCTCTTAAGCAGAAGCTCTGGCTGAAGGCCATGAAAGAAGAACTTGATGCTATAGAGAGAAACAAGACTTGGAAGATGACAGAACTTCCAAAAGACAAGAAAGCCATCAGCGTCAGATGGGTTTTCAAGCAGAAGTTAAAGCCAGATGGTTCAATTGGCAAACATAAAGCAAGGTTGGTAGCCAGAGGATTCCTACAGAAACCTGGGCTGGATTATTCTGAAGTGTTTGCACCTGTAGCAAGACATGAAACAATCAGAATGGTGATTGCAATAGCTGCTAACAGGAATTGGCCTCTGATGCATTTAGATGTAAAATCTGCATTTCTGAATGGTCCATTAGAAGAAGAAGTTTACGTGTCACAACCTCCTGGATTTGTGAAAAAGAATCAGGAAGGGATGGTGTACAGATTATACAAAGCTCTATATGGATTGAAACAAGCGCCCAGAGCTTGGAATCAGAAGATTGATTCATTTTTCAAGAAGCAAGGCTTTCAGAAATGTGAGATGGAGTACGGTGTCTATGTTCAGCATACTTCTGAAGGCAATATGACTCTGGTATGTTTATATGTTGATGATATACTATTGACTGGAAGTTCTGAACAGGAGATAGCCAAGTTCAAGAAGGTTCTAATGAATGAATTTGAAATGACTGATCTAGGCAAAATGACATACTTTCTAGGGATGGAGTTCAGATATTCTGAGAAAGGTATCATTTTGCATCAGCTCAAGTATGAATTAGAACTTCTGAAGAGATTTGATCTGAAGAATTGTAAGATGGCTGTCACACCTTCTGATACAAATCAGAAAC
Organism: Lathyrus sativus; assembly: GCA_963859935.3. Taxonomy (NCBI): domain Eukaryota; kingdom Viridiplantae; phylum Streptophyta; class Magnoliopsida; order Fabales; family Fabaceae; genus Lathyrus; species Lathyrus sativus. The sequence goes on from OZ012735.1 coordinate 925,641,786, forward strand.
TGGACTCAGACTCTGAAGGAAAGGATGTGGATGCTACAACCTTCAAACAGTTGGTTGGTTCTCTGAGGTATCTGTGCAATACCAGACCTGATATTTGCTACTCAGTTGGGATGGTTAGTAGGTTCATGAGTAAACCTAAGTGGTCCCATTACCAAGCTGCTGTCAGGATTCTGAGGTATATCAAAGGAACTCTGAAGTATGGAGTGTTATTTCCCTCTGGAGGAAATAATGAGTCAGAACTTCTGAGTTATTCAGACTCTGATTGGTGTGGAGACAGAGTTGACAGAAGAAGTACATCTGGGTACTTGTTCAAATTTCTGGGAGGTCCCATTTCTTGGTGTTCCAAGAAGCAACCTGTTGTGGCGTTGTCAACCTGTGAAGCTGAATACATTGTAGGTGCTGTTACTGCATGCCAAGCTGTGTGGATTCTGAATCTGTTGCAGGATCTGAAGATTAAAGTAGACAAACCTCTGAAGTTGATGATTGACAATAAGTCTGCAATCAATCTTGCTAGAAACCCAGTGTTGCATGGGAGAAGCAAGCATATTGAGACCAAGTATCATTTTCTGAGACATCAAGTTCAGAGTGGAGTGTTAGAAGTTGTACACTGCAGCACTCAGAAGCAGTTGGCAGATGTTCTGACGAAAGCTATCAAAACTGATCAATTTCTCAGATTAAGGGATGGAATTGGTGTCACAAGTTTTGATGGAATATGAATTAAGGGATGGTATTAGAATATTATTAATAATTCATATTTATTTAGTTGTACTATTTTCTTAGCCCCTAAGTTTGTTAGAGGGTATTTTAGTATTTATCTTATTCTAGTAACCCTAGTTTTAGCTTATAAATAGGGTGACAATCATTGTAACAAATCATCATGTTTTGTAGCCGTCATTCTCTTATTAGTAATATTTCCTATTTCATCATTTATTCTATCTTTGCACCAACATATATAACATGCACTCTATTTTCCCATTTACTAACTTTTGAAAATAAAAGATTACCTTTAATATAACAGGCATGGTCGATTATCACAGTTTGCATCTGCTCCTGTCGCACTTGATAGATTCTTTTCAGGGCCATCAAACATGTCTTATTTCCACTATACGCTTTCAAGCAGCTTTCGTCGAAGATAAACTCAGCATCTTTTATTAAAAGATCGTTTAGAGGTTTTGTGATTTTCGAAAAATATTTTATGAATCGTCTGTAGAAACCAGCATGTCCTAAAAAACTTCGTATTTTTCGTATAATTTTTGGAGGTTGAAGATCTTTTATAATTTCTATTTTGACTTTATCAACTTCAATCTCCTTGTTAGATATTATGTGTCCTAACATTATTCCTTGTCTGACCATGAAATGGCATTTTTCCCAATTAAAAACAAGATTCACTTTCGCACATCTTTCGAGTACCATCTCTAGGTTTGACAAACATCCTTCGAAACTCTGTCTTTATAAAGAGAAGTCACCCATAAACACTTCCATGATGTCGTCTATAAAATCTACAAAGATTGCCATTATGCATCTTTGGAATGTTACGTGAGCATTGCATAATTCAAACGGCATTCGTCGATATGCAAAAGTTCCGTAAGGACATGTAAATTTAGTTTTTTCTTGGTCATCGGGGTGAATAGGAATTTGGAAAAATCCCGAATAACCATCTAAATAGCAGAAATATGAATGTTTGGCCAGTCTCTCCAACATTTGATCGATGAAAGGTAAAGGGAAATATTCTTTTCGAGTGGCTTTGTTCAGTTTTCTGTAATCGATGCACATTTTACTTCCGGTCACAACTCTTTGCATTATCGATTCACCTTTCGAGTTCTTTACCACTGTAACGCCTCCTTTCTTGGGTATGACATGTACTAGGCTAACCCATTGACTGTCGGAGATCGTGCATATGATTCCTGCATCTAGTAGCTTTTTTTACCTCGTCCTTAACTACAATGCTTAGGATAGGGTTGATTCTTCTTTGATGTTCTCTAGAGGTCTTACAGTCTTCCTCTAGCATAATTCGATGCATACAAATAGAAGGACTTATTCCTTTAAGATCAGTGATGCTATAGCCTAACGCAGTTGGATATTTTCTTAGGACGTCTAATAGTTTTTCAGTTTCTAATTGACCTAAGTCAGCGTTGACTATCATTGGTCTTTTGAGTTCGGTGCCTAGGAATTTGTATCTGAGGTTTTTAGGTAATACTTTAAGTTCTAAGGCTAGGTTCTTTGGACATGGCATGTGATTAGGAGTGAGTGCTAAGCTTTCGCTTAAACTGTCATCTTGGTATGGTGCACGCCAATTGTCATCTTCATGAATTTTTGGATTTGGATTTTCATTATGTCTGAATACGTGGTCTCTTCCTTCTCTAGTTCTCTTATGCATTCGTCAATGACGTCAACCAGATAACAAGTATCATCTATGGTTGGTGCTTCTAAGAACTTGGTGAGGATGAATTCAATTTTTTCTTCTCCAACTTCAAATGTTAGCCTACCTTTCTTTACGTTAATAATAGCTCTGGCTGTGGTTAAGAATGGTTTTCCTAAGATAATCGGAGTGACTAAATCTTTTTTGATGTCCATGATTATGAAATCTGTTGGGATATAAAGTTAACCTATTTGTACTAGAACATTTTCCAGTATACCAATGGGATATTTAACAGATCGGTCAGTTAATTGAACGAACATCTTGGTTGGTCTTAATTCTCCCATATTTAGCTTTTTGCATATTGTTGCACCCTAATTTTTTACTCTAAGGTCCCACTTATTTTGCATCATCTGTATAGTTTATCATCTCGTACATTTTTCATAATACCTAATTTATCAGTTGAAATAAACTTTTTGGACAATTTAAGTCATTTTAGCGGGTAAAATTTATTTCAAAAATTGACAAAATGTTGTATTTTTTCGAATCGTGTATTTTTGCTAATCACTTTGGTGTATTCATTTTATTTTTTCGAATACTTCAATACCGGTCCAATTATTCGTTTTTTACTGTCTTTATTTCTACTTTCAATTAATATATTATTTTAATCCATCAAATCTTTATTTTAGATTTTATTGTAAATATATATAAATATATATATATATATATATATATATATATATATATATATATATATATATATATATATATATATATATATATATATATATATATGTTTATCTTTTCCTTATTTTGAGGAACTTTTAAAAAGTTTTTGATCTTATAGTACTTTTTAGATTTTGTTCAAGTTTCTAGTGATATAATAGAGATAGCATGTACTATCATCATCATTCTCTCTTGGACAACACACTTCATCCTAATACCCTACCTAATCTATACACTTTATACATACTATCTTCTTTCACAAGACCCCATGATTGAACATACAAACAACACATCGCTCTAAATCTCTCTTTGTGTAACTGTTGATGTTTTTTTTATAATACCTTCCACATATCAACTCTTCATTCTCATATAACACCAGCATACTCACTTCTAGGGGTGCTCAAATAAACCGGTTATTTAAATAATTCATATCCATATCCAAATCCGATTATTAAAAACCGGTTAATTATTAGTATGGTTTTAACCAAATCCACATTTTGGATATATTTTTAATATGGTTTTAACCAAATCCATAATTTGGACATCCATATCCAAAATAAAAATCAAATTAGTTAATTTTTTAATTAAAAAAAACTTTGAAATTTTTTTTCAAAAAAAAAATATTTTTATTTTGAAAAAGAAATATTTTTATTTTGAAAAAGAAATATTGTTTTAATTTTTTTTCAGTAAATAAAAAATTTTCCGTCATTATTATTTTAATATTTATTTTTGAAACATCGTTGACGGAAACCAATTTATTTTTCATTTTAATTTCAACTTTAAAAATTAATTATTTTATTATTTGATAAATAATATATAAATAATATCAATCTATACAATTTCTATTTTATTATATTTTATGTCACGTCATTTTAAATTTACCATTCAATTTTATTTGAAGTATAAGAATGAGTGATCTAAAGTTAGTGGTTTTAATAGTGAATGATCAATTTAATGTTAAATCAATCATCTTTTATTATTATTATATATTATCATAGACTTACATATTATACAACTTATTAATTGTTAATATAATTGTTGCACAATAATAGTTTCACACCTGCGCTATCTGTTAAAATATCTAAATACTTATTCTAGTATGGTTGTATTATACTAAAAGTCTATATTGCTCTCTTCAAAATGATTAAGAAAGAGTTTGTTTAAAATTTCCACAACCGATTTGCAAAACATTTTATTCAAGATATCTAAACTATATAATATCTCCTTTATATCACTTATTATATATAGCACTCTAATTATTTTATTCATGATTCAAAAAAATCAAAATAAAAATTAAATTAGTCGATTTTTTTAATTAAAAAAAAACTTTGAAATTTTTTTTCAAAAAAAAATATTTTTATTTTGAAAAAAAACTTAATCTTTTTTGAAACAAATATTGTTTTAATTTTTTGCAGTAAATAAAATTTTTTTTCAAAAAATTTAAAAAATAATTTTTAATAAAGTTAATTTTTTAAAATCAACATGAACCTATATATTTTGTTAAAACCCATATATTTAAAATCAAATAAACCTATATATTTAAAATCAATATAGTAATTTTTAGTTACTATGTATTTGAAATATCAGTAAAGTTAATTTTTAAAAGGAATTAAATTTTCACTTCGTAACAGTATTTTTAGTTACTCTTGTTGATTACTAATATGTTGATTTCTATATATTTTGATGAAAATACACACCTATATATTTTGTTACTTGTATATTGTAAAATTTTAAAAGAAAATTAAGTTTACATATAGTAATATTATAATTTTGAAAACATCAATTTTAAAATAAAATTAAATCAAAACTAATTATAAAATTGGTTATAGATATAACCAGTTTATAACCATTTTAAAAAATAAAAACTGGTTAGGAGAATTGGTTTTAATAACCGGTTATAATATATGAATTATCTATTGTTATGGATTGATTTTGAACATTAACCATCCATGACCAACCCTACTCACTTCATAACCTCACTTCCTCATTTTACCATTCTTTTTTATGTTATAAAAACTACAAAACAATTCACAAACTTTAACACAACAGTCACTTTTTTTCCACCACCATTTTTTCACTTCACCCATTACACATACCTCCTTCATGAACTCTCCTTCATAATGCAACCCACTGCACCTCCCTCTCACCATAATATTCTTCATCGCTAACTCACAACCTTTTGTTATAAAACTTCTCACTACAAGGCCAACAACCATCACTTTGTTTCCACCATCATTTGTTCACCGACGAAACCGGCAACATTGCAAAAACTAACAAAGAACAAGGAGGAATTCTTGCGAAACTATCCAATAGTTAAACAACTTGCCGCCATTCCTCAACCTTAAGCCTTCGCCTTAATCAGCCTTTTTCCGCCGTCCTTCCATAAACAACTTGAAAAGTACAACATCTACGGTACTAACCCAACCTCACACGGCCCATTACAAACACCAAACCGCCATCATCATTCAAACACTATCTGTTTAACACACTGACGACGACGTATCCGAACAACAACCAGAAGCCATGCGTCTGAGAAGAAGAGGAGAGAGTGACGCGAGGTCGAGGACGACGTGTTCGTGTTGTACACAGCAGGAGAAGAAAATGAGAGTTTCGTATTCTCTGGTATTATGTTTTCGCTTTCTTTTATTTCTCTTTTCTTGTCATTATCATTTAAGTTAAGTTGCTAATGTGTGTAAATATATTTATTAGTGTGTACATTGTGTGAATTATATATATATATATATATATATATATATATATATATATATATATATATATATATATATATATATATATATATATATATATATATATATATATATATATATATATATATATATATATATATATATATATATATATAAAGTGTGTCATTTTGTATGTAGTTTGATTAGAATATGTCTAGTTGTACGTGTATTGCTAAATGCATTATATTGCAATTTGGTAGGACTGTTTAAGATTGTAGAGGTGTGTTATTGTGTGTATGTCATGGTAGTATGTTAGTCATAGTAGTATGCCTTTCTTTTAAAGTTTTTTTATGGAATTATTTCTTTAGGTTTTATATTTAAGTAAATACATACAGCAAACACGTTTCAATTTTTGTGTTGTATAGGTTTTCCTTTTTTAATAATTATTTCATAAGAAAAAGTTATATACACATTGACTTTTTTACTAGTTGCATATTTTTGTTTTATTTTATTTTATTTATTTTAATATCTTTCTTTTTTACATTTTTTTTTATAGAATATATTAAAAAAATATCTTTTGATTACTTTTTTTATTTATTTTTAGTTTAATTAGTCATTTACAATTTTTGGAAAAATGTAGAACTAGTTTGTAATTATTAATCATTTTAAATATTCTTATTTAATATTGATTAATTAAATTATTAGTTAATCCTATTAAATATTAATATTTTATTTGATTAATAATTCATTTGTTGTCCAATTTTATTTTATGACATGCTCGTTTCTATGTTTTGGGTATTATTCTCTCTGATTTTGTCTTGATCATTTTCTATGATTAATCGGATTGTCTCTCTGCGATGTTTTTCGGTGTATTTTCTCTCTGTTTCTCGCGATGCTTTGCCGCGTATCTCTGTTTATTTATTACATGATGCTTTTTCGTGTATTTCTGTTAATTTTTTACTGCCCGATTACCATGATGTTTTTCCATGTATCTGTTGCTCTTCTCTTGATCCTTGTGACCTAATTCGAGGTAAGGGATTGTGTGTTGACTTATCATCATTGTTCATGTCCCTCGTTTGTTCTTTATCTGTCTTAGTTGTTCTTGGTTCTTAGAATTTGGCAACTCGTATGTCCGAACTACGGACACTCTGATTTCTCAAGTCCATCTTGAGGATACGTAGGCACAAGATACAATATCTTGGCGAGCTCACTAATAATTAACTTCCTGTTAACATTTACAACTTAGATTTGGATTCGCCGTGCTCCAGGTGGTTGTCCCGTCGTGGACATTTCCCGTGTTTACCTTTTCCATAGAACTTGGAGTCGTTGTGCTCTATTTAGTCGCCCCGTCGTGGACATTCCCTTCCTTGCTAACTTAACTTAGTTTAGAGTCGCCGCACTCTATGTAGGTGTCTCACCACAGACATTTACTTGCCCCCTAGAACATTGACCATAGTCAAGAGTTCCTCACCCCTAACTAGGAGAACTACGGTTGCTCTGATTCTATTCCCGTTAGGATACGTAGGCACGAGATGCGATGTCTTCGCGAGCATACTTTACCAAACTTCGTTTTTACTTTATATCTTTACCCCTAGCACATTTCCTTTAGCAAGCAAACTTTAGCAAACACAAATATTAACAAGAGGTTCCTGTAGAGTACTTCAGATGTTTAGGATGTGAAATACTTACCCTAGGCATAACCAACCCCCGAACCTTTAGATCTCTCTTTGCCTAGCTTTAAGCCTTGCTTTTTGCTTTGCATTTTTATAGGTTTTTCTTTCTTTAAACCTTTCCTTTTTTGGATAAATTAAAGTCTGGTTGTGAACTTAAGAATTAAAGATTCAAGTTAATCAATAGCTTGGTATCACGATTCTCACCGTAACAGAAATGGCGACTTCACTGGGGACTCTCTCTTAAGAGGGTTAAGCCCACCTTGTTTATATTTGTGTTTGCTATATGTTTTCTTGTTTGTATATTTGTATATTTGTACATATATCTGTATGTGCTTGGGTTTTCTGTATGTAGGGTTGTTACTTTGAGTGGTGAGGATAAAAGTCCTATACCCGGACTTGAGTGCACTTATGATAGGAAGGTGGTATATTCAAGAAGGCTTATATGGAGTTGATTCCCGACTAAGCTAACTTGAGAAACCACCACTCAGTGGAGGCCCTCTTGGGAGTATTTTTGTTGAACGAGTATTCGTGAAAACATTACTATTTTCAACCTAGGAGCCTGTGACACTGAGGACTTTTAGTTACCTTTTACCCCCACTTGGCCTTTTTAGGACGTAGTGCGATGGCTATGAGGGAGTATTCTCGAAGTAGTTGATACGCGATACTACACTCAGACGAGACTCTCTTGAGAATATTATTGATTTCCAAGTAGTTGGTGTGTCGATAATATCCGAAAGATGGGTCGAGGACTTTGGGAACTTTGTTAGAACCCGTTGTGCAAGTGTTTTACCCCTAGTACACACACTATGGTTGGTTCTTTACCTAGACCTCATGATGTGATCTCGAATCTTTGATCCTGTTATGTGTGTTTTGCATCCCGTCTTGCATAGCATTGCATTGCATTTGCATCTTTACACAGTTTGTTGCATACCTCTGCTTGTCCAGTCGTTCATCTTCAGTTGTCTTCGTCTTCCAGTGTGCCTGTGAGTCATCAAGCTGATTCCTCGACACTGATATCGGACTAGAGATAATTACAAACACAAGATGTCAGAGCAAGAAGTGCATAATGTAGAGATCCAAATGGAGATCGTTGATTTGAAATTAGACAGGACAACTCATCCTTGTTACTGATTAATCACTAAGCCATGTTTCTTGTTGTTTGCACTTTCCTTATTTTGTACTAGTTGTTTGCCTTCAAATTATGTTTGTACTTTTGTGTTAATGAAATGAGAATTACAACTTTTGATTCAATTCATTTTGTCTAATATTTGCATCTTTATGCTTTATCTTTTAAAATTATACACCTTTTGTTTAAACTTTTGATATGCAAAAATTTGATGGAGGATGATGAAAACGTTATACCCATAACTATTGTCAGTATGCTTTCAATCAAACTTTGTTGACGATGTAAGGCATTGTTTCAACTCCCAAACACTGGAGAAATAAGGAAGATAATCCCTCGTTTACCCCTTCGAGCCTAGAAGTTGAAGTTTCTTTCTTTACAAAAACCCGCAATCTTAACCTTGGGGTGGGTAGTTCTCAGTTAACTCGGTTATATGTTCATGCGAGACACCTTTCATATAAAGGTCGCAACCATAATTTATTTTCCTTCGCACACAACAAACAAGTGTTGAAGATGTTTTTCAAGCCAAAAAGCCGATAATGGTTCACCATAATCATTAAAGTCAGGCAATCACTTTCTTTCAAAATAAAAAAAAAATCAAAAGAAAAAAGCCCGCTAAGTCAAAACCTATGAAGGAGACTTAAGCAAAACTAGAGCATCCTGCTGACTGTAGTCTTCGCAAGAAACAGTTCAGGAAAAAGTTAGGGATAATAAAAAGAGGAGATATTTAAATCCTTATCATGAAAATACTCAATGTTAAAACAACTAAATGTTATAAGGAAGTGGTGACTGCCTTTTCAAAAAGTCCTTGGACTGCTGAACCATCATCATGGCTATAATCAGTGCAATTCCTATAGGAACCTGAGTGTATATTCTGAGTTAGCTGAGCATAGGACTGAAGATCATCACGTAGATTGGGTGGGCACAAATAAACTTTCAGTCTTTATCCTTTGTTTCTTAAACCGTGAACCAGACCACATTACAACCCTCAAAAGACCTAACTGAAGCAAGGTTATTTTGAAAGCATACTACAACAAGGTTGCGTAAACTGACTCCAAAATATCTTTACAGATAATTTGTTTTGGCATCATACCTTTTTGCTTTAACTTTCACTTTTAAGTGTTTTGAACCACCGTGTTCTGACCAATGACTCATTTATGTTGCATCTTTTAAAAATGCAACATTGATTTCAAAATTTGCATAAACTTTGCATTTACCATGTTTGTATGAGCACTTTTATTTGCAAACTGCTTTCCTTTCAAGGAATTTTCAAACAGTTGAGAAACCTGGTCGGTGATCTTATCAGGGGCAAATTCCTTTTACATCCTGTCTAAGAATCAATTCAAGATTTGTTCAAGGCAAGGTCTTTTCAAATATGGTTTATCCAGAAGATATTTCAAGACTCAGACTGGGGCAAGCCTTCCAAGCACCCGGCGAATCAGTCATCTTTATCAAGCTGAAGCAATTATCAGTTCATCTACAATAGTCAACTAATCTGGGGAAGTTTACTTGAAGAATCCCCAAGCAGCTTTTCATCCTTCATACAAGGATCATCAGCTTGATACAATTTACCAGTGTGGTAGAGATATGTTCAGCAGTAACATCTTTAGTCTCCAAGCAGATCGAAAGTGATCTCCGTGTTGAGGAATCAGTCTTCCAGTCTTGTCTTCTCACTAAAAGAGTCGAGCCTTACCATCTGCATTTGCATTTGCGTTTGATCATATACCATCTGCATAATTCATATACATATGCATAACATGGGTGTTTCATCCTCATTTGCATTCCTCCCGAGGTCGTGTTTTATCCACGTCTTATCTTGTAGTCAAAGTCAATCTCACTTGGCACCTACCAAACAGATTTTTGTGTCGTGTCTATCTGATGTTCTTCCAGATATGACATTTCTTATCCGATTGTTCTTCCGAATATGTCTGTTCTGTAGGATCAAGCGCTTACCACTAGGCCAAAAGCAATTGCTGTTAGTCAGGGCGCAGCTATCTTTCTTAAAGTGAACCCCAAGGGGCCTACCTAGCCCACCTAACACACCTGTGTAGGCGCCCATGGGTGGGATGTTAAGCCCATCGAATCCCTCAGGGAGACGCTGAATTAAATAATCCAACAATCTCCCCCCCAGTGTCAGCCGGGGGGATTCGAACCCATGACCTTGCTCTGATACCAACTGAAGGTGAGATAATACTTAGAAGGGGGGTTGAATAAGTATGAAAGATTAAAAAATAAGAATTAAAACACAATTATTTTTATCCTGGTTTGTTGAACTCAACTACTCCAGTCCACCCTTCCTAGAGTGATTTGCCTTTCTCAACAAGGACTTAATCCACTATTTAATCAAACAGATTACAATAGTAACACCTAAGAACAACTGTTCTTAGTCTTCTCAAGAGCTACTGATTCCAACTAAATCCTCTTAAGGAAATCATTTACAATTAATGTAAATCTAATACAAGAGTAAGAATGCTTCTAAAAAGCTTTTATCACAACAGTGATATTTCTCTTAAGTTTAAGTACAAATAATTCTAAGAATGAATATGAGAATATGAGAGCTTGAATGTTTCAATTTCTTTTCAGCAAAATGTCTAAATGAAGAATTTGGTGGAGTCTTCCTTTTATAGGCAGCTGATCCAAGGAGAGCTGAGCGTTGAGAAGAGTGTCCCAAAAAGGTCTGAGCCTTTTTGTCTTCACATCAAGTGACCTTTCCTAGAAGAAGAAAGCACGGAAAAATCCTTTTTGTCTGTGTTCTTGTGTCTAACATAAATGAGGAAAGAGACGTTTGATTTTCTCCAACGGATATATTCTTTGAATATTTCTTCTTCAGTTTTCAGCAAGTTCATCAGAGTCTGATTGGGTCAGAGTCTTCTAATGATGATCAGAACTATGCTGGATCAGAGTCTTCTGCAGCATGTGTGCTTTCAGCGTGTTAAATATCAGAGCATATTTGAAACAGAACTTCAGTATTGGCAGCTTTAGTACTTTCAGAATCTTCTGTAGAAACTATGCTTTGAAAAACTCTTCATACAATATTCTTCTTTGCTTCAGATGCTTTTGACTTGCTTCAGATCCTTCTGGAGCTTCTGCTTCAGATTCTTCTGGAGCTTCTGCTTCAGATTCTTCTGGAGGCTACGCTTAGAATCTTCTGTTGGCAGCAATCAGATTCTTCTAATGAGTGCATCTGGCGCTTCAGAGTCAGTTACTTTCTTGTATACCATTCAGATTTGCTTCTGGAGTGTTAATTTCATTACTATCTGCAGTAAAAAATCTCAAGCAAATTTTAGAGTATATAATTCTTAAATACAAAATTTCCTAATAGTTATCATCAAAACATAGAGATATTATTAAGAACCAATCTGTGTTCTAACAATCTCCCCCTTTTTGATGATGACAAAAAGCATCAGAAATTTTGTTTAATTTAAAATATTAGAATTATAACTCCCCCTGAGATGATGAATCTCCCCCTGAGTTAAATACAGAAAAGGAATAGAAACTTCCCTTTTGTCTTGAGTAAACTTCAGAGTTAGATCTTGTTTGTTCTTTTAACATTTGAAGGTCAGAATGTCTTGCAGATTTAAGATTCAGAGTTTGATAACAGTCAAATGATCTAAGAGACTCAGAGTTTCTTTTATAGAATTTACTTATCAAATGTTCTGAAATATTCAGATTAAATGTTAGATAGAATAAATATGTCTGAAGTTTCATTCTGGTGAAGTTATATTAAACAGTTCAGATCTATATTTTCTCCCCCTTTTTTGTCATAAGCAAAAAGTAAAACTTTAAAAAGACAATTAAAAGGAAACAGTAAATAAGATAATTCAATGGAGAAAACTTTGATTCATTCAAAAGATCAAGAATACATAGGCAAACATCAGAAGATATAGCAATAAAGTACAGATGCAAACAACAGATGCAAAAAAAACATTAGAATGAAAAAAAATCTAAGAGTGTTTGGACAAAAGCATCTTCAATAGATCTGTAATCTCAGAGGATGATTGCTCTTGCTTGGACATCCACTTAGCCATAGTTTCATTCTTTTGATCTTGCTTTGACATCCATTCTGTCATATCCTCAGACTTCTTATCCTGCTTTGCCATCCATGACTTGATCTCTGACTGGCCAGCTTCCAGAGCAGCAATCTTATCTTCAAAATCTGGATGTTCTTTCTTTAACTCAGATGAAGAAGTATGATTAGGTTCTGAAGCTTGAACAGAGTCAATTTCCATTGGTTCTATAGAGTCTGGAGCATTGGAATTAGAAGTAGGGTCTACCAGAGTCATAGCCAACGGATTTGCCTCAGATGCAATGTCAGTAGATTCTGTTGAAGGTGGAGGAGCATCTGTAAGGAGCAGAGGATCAGATTTCTTGATAGTCCAGAATAGAGTCCTTGCAGCCTCAGCAAATCTGAGCTTCGCATCATCAGAACAGATGTTTTTCATATTTGAGGCCATAGAGTTGAATCTGTTGATGAATCCATTCCAGATGATGTCAGATTCTTTGGCATCCATTGTTGCTGAGCATTTCTTCTGAACAGTACCAAAATACAACTGTATTTCATGCAAAAAAGTTTGGAATAAATGATTAACATTAAGTCTGGGCTTTGGACGTAACAGAGTTTCCAGAGTTACAGGTTTAGGTTTGAGAGTTGGTGGAAAAATTGATTTTTGGATGGAGATTAGAGGAGGAGGATAATATGGAATGAAAGGTATCTCAGGAGCTTTTTCTTTGGATCTGATTAATGCGTTTAACAGATGAGGTTTTGCTCTGGTGTGAAGGGTAACTACATCAAAAGTTTCATTTGAGTAGGGTTGGAAGGCAGATTTGGGGGATTCATCAGATGTAACATTGGTATCAGATGTAATTGGAAGAGCTGAAGCCACAACTTTATCAGATTTTGCAGAACAGGATATAGTTGCTAATGAATCTACATATGATTTGGATTTTATATATATTCAAGAATCACAGATGGAAGGGTCATTGTGGGTTTTGGTTTCAGAGGGTTGATAGGGTCAGATGGTTCAACTCTGTCATAAAAGTCTTTGAGTTTGAAGCCATAAGCTAAATTGTGAAATAAAGATGATACTTGGGCACAAGATATAGAAGATCTTGGATTTGAATTTGGAATCAATATTTCAGATGATGGTGCTGGTGTGGGAATAGGATCTGGAATGAGAGCTTTTGAAGGTATAATGGGTTCAGGTTGGTTTACCTCAGAGTATTTTTGAGATGGAGAGATTAGAAAATCTGGGTGGAGGTCTGATTCTGAGGAGTTTGAGGAGGTGGTTGGTGTGCAGGAAGTAGAAGATACTTGAAACACAGTTTTTAAAGGTGTGACATCAAGAACTTCTGTTTCAGGAATGTGGGGTTCAGAAGTGTTGGTTGGTTCTGAAGGAATTTCATATGGTTTTGATGGTTGTTCTGAGATGGGTGAATCTGATGGAATAGTGATTGGTTCTGATGAAACTTGAACAGGTGTTATTTTTGTAGGTTCAGATGCAGTGGATTCAGATTAATTTTTGATGGTGGATTATCTGATGGTGGTTGATGTTCAGAGGCTTTTTCTGATGAAGGTTCGTGTGGTTTTTCAGGTTGTTGTTCTTGTGGGTGCTGTTGTTGTTCAGATGCCTTTTGTTTAGGTGGTTCAGAAGATTTTTGTTGTACAGAAGGTTGTGTCGCTACTGCGAAAATCGGCGCCGGCTGACAGAAGAGTCGCCACCGTGCGTTATTTATCCCAACGGAGGGAAATGAAACGCTCGAAGTAAACCTCGCAAAAAACGGGGAAAGGTATGGTCATCGCAACCAAAACCTGGGTTCGGGAGTCGGTTACGCAAGGGGAAGGTATTAGCACCCCTCACGTCCGTCGTACTCGACGGGATCCACGCTTGCTTGGGTTGTCTAAAGGATGCAAAACAATCTATCTACGACTGCTAAATCTAAACGGAAGAGAATTGACTCGATAGAGCGTCGCACTCTATGTCTACGTATTCTCAAGCGAGAAAGTCAGAGTCAACGTAGTTCGGGACTACGGGGAAATTGGCTCGCCAAGACTTCGCGTCTTGTGCCTACGTACTTCCACACTGCATGGAAGATCAGAGCTTTACGTAGTTCAGGCTAACTACGGCTAGACAGGGCATTCTCACACAGCAGTGAGAAAATCAACTGGTTTTGAAGGTACGAGAACCTATGGGCAAAACTACGGCCTGGTCTCAAGTGCACTCGGGCAAGAGAGAAAAAGGGTTACAATTAGGCGTCAGCGAGAAAGTCTCGGTCGCACAGCAGCGAGAGAATAAAAGATTAGTTGTTAGTGTGCTCGCTAGGATATCGCATCCTATGCCTACATATCCTCGTCTGATACAAGGAATCAGAGCAGCTGTAGTTCGGCTACTTTGGGACCACAACTCAAATCTCGTTTTATTAACATTCTGAAAAATGATTACAATGATTGAATACTGAAAATAAACTCCTAGGAAATACTATCCTATCCTATCCTGAAAAATCGAATGGAAAATAGTCCCCTAACAAGTGGACGTCTAAACTACCTCTAAAATGTAAATAAACTCTATGAAAAAAAATGTCCTCTAAAAAATATTAAAACTAATATTTTTTACCATTTCTTTCTATTCTTTTTTCATGCTTCTTTTTCAATCTTTTTTCATACATTTTTTCATATTCTTTTCTATATATTTTTCTCCACTATTTCCTTTTCAAAATATTTTTCATATATTTTCTTTTTTCTATTCTCTTTCAATATTTCTTTTTTTTTTGATATATTCTTTTTCCATTTTTTTCAATATGCTTTTCTTTTTCTTTTTATGCTATTTCTCTTTTTTCATAATATTTTTCCTCATACAAAAGAAAAAACAAAAAAAACAAATAAGGAAGGGGAGGGGGTGCAGATGGATACAGGGGTATACAAGCAGAAATAAAAAAATCAAACTGGGCCCAGCCCAGCAGCTATTGCTGCAAAAAACGGAGGGGGAGGTGCTGAGTGAAGCGCAGGTGTGGTGCTGGGATTGCATTGGGCTTAGCCCATCAGCAAACAATAAACAAAAAAACAGGGAAAGAGGAAAGGGGGGTGTATAATCAGCAAACCCCAATTGGGCCTAAGCCCACACGATCTAACGAGTCCATCATCCATTCTCAGCAAACAACCCTAATCCAGTCTTCCCCTTGCACTGTTCACCTTCCTCTTTTGCAAACCCTAACGGCGCCGCTCACCTACCTCCGAACTCCCTCTTCTCAAACTCTCCCAATCTCAGGTTCTCTTGCTCACAAGCCTCTCACTCTCAACCTAACACCTCAATCTCAACTTGTTTTATCCTCTTCATTGCCCTTTCAAACACTCGTCTCACTCCCACAATAAACGATGAATGAAATCACGATGCACCAACTTGGAAATACGATGAGGCTTGCATGGTGCTGAAGACTCATTTTGTGAATGAGGATTTGAAGAACGCAGCGAGTTTCTGGAGAGGATGAAGTCTTTGTTTGAAGCTGTTAAGGAGAATCTTGAAGTTCTGTTGAAAATCTTGACGAACACAAATTGTTGATGAAGAACTTGCACTAGTATTCTATCGATCCTGGAAAAAGCATAGCGTTCATGGATGGTTGATGATCTTACTGAAGATCGAAGGTCTTTGAAGGTTGAGGAATCTGGAAGAAATCTGGATCTACAACGGTGGGAGATCTCTGATGGTGTTGTGGTTTGAAGATCGGAGAATATGTGATGAGGATCTGGAAAGTTGTTCTTGATGGATGATTTGTTCGTTGAAGATTCATCGAAGTTCTTGAACGTTGAATGAATGTTGAACTGACGATGAAAAAGTTGATGAACGATAAATGTTCTTGGATGACGTTCTGGAGAGTATGAAGAATCTGGAGGCGAAATCTGGAAAGTTGAAGGAGAACGGATGAAGGTTGTTTATGAATTTCTGAAGATTCTGGAAAAATGTTGAACAATGTTGAAGATTGAAGGTGATGATGAGAGGTCGCTGATGAAGATTGGTGTACTTTTCTGGAAACGGTTAAAGATCATAACAAATTTTCTGGAAAAATGTTGAACTTAATGATGAAGATTGAATGAGTTTGTGACCGGAGAAGATGAACATCGATGAAGGATTCTGGGAAGATGGATGAACATTGGTGACGAGGAAGATGAATGTTGAGAGAAGAAGGATGAAGTTCTGGGCTTTTTTGTGTTTCCGGTGACCGGTACGGCGGCCGGAATAAGTTAGAGGTGACCGGCGGTTGGCAGTTGTGGTGGTCGGACGGGGTCAGGGTACGGGGGTTGCATGGCCGCCGGCCATGCAACTGGTGGTGGTTGGGGTGGTGACAAGTGTCACAGTTAGTGGAGAGATTTATTGCATGCGTGCCACTTGGCACTGGGCGTGGCAGAGAGAGAGGGATTGTGGAATGAAGTGGCGTCGTGGAATGGTGTAACGTGGGGTCTTCCTTGGATTTACACGTGGACGAGCTGATTTATACTGCTTGGAAATTCTGGAAATTTCTGGAATATTCTGGACTTAGACCCTGCGAATTTGGGCTTTGGCTGATATGAGGCCCAAACGAAAATGATTGCAAAAAAAAACCAAAAAACCTGAATGAAATGGATTAATGAAATAAATGGCTAATGAATTAATTGCTAATGACTCTGATTAAAACCAATACTCTAATTAAATCTAAAAAACTAATTAATATCCAAACAAAATAATATTCCAGCTAAACCTAGATTAAACTAATTAAAACCCAATTGAATCTAATTGAAAAGATTTATTATACTTATAAAACCAACCTATTAATATCTAAAAACAATATGTCCTAAAATACCAATTAAAATCTATTATCCTATTAAAAACTCTATTAAAATTCTATATCTAAAAAATTATTAAAAGAAAAACCTATCCATTTATTAAAATGAAAAATCCATATTCTATATTAAGAGAAAAGAAATCTATTCTATTAAAATGCTATTTAAAATCCTATAAAAAACTATATTATCTATATCTAAAATTGAAAAATTATTTAATTTCTATTAAACCCTATTATTTATTTAAAAGAAAACCTCTCATTAATAAAAGAAAAAATCTATATTATTCCATTAAGAAAATGATAAAAATCTATCTAAAAAGAGTTAAAACTATTAAAAATATTAAAAACCTATTAATATTCTAAAAAATGATTTAAAATCTATTAAAACCCTAATAATGGTCAATAAAATCCAGAAAAATCACAATAATTTCCCGAGGGAACAAAAATAGCACCGAACGACAAATGACACTGCGAGAGCGCACCAAAATAGCCGGTAAAAATAAACGGACACCGAAATATCCCTAAAAACCACAGCACGAGCTGAAAACACTGGGAATAGCACGACTTCCCGAAAATACAAATCTACCTATCTAAACTGATTAAAAACACCTGAGACGCGAGACGAGAGCTGTGATCCCGATGAAATCAAAATAAATGAAAAATGCACTGTATGCGATATGCAGATGCGAATGCGGTCATGCGTCGGAACATCGAGCCAGATACGAGACCCGGTTGGTCAAATTTTAGGATGCAACAGCTGCCCCTATTCAAGCGGCTTCGACCTGAATGGGTGAAGAGCGCTCAGCTTTCAAACATTCAAAGGTAGATGACAGTTGAATACAAATGGAACCCTGAAATTTGCCAACCGCAACAATAAACTGCGAAGCTGCTTGAGAAATAGCGTCTGATAAACTGAAGTCTGATTGTAACGGCAACAACTGGTCAATTTTCTGATAAATTTTCTTCTCCTTTTCAACATCAATCACCTGTGTGACGCCACAGATACTGATTCTTCGGAATAATGCTTCAGAAAAGCAAACACCTTCCCATCTACTATGGGATCTTTCTGTCGACTCCTGGTTCACGGCGAACCTGAGGAAACTCTCCTGGGGAATTCTGAATTGAACTGCCTGGCACCTATTCTGTCAACAGGTCGCAGCTTCAGAAACTTGATATATGTCAATCTCTGTTGTTGTTTTTTTTCGATGCTGACGTAACAACCAGATGTGAAGAAATCACTCCGCTGATGGAGAAGAGAAGCTTAACCATACAACTCTGCGGGGGAACAAATTCGAAATCCAATAGGTAACCAATCTGGTCCATGTTTCGACATGCGTATGCTTGAGAATGAGGCAATGTCCTGTATGACATGAGAATGCTATGCGTTCTGTTTGAAAATGCGAGGCCCAGACGGCATGGAAATGCTATATGTTTGTATAAATGCTATGACTATATATGCAAATGCTAATGCAGGCTCGAGCTGCCAGAGAACTCCAGGTCTGCAAACCACTTGGCAAAATAAATGCCACAAGAAACATCAACTCCACTGAGGATGAACCGAAGTCACGGAATCATCTCAGCAAAATAAATGCTGGAAAAGGGAAACCAAATCCGTTGGGGATAACCGTCCTGCTGGAGAAATGGAAAGGCAACCCTGCTTGGCGACTTCACTGGGGAGAAAAACAACTTTGCTTGGAGATGCTCCCTTCAAACCATTGGCAACTGATTGCTCTCTGCGGGGATTGACCCAAACTGGGGTTGATTGCGCGCAGCGCACTGCTGGAAATGCCCCTACTATCAAGGATATCAATCTTAATTTGCTGAGGATACTCCTGATCCTACTCTGATACGGGGTAAAATACAATCTCGACTCTTCTGGGGATAATACGCAACTTTCATCTGCTGAAGAGTAGCAATTCTGATTTAACAACATCCACAAGGAACTCAAACATTAATCGGAGCGCTGGTATCCGTCGAGCTTCGTATCGGGGAACATGACAACATGCGAGTCATTGGGAATTACTGTGTCAGATACCTTTTAGGTTTTTTGTTTTTTCTGGTTTAGGATAAACATGGATTATGTACACAGTGGAAGATATGGAAAATACTAGACGAGAACTAGCATTCAAAGGTAGACTACCAGACGAGAACTGATAGCAAAATAGGTTATCGAACGAGAATTGATTTGGTTTGGACGTCAGACCGGGCTGACTGGATAACAGACTGAGGCATAGACAACCAGACGAGAACTGATTGAAAGCTGACATATACCAGACGAGAACTGGTATAACACATAGGTTAAAACACACGATGACCAGACGAGAACTGATTACGCGACGTCATGTATCAGGCGAGAACTGATACAACACTTGAAGAAACGGTGGCCAGACGAGAACTGGTTACAATAAACTACACCAGACGGGAACTGATGCTTACAATAAACTACACCAGACGGGAACTAATGCTTACGGAAGGGTGGGCTAGACGAGAACTGGTTACCGGTTTGCCAGGCGAGAACTGGACTTTGGAAACGACTGGTTACTGACACGCAACAGGTTTAAACTGTAGGATAATGATCCAACGATAGCAAGGCCTTTTTCGGAATGTTAAGGTTTTTGATAAGGGTATTGACACGATTCCCCGATACTCAACTCCGGCTGGGGATAAACAGACCGGCTTGAACGACTTGCCCCAGTACACTCAGCTGGGGATAAGAAGACTGACTTGAACAACTTGCCCCAGTCTAACTCCTGAGAGTACTTGCTCTGAACAGCTCGCTACCAGACGACCTCGAGATTATTTGCCCCGGTATCTGTACAACAACAGAATTCAATCTCCATTAGACCCCTATCAACCCAGTTGGTTTCAACATTCTCTGCGATGACTTGCCCCTGAATGAGCGTTCTAGCGACTTAACCTAATCTGATTATCCACCTGAAGTATCTGCTTTCAAATCTCAGCATTCTGTATAACTGCCCCCTGATTGGCTCTCGAGAAAACGCACTTCTGATCAACTGCTTCTCAAATAAACTGCCCCTGATCAACTGAAGCTTCGGGACTTGTCCTCGGACTAGCTGATTCTGATCTTACTGGAAGTCAATGCCCCTGATTCACAGGTCTTCACAACATACACCATTCTGGTTCAGACTGCTGAATTACTCAGTCCTGCTCGATGATTCCCTGCTGGAATTTCTTTCATGTCAACTACTAGCCTGCAAGTAAAATTGTTTATTCACGAATGGTAATCTTAATGCAGTGTTCATGCAGATTTTGAAAAAATTTGAGCTGTCACTCATTTACATGCATATGATTGTGAGTGATGAATGAACCAAAATTCAAACGTAGTGCTTACGTGATTAGTGAAAAATACAACAAGGACATGACTAGCAAGTCAAGAAGGAGTCAGGTTACTCAACCTTATCGTAATGCGCTTCAGACTAACCCTACCTCAATTAGGTCTTTTGAGGGTTGTATCGTGGTCGGGTTCACGGTTCGTGAAACAAAGGATATTTGGCTCAAATTTTGATTTGTACCCACCCCTTCTACGTGATGTTCTCCGATCCTAAGGTTCAGTTAACCTGACACAAGCGTTCGCCTCTTCGAGAGGTATGTTGAATGGTAAGAACCACAACTAAGGAACTCACAAGGTTTTTCTGAGTGATAGTTACTCCTTCTTTGCTTTCGGTGTCTGTGTACACGACTTTGACTCGCTGGGGAAAATTTTCTATCCCTCTTTTTCATTCTTTTGATTCCCTAACTTTTGCCTGGACTGACTCCTTTTGAGTTCTTTTCGATTTTTTCGATTTCTTTTGAAGTCCAGCAGGATGCCCTGATTTTTGCCTAAGTATTAGCCTTCCAGCTTTTTCTTTCTTTTTACTTAGCGGGCTTTCTTTCTTTCTTTCGGAACAAAGTCGCGTGACACTGGTTGTCTTGATTGCTCCGAAAGGATTGTAACTGTCTTACTCCTTATTGGTGAGGTTTGACCTCTTGAAAGGTATAAACTGATTGGTCCTTGAAAGACAACACTCCTCTGTAAGACTTGAATGCTCGGTCAAGCTAACTGACAACTACCCTGCCCCGGGTTAAGATGTGAGGGTTTAAAAGTCCGAAAAAACCTCTACTTCTTGGCTCGAAGTGGTTAACAAGGGACTAACTCCTTATATCTTCAGTGTTTAGGGGATTTGAAACAATGCCTTGTACGTCATCGGTACGGTCTTATCTGAAAGCATACGATCATCGGTTATGAGTTTATTTCGTCATCCTCCCTCCGATCTTTGCTAGTCACAGTGATAAAGTGGAGTGAATAAAATGCAAGTGTCAGTGCAATGCAGTAAATGAGCGACAGCGACATGATTAATTCAGAAAAATGCACAGTCACTTTATTAATATCACCATTCGAAACATACCATGCTTAAAAGCAGGTAGTAACTAACAGAAAAGAAATTACAAATGCAAATGATATAAAAGTCTGAGGACTGCCAATGCTGAGGGCGCCTGCCTGTCTGAATCACTGGCTTTTTTGCTGGGGAATACTTTCCGAGTCTACGAGCTTAGACAGCTGAGCGGTTAGGATGAACAAACAGAAATCCTTCCCGAAAGGAAATGCGATCTTGGTCGATCAACTGTTGTACCTTCGCCTGGAATGCTTTACAATCTTCCGTCGAATGCCCCGGTGAGCCACCATGGTAACCGCACTGAATGTGGGGATTATACCCAGGAGGGTAAGGTTCTGGAACTGGCTTAAGAGCTTTAGGTTCCACCAAAGAACTCTAAATCAAAGATGGTAGCAGCTGGCTATACGACATAGGCACTGGATGAGAAGGAGCTTTCCTCCGTTCCAAGTTGTTGCGAGGTCGATTCTGATGCTGACACTGAGTCTGATAACCTTGACCACGAGTTCGCTGATTTGCAATGGAAGCGACATAAAATTCCTGATAGGGTGCCCCAGGCACGGCTGTCTGTTCAGTATAACAAGCCACAGAAGGTACTGATCTCTGATAAGATGAAGAACCAACAAAATTCACTGATTCGCTTCGAGGATATTCAACCTTTGGCATGACTGTATTGATCACAACTTCTTCTTCACTCTGATAGTCACAAGGATATTCAGTTTCATCAGCTTGATCATTTGAAGTAACCTGAATTTTCCCGATTCTTATGGCATACTCAAGGCGTTCTCCTAATGCTACCACGTCAGAGAAACTTGACGGAAGTCCGAGCAATCTTTCGAAGTACGGATCTTGTAGGGAATCTACAAACATGCTTGTCAGCTCTTGGTCTAACAGCGGTGGATGCACTCTAGCAGCAAATTCTCTCCATCTCTGAGCATACTTCCTGATAGGCTTATTATTCTCTTGAGACAGTTCTTGCAACTGCATGCGATGAGGAGCTATGTCTAGGTTATAATCGTACTGCTTCAGAAAAGCTCTGGCTAAATCCATCCATGATTGAATCTGATTTCTCTCTAACTGCATATGCCACCTCAAAGATGCCCCAGTCAGACTATCTTGAAAGCAATGGATCATCAACTTTTCATCTCGAACAAACGAAGTCATTTTTCGACAGAACATCATCAAATGCAGCTTCGGACAGCTATCTCCCGTGTACTTCTCAAATTTCGGCACTTTGAACTTATAAGGCAACACCAGGTCAGGAACCAAACACATGTCTACAACATCCAGGTTAACAGCATCTTTGACTTTTAAAGCTTCAACTTTCTCTTCCAACGCTCGGAGTCTTCTATCCTTTTCAAGAGCTCTTGGATCTAACATCCCGGCCATTGGAATATCTCTTCGGTAATTCATCACAGGGAAAGCAACACCTTGATTGTTAACAGGAGGAGGACGTTCATTCCGGGCAATAAACTGCTCATGTCGATCTCGGTTCTCCACAGAAGGCTGTGCAACTTGGTCTGCAGCAACGTTGTTCACATGCGGGAAGTCTTCCACAGAATCATACAGAGGGTTGGACGCCATAGTGAACCCTGTTAGGGTGTTAGGAGACTGGAAATTGCCTTCAGACATAGCTACCGATAGTCTTCAGCTGACTTCAATGCTTGATTCTGTTCAAAACTACTCAACCCCTAGGTAGGTCTTCTGACAATCAACAGCTGCTCAATCCAAACTCCGGGTAATCACCTTCAGGAAACAAAGGCTGGATCAGAACTCTGGCTAACTGGAGGATGATATGCAATATGATGCAACACTGATATGCATATGAAATGCAAGATGCAGCAAACAACGGGACCACAACCCCCACACAATTCTGAATACTGTTGCACTGCTGACGGAGTACGCTTGCTCTGAAGAGAAACCAAAATAACAGGTAGGTTGGAAGTCAAGTTTCCTGCAAAAAACCCCCCCACTCACAGGTATGGACCTATATCTGACAAGGTACGACATCCTATGCGGTCGTTAGCGTCACAGACTTTCAAAACTGACGATACGATTCCCAGAAGGAGTGGCATCATCAAGTCTTGAAGAGGCCTCACTTAGCTAACTTCCAAATGATCGGCTCCCGGAGTCGACAATCCAACTAACCAACAACCCCCTCGACCCAAAGGGTAGAAAAAGAAGTCAACCAGAAGAACCTCGTCCGAGTGTAGATTTCGCGGGACACTAGTACAAGCAAAGCCGGTACGCGCCCACTAATCTCTACTCTAAGTCTAAGGTGCACTCAAGCCCAGGTCCGGCTTCTCACTCAATCATAGAACACCCGTAACACCCCAACAGCAACAGATAATATCAATAAATAAACCCCAATAGACAAGCAAACAAGTGCTAGGATTGACTCTCTCTTAGGGGACGTTGGATCCCACATGCATAAGGACTATCGCAGTCCTTAGCAGCCAGGGGACGTTGGATCCCCAACAGACTCACACAGGGAACCATCGCAATTCCCCAGCAGAGTCGTCAGCTGTCGCTACTGCGAAAATCGGCGCCGGCTGACAGAAGAGTCGCCACCGTGCGTTATTTATCCCAACGGAGGGAAAGGAAACGCTCGAAGTAAACCTCGCAAAAAACGGGGAAAGGTATGGTCATCGCAACCAAAACCTGGGTTCGGGAGTCGGTTACGCAAGGGGAAGGTATTAGCACCCCTCACGTCCGTCGTACTCGACGGGATCCACGCTTGCTTGGGTTGTCTAAAGGATGCAAAACAATCTATCTACGGCTGCTAAATCTAAACGGAAGGGAATTGACTCGATAGAGCGTCGCACTCTATGCCTACGTATTCTCAAGCGAGAAAGTCAGAGTCAACGTAGTTCGGGACTACGGGGAAATTGGCTCGCCAAGACTTCGCGTCTTGTGCCTACGTACTTCCACACTGCATGGAAGATCAGAGCTTTACGTAGTTCAGGCTAACTACGGCTAGACAGGGCATTCTCACACAGCAGTGAGAAAATCAACTGGTTTTGAAGGTACGGGAACCTATGGGCAAAACTACGGTCTGGTCTCAAGTGCACTCGGGCAAGAGAGAAAAAGGGTTACAATTAGGCGTCAGCGAGAAAGTCTCGGTCGCACAGCAGCGAGAGAACAAAAGATTAGTTATTAGTGTGCTCACTAGGATATCGCATCCTATGCCTACATATCCTCGTCTGATACAAGGAATCAGAGCAGCTGTAGTTCGGCTACTTCGGAACCACAGCTCAAATCTCGTTTTATTAACATTCTGAAAAATGATTACAATGATTGAATACTGAAAATAAACTCCTAGGAAATACTATCCTATCCTATCCTGAAAAATCGAATAGAAAATAGTCCTCTAACAAGTGGACGTCTAAACTACCTCTAAAATGTAAATAAACTCTATGAAAAAAAATGTCCTCTAAAAAATATTAAAACTAATATTTTTTACCATTTCTTTCTATTCTTTTTTCATGCTTCTTTTTCAATCTTTTTTCATACATTTTTTCATATTCTTTTCTATATATTTTTCTCCACTATTTCCTTTTCAAAATATTTTTCATATATTTTCTTTTTTCTATTCTCTTTCAATATTTCTTTTTTTTTGATATATTCTTTTTCCATTTTTTTCAATATGCTTTTCTTTTTCTTTTTATGCTATTTCTCTTTTTTTTCATAATATTTTTCCTCATACAAAAGAAAAAACGAAAAAAGAAATAAGGAAGGGGAGGGGGGTGCAGATGGATATAGGGGTATACAAGCAGAAATAAAAAAAATCAAACTGGGCCCAGCCCAACAGCTATTGCTGCAAAAAACGGAGGGGGAGGTGCTGAGTGAAGCGCAGGTGTGGTGATGGGATTGCATTGGGCTTAGCCCATCAGCAAACAATAAACAAAAAAACGGGGAAAGAGGAAAGGGGGGTGTATAATCAGCAAACCCCAATTGGGCCTAAGCCCACACGATCCAACGAGTCCATCATCCATTCTCAGCAAACAACCCTAATCCAGTCTTCCCCTTGCACTGTTCACCTTCCTCTTTTGCAAACCCTAACAGCGCCGCTCACCTACCTCCGAACTCCCTCTTCTCAAACTCTCCCAATCTCAGGTTCTCTTGCTCACAAGCCTCTCACTCTCAACCTAACACCTCAATCTCAACTTGTTTTATCCTCTTCATTGCCCTTTCAAACACTCGTCTCACTCCCACAATAAACGATGAATGAAATCACGACGCACCAACTTGGAAATACGATGAGGCTTGCATGGTGCTGAAGACTCATTTTGTGAATGAGGATTTGAAGAACGCAGCGAGTTTCTGGAGAGGATGAAGTCTTCGTTTGAAGCTGTTAAGGAGAATCTTGAAGTTCTGTTGAAAATCTTGACGAACACAAATCGTTGATGAAGAACTTGCACTAGTATTCTATCGATCCTGGAAAAAGCATAGCGTTCATGGATGGTTGATGATCTTACTGAAGATCGAAGGTCTTTGAAGGTTGAGGAATCTGGAAGAAATCTGGATCTACAACGGTGGGAGATCTCTGATGGTGTTGTGGTTTGAAGATCGGAGAATATGTGATGAGGATCTGGAAAGTTGTTCTTGATGGATGATTTGTTCGTTGAAGATTCATCGAAGTTCTTGAACGTTGAATGAATGTTGAACTGACGATGAAAAAGTTGATGAACGATAAATGTTCTTGGATGACGTTCTGGAGAGTATGAAGAATCTGGAGGCGAAATCTGGAAAGTTGAAGGAGAACGGATGAAGGTTGTTTATGAATTTCTGAAGATTCTGGAAAAATGTTGAACAATGTTGAAGATTGAAGGTGATGATGAGAGGTCGCTGATGAAGATTGGTGTACTTTTCTGGAAACGGTTAAAGATCATAACAAATTTTCTGGAAAAATGTTGAACTTAATGATGAAGATTGAATGAGTTTGTGACCGGAGAAGATGAACATCGATGAAGGATTCTGGGAAGATGGATGAACATTGGTGACGAGGAAGATGAATGTTGAGAGAAGAAGGATGAAGTTCTGGGCTTTTTTGTGTTTCCGGTGACCGGTACGGCGGCCGGAATAAGTTAGAGGTGACCGGCGGTTGGCAGTTGTGGTGGTCGGACGGGGTCAGGTACGGGGGTTGCATGGCCGCCGGCCATGCAACTGGTGGTGGTTGGGGTGGTGACAAGTGTCACAGTTAGTGGAGAGATTTATTGCATGCGTGCCACTTGGCACTGGGCGTGGCAGAGAGAGAGGGATTGTGGAATGAAGTGGCGTCGTGGAATGGTGTAACGTGGGGTCTTCCTTGGATTTACACGTGGACGAGCTGATTTATACTGCTTGGAAATTCTGGAAATTTCTGGAATATTCTGGACTTAGACCCTGCGAATTTGGGCTTTGGCTGATATGAGGCCCAAACAAAAATGATTGCAAAAAAAAACCAAAAAACCTGAATGAAATGGATTAATGAAATAAATGGCTAATGAATTAATTGCTAATGACTCTGATTAAAACCAATACTCTAATTAAATCTAAAAAACTAATTAATATCCAAACAAAATAATATTCCAGCTAAACCTAGATTAAACTAATTAAAACCCAATTGAATCTAATTGAAAAGATTTATTATACTTATAAAACCAACCTATTAATATCTAAAAAAAATATGTCCTAAAGTACCAATTAAAATCTATTATCCTATTAAAAACTCTATTAAAATTCTATATCTAAAAAATTATTAAAAGAAAAACCTATCCATTTATTAAAATGAAAAATCCATATTCTATATTAAGAGAAAAGAAATCTATTCTATTAAAATGCTATTTAAAATCCTATAAAAAACTATATTATCTATATCTAAAATTAAAAAATTATTTAATTTCTATTAAACCCTATTATTTATTTAAAAGAAAACCTCTCATTAATAAAAGAAAAAATCTATATTATTCCATTAAGAAAATGATAAAAATCTATCTAAAAAGAGTTAAAACTATTAAAAATATTAAAAACCTATTAATATTCTAAAAAATGATTTAAAATCTATTAAAACCCTAATAATGGTCAATAAAATCCAGAAAAATCACAATAATTTCCCGAGGGAACAAAAATAGCACCGAACGACAAATGACACCGCGAGAGCGCACCAAAATAGCCGGTAAAAATAAACGGACACCGAAATATCCCTAAAAACCACAGCACGAGCTGAAAACACTGGGAATAGCACGGCTTCCCGAAAATACAAATCTACCTATCTAAACTGATTAAAAACACCTGAGACGCGAGACGAGAGCTGTGATCCCGATGAAATCAAAATAAATGAAAAATGCACTGTATGCGATATGCAGATGCGAATGCGGTCATGCGTCGGAACATCGAGCCAGATACGAGACCCGGTTGGTCAAATTTTAGGGTGCAACAGGTTGTGGTTGTTGTTCTGTAGGTTGTTGATCTGTGGGTTGATTTTGAGAAGATTGTTTTTGAGGAACAAACTGTTTGATTTGGATTTTTGGTTGAGATGATTGTGGTTGAGATGTGGTGTTGGGACAGAAGTTTGTTTTTGTGGTGATTTAGAACTAGGAGCAGTAACAGAAGTAGTTAGAGTAGAGGGTGGTTTTGGAACAGACTTAATATTAGAGTCATTTATAACAATTGTATTTGCAGAAGATACAGAAGATTTAGTACCTTTTATCTTGATCCTCTTGGCTGGTGTCGCTTGCGCGAAAATAAGGTGCCGGCATGACAGAAGAGTCGCCACCTTTCGTTATTTATCCCTCAGAGCGGGAAAGGAAACGATCGGAAAAACCTGACGAAAAAGGGTAAGACAAGGTCGTCGCAACCATTGTCTGGGTTCGGGAGTCGGTTACGCAAGGGGAAGGTATTAGCACCCCTCACGTCCGTCGTACTCGACGGGATCCTCGCTTGTTTGCTTACTTGGGCGGGTTGGTTATAATCTATCTACCTATCAAGGCTGGCTGCAAAAGAAAAGAAAAATGACTCGGCAAAGCGTCGCACTTTATGCCTACGTATTCCCGTCTGGAACGAGAAATCAGAGTCAACGTAGTTCGGCTAACTACGGGTTATGGGGGGAAGGTTTCTCGCTAGGATGTCGCGTCCTATGCCTACGTACTTCCATCTGGTATGAAAGATCAGAGCAAACGTAGTTCGGGAAACTACGAGGTAAATGGCTCAACTAGGAGGGAGACTATCAAGTCCTACTGTTATCATGCCATGGATTCATCCTATGGTTGAAGTTTGAACAGGGAACTCCTAGATGTTGTCATGCATAGGTTTCAACCTAAAAGTCTATCATCAAATCCTCATCAGAGGAAATGAGAGTCCTAAGGGATCATATCAATGATACACAGAATACAGACAAAAACATCAGCTTTACAGTGAAATGCATGCAATGCAAGTGAGGGAGGAAATGTGTGTGGGGCTTCAGCCTCCACAAGCTCATCTCGACCTCAAGCCAGTCATGAAATAACAGTAATCATACTGAAGATAATCAATATGCTATCAAGCAATAACAGATAAAGGGAATGAAGTGCCATCAGGCAAACAAAACACACTTGAGAAAGAATCATCTACTCTCTAATCCTAACCCTAATCACAGAATCTGAATCACATCTAAGCAAAGCTCTCAAGCAAAACCCTAAACAAAAGAAATCATTCCCAGTCTTCAAGCTTCAGAACAAGCTTACCAAAGAAAGGGAGCTAAGCAAGCAGACTCATAGTGTCTTCCTCAGGAAAGCACTAGGAGGTGTATACTCAGGAGTCATACCCTATGTGGCTCAACCACTGTGATCAGTTTACATTCCTCCTCAGGAGAAATTAAACTCACAAGCCGGCTCCAACATCACTGGATATTTAGGAAATCCTATCTGAACTAGTGGAACTAAATGAATAGACTCATAGGACCTTCCTCAGGAAAGTACTAGGAGGCTTCCACTTAGGAGTTGTATCCCATGTGGCTCAACAACATGTGATCAGTTTACATTCCTCCTCAGGAGAAATTAAACTCACAAGTTGGCTCCAACATCATTGGATACTTGAGAAATCCTAGATCAACTAATGGAACTAAGTGAATAGACCCATAGGACCTTCCTCAGGAAAGTACTAGGAGGCTTCCACTTAGGAGTCGTACCCCATGTGGCTCAACAACATGTGATCAGTTTACATTCCTCCTCAGGAGAAATTAAACTCACAAGTTGGCTCCAACATCATTGGATACTTAAGAAGGAGGTGAGAAGGAAGGATGAAAGTCATTCATAGTGCCTTCCTCGGGAAAGTACCATGAACTTCCTTCAAACTTCAGGCTCTCAAACCTCACAGACAGGAGATAAGACAAGCTCTGGGTCTCTGAATCTTGGTCTCCAATCCCCTCTTCATGATGCTCTCCATCAATATCTTCAAGGCAACACAAGCCCCTCAACAAATTCCTCAGAATGAACCCCAAAGACGAACAGATAACCCACTGAACAAACCAAATCATCAGGCAATCTTCAGATAATACCTAAAAATACTAAACTAATGGGGAAAAATTTAACAATTATTCACAAGGGTCCTCAACACCTACTCATAACATCTATAAAGGTCTCTACCTAAAAATCAAGATAAAACTCAATCAAAGAAAGGGATTCATCACCTAAACACATTCTAAACCCTAATCAGGACACCCTAAGTCTACCCTAATTAAACTAATCAAGATTTAATTCTAAAAATCTAGAAAAAATCCTATGGGGAACTATGACTCATCATCTAATTGCACAAAAAAGAATGGATACAAAACCCTAAGGGAATGTTCTAAAATAAATCCTACAAAATCATGATACAAAATTAAACAATTAAAAAGCTATCTAATTGGAAAATCTATTAAAAATATTAAACCTAAAAATAAAATCTCAATTTTATTTTTATGATTTTCTACTCATTTTCATCTACTCATAGAAAAAAGAAGCATTTAAAAATCATTTTCTATCAATTTTTAATGAATTTTACAAAACAGAAAAATATTAAAAAGAAAATAAAAGAAATAAAATGAATAAAAGGGGGGGGGGGGGGGCGCAACAAGTAAACGCGCCAGTTAAAACTGACTGGGCCCAATAAAGGTGGGGTGCGAAGAGAATCTCTGGGCCCAGAACCGGTCTTAAGTGAAACGACCGTGTTTCACTAATTCAAATTTTCCCTCTCACGCTCAGATGCAACCACAGCCACACGATCTGATGATTTTGTCAACTTCTGGGATTAATCCAACGACTCACCATCATCGTCCCAAACATAACCTAGGGTTTTCAGACCCTCTCCCCCCATGCGCTCAAATTCGAGCCCCTCTAACCATCTCCACACGCCACGATTCAGCAAGATCTAAACACGAAAAATGATCTACTAAACGAGAGGAATAAAACCATACGCTCACTTTTTCTTAATTCTTCCTAGATTGCTCTAACAGAAAGCTAGAAGGTCTTGGTACAACCATGGTTCAAAATTTTCAACTGACATCAAACTTCATTAAACTTCAGTATAATGATGCAATCATGCTCTTGATGTTATCCTGATCATTTTAACCTACTTCATGCTAATTAAAGCTCATTACACAGCCAGTCATGGAAGATTAAAGAATTATGGTTCTGCTATACAACCTCACCAATCTTGCTCTAATTCTCAGGGATTAATCCTCTACCCTAACACAATCATTCTATACCTAGAATATGATCTATCTAAGCATAAATAAAGAGAAAGAGATGAGTTCACCAACCTGTCAAGAAGCTATGGTGAGTGATGCTATGGCTCGAACCAGGGCTTGCAAATCCTTCAGGATGATCCTTTGATGATGGATAGCCTTCTGTTTGCACAATTCTTGAAGGAGAAGACTTGTAATGGAAGAATTCTTGAGTTGCTTCAACTTGAAGAAACTTCTCCAATGGCTATGTATCCTTCTCTCTCCTCTGACTTGGCTCCAATTTCACCAAACTCTCATCACTCTTTGATGCATTCTTTTTATAACAATTGATGGATGCTTCTAGATTCATCTAGAATGATGTGGAAAGTTCATGAAAGTCCATGATATGCCATGTTGGATTTCCCATATACCATGCTCCATGCCTTGTAATTTTTGACTCAAAATACCCTTACATGAGTTATTAAGAAGGAATGCGTGAAAAACAAGGGCATTCTTGGCTTGTGTAGGGTTTTTCAATGCTACCTTCTTTTTCAAGCAACAAATTTCCAAAGGAACCTCATTTTTTAAGCCTCAAATGAAAATTCTATTTAAACCAAAGTTCTTAAAATGTTTTTTCCAATCAAAATGATATATTGGATGACCTATTTTGGATTTGTGGATCTCCCAAATCACTTTTCAATTTCAACTTTTCAAAGTTATAAGTCATTTTTAGTTCATTTTTGACCAATCATGGAATCTCATGCTATGAGCTTTTTCAACAATTTGTGACCTTCTTTCTAGACTTAAAATCACATTTTGAGCAACTTTCATGTTTTGAGTTTTTCCATTTGAGGCTTGGAAATAGGAGTTTTAGGCATTGGATAAAATGACCTATAACTGACAAATGACCAAAATACCCCTGCCTTGTTCAAACCATAAGTTGAGTTCCACAAATCCAATCAAGGACTTCTACCACTCAAATTAAAGCTAAGAAGATCCTCTTCAACATTCATGTTGACCAAGAAACCATAGGAATCCTCCTACTAGGGCAAAAGTTGTCTGCAAGTTGGGTGACTTTCAAGGACCCAGATTCACACACCTCAGCTGACCTGTAATTTGTCAAAACCATAACTTGAGCTCTGTAACTCCTATCAAGGACTTCTACCACTCAAATTAAAGCTTAGAACAAGCTCTACAACATTCATGTTATGGGGAAGATGAGATATCAATCACATCTATAGCTAAAGCTGCCTGGAAGATAGGGATCAAATTAGGGTTTTCTCACTGATAATCCTCAGAAACCCTAACTCAAAACTTCTCAAACTCCTCAATCATGATGAGTTGGTCTAGGAATCATCTCTATAACATCTCTATACATCATCCCATGATCTCATGGCCCTTGGATTAGTCTCAACCTTTCCCACATCCTCAGTTATCCTAGGGTTGACCCAGTCAAAACCCTAATTCCACCATTCATGGTTGAATCCTCTGAACCCTTGCATAATGACCTCTCTGGGCTTCATGATGACTTTCAAGACATCTAATGAGCTTTCTCAAAACATCAAGTTCATTCTCAAAGTTTCAGAATCATCTGAGGAGCACCCACAACTCTCAAGTTGTGAAGCACACAACCCTGGTTTCAACCCATTCCTCTGAGGATCTCTTGAACTTTCTGATGAAGGTATCAACTTTCAAATACTCAATGAATGAATAAATGTTGGTCAAATTTTGGGGTGCAACAGCTGGTACAGAAGAAGTGTCTTTAGATTCTTTTCTCTTCAAGAGCTTCTTTGGCTTCTCAGCAATCTTGACCTTCTTCTGAACAGGTGCAACTTCTGTTGCTGGCTGAGTCCTCTTTCTTTTAAGTTGAGCTTCTTCTTCTTCTTCTTCTTCTTCTGCATCAGGTAGGGGTTGTCTTGCTAGTTGTATCACGTTTGCAGGAACAAGCTTTCTTTCCTTCTTACATTCATCAATGTACATAACCACAATGTGTCTTGGCTCTTCAACAAAGAACAGTGGAAAGTCATCTACAGGAACCCTCTTCTGACTAAGTTCAGACACATTCAGCTTCTTGGGAGCTGTTGTGAGGTCATCAACTATTTTAAGTCTCTGAAGACTTTTAGCATTCAGAGGCTTTCCCATTATGAATTCCAATTCCTCTGTAACTCCAGTAGCGTACAGAGCAGAGACCAATCCATTCTCAGTGAGAAGATCTGAGATCAACCTTCCAAAAGGGATCCAGGTTCTGATCTTCTGTCCTTTTTCCTTCACATACTCTCTAGATGCATTTATATGGTTCCACAGATGCATAAAAAGAATATATGGAAGATCTACCTTGGTGCTCTGACTTAGGCAATACATGAAATAGAGCTGTTCATTATTGACATAGTCTGGAGAATTAGTTGACTTCCTATGATGGATGCATCCCATGAAGATCTTGGCCCAGATCTTGTAGTCAGGCTTCAGATCCTTGAATTTGTTAGAAGCTTGACCAGCAGTCATCACTTCTTCATACACCTCATCCATGTCCACACGCCCAGCTGGCAAGTGAGAAACATCATTTGTTTCTTCATATCCAATTAATTTTCTGATCAGATCTTCTGTGATAATGATTTCTTTTCCCAGTACAGAAGATAGGATGAATTTGGGGTAAACTGAGGCATGGATCCAGAATTCTTTCACAAGGAGGGGGTAAACTGGTTCAAAGAGTCTATCAAAGTACTTTACCCATCCTTGAGCACCAATGATAGAACGAAATTCAAAGCCATTTTCTGCAAGTGAATCAAATTCTACCATGGATTCACACAAAACCTCCAACTTCTCAACAGGAATTAAAAGAGTTCTTTTAAGAGGAGAGTAAGGAGAAACACCCATGTTTACAGAAGTTACTGCAGCCATTGAAGATTGGAATTGAGCAACTGTTGATGATGAAGTTTCCATTGAAGAATGCTTTGTCAAACGCTTAGGTTTAGGGTTTTTATGCAGAGCGAAGAGAAGATGAAAACGCATATAATTTTCTGAGATTGTGAAAAGTGTGAAAGTGAAGACAAGTCATGTATTTATACTAAAACACTCAGGCATACCAACAGTCAGAATTTGCACGTTTTAACAAGCATTAAATGAAAAAAATAATAATCATTTCAAACATTAATTGCTTCTGACAATTTGGGGGGAAAATCAAGATTTTCACTATTCAAACTTCACCTCAAACGTCTCTTCAGTAATGTACACGCCACCTCTTCAGATTTGGTGTGACACGTGTTTGCTTGCATGTGTTCTGAATTCTTTTGAGAAATGAAACGTTAACCAACGTTCAGATCTTCTAAGGATTGTTAGTTCAGAGTTTCACAAAAGAAATATTGAGCAGAATAAATAAGCAATCAGAAGAAATACTTCAGAGCATCAGGCATTTTAGCATCTATAAAAATTTGATTCTGACAAATATCATTCTGGACAAAAATCCATACCAATATTTTTCAGAATAAATTTGAATCTATCTTCAACAAGGGGTTTTGTAAAAATATCTGCCCATTGATGATCTGTATCAACAAAGGCTAAATTTATGATTCCCTTCTGAACATAGTCTCTGATAAAATGATGCTTGATTTCTATATGTTTTGCCTTAGAGTGTAAAATGGGATTCTTGGACAAACATATAGCAGAAGTATTATCACAAAAGATAGAAATATTACTTTCAAAAATTTGATAATCTTCTAGTTGACTTTTCATCCAGAGCATCTGCGTGCTACATCCAACAGCAGCAATATATTATGCCTCTGTGGTTGAAAGTGCAATTGTGGGTTGCTTCTTGCTGTACCAGGAGATTAGATTTCTTCCTAGAAATTGACAACTTCCAGAAGTACTTTTTCTTTCCACTCTGTCTCCAGCGTAGTCAGCATCACAGAATCCAACTAATTTGAAATCATCAGATTTTCTGTAACACAAACCCACATTAGAAGTACCTTGCAGATACCTTAGAATCCTCTTGACAGCTGTCAAGTGTGATTCTCTAGGATCTGATTGGAATCTAGCACACAAACAAACACTGAACAATATGTCAGGTCTAGAAGCAGTAAGATAAAGAAGAGAACCAATCATACCTCTGTAAAGCTTCTGGTCTACTTTCTTACTTACCTCTTCCTTGCCAAGTGAGCTAGTAGGATGCATGGGAGTCTTTGCCAGCTTACTATCAGACATGTTAAATTTCTTCAGAAGTTCTTTAACATATTTTATCTGATGTATGTAAATGCACTCTGGAGTTTGATTAACTTGGATTCCTAGAAAGAATCTGAGTTCTCCCATCATGCTCATTTCAAATTCTGCCTGCATACATGTAGCAAACTCCTTTCCAAGCATAATATTTGTTGATCCAAAAATAATATCATCTACATAAATTTGACAAATTAGAAGATCTTTCTTAATTGATTTACAAAAGAGTGTTGTATCCACTTTGCCTCTGATGAAATTTTTCTCCAGAAGAAAATTGCTCAATCTCTCATACCAAGCTCTGGGAGCTTGTTTTAAACCATATAGAGATTTCTTTAATTTGAAAACATGATCTGGAAATTTTTCATTTTCAAAACCAGGAGGTTGGTGGACATAAACTTCTTCTTCTATAATGCCATTAAGAAAGGCACTTTTAACATCCATCTGATACAGAGTGATGTTATTTTGTGCAGCAAATGAAATAAGAAGGCGTATAGATTCTAACCTTGCCACTGGAGCATATGTCTTAGTGTAATCAATACCTTCTTGTTGACTGTACCCTTGAGAAACCAGCCTTGCCTTATTCCTTTCAACTTCTCCTTTCTCATTTAGCTTATTTCTGAAGACCCATTTTGTACCAATTATATTGAATCCTTGAGGTCTTTGAACTAGATACCATACATCATTTCTGGTAAATTGATTTAGCTCTTCTTGCATAGCAATAATCCAATCATTGTCTTGCAGAGCTTCATCTGCAGAAGATGGTTCAATTTCTGACACCAGTCCAAATAGTGATGCTTCAGATGATCTTAGAAAGGATCTTGTTCTGATGGGATCATCCTTCTTTCCAATAATGACATCCTCTGGATGAGAAGCTTTAATTATGGATGATGATCCTCTAATAGTTGATTCTTCATAAATGTTTAGATTATTCATCTGAGAAGTTAAAGGAGTAGCATCTGGCGTTGCTTCTGGTTCCTTCACTTGAATTTTGTCTGCTTCTGGAACTTCAGAGTCAATGAAGACTACTTCCCTATCTGCAGAGTTTTCAGACTGCTTTGGCTTTTCAGAGCCAAGCTTATCATCAAATCTGACATGAATGGATTCTTCCACAATCTGTCTCAGTGTTGTATACTCTGTAGCCTTTAGAGCGTTCAGAATATCCAAGCATGAAACACTTCTGTGCTTTGGAATCAAACTTGTTCAGATTATCCTTAGTATTTAACATATAGCAAGTACATCCAAAAGGATGAAAATATGAAATGTTGGGCTTTTTGTTCTTCCACAGTTCATATGGAGTCTTATTCAGAAGAGGTCTTACAGACACTCTGTTCTGAATGTAACAGGCTGTGTTGATTGCTTCTGCCCAAAAGTGTTTTGCCAGATTTGTCTCATTGATCATGGTTCTGGCTATTTCTTGCAGAGTTCTGTTTTTCCTCTCTACAACCCCATTCTGTTGTGGAGTTCTAGGACAGGAAAAATCATGAGCAATGCCATTTTCAGAAAAATATTTTTCAAAATATTTATTTTCAAATTCACCACCATGATCACTTCTGACTTTTATAATTTTGAAATTCTTTTCATTCTGGACTTGCTTGCAGAAGTCAAAGAACACAGAATGTGATTCATCCTTGTGTTTTAAGAACTTTACCCATGTCCATCTGCTAAAGTCATCAACAATGACTAATCCATACTTCTTGCCTCTAATGGATGCAGTTTTCACTGGTCCAAACAGATCAATATGAAGTAATTCTAGTGGTTTGGAAGTAGAAACAACATTTTTTGATTTGAAAGATGTTTTTGAAAACTTCCCTTTCTGGCATGCTTCACAAAGAGCATCTGAAGTGAACTTCAGATTAGGGAGTCCTCTGACAAGATTAAGTTTATTAATCTGAGATATACGTCTCATATTAATATAGCCCAATCTTCTGTGCCAGACCCATTGCTCTTCATTAACAGACAAGAGACATTTAACATTTTGAACTTTAAGTTCTGAAAGATTTATTTTATAAATGTTGTTTTTCCTCTTACCACTAAATAGGATAGAGCCATCCTTTTGACTAATAGCTTTACAACATTTTTGATTAAAGGTGATATCATAACCATTGTCACTTAATTGACTTATGGACAATAAGTTATGCTTTAACCCTTCAACAAGTAAAACATTAGTAATAGAGGAAAGTTTACCATTTCCAATAGTGCCAGATCCAATGATCTTGCCCTTCTGGTTCCCTCCAAACTTCACATCACCTCCAGATCTAAGTTCCAGGCTTTGGAACATAGACTTTTCTCCTGTCATGTGTCGTGAGCATCCAGAGTCCAGGTACCATGATTGGTGTCCTGACCTTGCTGCTAAGAACATCTGCAACAGGAATTATTTTGTTTTTAGGTACCCAGATCTTCTTGGGTCCTTTGGGGTTAGTTGGTTTGTAGGTTTGTCTAAACTTCTGTTTTTCAACATAATGTTTATTCTGACTTGCCTTGGGTTTAAACACATAAGTATTCTTCTCAGAGCTTGTGTGTTTAATGTCATTTAAGTGACCAAATTTAAATTGAGAATACAGAGGTGTCTTCTTGATGAAAAGTTTGTCAACAGATTTTGGATTACTTCCAGATGAAGATTCATATCCAATACCTCTTCTGTTGTTCCCACTAACACCATAGATCATAGA
The DNA here is from genome assembly GCA_963859935.3 of Lathyrus sativus. Taxonomy (NCBI): domain Eukaryota; kingdom Viridiplantae; phylum Streptophyta; class Magnoliopsida; order Fabales; family Fabaceae; genus Lathyrus; species Lathyrus sativus. Next base: position 925,680,092 of record OZ012735.1, read on the forward strand.
AGCCATATTGCTTCTGTCTATGCTCTTAGTAAGGAATCTCTGAAAGCTAGAGTCATATTTTTCTAAAATGTTTTCACATGACTTAGTCTCAGATTCAGATTCTTGTTGAGTTATTTCAAAGTCATTTTTGATTTTCAGATTAATTTCTTTTTGCTCAACAAGTTCTGTATTCAGAAGATCAATCTCAGATTCAAGATTGCTTTTCAGCTTCTTGTATTTGAGTTTGATATTGTTGTAACTTTTAAGAACTTCTGATAAAAATTTTATAAGTTCTTTTTTGGTAAGTTTAGCCATTACCTCTTCAGCGTCATCATCAGATTCAGAATCTGATTCATATCCTGAGGTTCCTTCCTCCTGATCTTCTATGCTGGCCATCAGTGCAACATTAGCACATTCTTCTTCTAATTCAGAAGATGATTCAGATTCATCTGAGTCATCCCATGTTGCCATCAGAACCTTCTTCTTTTTGTTAAACTTCTTCTTAGGTTTTTCTTTTTGAAGCTTGGGGCAATCATTCTTGTAATGCCCAGGTTCTTTGCACTCATAGCACACAACTTCTTTCTTTCCAGATCTTCTGTGCCCAAAAGATTCCTTTCTATGATCATATCTTCTGAAGTTGTTGAACTTCTTTCCCTTGTGCTTCCAGAGTCTGTTTATCCTTCTGGACAGCATGGATAATTCATCTTCTTCTTCAGAAGAAGATTCTTCAGAGCTTTCTTCAATAACCTGCGCAGCTTTAGCAGATTTATTAGATTTTAAGGCAACAAATTTACCTTTTTCTTTCTTCTGAGGTTCATCTTCCTCAAGCTCAATTTCATGGCTCCTCAGAGAGCTGATGAGTTCTTCTAAAGAGATCTTGTTCAGATCTTTAGCCATCTTCAAGGCAGTCACCATTGGTCTCCATCTGGTAGGTAGACTTCTGATGATTTTCTTTACATGATCTGATGTAGAGTATCCCTTGTCTAGAACCTTTAGCCCAGCTGTGAGGATCTGAAATCTGGAGAACATAGCTTCAACAGATTCAGAGTCTTCCATCTTGAAGGCCTCATACTTCTGGATCAGAGCCAGAGCCTTTGTCTCCTTGACTTGAGAGTTTCCCTCTTGAGTCATTTTTAAGGATTCAAACATATCAAAAGCAGTTTCCCTGTTTGTAATTTTTTCATACTCAGTATGAGAAATTGAATTTAATAATATTGTTCTGGCCTTGTGATGATTTCTAAAATATTTCTTCTGAGCATCTGTCATAGATTTTCTGTCTATCTTCTTGCCATTCCCATCTGTGGGATGAACATATCCATCTATGACTAGATCCCATAAATCAGCATCATATCCAAGGAAAAAACTTTCAATTCTGTCTTTCCAGTAATCAAATTTCTCCCCATCAAACATAGGGGGTTTGGTGCTGATTCTGTCCCTTTCTTCATATTTATTGTTAATGTTGGATGCTGTATTATCAGCCATAGTAACAACTAAATATATATCAAAGTATTTCTCTCTGGATCTTTACTGACACTGTTAAGTGGTAGCACACACAGAACCGAAGCTTTAATGCTAACTGTAGGATCAAGCGCTTACCACTAGGCCAAAAGCAATTGCTGTTAGTCAGGGCGCAACTATCTTTCTTAAAGTGAACCCCAAGGGGCCTACCTAGCCCACCTAACACACCTGTGTAGGCGCCCATGGGTGGGATGTTAAGCCCATCGAATCCCTCAGGGAGACGCTGAATTAAATAATCCAACATGTTCCTATATACATCCAATACTATTCTCAGATACTATGTTTATACCTTTCATTCAAAGCCATTATTGGATGTCTGGCTTCCTTTTATCCAACGATATTCTTGAATGTCACCTTTGTTTGTCTCTCTCTGATGTTTTTCCAGATTGAGTCTTTGTTCTGATGTTCTTCCAGAACTTATCTAATGGTTTTCCATATATTTCCCTTGATTCTGATGTTTTTCCAGAATCTATCCGATGTTTTTCTGGATATGTTTCTCTCTCTTATGTTTTTCCAGATTGAGTCTTTGTTCTGATGTTTTTCCAGAACTTATCTGATGGTTTTCCAGATATTTACCTTGATTCTGATGTTTTTCTAGAATCTATCCAATGTTTTTCTGGATATGTTTCTCTCTCTGATGTTTTTCCAGATTGAGTCTTTGTCCTGATGTTTTTCCAGAACTTATCTGACGGTTTTCCAGATATTTACCTTGATTCTGATGTTTTTCCAGAATCTATCCGATGTTTTTCCGGATATGTTTCTCTCTCTGATGTTTTTCCAGATTGAGTCTTTGTTCTGATGTTTTTCCAGAACTTATCTGATGGTTTTCCAGATATTTACCTTGATTCTGATGTTTTTCCAGAATCTATCTGATGTTTTTTCGGATATGTTTCTCTCTCTCAGATGTTTTTCCAGATTGAACTTATCTGATGCTTTTCTAGATATTTACCTTGATTATGATGTTTTTCCAGAATCTATCCGATGTTTTTCCGGATATGTTTCTCTCTCTGATGTTTTTCCAGATTGAGTCTTTGTTCTGATGTTTTTCCAGAATTTATCTGATGGTTTTCCAGATATTTACCTTGATTCTGATGTTTTTCCAGAATCTATCCGATATTTTTCCGGATATATTTCTCTCTCTGATGTTTTTCCTGATTAAGTCTTTGTTCTGATATTTTTCCAGAACTTATCTGATGGCTTTCTAGATATTTACCTTGATTCTGATGTTTTTCCAGAATCTATCCGATGTTTTTCCGGATATGTTTCTCTATCTGATGTTTTTCCAGATTGAGTCTTTGTTCTGATGTTTTTCCATAACTTATCTGATGGTTTTCTAGATATTTACCTTGATTCTGATGTTTTTCCAGAATCTATCCGATGTTTTTTCGGATATGTTTCTCTATCTGATGTTCTTCCAGATTGAGTTTTTGTTTTGATGTTCTTCCAGAACTTATCTGATGTTTTTCCAGATATTTTCCTTCAATTCTGATGGTTTTCCAGAATCTATCCGATGGTTTTCCGAATACGCCTCTTTCTGATGGTTTTCCAGATCGAGTCTTTGTTCTGATGTTCTTCCAGAATTTATCTAACGGTTTTCCAGAATCTATCCGATGGTTTTCTGGATACGCCTCTTTCTGATGGTTTTCCAGATCGAGTCTTTGTTAAGATGTTCTTCCAGAACTTATCTGATGTTTTTCCAGATATTCCCTTTGATTATGATGTTTTTTCAGAATCTTTCCGATGTTTTATCGGATACGTTTTTCTCTCTGATGTTTTTTCAGATTAATTCTTTGTTCTGATGTTCTTCCAGAACTTATCTGATATTTTTCCAGATGTGTCTGTAAATTCTGATGTTTTACCAGAATTTATTTCTTTTGTCGTCTGATGTTTTCCTAGATGTGTCTGTAAATTCTGATGTTTTATCAGAATTTATTTCTTTTGTTGTCTGATATTTTTCCAGATATGTGTGTAAATTATGATGTTTTACTAGAATTTATCTCTTTTGTCGTCTGATATTTTTCCAGATGTGTCTGTAATTCTGATGTTTTTTCAGAATCTATCTCTTTTTGCCATCTGATGTTTTCCCAAATGCGTCCGTAAATTCTGATGCTTTACTAGAATTTATTTCTTTTGCCATCTGATGTTTTTTTGGATGTGTCTTTTGTTCTGATGTTCTCCCAGAACCCCTTTGTGTCTATCTGACGTTCTTCCAGATACGAACTTGTTTATCTGATGTTCTTCCAGATATGTCTTCAAAAAAAATTTCGTACATTTAATGCTTTTCTCAGTGTTTCAGATGTATCTTTAAAATTTTTGTCTTCATCTAATGCTCTTCTAGATGTTTTTAATTTGTTTCTGACTTTGGTTAACAACTGCTGAATATTTTCAAATTTGTTTCCATACTCCATCCAATGTTTTTCTGGATGTTTTCCGGAGTTCATTCAACACTCTTCTAAATGCCTCTGATGATTGCCTATTTTCCAGAGCTTATTCAATGATATTGTGAATATCTCTGATGGTTGCTAGTTTATCTCTGATACATGTTCTTTTCCAGAGTTTTGTTCAATATTATTGTGACAAAACCTCTGGTGACTGTGACTCTTTCCCCAATAAGTTTGCTTTTGCTTTTTGGATGTTTTTGTTATTTCATTGTGTGTTACTTTCAGCATCTGATGCTTTTCCAGATGTCTGTATTTCTGTTTAGGGTTTGTCCTTCCTTTTTCCAAGTATTATTGGATACTCTTTATCACCTTGATTGATGTCCATAATATTTTGTATCCCTCGGCTGTGTCTCATAGATACTTTCTCTCGTGAAGTTTTCAGTCTTTCCCCAGTGGAGTTGCAGCATCTTCCCAATATATTTTCGTCTCCTGTGACATCTTTCCTCATGGGACCTTTGTCTTGCATAACATATCATAAGCATTTTTGTGGCATCTTAGGGTCAAAAATTGCGCATATTTGTATTTAAGTCTCTCCGACCTTGTCGAGACGAAGATTTTAATTTTCACATCTCCGGATCAAAGAAACTTAATAAGGGCATCTGTTGCACCCTAATTTTTGACTCTAAAGTCCCACTTATTTTGCATCATCTGTATAGTTTATCATCTCGTACATTTTTCATAATACCTAATTTATCAGTTGAAATAAACTTTTTGGACAGTTTAAACTGTTTTAGCGGGTAAAATTTATTTCAAAAGTTGACAAAACGTTGTATTTCTCCGAATCGTGTATTTTTTGCTGATCACTTTGGTGTATTCATTTTATTTTTTCGAGTGCTTCAATACCAGTCCAATTATTCGCTTTTTACTGTCTTTATTTCTACTTTCAATTAATATATTCTTTTAATCCATCAAATCTTTATTTTAGATTTTATTTTATATATATATATATATATATATATATATATATATATATATATATATATATATATATATATATATATATATATATATATATATATATATATATTATGTTTATCTTTTCCTTATTTTGGGGAGCTTTTAAAAAGTTTTTGATCTTATAATACTTTTTAAATTTTGTTCAAGTTTCTAGTGATATAATAGAGATAGCATGTACTATCATCATCATTCTCTCTTAGACAACACACTTCATCCTAATATCCTACCTAATCTATACACTTTATATATACTATCTTCTTTCACAAGACCCCATGATTGAACATACAAACGACACATCGCTCTAAATCTCTCTTTGTGTAACTGTATGTTTTTTTTATAATACTTTCCACATATCAACTCTTCATTCTCATATAACACCAGCATACTCACTTCATAACCTCACTTCCTCATTTTACCATTCTTTTTTATGTTATAAAAACTACAAAATAATTCACAAACTTCAACACAAAGGTCACTTTTTTTCGACCACCATTTTTTCACCTCACCCATTACACATACCTCCTTCATGAACTCTCCTTCATAATGCAACCCACTGCACCTCCCTCTCACCATAATATTCTTCATCGCTAACTCACAACCTTCTGTTATAAAACTTCTCACTACAAGGCCAACAACCATCACTTTTTTTCCACCACCATTTGTTCACCGACGAAACCGACAACATTGCAAAAACTAACAAAGAACAAGGAGGAATTCTTGCGAAACTATCCAATATTTAAACAATTTTCCGCCATTCCTCAACCTTAACCCTTCGCCTTAATCAACCTTTTTCCGCCGTCCTTCCATAAACAACCTGAAAAGTACAACGTCTACGGTACTAACCCAACCTCACACGGCCTATTACAAACACCAAACTGCCATCATCATTCAAACACTTTATGTTTAACACACCGACGACGTATCCGAACAACAACCAGAAGTTGTGCGTCTGAGAAGAAGAGGAGAGAGTGACGCGAGGTCGAGGACGACGTGTTCATGTTGTACACAGCAGGAGAAGAAAAGGAGAGTTTCGTATTCTCTGGTATTGTGTTTTCGCTTTCTTTTATTTTTCTTTTCTTGTCATTATCATTTAAGTTAAGTTGCTAATGTGTGTACATTGTGTGAATTATATATATATATATATATATATATATATATATATATATATATATATATATATATATATATATATATATATATATATATATATATATATATATATATATATATATATATATATATATATATATATATATATATATATATATATATATATATATATATATATATATATATATATATATATATATATATATATATATATATATATATATAAAGTGTGTCATTTTGTATGTAGTTTGATTAGAATATGTCTAGTTGTACGTGTATTGCTAAATGCATTATATTGCAATTTGGTAGGACTGTTTAAGATTGTAGAGGTGTGTTATTGTGTGTATGTCATGGTAGTATGTTAGTCATAGTAGTATGCCTTTCTTTTAAAGTTTTTTTATGGAATTATTTCTTTAGGTTTTATATTTAAGTAAATACATACAGCAAACACGTTTCAATTTTTGTGTTGTATAGGTTTTCCTTTTTTAATAATTATTTCATAAGAAAAAGTTATATACACATTGACTTTTTTACTAGTTGCATATTTTTATTTTATTTTATTTTATTTATTTTAATATCTTTCTTTTTTACATTTTTTTTATAGAATATATTAAAAAAATATCTTTTGATTACTTTTTTTTATTTATTTTTAGTTTAATTAGTCATTTACAATTTTTGGAAAAATGTAGAACTAGTTTGTAATTATTAATCATTTTAAATATTTTTATTTAATATTGATTAATTAAATTATTAGTTAATCCTATTAAATATTAATATTTAATTTGATTAATAATTCATTTGTTGTCCAATTTTATTTTATGACATGCTCGTTTCCATGTTTTGGGTATTGTTCTCTCTGATTTTGTCTTGATCATTTTCCATGATTAATCGGATTGTCTCTCTGCGATATTTTTCTGTGTATTTTCTCTCTGTTTCTCGCGATTATCATGATGTTTTTCCATGTATCTGTAGCTCTTCTCTTGATCCTTGTGACCTAATTCGAGGGAAGGGACTGTGTGTTGACTTATCGTCATTGTTCATGTCCCTCGTTTGTTCTTTATCTGTCTTAGTTGTTCTTGATTCTTAGAATTTGGCAACTCGTATGTCCGAACTACGGACGCTCTGATTTCTCAAGTCCATCTTGAGGATACGTAGGCACAAGATGCAATATCTTGGCGAGCTCACTAACAACTAACTTCCTGTTAACATTTACAACTTAGATTTGGAGTCGTCGTGCTCCAGGTGGTTGTCCCGCCGTGGACATTTCCCGTGTTACCTTTTCCATAGAACTTGGAGTCGCCGTGCTCTATTTAGTCGTCCCGTCGTGGACATTCCCTTCCTTGCTAACTTAACTTAGTTTAGAGTCTCCGCACTCTATGTAGGTGTCTCACCGCAGACATTTACTTTTCCCCTAGAACATTGACCACAGTCAAGAGTTCCTCACCCCTAACCAGAGGAACTACGGTTGTTCTGATTCCATTCCCGTCAGGATACGTAGGCACGAGATGCGATGTCTTCGCGAGCATACTTTACCAAACTTCTTTTTTACTTTATATCTTTACCCCTAGCACATTTCCTTTAACAAGCAAACTTTAGCAAACACAAATATTAACAAGAGGTTCCTGTAGAGTACTACAGATGTTTAGGATGTGAAATACCTACCCTAGGCATAACCAACCTCCAAACCTTTAGATTTCTCTTTGCCTAGCTTTAAGCCTTGCTTTTTGCTTTGCATTTTTATAGGTTTTTCTTTCTTTAAAACTTTTCTTTTTTTGGATAAATTAAAGTACGGTTGTGAACTTAAGAATTAAAGATTCAAGTTAATCAATAGCTCGGTATCACGATTCTCACTGCAACACATATAGATAAGGGCATAACACTGATGTTGGCTCCTAAGTCACATAAAGCTTTGTCTATGACGAAATTTCCAATGACACAGGGTATGGAGAAACTACCTGGGTCTTTCAGCTTATGAGGCATGTTGTTTTGGATTATTGCACTACACTCAGCAGTAAGTGTAACTGTTTCATTATCCTCGATCTTTTTCTTGTTATATGGGATTTCTTTAAGGAATTTAGCATATGAGAGCATCTAAGTGATAGCTTCTGTGAAAGGAACTGTAATGTTCAGTTGCTTCAGAAGTTCAACAAATTTCTTAAACTGCCCTGTGGTTTTGGAGTTTATTAATTTTTGAGGATAAGGAATTGGTGGTTTATAAGGTGTTTAAGGCACATAAGGTTTTTCTTTTTCTACGGCCTCTTGGTCGTTATCTTCCTTCTCTTTTGGTTCAAACTCCTTCTCTGTATATTTAACAGGTTTTTGATACATGGCTGGGTCTTGACTCCTAGGATCGATCGGTTCGTCCAATTCTTTTCCACTTCTTAATATGACTGTGTTTACATGACCTTTCAGATTAGGTTCTGGATGTACAGGAAATGTGCCAGCGGGTGCAACAGAAAGGGTTTGTTATTGAGCCACTTGTGATATTTGTGTTTCAAGCATTTTGTTATGGGTGGCTAAAGCGTCTACTTTGTTGGCTAGTTGCTTAATTTGCTCACTAGTGTGAATGTTTTGATTCAAGAATTCCTTGTTTGTCTGAGCTTGGGTTGCTATGAATTTTTCCATCGTTAATTCAAGGTTGGATTTTCTAGGGATGTTAGGAGCAACTACGACTGGTTTTTGATATCCTGGTGGTACGACAGGTGTTTGGTTAGGTGCATACAGTGCGTTATAACTTTTGTAAGAAAAGTTAGATGGTTTTTTCAGCCTGGGTTGTAGGTGTTCGAGTAAGGGTTTCCTTGAGCATAGTTCACTTGGTCTGTGTGGGTTCCTGTCAATAATTGACATTCGAGCGCAGCGTGACCAGTGAGTCCATATAACTCACAATTCAGAGTTACAACAGCCACGGTGGCTGGTGGTGTTATGGTTAAATTGTCAACCTTTTGCGTCAAGGCATCTACCTTAGCATGGAATTTTTCAAGACTACTGATCTCGTACATCCCACCTTTTGTTTGGGGTTTCTCAACTGGAGTTCTCTCACCTCCCCATTGGTAATGGTTTTGAGACATGTTTTCGATTAGTTGATAGGCTTCGTCATATGGCTTATCCATAAGTGCACCGCCCGCCAGCGTCTACTGTTATTCTGGTATTGTACAGAAGCCCATTGTAGAAGGTATGAATAGTCACCCAGTCTTCAATACCGAGGTATGGACATGCTCTCATCGTATCTTTGTATCTCTCACATGCTTCGTAGAGAGATTCAGAATCTTTTTTATCGAAATCCGTTGATTTGAGCTCTTAGCATATCAGTTTTGCTTGGCGGAAAGTGTCGTGCTAAGAAGACGTTCTTCAGCTGGTCCCACGTAATAACAGTTAGACGACAAGGATTGCAACCAAGCCCAATCTCTATCTCTAAGAGTGAAAGGAAAAAGACGTAATCTTATCGTGTCTGGAGTTACACCATTTGCTTTCAGTGTGTCTGCGTACTGCACAAACTTGGTTAAGTGTTCATTCGGATCTTCTGTTGCACTTCCCGAGAATTAGTGTTGTTGTACGGCTGATAGTGTTGCACCCCAAAATTTGCTCAACCTTATTCACTTGGTTTATGTTTTCAATATCATTAGCATTTGCATATAGAGTCACGTACATAGACTAACCATCTGCATAGCATAAGCATAGCAAGTCATACAACAGGGGGACCAATCATTATTCTCATCTCTAGAAGCCTATCAAGAGGATATTATCCCAATTCAATCTCATTCAAGTCATCAGGAAAGAATTTGAAAGCAAAGAGTTCAGCAGATCAAGCCTTGAGTCCATCTCCTAGCTGAGGGTATCTGAGGGTCAACAAGAGGGTTGTGAGCTGTGAGTTGAAGGCATGGAGAGTATCTAGACATTATGAGAGACTTAGAAAGTCATTTAAAGAAGGAGACAAGTCATTGATGAGAGCACAAGATCTATAGCTGAAGGCAGTCAACTAGGGTTTCATCTGGGTCAACCCTAGGTCAACCCTAGGTCAATTGACTGATTTAAGGGGCATTCAAGTCTAGTGGAGAGATGTGGGGTTCATCATTGAACATATAAAGAAGGATATGGAGATATGCCAAGGAGAATTCAAGAGAAATCAAGGAGAAGAGGAGTTTCTAAATTAGGGTTTCTGTGTAAAATCCCCTAGTTTAGGTCAAATTTCCAAGCAAGATAAGTCAAAATGCTAGCTTCAAATGGCTTCTTGGCCAACATGAAACTTGTAGAGGATCTCAAGACCTTTAATTTTAGTGGTGGAAGACATCAAGGAGATTTCTAGAACTCAAGCTATGGTCCTTGCAAGTTATAGGTCATCTGAGGTATCTGAAATTTTGTCTGTGAAAGTGACTTGACTTCCAAGCAATTTTTACCCCTCAAGGAGATTTCAAATGAATTTCTGGTCAACATAAGAATTGTTCCTCATTGTCTTAGCTTTCTAGAATGGTATAGTATGCCTTCATATGATGTGTGGAACTCAACTTATGGTCTTGGCAAGCAAAGGGTATTTTGGTCATTTGTGAATTACAGGTCATTTTAACTCATGTCCAAAACTCATACAAGGAGGCCTCAAATGGAAAAACTTACAACATCAAACTTGCTCCAAATGTGATTTTAAGTCTAGAAAGAAGGTCACAAATTGTTGGAAAAGCTCATAACATGAAGTTGCATGATTGGTCCAAATTTGAACTAAAATGGCTTATAATTTGAATAAAGTCAAAGTGAAAAATGGTTTGAGAGATTTATAAGTCCAAATGGAGACTTTCAATATATGATTTTGAATGGAAAAGACATTCTAAGAACAATGGTTCAAGCACTTTTTTGAGCTTAGTGGAAAAAATCAAAGTTATTCATGGTTACTTGCATTTGAAGAAACATTTCAAAAATCAACCAATGTGGAATGCAAGGGAATGTGGCAAGATGGTTCTAGAAAGTTCATGTGAGCCCTATATATTCATGAAATCAGAATTGAGCAAGGGTTGGATTCATTCTTCACCAAAATCTCACAAACTCTCTCCATTCTTTCTCATTGCATTTTCACTCCAATTTCTCAAATTCTTCACCAATCACCATCAAAATCAATTTCATCATACTGATTCATCATCATGGCATAGAATTCAATCAAGATCCTAGTGGCTAGAGCTCAATTTCGTGCACTTTCATCAAGAACACACAAGCTGCAAATTCAGTTGGAACTCAAGATCCAGTGCAAGACTCCTCAAAGTGTTGCATACAGAATCAAGTAGTGCAATTGTAGATCAAGATCCAAGCCTCAAAAGCCTCAGATCCACGAATTTCATCATCATCCACAAGCTTTCACACCAGGTGCATTTTCTCTGCCACAGCTTGATTCAGTTAGTTTAGCATGGTTTTATTAGTATAGATGTGATTTAGGTTGTTAGTAGAACAATTAGGATGAGTTTAGTGCTGTTTAGTGATGATTGTTAGCAGGTGTACCAAACTGTTTGGATCAAGAACTCGTAGGATCTTGCATGATAACCTTAGCTTGTTAGTTTAGAATGATCACCATTATGCATAGAGTAGATTAGTATAGGTTTGGTTGAGAATTATTGTGATGCATCTCAGTGTATTTTCATGGAGTCAGAACTTGTCTCGATCGGGTTTATTGATTGGCTGAGTTTTAATGCAAACAAAGACCATAGACGTATGGAGGGAGAGATTTAGAGTGATTTTCATGTTTATATCGTGGTGTTTCATGGACTGTGGAAAGAGAACAGATTGATGGAAGTTGGTTCGTGCATGAGCATTCATGGCAGAAACCCTAGTTCTCATGGATTCAAGGTAGGAGACGAAATCGTGGCCATCCATCGTGTGTTAGACTTTGACTCAGAGCTTAGATCGTATGGCTCTCATTTAATTCTGAATTTGGAGGGAAGTGTAGGTGCCCTAAACGCACCGTTTCATTTAATGAAACGGGCGGGCCTAAGTGAGTTTTGATATCCCCACTGTTGCACCCTAAAATTTGCTCAACCTTATTCACTTGGTTTATGTTTCAGTATCATTAGCATTTGCATATAGAGTCATGTACATAGACTAACCATCTGCATAGCATGAGCATAGCAAGTCATTCAACGGGGGACCAATCATTATTCTCATCTCTAGAAGCCTATCAAGAGGTTATTATCCCAATCCAATCTCATTCAAGTCATCAGGAAAGAATTTGAAAGCAAGGAGTTCAGCAGATCAAGCCTTGAGTCCATCTCCTAGCTGAGGGTATCTGAGGATCAACAAGAGGGTTGTGAGCTGTGAGTTGAAGGCATGGAGAGTATCTGGACATTATGAGAGACTTACAAAGTCATTTAAAGAAGGAGACAAGTCATTGATGAGAGCACAAGAGCTATAGTTGAAGACAGTCAACTAGGGTTTCATCTGGGTCAACCCTAGGTCAACCCTAGGTCAATTGACTGATTTAAAGGGCATTCAAGTCTATTGGAGAGATGTGGGGTCCATCATTTGACATATAAAGAAGGATATGGAGATATGCCAAGGAGAATTCAAGAGAAATCAAGGAGAAGAGGAGTTACTAAATTAGGGTTTCTCTGTAAAATCCCCTAGTTTAGGTCAAATTTCCAAGCAAGATAAGTCAAAATTCTAGCTTCAAATGGCTTCTTGGCCAACATGAAACTTGTAGAGGATCTCAAGACCTTTAATTTGAGTGGTGGAAGACATCAAGGAGATTTATAGAACTCAAGTTATGGTCCTTACAAGTTACAGGTCATCTGAGGTATCTGAATTTTTGTCTGTGAAAGTGACTTGACTTCCAAGCTAGTTTTACCCCTCAAGGAGATTTCAAATGAATTCTTGGTCAACATAAGAATTGTTCCTCATTGTCTTAGATTTCTAGAATGGTATAGCATGCCTTCATATGATGTGTGGAACTCAACTTATGGTCTTGGCAAGCAAAGGGTATTTTGGGCATTTGTGAATTACAGGTCATTTTAACCCATGTCCAAAACTCATACAAGGAGGCCTCAAATGGAAAAACTTACAACATCAAACTTGCTCCAAATGGGATTTTAAGTCTAGAAAGAAGGTCACAAATTATTGGAGAAGCTCATAACATGAAGTTGCATAATTGGTCAAAAGTTGAACTAAAATGGCTTATAATTCAAAGAAATTCAAAGTGAAAAATGGTTTGGGAGATTTATGAGTCCAAATGGAGACTTCCAATATATGATTTTGAATGGAAAAGCAATTCTAAGAACAATGGTTCAAACACTTTTTTGAGTTTAGGAGGAAAAAAGGAAGTTATCTTTGGTTACTTGTAATTGAAGAAACATTTCAAAAATGGACCAAAGTTGGAATGCAAGGGAATGTGTAAGATGGATCTAGAATGTTCATGTGCACACTATATATTCATGAAATGAGGATTGATCAAGGGTTGGCTTCATTTTCACCAAGAATTTCCCAAATTCTCTCATTCTTTTCTCATTGCAATTCTCTCAAAATCTCACAAAATCTTCATCAATTTTCATCCACATCAATTCAATCTTATTCAATCATCATCATAGATCATAATTCAATCAAGAACAAGGTGGTTAGAATCCATTTTCGAGCACTTTCTTCAAGAACATCAAAACTGCAATCTCCATTGGACAGCACAATTCAAGCCAGGAATCATCAAAGTATTGCATACAGAATTGAGTATTGAGTTAATTGATCAAGATCCAAGCCTTGGAAGCCTCAGATCCTCAATCTTCCATAGCTGTTTTCAAGCTTTTGCACCAGGTGTGTTTTCATTCACACAGCTTGATCTAGTTGATTTAGCATGTTGTTGTTAGTTTAGATATGATCTAGGTGGTTAGTAGAGTAGTTAGGATGAATTTGAGGCTGAATAGAGACCATTGTTAGCAGGTGGTAGAAACTGTTAGGGCTTGAAACTCGTGGCTTAGTGCATTAGAATTCTAGGTTGTTAGCGCAGGTTAATCACCATTATGCATAGATTAGTTTAGTCTAGGTTTGATGGAGAATTGTGTTGGTGCATCTCAGAGGATTTCCATGGTGACCAGAATTTGTTGTTATCGGGTTGAGAGTTGTGGTGAATTTCAAATCAATCTAAGACCATAGGATTGTAGAGGGAAGAATTCTGAACAGTTTTCATGTTGAGATCGTGTTGATTCATTGCATGTAGAATGAGAACAGATGAGTTGAAGTTTGGTTCGTGCATGGTAGCCATGGCAGAAACCCTAAGTTCAGTTGATCCATTGAGGAAGACGTAATCTGAGCCTTTCATTTCGCGTTGGACCTTTGACTAATAGAGTGATCGAATGGCTCATGTTTAATCTGAGTTTTGGAGGGAAGTAGGTTGGTGCCAAAACGCACCGTTTCATTAATTGAAACGGGCGGGCCTGAGTGGTTTTGCTAATCCCCCCCCTATTTTAAGCCCAATCCATTCTGAACGTGTTTCTATCCCTATTCTCACCCCCCTGCGCCTCTTTTATTTCTTTTATTTCTGAAGTTTTCTGGGCCTTAACCAAAACGCTACCCACACCCCCTGTCTGCCTGGCCCAATGGATTTATAACTAGCACGCCTGCTATTCATACCCCCCTCCCTCATTTTAATTCAATTTAATTTCTTAATTCACTTTAATTTTTACCAATTTTCATAAATTCATAACAAATTCATAAAAAATCATTTTCACTTCATTCTTTTTACATCATTTTCATTAGAATGTGTAGAAAATTTTCATCAAATAAAATTGCATTTTTATTTTTATTTCATATTTTTTCCATATTTTCTAAATAAATGTCATTTTAAATAGATCCATTTCATGCATGATTTTAGTAATTTTTGTTCTATTAAATGCTTTCATATTTTTTGTTCATTCTTTTTAGGGTGTTTAGATTAGATATTGAACTTGTAGATTCAATTTAGTTCCCATTTTTAGAAATTAATTTTAGGTGATTAATGAATGCTTGAACAACATGAACAAGTTAGGGTTTTTTAGGTGATGACTTAGGAAGTTTGATTTCATTTCCCTTAGGACTTAGGGTTTGAATAGATTAGTTATGGGACTATAGGGGCTAGGGGTAGTTACTAGATCCCTTAGAAAAAGTTAGGATTCCCCTACTGCTATTAATAATGTCTGTATATCTGATTGACTGGTGTGGTGTGCCCTCTGGGGATTTTTGTTTGCTTGCTTGGGTATTGGGATTGTCTGGGGACCTGGGAGAGCTGAAGACTTGAGGAGATGAAGACCATTGGAGATCCAGATGTTGGAGATCAACTGCCAGAGTTAAGGGGGAGGTTCTTGCTAGCAGATGTTGAGGAGACTAGGGTTTAGGAGCTAGGTAGAGCTCTAGGTTAGAAAGCTTGTTTCTCAAACATGGAATGCCTTGTCTGCATCCATCCTTCCTCTATGATTCAAAGTCTCTTTCAAATATCCACCTCCTTCCTTTGGGAGGATCAGTGAATATATTTGAAAGATAGAACTTTTGAGAGGAAACTTTCTGATTAATGTTAACAGTTGATGAACCACCCTTGGTAGGTAATTGACTGTTTAACATTTGTTCTCTTCACTCTTGTGACTGATCCCTCATCCTGGAGGTTTGAGCTTGAAGAAAAGCCATTGCAGATAGAAGACTGATGATCAAAGCCCTTGCCTGAAGGTCATGAAGATGGAGATTGATGCTTGTTGAAGCCTGTAACTGATTGGAGATTACTTGAAGCCATATGTTGATTCAGAGCTGCTGATGCTGTTTCTTTTGCTGTTGTATTTCATTTGCTGATGTATTGATTGGTTTTCTGGACTGTATTGTTTGCTGTTTACCCTGCTGGGTTGAAAGTGAAGTCTGTTCACTTTTGCCTATTGTTTTCTAGGTTCGAGGTTGAGTGGGACTCCCTTGCCTAGCTTGTGCTGTTGCATCCATGCATTTTACTGCTTTACTGTATATATCTGATATTGTTTCTGTTTCTGCCTATCCCGTAGGATCTCTGTTTCTCTCTGTGCAAGAGGGGAGCATGATAGACACTAGGTCTTAACCCATGCATGATAACATTAGGTTAGTTTGTTTCCCTTTGCAACCGTAGGTTAGAGTTCTGTCTCTTCTTTCTCAAAACAAACAGAAAAACACCATAAAGATTTCAAACACAATAAAAGACACTTCTTCCGTAAAAGAATGTGAACTCATCAAGACGTCATTTTTGTCCGCCGGGACTGCTAATCAAGGAAAACCTTTTTCAGAAGGAATAAAGTCAATCAAGGACAGACTTGTGTCGTACGTGGCCCGAACTACGTTTGCTCTGATCTTCCATGCAGTGTGGAAGTACGTAGGCATAGGATGCGATATCCTAGCGAGCAACCTTCCCCTCCTTTCCCGTAGGTAGGCGAACTACGTTGACTCTGATTTCTCGTTCCAGACGGGAATACGTAGGCATGAAGTGCGATACTTTGCCGAGTCATTTTGTTTTCATTTTCTTTCCTTTTAACCCCAGACCTTTAGCGTAGATAGAATAACAATCCATACCCGAAAACAAGCGTGGATCCCGTCGAGTACGACGGACGTGAGGGGTGCTAATACCTTCCCCTTGCGTAACCGACTCCCGAACCCAGGTTTTGGTTGCGACGACCATACCTTTCCCGTCTTTGCGAGGTTTACTCTGAGCGTTCCCTTTCCCTCCCGTGGGATAAATAACGCACGGTGGCGACTCTTCTGTTCAGCCGGCGCCGATTTTTGCAGTAGCGACAGCTGGCGACTCTGCTGGGGATCCAACGTCCCCTGGCTGCTAAGAACTGCGACAGTTCTTATGCATTTGGGATCCAACGTCCCTTAAGAGAGTCAATCCTAACGCTTGTTTTCCCGTCGAGGATTTTGTATGGAGTAATTGTATATTGCTAACCTTGTATCTTCAGCTTTGTATATTGATTATTATTGCTGTATTTGGGGTGTGACGGGTGTTCTGATATTGAGAGATAAGCCGGACCTGGGCTTGAGTGCACCTAGAATTAGCGTAGAAAGTAGTGGGCGCGTGCCGGCTTTGCTTGCATTAGTGTCTCATGAAATCTACACTCGGACGAGGTTCTTCTGGTTGGCTTCTTTTTCTACCCTTTGGGTCGAAGGGGTTGTTGGTCAGCTGAATTGTCGACTCCGGGAACCGATCATTTGGAAGTTGGCTAAGTGAGGCCTCTTCAGGATTTGATGATGCCACTCCTTCTGGGAATCGTATCATCAACCCTGAAAGTCTGTGACGCCGACGACCGCATAGGATGCCGTACCTTGTGCCAGTTGTAGGGCCACCCACCTGTGAGGGGATTCAGGGTTATGCAGGTAATTAGACCTTCAGACCACCGGTTATTTCTTGATCAGAGATCCTGGTTATTTATGGAGAGTTATGAGGTCTGTCAGAGACCATTTGGAGATGTGTTCTGAGGTCTGTCAGAGGCCATTTGGAGATGTGTTCTGAGGTCTGTCAGAGACCAGTAGGAGAGTTCTGGGGTCTGTCAGAGACCAATTGGAGATATGATTTGAGGTCTACCAGAGACTAGTTGGAGTTATGGTTTGAGGTCTGTCAGAGACCAGTGTTGGAGCTTTGTTTTAGGTCTATCTGAGACCAGGGTTTGATGACTTCTGGATGGTCTATCTGAGACCTTTCTTGATTGGGTTTAGGCTATTCAGCTGCAGCTTTGGTCCCTGTTGCATGATACTTGCATTGCATTGCCTGCATATACATTATCATTTGCATTTCACTAACGTGTGTCTGTGCTGCAGGTGCATTTGCATTTCCCTAGTTCTAGTGCCCGGATTTCTGAGTATTGATTATGGCTGGTTTGAGGAAAACAGTTGCGTATAAGCTGCCTGCACCTGATATTACTTCTTTGCTTGGCCTGATATCTCTTGCTGATGAAGAGGTTAGGAGAAGCTTCAGAATGAGCCACGGGAGATTACTGAGATTAGTCTGTAAGCCCACTGATAATGAGATGAACGGGCTATACACCTTGATGCAGTTCTATGACCCCGCATTGAGATGCTTTACTTTTGCTGACTTCATCCTAGGACCTACCATTGAGGAGTATGTGGAGTTTACGGAGCTTCCTGTGCAGAACAAGGTTCCCTTTATTCACTCTGCAGCTGAGCCCAAGTTGGAGGATTTAGCCAAAGCCTTGCATATGAACGCTGCAGATCTGTTGTTGACTTCTTGGCTTGGGGTGTCAGGTTTCTCTCTGGATTTCTTAGTCGCCAAAGCTCGAGAGTACGCCAAGAACGGTTGTTGGGTGGTTTTCAATGCTATTCTGGCTTTATGCATTTATGGAATCGTGCTGTTTCCTAACTTGCCCAACTTTGTGGATTTGGATGCTTTCTATCTGTTTGCTGCAGGCAACCCAGTGCCAACTTTGATCGGAGACTTCTACCATTCATTGCACTATAAGAATGAAAACCGAAGAGGAAAAGTTGTCTACTGTTGTACTCCTCTGTTGAATATGTGGTTCAAGAGTCACCTTCCCACAAAAGGACCATTTGTAGACAGTGCAACCTCAGCCAGTTGGTCAGAACGCCTGATGAGGCTATCTTCTGAAGACATTGTATGGTTTGATCGAGATTTGTTGGGATCTGAGCTCATCTTTAGTTGTTCTGGGTACCCTAATGTGCCGCTGATAGGAAGAAAAGGGTGTATCAATTATAACCCTGCTTTATTCATTCGCCAGTTCGGATATGCGCTGAAGAATCCACCTCAGGAGAAAGAAGTACAGGAATCTCTGTACTTTACTGGTGACGTAAAGGGGGAGTTATTAGCCAAGTTGCAACATGCCTGGACGCGTATTAACCGCAAAGGGAAACCGTTGTTAGGAAAGAATGACTGTCAGGCCTATGCACCTTATAGAGTTTGGATTCGGGAGAGAGCAAGTCAGTTGCGGATGCCATTCCCAGATGCACCAATTCTTGTTCCCGTTCCGGTAGCAGAGCCGACTACTGTTTCTAGGGAGGCATATGAACAAGTTGTGAAGGAAAAAGAAGCCTTGATGAAGATCAACGAAGGGTTAGAGCAAGAGCTAGCTCAAGTACGCAGTGAGAAAAACAAGGCTGTATATGCTTTCCAACAACAGATCGAGCTGGTAAACAGGTTAGGAGCTGAGTTGACTGAAGAAAAGAAAAAGCGTGAACGTCTGGGGCAAGAGTTCAGAAGTTCCCATGACATGCTGGAAGCCAAAAAGAAGGCGCTCGACGCAGCTCACCGAGAGATCTCTTCTTGCAATAAGACTTGGAATGCTACACTCACTAACAATAAGAAGAGGGAAGATAAGCTGAAGCAGCAAATTTCCGACCTCGAAGAGAAGTTGAAGTCTAGCATCAAGAAGTGTGAGGAAGAAGTGATGACCCGGTATAGTGTCCAGCATGCACTGAACAAGGCAATCAAGTCCAGAGATGAAACAGTGTCTCAGAAGCGAAAGCTAGAAGATTGCTTCGGAGAAGCAACATGGGAAGAAATCGCTGAAGACGTACGCCGTGTCCTTAAGAGGAGAAACCAGCTTGTTGAAGGGCTGCTTGATCGACCAAGTCATCCGGAGACTAAGAAGTTGACAGAGGAGTACCAGACTTTCGGGAGGATTTGATCATTTCATGTAGTAACTTGTATGCTTTATTTGCATAGTGCTGACCATCACCAGGATTGTTGGTTGAGGTCATGCCTTTTTGTACTCTCAGCGATATTGCACCCTGGGCTTATTAATTCTCTCTGCAATATATGAGGCTTTCTATGATTCAGCTCCGATGTTCCTATTGTTAGCACTGTCACTGCACCGGCACCTTCGCACTAGAACTGGGGGAATGAACTTCCCTAAGGCACAGACACATTGCATTGCATTCATGTTCATATTGCATTACAGGTAATTATTAAATTGTATCTCATCTCCTGTATCCACCAGGTCCTCCAAGATTAGCGACCGAAGAATTCCCTGGCAGCAAGGAAGTCATGAGTCAGGATCCGACTGAGATGCAAGAAGTGCGCGACCACATAACACGGATCATACAGGTAATGGAGGCCATGGCCGAGAATCAGAAGCAGTTGCAGGATACGGTGCAGCCTCTGATGGCACGGGCTAATGATAGAGCTGCCGACTTTGCTCAGCTAGAGAATCAAGGTTTTCTCCCAGGCCGCATACGCCACCTTGTGGGGGTAGCCGTCAAACAGGTTCGAGCAGAATTAACGGATGTTCGAGGCCAGCTGGGGCAGTTCACGAAAGATATGCAAGAGTTGCGCTCGAATCAAGAGACGCTAGAAGAAGAGAACTGCCGACTGAAGGCGCAAATAGGGTTGATGGCTGAAGTATTGAGGAACGTACTTAGGAGAGAAGAAGAGCAAATGTCGGAAGACGCGGCTGGCTTATCTGTTCCTCAGGGGTCTGAAGAATCGGCACCCACGCATGATAGGCGTAAGAGACCTTCCCCACGATTCGAAGCTCAGAATTCTCCTCGTCAGCAGTCGCAATTGATTTTGCAGGATAACTCAAGAAGGTGTGGTAAGAGGATGAGGTCTTCTAACAGGGTATTTGATGAGATCCCTGTGGATTATGATCAGCTGGTGCAACTCTTGTTCCAACTCCAACTGGTTGAGCCCCGCATTTTGGTTCCACTGACAGGGCAGCCGCCACCAGACTATGACCTGAACGCCCATTGTGCCTTCCACTCCGGAGCACCGGGGCATAACATTGCAAACTGCAAAGCTTTTAAGCATAAGATTCAAGATTTGCTGGATGAGAAAATAATTGAGTTTGTACCGGAGGGCATAAAAGTTGCAGGGACTGATATTCCCATTTCTCCGCCAGAGGTTGCAGATGAATCGAGGTATATCCCAGAGCCACTGGAAGCTAAGTCTCCATGTCCACAACAGTTGTCGATGCCAGGGTTGAATTTAAGGATGATAACGCGTGAGCCTAAGGAATCGTCCGAGCAAAGCCAGCAGCATACAAGATGTCAGTATCCGGCTCAACAAAGAGTTCGGGGAAAGAAGCCAAGGAGGGTGTTTGAAAAGCCTCCCTCAACATACGCAGATTTGTTACAGACACTACTAAGACTGAACTTGGTGGAGAAAAGAACTCTGGCGCCAATAACCGGCACTCTGCCGGATGGCTATGATGCAAGCAGGCACTGTGAATTCCACTCCGGGGCTCCCGGACATGATATTGAAGGTTGTCACGCGTTCAAGCATACCGTCCAAGATTTAATCGACAGCCGGGTCATTAACTTCTCCGATAGGGTCCCCAAGGTGGTGCAAAGCCATAGACAAGCAAAAGCCGGGGTGATGAAAAGGTTTCCCAGATTTGATCGGGCCGGTGAAAGAAGATCGAGACAGCAGTAGACTACCCCTGATGATAGCTTCTGAGGATGGTTGACTCGCCAATAAGTCAGAGTGCAGGAAGTCCAGTTCCGAGACGCCGACATTTTTCATGTTATCTTGTTCATGTCCTCGCATTTGTAGTTTCTTTTCTGTGTAATTGCAAATTTCGCTCTTAACACTTGTTGTTTTTTCAATTGATATTGATAAACGAAATGAATATGCATGTTTTGAATTAATCCAGTCGTGTTCACTCATTGTTTTTCTTTAATGCTTAATGCTTGTTTTAGCAGGAATCTGGGGAGGATGACGAAAACAGATGACGAATAATATTCCGATCGTATGCCTTTGGATAAAGAACCTGTTGATGAGATACAGGCATTGTTTCAATCCATAAACACCGGAGATATAAGGAAGATAATCCCTTGATAACCCCTTTGAGCCAGTAGTAGGAGTTTCTTTTAAAAAAAAAACCTAAATCTCAACCCGGGGCAGGGTAGGCGTCAGTTAGTTTGACCAAGCGTTCGAATTGTAGAAAGAGTGTCCGGTTGAGGATAAATCACACTTGTATAAGTCGTGCCTAAAGAACCGCAATGGTTAAACCTTGCCGACAAAGAGTGAAACAGTCACATTACTCCACAAGAAGTCAGACAAACTAGTGTCACACGACTTGTTCAAAAAAAAAAAAGAGAACGAAAAGTGAAAAGAATCAAGAGCCCGCTAAGTCAAAACTTGAAAACAAATGACTTAGGCAAAAACAGGGGCATCCCGCTGGACTGGAAAATCAAAAGAATCTCAAAAGATACTCAGTCCAGGCAAAAGTTAGGGAACGAAAAAAAAACGAAAGACGAAAAGGATGGTCAAAGAAAAGAACAAATCCTCGAAAAGGACAAAAGTCGTGTGATTCTGGGTACCCAAAGACGAAAAGCAAATGACTGTCACTCAAAAACAAAAATGTGGTATCCTGAACCATCACTCCTGTCATTCCACCTCTAATAGGTGAACGCGGAAGTCAGATTAGCTGAACGTAGGATTGGAGAACATCACGAAGAATGGGTGGGCCGAAATAATTTTGAGCCTATATCTTTCCTTGTTAACCGTGAACCTGACCACGTTACAACCCTCAAAAGCCCTAATTGAAACAGGTTTTGTCCGAGGGCATACGTCAGTAAAGATCTCGTCGATTCTGACTCCTAAAAGGGTTCCTCTTACCAGCTTTCATATTGACATTTTGATAATTGATTCATTACATGTCACAAAATTTTTTAGTGAACAGACTTGGATTTTGAAACTGTCATATGCATTGCGTTTAATATATCTTTTATGCAGAACAACTTGTGTTACCTGCGAGTAAGCGCATGCCGACAGGAAAGATTCCTACAGTGGAAGGTATGATCAGGATAAAATGCAGAATGCCCAAATATGTCGTGAACTGGGGCAAGCTATACTGATTAATTCAGGTAGAGTCAGTCATCCTAGAATCAGTAAATCTGGGGCAGTCAGGTCAAGATTTGGCAAATCTCTCATAGCTATGGGCAGTACTCCACGACACAGTCGATCAGAGACAAAAGATTGCTGCAAGACCGGGGCAGGTTACCCTAGTAGCACGAAAGTTATGTTCTGGAAACACCCCTTCGAGGTCCGAAATGTAGAAGCCGTCCATGTCTGGCTGTCCAGATACAAGGACTGTAGGGTCCCTTCCCAAATGGTTGCAAATTCAGGGGCAATCTACACAAGATACAGACTGGGGGCATGTTAACATCCCCGAAGCGGAGTTCTCTCTTTTCAGCAAGTGTTCTTTCCTTCCAGTGGAACTCGAAGATCAAGACTCTCCCCAGCAGAGTTGGTGGTGGGTCCTGGCATTTATTTTGTCAGGGATACTGTGTAATATCAGTTCACTCGCCAGCAGAAAGTCCGATCATACTGTGCACATCTGCTATTCCCCAGTAGAGTTATATTCCCCAGCAGGATGTTACTTCAACAAGGTGCTCGGTTTAAGTTCCCAATTTCCCAGCAGGTTTGACTTCACCCTTCCAGCATTTATTTTGCTGGAATAATTCTGTAGCATCTGGCTATCCCCGGCGGAGTCGGCATTATCTTCAGCATTTATTTTGCTGAAGCAGTTTCTGTACTCTAGCAGTTCAGGTGGAGAGAACTCTTGCTCAAATGAATTACCAAACATTCAAGATCTCGGCATGAGACATCCAATGATAGTGTCAGTTTCGGCAGTATTCCCCACAGAGTCTGCAGGATAAGTTTCTCTTTGTCCCCAAGCAGAGTTACTTATGTACCCGCCAGAGTTTTGTTGAAGTTTCTCTGGTCCGATCAGCGGATTGTTTCCTTCAAAGTTGTTGTTACGTCAACATTAAAGGTTCCATGAATCAGAATTTCGGAGGCCACCGCCGGTTATCAGAGCAGGCGTCCGATAGTTGGTTTCCAGACATCCCCAGTAGAGTCCATCTCAAAGTCGCTGTCACGTCAGTGCTAAGAAGTTTGTGGGTTGGGATCAATAGAGAACTAAGTCCTGACATGGACAAGATTCAGTCTCTCAGCAGAAAAGATGTAGTCCTTACGTGGACAAATCAAGACGAGATCAGTGTCCTGACGTGGACAAATCAAAGAGATTATTATTCCTAACGTGGAGAAGTGGGTCCTAACGTGGACGATGTAGTCCTTACGCGGACGTATCAAGTTCTCCTTACGTGGAAAGACAAATTTATTCCTTACGTGGAAAAAGATAGTTTCCTTACGTGGAAATGACAACATTCCTGACGTGGAAAGAGTGGAGTCCTTACGTGGACAGATTAAGATGGTGTTCCTGACGTGGAAACGTGGGTCCTAACGTGGATGATGTTCTCCTTACGTGGAAAGACAATGTTTCCTTACGTGGAAAGAAGATGGTTTCCTTACGTGGAAAGACGAATTTATTCCTTACGTGGAAAGAAGTTGGTATTCCTTACGTAGAAAGATTGAGTCCTTACGCGGACCTATCGAGATGGATTCCTTACGGGGAGACAAGTGCATTCCTAACGTGGAAGAGTTTAGTCCTGACGCGGACAGATCCAGACGAAGTCTTATTCCTTACGTGGAAAAATGGTGATTCCTTACGTGGAAAAATGGTGATTCCTTACGTGGAAAGATTGGAGTCCTTACGGGGACAGAGAAAGTGATGACTCCTTACGTGGAAAGATTGAGTCCATACGCGGACATATCAAAAGTTATTCCTTACGTGGATAAGAGCATTCCTTACGTGGAAAAGAAGTTATTCCTAACGTGGAAGAAGAAGAAGTATTCCTAACGTGGAAAGAAAGCGTGTTCCTTACGTGGAAGAGAAAGAAAAGTTTCAGTTCCTTACGTGGAAAGATTGAGATTCCTTACGTGGAAAGAGAAAATGATTCCTTACGTGGAAAAGAGACGGAGATTCCTAACGCGGAAAAGATTGAGTCCATACGCGGACATATCAAGTTGGATTCCTTACGTGGAAAGAGAAGATTCCTAACGTGGAAAGAGTGGAGTCCTTACGCGGACAGATTAAGATGGCATTCCTTACGTGGAAAAATGAGTCCTGACGCGGACATATCGGAAAGTCGGTATTCCTTACGTGGAAAGATCAGAGTCCTTACGTGGACATATCAAGAGCATTCCTTACGTGGAAGAAAAATGGTTTCCTTACGTGGAAAGACGAGTTTATTCCTTACGTGGAAAGATTAGAGTCCTTACGCGGACGTATCCAGATTGGTTCCTGACGTGGAGAGAAATGGATTATTCCTAACGTGGAAGAAGAAGATAGATTCCTTACGTGGAAAAATTGGGTTCCTTACGTGGACAGATGCGAGAAAGTTGATTCCTGACGTGGAAGAATGAGGTGCTCCTTATGAGGGAAGTTGAGTCCTGACGTGGACAGGTTCAGAACCAAAGTTGAATTCCTTACGTGGAAAGATTGGAGTCCTGACGCGGACATGTCAAGTGGTATTGGAGTCCTTACGTGGACAGATTGATATAGTTCTCCTTATGTGGAAAGAAGATTGCTTCCTGACGTGGAAAAATGAAAGGCAGATACAGAAGAAATAATTCCTAACGTGGACGATGTTATTCCTAACGTGGACAGGTTACTCCTAACGTGGAAGAGTTCTGTTCCTAGCGTAGACGATTCAGTTTATGGAAATGCAGACGAATTATCCCCAGCGGAGTTGCCGAGGTTTTTCGGGTTTAACAGCAAGTGGAGTCCTAACGTGGACAGGTTATAGTTGAGAGTTCTTCGTATTGATGACAGACAGAGTCCTAACATGGACAAGCAAGCAATCTGTTATGACAGAATCCTTTTCAGAACGATGAAGACAATCCCCAGCACAGTCGCACGAGATCAGTGGGTTGCTGCAACAGTCAGATTCAGCTGATGAATGTCGTTCCCCAAGCAGGAGCGCAATTTAGTTTTGCGGTTGGCAAATTTCTGGTTTCACTAGTATTCAACCGTCTTGTACCGCGAATGTCTGAAGGCTCCGGGCTCTTCACCCAATCGGGTCCAAGTCGCTTGAATAGGGGCAGCTGTTGCACCCTAAAATTTGCTCAACCTTATTCACTTGGTTTATGTTTCAGTATCATTAGCATTTGCATATAGAGTCATGTACATAGACTAACCATCTGCATAGCATGAGCATAGCAAGTCATTCAACGGGGGACCAATCATTATTCTCATCTCTAGAAGCCTATCAAGAGGTTATTATCCCAATCCAATCTCATTCAAGTCATCAGGAAAGAATTTGAAAGCAAGGAGTTCAGCAGATCAAGCCTTGAGTCCATCTCCTAGCTGAGGGTATCTGAGGATCAACAAGAGGGTTGTGAGCTGTGAGTTGAAGGCATGGAGAGTATCTGGACATTATGAGAGACTTACAAAGTCATTTAAAGAAGGAGACAAGTCATTGATGAGAGCACAAGAGCTATAGTTGAAGACAGTCAACTAGGGTTTCATCTGGGTCAATCCTAGGTCAACCCTAGGTCAATTGACGGATTTAAAGGGCATTCAAGTCTATTGGAGAGATGTGGGGTCCATCATTTGACATATAAAGAAGGATATGGAGATATTCCAAGGAGAATTCAAGAGAAATCAAGGAGAAGAGGAGTTACTAAATTAGGGTTTCTCTGTAAAATCCCCTAGTTTAGGTCAAATTTCCAAGCAAGATAAGTCAAAATGCTAGCTTCAAATGGCTTCTTGGCCAACATGAAACTTGTAGAGGATCTCAAGAACTTTAATTTGAGTGGTGGAAGACATCAAGGAGATTTATAGAACTCAAGTTATGGTCCTTACAAGTTACAGGTCATCTGAGGTATCTGAATTTTTGTCTGTGAAAGTGACTTGACTTCCAAGCTAGTTTTACCCCTCAAGGAGATTTCAAATGAATTCTTGGTCAACATAAGAATTGTTCCTCATTGTCTTAGCTTTCTAGAATGGTATAGCATGCCTTCATATGATGTGTGGAACTCAACTTATGGTCTTGGCAAGCAAAGGGTATTTTGGGCATTTGTGAATTACAGGTCATTTTAACCCATGTCCAAAACTCATACAAGGAGGCCTCAAATGGAAAAACTTACAACATCAAACTTGCTCCAAATGGGAGTTTAAGTCTAGAAAGAAGGTCACAAATTATTGGAGAAGCTCATAACATGAAGTTGCATAATTGGTCAAAAGTTGAACTAAAATGGCTTATAATTCAAAGAAATTCAAAGTGAAAAATGGTTTGGGAGATTTATGAGTCCAAATGGAGACTTCCAATATATGATTTTGAATGGAAAAGCAATTCTAAGAACAATGGTTCAAACACTTTTTTGAGTTTAGGAGGAAAAAAGGAAGTTATCTTTGGTTACTTGTAATTGAAGAAACATTTCAAAAATGGACCAAAGTTGGAATGCAAGGGAATGTGTAAGATGGATCTAGAATGTTCATGTGCACACTATATATTCATGAAATGAGGATTGATCAAGGGTTGGCTTCATTTTCACCAAGAATTTCCCAAATTCTCTCATTCTTTTCTCATTGCAATTCTCTCAAAATCTCACAAAATCTTCATCAATTTTCATCCACATCAATTCAATCTTATTCAATCATCATCATAGATCATAATTCAATCAAGAACAAGGTGGTTAGAATCCATTTTCGAGCACTTTCTTCAAGAACATCAAAACTGCAATCTCCATTGGACAGCACAATTCAAGCCAGGAATCATCAAAGTATTGCATACAGAATTGAGTATTGAGTTAATTGATCAAGATCCAAGCCTTGGAAGCCTCAGATCCTCAATCTTCCATAGCTGTTTTCAAGCTTTTGCACCAGGTGTGTTTTCATTCACACAGCTTGATCTAGTTGATTTAGCATGTTGTTGTTAGTTTAGATATGATCTAGGTGGTTAGTAGAGTAGTTAGGATGAATTTGAGGCTGAATAGAGACCATTGTTAGCAGGTGGTAGAAACTGTTAGGGCTTGAAACTCGTGGCTTAGTGCATTAGAATTCTAGGTTGTTAGCGCAGGTTAATCACCATTATGCATAGATTAGTTTAGTCTAGGTTTGATGGAGAATTGTGTTGGTGCATCTCAGAGGATTTCCATGGTGACCAGAATTTGTTGTTATCGGGTTGAGAGTTGTGGTGAATTTCAAATCAATCTAAGACCATAGGATTGTAGAGGGAAGAATTCTGAACAGTTTTCATGTTGAGATCGTGTTGATTCATTGCATGTAGAATGAGAACAGATGAGTTGAAGTTTGGTTCGTGCATGGTAGCCATGGCAGAAACCCTAAGTTCAGTTGATCCATTGAGGAAGACGTAATCTGAGCCTTTCATTTCGCGTTGGACCTTTGACTAATAGAGTGATCGAATGGCTCATGTTTAATCTGAGTTTTGGAGGGAAGTAGGTTGGTGCCAAAACGCACCGTTTCATTAATTGAAACGGGCGGGCCTGAGTGGTTTTGCTAATCCCCCCCCCCCCCCTATTTTAAGCCCAATCCATTCTGAACGTGTTTCTATCCCTATTCTCACCCCCCTGCGCCTCTTTTATTTCTTTTATTTCTGAAGTTTTCTGGGCCTTAACCAAAACGCTACCCACACCCCCTGTCTGCCTGGCCCAATGGATTTATAACTAGCACGCCTGCTATTCATACCCCCTCCCTCATTTTAATTCAATTTAATTTCTTAATTCACTTTAATTTTTACCAATTTTCATAAATTCATAACAAATTCATAAAAAAACATTTTCACTTCATTCTTTTTACATCATTTTCATTAGAATGTGTAGAAAATTTTCATCAAATAAAATTGCATTTTTATTTTTATTTCATATTTTTTCCATATTTTCTAAATAAATGTCATTTTAAATAGATCCATTTCATGCATGATTTTAGTAATTTTTGTTCTATTAAATGCTTTCATATTTTTTGTTCATTCTTTTTAGGGTGTTTAGATTAGATATTGAACTTGTAGATTCAATTTAGTTCCCATTTTTAGAAATTAATTTTAGGTGATTAATGAATGCTTGAACAACATGAACAAGTTAGGGTTTTTTAGGTGATGACTTAGGAAGTTTGATTTCATTTCCCTTAGGACTTAGGGTTTGAATAGATTAGTTATGGGACTATAGGGGCTAGGGGTAGTTACTAGATCCCTTAGAAAAAGTTAGGATTCCCCTACTGCTATTAATAATGTCTGTATATCTGATTGACTGGTGTGGTGTGCCCTCTGGGGATTTTTGTTTGCTTGCTTGGGTATTGGGATTGTCTGGGGACCTGGGAGAGCTGAAGACTTGAGGAGATGAAGACCATTGGAGATCCAGATGTTGGAGATCAACTGCCAGAGTTAAGGGGGAGGTTCTTGCTAGCAGATGTTGAGGAGACTAGGGTTTAGGAGCTAGGTAGAGCTCTAGGTTAGAAAGCTTGTTTCTCAAACATGGAATGCCTTGTCTGCATCCATCCTTCCTCTATGATTCAAAGTCTCTTTCAAATATCCACCTCCTTCCTTTGGGAGGATCAGTGAATATATTTGAAAGATAGAACTTTTGAGAGGAAACTTTCTGATTAATGTTAACAGTTGATGAACCACCCTTGGTAGGTAATTGACTGTTTAACATTTGTTCTCTTCACTCTTGTGACTGATCCCTCATCCTGGAGGTTTGAGCTTGAAGAAAAGCCATTGCAGATAGAAGACTGATGATCAAAGCCCTTGCCTGAAGGTCATGAAGATGGAGATTGATGCTTGTTGAAGCCTGTAACTGATTGGAGATTACTTGAAGCCATATGTTGATTCAGAGCTGCTGATGCTGTTTCTTTTGCTGTTGTATTTCATTTGCTGATGTATTGATTGGTTTTCTGGACTGTATTGTTTGCTGTTTACCCTGCTGGGTTGAAAGTGAAGTCTGTTCACTTTTCCCTATTGTTTTCTAGGTTCGAGGTTGAGTGGGACTCCCTTGCCTCGCTTGTGCTGTTGCATCCATGCATTTTACTGCTTTACTGTATATATCTGATATTGTTTCTGTTTCTGCCTATCCCGTAGGATCTCTGTTTCTCTCTGTGCAAGAGGGGAGCATGATAGACACTAGGTCTTAACCCATGCATGATAACATTAGGTTAGTTTGTTTCCCTTCGCAACCGTAGGTTAGAGTTCTGTCTCTTCTTTCTCAAAACAAACAGAAAAACACCATAAAGATTTCAAACACAATAAAAGACACTTCTTCCGTAAAAGAATGTGAACTCATCAAGACGTCATTTTTGTCCGCCGGGACTGCTAATCAAGGAAAACCTTTTTCAGAAGGAATAAAGTCAATCAAGGACAGACTTGTGTCGTACGTGGCCCGAACTACGTTTGCTCTGATCTTCCATGCAGTGTGGAAGTACGTAGGCATAGGATGCGATATCCTAGCGAGCAACCTTCCCCTCCTTTCCCGTAGGTAGGCGAACTACGTTGACTCTGATTTCTCGTTCCAGACGGGAATACGTAGGCATGAAGTGCGATACTTTGCCGAGTCATTTTGTTTTCATTTTCTTTCCTTTTAACCCCAGACCTTTAGCGTAGATAGAATAACAATCCATACCCGAAAACAAGCGTGGATCCCGTCGAGTACGACGGACGTGAGGGGTGCTAATACCTTCCCCTTGCGTAACCGACTCCCGAACCCAGGTTTTGGTTGCGACGACCATACCTTTCCCGTCTTTGCGAGGTTTACTCTGAGCGTTCCCTTTCCCTCCCGTGGGATAAATAACGCACGGTGGCGACTCTTCTGTTCAGCCGGCGCCGATTTTCGCAGTAGCGACACCCACCCCCCAGTGCTGAGCCCAAGTTCCTTTTGAACGTGAAACTCCTACTATTTTCACCCCCTGCGCCTTTTTTTTATTTTTCATTGTTGCTGACTTGTTCTGGGCCTGATATAATTTGCTACGCGCACCCCACCATTGTTGGCCCATCCAAATATCAACTGAGCGTGTCTTCTATTCAAACCCCCCTCCCTTTATTTCATTATATTCTTTTATTTTCTTTAATTCTTTTATGCATTTTCCAAAATTCATAATAAATAGATAAAAAATCATTTTTAATCCATTCTTTTTACATCATTTTCATTAGAATGTGTAGAAAATTGTCATTAAATAAAATTGCATTTTTATTTTTATTTGATATTTTTTTCATATTTTCTAAATAAATGACATTTTAAATAGTTCATTTCATGCATGATTTTATTAATTTTTGTTCTACTAAATGCTTTAATATTTTTTGTTCATTCTTTTTAGGTTGTTTAGATTAGATATTGAACTTGTAGAAACAATTTAGTTCCCATTTTTAGGAATTAATTTTAGGTGCTTAATGTAGGCTTGAACAACATG
Source organism: Lathyrus sativus (assembly GCA_963859935.3). Taxonomy (NCBI): domain Eukaryota; kingdom Viridiplantae; phylum Streptophyta; class Magnoliopsida; order Fabales; family Fabaceae; genus Lathyrus; species Lathyrus sativus. The sequence goes on from OZ012735.1 coordinate 925,711,266, forward strand.
AACAAATTAGGGTTTTTAGGTGATGACTTAAGAAGTTTGATTCTTTCCCTTAGGACTTAGGGTTGACTAGATTAGTTATGGGACTATAGGGGCTATGGGTAATTACTAGATCCCTTAGAAAAAGTCAGGATTCCCCTACTGCTATTAATACTCTGTATATATCTGATTGACTGGTGTGGTGTGCCCTCTGGAGATTATTGCTTGCTTGCTTGGGCATTGGGATTGTCTGGGGATTTGGGAGAGCTGAAGACTTGAGGAAATGAAGCTATTGGAGATCAAGATGTTGAAGATCAACTGCCAGAGTTGGAGAGGAGATTTTTTTGCTAGCAGATGCTGAGGAGACTAGGGTTTAGGAGCTAGGCAGAGCTCTAGATTAGAAAGCTTGTTTCTCAAACATGGATTGCCTTGTCTGCATCCATTCTTCTCTGTGATTCAGAGTCTCTCTAAGACACTCACCCCCTTCCTTTGGAAGGCTTGGTGATAGTGTCTAAGAGATAGAACTCTTGAGAGAAAATGTCTCTTGTGTTAGAAGCAGTCTGTTCACCACCCTTGGTAGTCAACTGATTGCTTAACACCCAATTCATTCTTATGACTGATCCCTCATCCTGGAGGCTTGAGCTTGAAGAAAAGCCATTGCAGATAGAAGACTGATGATCAAAGCCCTTTCCTGAAGGTCATGAAGATGGAGATTGATGCTTGTTGAAGCCTGTAGCTGATTGGAGATTACTTGAAGCCAGATGTTGATTCAGAGCTGCTGATGCTGTTTCTTTTGCTGTTGTATTTTATTGCTGATGTATTGATTGGTTTTCTGGACTGTATTGTGTGCTGTTTACCCTGTTGGGTTGAAAGTGAAGCCTGTTCACTTTCGCCTATTGTTTTCCAGGTTCGAGGTTGAGTGGGACTCCCTTGCCTCGCTTGTATTGCTGCATCCATGCATTTTACTGCTTTATTATATCTGATATTGTTTCTGTTTCTGCCTATCCCGTAGGATCTCTGTTTCTCTCTGTGCAAGAGAGGAGCATGATAGACACTAGGTCTTAACCCATGCATGATAACATTAGGTTAGTTTGATTCCCTTCGCAACCGTAGGTTAGAGTTCTGTCTCTTTCTTTCTCAAAACAAACAGAAAAACACATAAAGATTTCAAACACAATAAAAGACACTTCTTCCGTAAAAGAATGTGAACTCATCAAGACGTCATTTTTGTCCTCTTGGACTGTTAATCAGAAAAACCCTTTTTCAGAAGGAATAAAATCAACCAAGACAGACTTATGTCGTACGTGGCCCGAACTACGTTTGCTCTGATCTTTCATGCTGTATGAAAGTACGTAGGCATAGGATGCGATATCCTAGCGAGCAACTTTCCCCTCCTTTCCCGTAGGTAGGCGAACTACGTTGACTCTGATTTCTCGTTCCAGACGAGAATACGTAGGCATAAAGTGCGATACTTTGCCGAGTCATTTTATTTTCATTCTCTTTTCTTTTTAACCCCTGACCTTTAGAGTAGATAGAATAACAATCCATACCCGAAAACAAGCGTGGATCCCGTCGAGTACGACGGACGTGAGGGGTGCTAATACCTTCCCCTTGCGTAACCGACTCCCGAACCCAGGTTTTGGTTGCGATGACCATACCTTTCCCGTGTTGTGCGAGGTTTACTCTGAGCGTTTCCTTTCCCTCCTGTGGGATAAATAACGCGCGGTGGCGACTCTTCTGTTCAGCCGGCGCCGATTTTCGCAGTAGCGACAGCTGGCGACTCTGCTGGGGATAACCAGCGTCCCCTGGCTGCTAAGGACGGCGATGGTTCTTGTGCATTTGGGATCCAACGTCCCTTAAGAGAGTCAATCCTAACGCTTGTTTTCCCGTCGAGGATTTTGTCTGGATTTATATTTCTGACCTTTATTTTCAGCTTTATATATTGTTTATTATTGCTGTATCGGGGTGTGACGGGTGTTCTGATATTGAGAGATAAGCCGGACCTGGGCTTGAGTGCACCTAGAATTAGAGTAGAAATTAGTGGGCGCCCGCTTGCTTTGCTTGCTTTGGTGTCCCATGAAATCTACACTCAGACGAGGTTCCTCTGGTTGGCCTCCTGCCCCTTCCTTTGGTTGGCGTGGGTTGCTGGTTAGTTGGATTGTCGACTCTGGGGACCGATCATTTGGAAGTTGGCTGAGTGAGGCCTCTTCAGGATTTGATGATGCCACTCCTTCTGGGAATCGTATCATCAACCCTGAAAGTCTGTGACGCCGACGACCGCATAGGATGCCGTACCTTGTGCCAGTTATAGGGCCACCCACCTGTGAGGGGATTCAGGGTTATGCAGGTAACTAGACCTTCAGACCACCGGTTTGTTGATCAGGATCTTGGGTATTTATGGAGAGTTATGAGGTCTGTCAGAGACCATTTGGAGATGTGTTCTGAGGTCTGTCAGAGACCAGTTGGAGAGTTCTGAGGTCTGTCAGAGACCAATTAGAGATGTGATTTGAGGTCTATCAGAGACCAGTTGGAGTTATGGTTTGAGGCCTGTCAGAGACCAGTGTTGGAGTTTTATTTTAGGTCTATCTGAGACCAGGGTTTGATGACTTCTGGATGGTCTATCTGAGACCTTTCTTGATTGGGTTCAGGCTATTCAGCTACAGCTTTGGTCCCTGTTGCATGTTACTTGCATTGCATCACTGCATATCCATTACCATTTGCATTTCACTAACGTGTGTCTGTGCTGCAGGTGCATTTGCATTTCCCTAGTTCTAGTGCCCAGACTTCTGAGTATTTGATCATGACTAGCTTAAGGAGAACGGTTGCTTACAAATTGCCTACGCCTGATATTGTTCCTCTACTTGGGTTGATCTCTCTTGCTGATGAGGGTGTTCGTAGGAGCTTCCGGATGAGCTATGGTAGACTACTGAGATTGGTGTGCAAACCTACAGAGGTAGAGTTAGATGGGCTGTATGCTTTGATGCAATTCTACGACCCTGCTTTGAGGTGCTTTACGTTCTCTGACTTTATTATGGGACCAACCCTGGAGGAATACGCTGAGTATGTTGAGCTGCCCGTGCAGAACCAGGTTCCATTCATTCATTATGACGCCAAACCCAAGCCGGAGGATTTGGCAAAAGCCTTGCATATTGATGTTTCTGAACTTGTGACTACTGTCTCCCGTGGAGTTCCAGGCTTCTCACTCCAATTCTTAGTTGGTAAAGCCCAAGAGTATGCCAAGAGCGGGTGCTGGATTGCTTTCAATGCTGTGTTGGCTTTGTGCATTTATGGCATAGTATTGTTCCCCAATATACCGGATTTTGTGGACTTTGATGCTTTCTACTTGTTTGCCGCTGGTAATCCTGTACCTACCTTACTCGGAGATCTCTACCACTCACTGCATTACAAGAATGAGAAGGGACGAGGGAAGAATGTTCATCTGTGTGTACCCTTGTTGAGTAGGTGGTTTGAGAGTCACCTCCCTAAGAGAAGATCTGTTGCAGAGACTACAGTTCCAGCTGGTTGGCCAGAGCCCCTGATGAGGCTATCGTCGGAAGATATGGAGTGGTTTGATCGAGACCTGTTGGGATCTGAGCTCATCTTCAGTTGTTCTGGGTACCCTAATGTGTCGTTGATAGGAAGAAAAAGGTGTATCAATTACAACCCTTCTCTATTCATTCGCCAGTTCGGATATGCACTGAAGAATCCACCTCAGGAGGAAGAAGTACAGGAATCTCTGTACTTCACAGGTGATTTGAAGGGAAAATTGCTAGCTGAGTTGCAACATGCCTGGACACGTATTAACCGCAGAGGGAAGCCTTTGTTAGGAAAGAATGACTGTCAGGCCTATGCACCTTATAGAGTTTGGATTCAGGAGAGGGCTAGTCAGTTGAGGATGCCGTTTCCAGATGCACCAATTCTTGTTCCCGTTCCGGTAGCAGAGCCGACTACTGTTTCTAGGGAAGCCTACGAGCAAGTTGTGAAGGAAAAAGAAGCCTTGATGAAGATCAACGAAGGGTTAGAGCAAGAGCTAGCTCAAGTACGCAGTGAGAAAAACAAGGCCGTATATGCTTTCCAACAACAGATCGAGCTGTTAAACAGGTTAGGGGCTGAGTTGACTGAAGAAAAGAAAAAGCGTGAACGTCTGGGGCAAGAGTTCAGAAGCTCCCATGACATGCTGGAATCAAAAAAGAAGGCGCTCGACGCAGCACACCGAGAAATCTCCTCTTGCAATAAGACTTGGAATGCTACTCTCACCAACAATAAGATGAGGGAAGATAAGCTGAAGCAGCAAATCTCCGACCTCGAAGAGAAGTTGAAGTCTAGCATCAAGAAGTGCGAGGAAGAAGTGATGACCCGGTATAGTGTCCAGCATGCACTGAACAAGGCAATCAAATCCAGAGATGAAGCGGTGTCTCAGAAGCGAAAGCTAGAAGATTGCTTCGGAGAAGCAACGTGGGAAGAAACTGCTGAAGACGTGCGCCGTGTTCTTAAGAAGAGAAACCAGCTTGTTGAAGGGCTGCTTGATCGACCAAGCCATCCGGAGACCAAGAAGTTGATAGAAGAGTACCAGACTTTTGGGCGGATTTGATCATTTCATATAGTAACTTGTATGCTTTATTTGCATAGTGCTGACCATCACCAGGATTGTTGGTTGAGGTCATGCCTTCTTTGTATTCTCAGTGATATTGTACCCTGGGCTTATTGGTTTTCTCTGCAATATATGAGGCCTTCTATGATTCAGCTCCGATATTCCTATTGTCAACACTGTCACTGCACCGGCACCTTCGCACTAGAACTGGGGGAATGAACTTCCCTAATGCACAGACACATTGCATTGCATTCATATTCATATTGCATTACAGATAATCTTTGGATGGTGTCTTATTCCCTGCTCTGTATCAGGTACTTAACAGGATTGCAGATCAGCATCCGCACCGCTATTCTACACGCTCCAATTGTCGAAAAATCATGGACCAAATGCAGAACGAGATGCAAGATGTGCGCGAGAAGCTCGCTCTCTTCATGCAGACCATGGAAGCTATAGCAAAAGGGCAGGAGAATTTGCAGGCCATGGTCCAGCCTCTGTTGGCCCGAAACGCTGGTCATGGTAATGAAGATCATCAGTCTGTCCGGGTTGATACTGCTCATGGAGACGGCACTCCCACGCCAGTGGCTCCGCCCGTAGTCAATATACCTGCTGCTAATGTCAACAACGCTACCGCTGCTGTGAATGGTAATGTCGGAGTTGGGAATGAAACTGCTGTCCATAATGCTGGGCTGGGTGATGTCAATTTGGGAGATAATCTAGGAGGCAATGGCTTTGTCAATACTGGATTCGAATTCAACGATCAGGGATTCGATAACACTGGGAAGTATGGCTTTAATGCTCAAGGCTTTGGGCAAGATGGTTATGGTATGGTCAATCAGGGTTACGGAGGCTTTGGAAACGGAAACGGTGCTGGGTTTATGGCTTTTGGTCCTGCTGGAGGTGTTCAAGGGTACGGCAACAGAGGCCGAGGTCCGGGGATGAATCAGATCAGAGCTGGACGTAATAATGGATATGATGGGTACGGAGCTGGAAACGGTCTGTGGCAAGAAGATCAGCAGGAAGACGCCTTCTCCGGAGGAGGTTTTGAAGGGCCGATGGATGATTCCCAAAAGATTAGAATGCTGGAAGAGCAGATGAAGGGAGTCCTAAATCAAAGTGCTGTGGGATTGGACATGGCAACCATGGGCTTGGTACCTGGCTTGAGGGTGCCAATTAAATTCAAAGCTCCTGTGTTCGACAAGTACAAGGGAGACACATGTCCGAAAGTGCATGTACGAGCTTATTACAGAAAGATGTCTGCATACTCAACTGATGAAAGAATGCTAATGCATTTCTTTCAGGATAGTCTATCGGGCCCTTCCCTAGAGTGGTACATGGGGTTGGAGCCAACTGATATCAAGACATGGAAGCAATTGGCGGAGGCGTTTGTAGCCCATTACAAGTATAACAGCGACTTGGCGCCCAATCGGGTCCAGTTGGCCGGGCTTTCGCAGAAGAAGGGGGAGAGTTTTAAAGAGTACGCGCAAAGGTGGCGCGATATGGCTGCCAGGGTCCGTCCTCCTGTTGAAGATAAGGAAATGAATGACATGTTTGTCGGCACATTCACCGGGCTGTTTCATGATATGCTGTTTCATACATCTCTGGCCAGTTTCTCAGACCTGATTCTGATGGGGGAAAAGATTGAACGTAACATTAAGCAAGGAAAGTTCCAAGTCGAGGAATCAACTGCATCTGGCAGTAATAGGAAAGCTTATGGTGGACGCCGTCAGGGCGAGGCAAGCGCAGTATTTGGAGGCCGAGGCCGAGGCCGAGGCAGGGGACGAGGTCAATATCGTCAGCCGCAGCAGGTGTCGAGTGTTACTATCCCATATCAACAACAACCACTCCAGCAACAACAACCGGTTCAGCAACAGCCAATGCCACAGCAGCAGCAGCCTCAGCAGGGGGCACAGCAAGCTCAACGAAGATTCCAGGGCAGTAAACCGAGAAGAGTGTTTGAGAAACCTCCCTCAACCTATGCCGATTTATTGCAGACATTGTTGGGATTGAATCTGGTAGAGAAAAGAACTCTGGCGCCGATAACAGGAGCTCCCCCGTTTGGTTATGATGCAAGCAGGCACTGCGAGTTTCATTCTGGGGCCCCGGGCCACGATATAGAAGGTTGCCATGCTTTTAAGCACGTTGTGCAGGATCTTTTAGACAACAAGACTATCAATTTCGGAACGGCAGGTCCGAATATAGTCCAGAAACCCATGCCTAATCATGGGGCAAACGCCGTGCTGACTGAGGAAGGTCTGAATCTTATTATGAATGTTGAAGATTTAAAGACGTCGCTGAGCGAGATAAAGAGCCGACTGTTACAAGGAGGTGTTTACCCAGGATGTAACGAGTATTGCTTAGATTGTTGGACCCTAGCTGGGGGGTGTGAGGATTTGAAGAAAGGCATTCAGGCTTTAATTGATGAAGGTATATTGCAGTTTGATCGAGCGGCAACTGATGAGCCTGCAGGGGCAGTAGTGGATAATCAGAGTGATGTGGCCACGGTAACGATTCCTCGGAAGACGATCACTATTGCGGCACCAGCTCAGCGACCACCGATCACCATAACTAAAGCCGGGCCAATCCCGTACGAGAACACGAGAGCAGTCCCATGGTCATATGGGTTAGAGGTGTATTGTGATGGGATAAAGATTGATGTTAACAAGCAGTCAGCGGAGATTGTGGATAATGTTGTTGGCTCAGGAGGCATGACGAGGAGCGGCAGGATCTTTATATCTCCTGAAGTGGAGGCTGAAAGATTAGCGAAAGGAAAAGGGAAAGCGGTTGAAAATGTTCCAGCGCAAGCAAGTGAAAAAGAAGCAGCATCGAAGGATGTAGAAGAGTTCATGCGCTTAATTCGAAAAAGTGATTATAAGATTGTGGAGCATCTGCAGCAGACGCCGTCCAAAATATCTATCTTGTCATTGCTGTTGTGTTCGGAAGCTCACAGAAATGCTTTGCTGAAAGTCCTGGACACTTCTTTTGTACCCCAAGACGTCTCTGTAAATCAGCTAGAAGGAGTATTGGCACATGTGAATGCAGGCCACAGCCTGGGTTTTACCGATTTTGACTTGACTCCGAAAGGGAGAGATCATAATATGGCATTACACGTATCTGTTGAGTGTAGAGGATCAGTAATGTCGCACGTATTGGTTGACACCGGATCATCTTTGAATGTGCTGCCCAAGAAGGCGATGATGAAGCTGGATGTTCGAGGGATTTTGTGTACACCCAGTGATTTGGTAGTCAGAGCATTTGACGGCACGCGGAGAACAGTCTTCGGATCGATTACCTTGCCTCTGCAAGTGGGGCCGGAAGTGTTTGCAACTGAGTTTTATATCATGGATATACAGCCTGCGTACAGCTGCTTGCTTGGAAGACCTTGGATTCATGGAGCAGGGGCTGTCACGTCCACCCTGCATCAGAAGTTAAAATATATGGTCGGAGACAGCGTAGTCACCGTGTGTGGAGAAGAAGACATCCTGGTCAGCCATCTATCTTCGTTTAAATATGTGGAAGTCGACGGGGAGATCCACGAGACACCATGCCAGGCATTCAAAGGTTTGCGCATCAAGGACAAAGGTCCCGGGCCGAGCAAAGTGCCAGAGATAGCTGTCTCATCGTATAAGGAAGCTCAAGCTCTAGTAGAAGCGGGAGAAGCAAAGGGCTGGGGCAAAGTGCTGGACATTCCGGTGAAGATGGACCGGTTCGGGCTGGGGTACCGACCGTCGTCATCAACTCCTTCCGTGGGGGCCCCCCGTTTCAGAAAGCCGATTATCATCTCTGCCAGTGGAGTATGTCATGAAACTGTCAATGCTGCTTCAGAGTCCGATGAAGGAGACAGCGACTGTGATATGGATGCCTGGATTCAGCCAAGCACGCCAGGACAAGGACTGTGCAACTGGTCTATTCAGGAGCTTGTTCCTGTGACTTTTAAACAGTAATGCTTTGCTTTATTAATTGTTGAATAATCTGATGTCTTGCCCGGGGCATCAGGATTTGCTTAGGGCTGTGTTGTTATAACATTGCGTGTTAATCATTAAATAAATGGCGTTTTTTTCATGTGCAAATACCGTAATCCCTGTCTTTCCTGTTTTGTATTTTTCAATAAAATGGCAATGTGGTTATTCGCTTTATACGCATTTTGAAGCACTTAACCATTCCTTTTGCAGGATAACATTTTCAGATGACATCCTTGAACCACCTATGACTCGTCCCAACTTCGAGCACCCAGTATTCCAGGCCGAAGAAGAGGTTGTCGAAGATGGCGACGTTCCTGAAGAACTGTCTTGGTTAGTGAAGCGGGAGGAAAGAGCCATTCTGCCTCACGACGAGGTCATCGAAATTATCAATTTGGGGTCGGAAGGGGTTGAGAAAAATATTCGTATCGGAGCCGCACTGCAGAGTGATATCAAGCGAAGACTGGTTGAAATGCTCCGAGAGTATAATGATGTATTCGCTTGGTCATATGAAGATATGCCGGGGCTCGATACTGATATGGTTGTGCATCGCCTGCCACTGAAAGAAGATTGCCCGCCGGTCAAACAAAAGCTTCGCAGAACGCGACCAGATATGGCAATGAAGATCAAAGAGGAGGTGCAGAAACAGTGGGACGCTGGTTTCCTGGCTGTGACAAAGTATCCCTCATGGGTTGCCAACATCGTACCAGTGCCAAAGAAAGATGGCAAGGTTCGAATGTGCGTGGATTATCGAGATTTGAATAAAGCAAGCCCAAAAGACGATTTTCCACTTCCTCACATTGACGTGTTAGTTGATAATACTGCTCAGTACTCCGTATTCTCCTTCATGGATGGCTTTTCAGGCTATAATCAAATTAAAATGGCGCCAGAGGATATGGAGAAGACTACTTTCATAACGCCGTGGGGAACATTTTGCTACAAAGTGATGCCCTTTGGTTTGAAAAATGCTGGGGCAACATATCAGCGTGCGATGACGACTCTTTTCCATGACATGATGCATAAAGAGGTCGAAGTTTATGTTGACGATATGATTGCCAAATCCCAGACGGAGGAAGAGCATCTGGTGAATCTGCTGAAGTTGTTTAAAAGACTTAGGAAGTTCAGGCTGAGGCTGAACCCTAATAAATGCACCTTCGGGGTAAGATCGGGTAAACTGCTGGGGTTTATCGTAAGCGAAAGAGGAATAGAGGTCGATCCTGCTAAAATAAAAGCGATTCAAGAAATGCCGACGCCTAAAACAGAGAAAGAGGTGCGCGGGTTTTTAGGGAGGTTGAACTACATTGCCCGGTTCATATCTCACCTAACGGCCACGTGTGAACCATTATTCAAGCTGTTGAAGAAAGATCAAGCTGTAACGTGGAACGAAAATTGTCAAAAGGCGTTCGATAAAATAAAGAGGTATCTGCAGGAGCCTCCTATTTTGATACCCCCGGTGGCAGGGAGACCCTTGATAATGTATTTGACGGTTCTTGAGGGAAGCATGGGTTGTGTTCTCGGTCAACACGACGAGACGGGGAGAAAAGAGCATGCGATCTATTACCTGAGTAAGAAATTTACAGACTGTGAATCTCGATACTCAATGCTGGAGAAAACTTGTTGCGCGCTAGCCTGGGCCGCCAAGCGTTTGAGGCAGTACATGCTGAATCATACAACCATGCTCATCTCGAAGATGGATCCTATCAAATATGTATTCGAAAAGCAGGCGTTGTCAGGTAGAATTTCCCGTTGGCAGATGGTCTTGACTGAATATGATATTCAGTACGTCTCGCAAAAGGCTATAAAGGGGAGTGTGCTGTCTGAGTATCTGGCGGAGCAGCCTATTGAAGATTACCAATCGATGAGGTTTGATTTTCCTGACGAGGATATCATGTACCTAAAGATGAAGGATTGTGAAGAACCATTGCCAGACGAGAGACCAGAGGTGGGATCCCAGTGGAAGATGATTTTTGACGGAGCCGTGAATGCTTACGGTAGCGGAATAGGGGCAATTATCACTACGCCGCACGGGTCGCACATCCCGTTTACTGTAAGAGCACAGATTGTGTCTCAGTAATATCTCTATGTTTTGATGATAACATTAATGATAATTTGTATACAAGAATTATGCTCTCTAAATTTGTTCTAAACTGTTTTCTACAGGCACAAAAGATTTTAATCTTAAAGAGCAAATTTGATGTGAACAATGAATTCTGAATGGCTCAAGAGCATCTGAAGATTAGAAGAATCTGAAGTATAAGAGCTCAGTTATCAAGATTCTGATGATTCAACACGCTGCATGTATTATCAAGAATCTGAATGAAAGAAGACTCTGAGTGAAGAGACTCTGAATGAGAGAAGACTCTGATCTGAGTGAAGACTCTGATCTAAGAGCATGTTACGCTTCAAGCACACAGCTGCACCAGACTCTGATTCATCAACATCTGAAGAACATATTAGGCTCTGAAGTTTCCAGAAGAATCTGAAGACTGAAGACTCTGATATTGATTGTTGATCTGAACTATCTGAAGAATTATTTGAAGAAGATTATTTTAATATATCCGTTGGAATATGCCAGCAAATCTTTCCTTAATTGGGATAGACAAAATTCTCTGCAAGAATATTATTCCTCTGGTACATTCCATATATGGTATAATTACAGCTCAGCAGACAATTGCTACACCCACTATTTGTGCGCCGTCTCTCTGCTGCAATAGTACAAAGGACAGTACTATTTTGATATTGGAAATATCTTCTCTAACGGTAAAATATTCTCTCCAATATTCAAGTGGCTATATAAAGGACATCATAGCTCATTCTTCAAGTGACGAATATTGAAAATCTTCTCTGACGCGAAAAACTCACAAGCTCTCATATTCTTCACTGTTCATACTTTGTTCTAAACTTAGAGAAATAACACAGTTGTGTTTATAGCTTTCTTAGAAGCATTTATTACTCTTTCATTGTATTACATTAATTTGTAAAGGAAGTTTTCCTTAAGAGGATCTAGGTTAGATCAGTAGCTCTTAAGAAGACTAAGAACAGTTGTTCTTAGGTGTGCTATTTGTAATCAGTTGATTTGAATAGTGGATTAAGTCCTTGTTGAGAAAGGCAAATCACTCTTGAAAAGGGTGGACTGGAGTAGTTGAGTTCAACGAACCAGGATAAAAATACTTGTGTTTTATCTTTGATTATTTTCTGTCATACTTATTCAACCCCCCCCTTCTAAGTATTTTCTCACCTTCAGTTGGCATCAGAGCTCCGGTTCTGAGTGTGCATTCGCTTAACCGTGACAGATAAAGATCCAGTGAGAAAAATACTCTGTTATTTATTTGGTTGCTAATATGGGTGATATTCCTACATCAAGCAACAAATATGAAGGAGACAGAATCAGCACCAAACCTCCAATGTTTGATGGAGAAAAATTTGATTATTGGAAAGATAGACTTGAAAGTTTTTTCTTGGGGTATGATGCTGATCTCTGGGATTTAGTCATTGATGGGTATGAACATCCTACTAAGGATGGCAAAAAGATTGATAGAAAATCAATGACTGAGGAGCAGAAGAAAGAATTCAAGAATCATCACAAAGCCAGAACCATACTTCTCAATGCAATCTCTCATACAGAGTATGAAAAGATTACCAACAGAGACACTGCTCATGATATGTTTGAGTCTCTCAAAATGACTCATGAGGGAAATACTCAGGTGAAAGAAACAAAGGCTCTGGCGCTGATACAGAAGTATGAAGCGTTCAAAATGGAAGAATCTGAGAACATTGAGACTATGTTTTCCAGATTTCAGATTCTAACAGCTGGGTTGAAAGTTCTGGACAAGGGCTACTCAACATCTGATCATGTCAAGAAGATCATCAGAAGTCTTCCTACCAGATGGAGACCTATGGTGACTGCATTAAAGCTGGCCAAGGATCTGAACAAAATCTCATTAGAAGAACTCATCAGTTCTTTGAGAAGTCATGAGATTGAGCTGGAGGAAGATGAACCCCAGAAGAAAGATAAAGGTAAATCCTTAGCTTTTAAATCTAACAAATCTGTTAAAGCTTTGCAGGTTAATGAAGAAAGCTCTGAGGAATCTTCTTCTGAAGAAGAAGATGAACTATCTATGCTGTCCAGAAGGATCAACAAACTCTGGAAGCACAAAGGGAAGAAATTCAACAACTTCAGAAGATCTGATCAAAAGAGAGAATCTTCTAGTCACAGAAGATCTGGCAAGAAAGAGATCACTTGCTTTGAATGTAAAGAACCTGGACACTACAAGAGTGAATGTCCCAAACTTCAAAAGGAAAAACCCAAAAGGAAGTTTGATAAAAAGAAAAAGGTTCTGATGGCTACATGGGATGACTCAGATGAATCTGAATCATCTTCTGAATCTGAGGAAGAATGTGCAAATGTTGCGCTGATGGCTAACACAAATGATCAAGATGAAGGAACGTCATCATCTGAATCTGAGTCAGAATCAGACTCTGACTCTGAAGAGGTATTTTCTGAACTCTCCAGAGCTGAACTTGTTGAAAGTTTATCTGACATGTTGGAAAGCTACAGCAAGATTAAACTCAAATACAAGAAGCTGAAAAGCAATCTTGAATCTGAGATTGATCTTCTGAGAACAGAACTTGTTGAGCAGAAAGAAATAAATTTAAAACTCAAAAATGATTTAGAAACAACTCAACAAGAATCTGATACTGAAACAGAGTCAAGTGAAAATATTTTAGAAAAATATGACTCCAGTTTTAGAAGATTCCTCACTAAAAGCATAGACAGAAGCAAAATGGCTTCTATGATCTATGGTGTTAGTGGGAACAACAGAAGAGGCATTGGATGTGAATCCTCCTCTGGAAGCAATCCAAAGTCTGTTGATAAACTCTTCATCAAGAGGACTCCTCTGTATTCTCATTTCAAGTTTGGTCATCTGAATGATATTAAACATACAAGCTCTGAAAAGAGTACTTATGTGTTTAAGCCAAGGGTTAGCCAGAATAAACACTATGTTGAAAAACAGAAGTTTAGGCAAAACCACAGAACATCTAACCCCAAAGGACCCAAGAAGATCTGGGTACCTAAAAGTCAAATAATACCTGTTGCAGATATCCTTAGCAGCAAAATCCAGACACCAATCATGGTACCTGGACTCTGGATGCTCACGACATATGACGGGCGAAAGGTCTATGTTCCAAAGCCTGGAACTTAGATCTGGAGGGGACGTGAAATTCGGAGGGAACCAGAGGGGCAAGATCATTGGCTCTGGTACAATAGGTAATGGTAACCTACCCTCTATTTCTAATGTTCTGTTAGTTGAAGGATTGAAACATAATCTATTGTCCATAAGTCAATTAAGTGACAATGGTTATGATATCATCTTTAATCAAAAATGTTGCAAAGCTGTTTGTCAAAAGAATGGTTCTATCCTATTCAGTGGAAAGAGGAAAAACAACATTTACAAAATTAACCTTTCAGAACTTAAAGTTCAAAATGTAAAATGCCTTTTATCTGTGAATGATGAGCAATGGGTCTGGCATAGAAGATTGGGACATATTAATATGAGACGTATATCTCAGATTAATAAACTCAATCTGGTCAGAGGACTCCCTAATCTGAAGTTCAATTCAGATGCTCTGTGTGGCGCATGTCAAAAGGGTAAATTTTCAAAATCTCATTTTAAACCAAAAAATGTTGTTTCCACCTCTAGACCATTGGAATTACTTCACATTGATCTGTTTGGACCAGTGAAAACTGCATCCATCAGAGGCAAGAAGTATGGGTTAGTCATTGTAGATGACTACAGCAGATGGACATGGGTAAAGTTTCTAAAACACAAGGATGAGTCTCATTCTGTGTTCATTGACTTCTGCAATCAAGTCCAGACTGAAAAAGAATGCAAAATTATTAAAGTCAGAAGTGATCATGGTGGCGAATTTGAAAACAAATTTTTTGAAAAATATTTTTCTGAAAAAGGAATTGCACATGATTTCTCCTGCCCTAGAACTCCACAACAAAATGGAGTTGTAGAGAGGAAAAATAGAACATTGCAAGAAATGGCCAGAACCATGATCAACGAGACAAATCTGGCAAAACATTTTTGGGCAGAAGCAATAAATACAGCATGTTATATTCAGAACAGAGTGTCTGTAAGACCTCTTCTGGAAAAGACTCCCTATGAATTGTGGAGAAACAGAAAGCCCAACATTGCTTATTTTCATCCATTTGGATGTATTTGTTATATGCTTAACACTAAAGATCATCTAAACAAGTTTGATTCCAAAGCACAGAAGTGTTTCATGCTTGGTTATTCTGAACGCTCTAAAGGCTACAGAGTATTCAATACTGAAACACAGATTGTGGAAGAATCTATTCATGTTAGATTTGATGATAAGCTTGGCTCTGAAAAGCCAAAGCAAGTTGAAAATTCTGCAGATAGAGAAGTTATTCTCACAGACTCTGAAGGCTCAGAGGCAGACAAGACTAAAGACAAAGACTCTGAAGCAAACCCAGATGCTACGCCTCTAACTTCCCAACTTGACAATCTGCATATTTCTGAAAGACCAACAGTCAGAGGATCTTCTTCCAGAATGAAAGCTTCTCATCCAGAGGATGTGATAATTGGAAAGAAAGATGATCCAATAAGGACAAGAGCATTTCTCAGAACTTCTGAATCTTCCTTCTGTGGCTTAGTGTCAATTATAGAACCAACATCTGTTGATGAGGCTCTGGAAGATAATGAATGGATTTTAGCTATGCAAGAGGAGCTGAATCAATTCACAAGGAATGAAGTCTGGGATCTGGTTCCAAGACCTAAAGGTTTCAATGTTATTGGAACAAAATGGGTTTTCAGAAATAAACTGAATGAAAAAGGAGAAGTTGAAAGGAACAAAGCAAGACTGGTTGCTCAAGGCTACAGTCAACAAGAAGGCATAGACTACACAGAAACATATGCTCCTGTTGCCAGGTTAGAGTCTATACGCTTGCTTATTTCGTTTGCTGCACAACATAACATCACTCTTTATCAGATGGATGTTAAAAGTGCTTTTCTTAATGGAATTATAGAAGAGGAAGTGTATGTCCACCAACCTCCTGGTTTTGAAAATGAAAATTTTCCAGATCATGTTTACAAACTGAAAAAATCTCTTTATGGACTAAAACAAGCTCCCAGAGCTTGGTATGAGAGGTTGAGTAATTTTCTTCTGAAGAAAAATTTCATCAGAGGAAAAGTGGATACCACACTATTTTGTAAAACCATTAAGAAAGATTTGTTGATTTGTCAAATTTATGTAGATGATATTATTTTTGGATCAACAAATATTATGCTTGGAAAGGAGTTTGCTAAATGTATGCAGGAAGAATTTGAGATGAGCATGATGGGAGAACTGAAATTCTTTCTGGGAATCCAAGTAAATCAGACTCCAGAGTGCACCTACATACATCAGACCAAGTATGTTAAAGAGCTTCTGAAGAAGTTTAACATGCTGGATAGCAAAATGGCAAAGACTCCAATGCATCCTACAAGCACTCTAGGTAAGGAAGAGGTAAGTAAGAAGGTAGATCAGAAACTCTACAGAGGTATGATAGGATCTCTTCTTTATTTGACTGCTTCTAGACCAGACATTCTGTTTAGTGTTTGTTTATGTGCTAGATTCCAATCAGATCCTAGAGAATCACACTTAACTGCTGTTAAGAGGATTCTAAGGTATCTGAAAGGTACTGCTAATGTTGGTTTGTGTTACAGAAGATCTGACAAATATTCACTAGTTGGATTCTGTGATGCTGACTATGCTGGAGATAGAGTTGAGCGCAAAAGTACTTCTGGAAGCTGTCAGTTTCTTGGAAGTCATCTGATCTCATGGTACAGCAAGAAGCAACCAACAATTGCACTATCAACCACAGAGGCAGAATACATTGCTGCTGCTGGATGTTCCACTCAGATGCTCTGGATGAAGAGTCAACTAGAAGATTATCAAATCTATGAGAGTAATCTTTCTATCTTCTGTGACAATACTTCTGCTATATGTTTATCCAAAAATCCAATTTTACACTCTAAGGCCAAACATATAGAGATTAAGCATCATTTCATCAGAGACTATGTTCAGAAGGGTGTAATAAATTTAGCCTTTGTTGATACAGATCATCAATGGGCAGATATTTTCACAAAACCCCTTGCTGAAGATAGGTTTAAGTTTATTCTGAAAAATATTTGTATGGATTTTTGTCCAGAGTAATATTTCTCAGAGTCAACTTCTCAGATGCTAAGTGTTTAACACTCTGAAGTATTTCATCTGTTTTGCTTGTTTAATTTATCTGTGATTTATTTTTTTTGTGTGAAACTCTGTACTGACCATCTCAAAGGATCTGAAAGTTGAAAACATTTCATTTCTTAAGAGTTACAGAATCACATGCAAAGTTAACACGTGTCACTCAGAATCTGAAAAGATGGAGTACACCTACTGATTATGACGTTTAAGGTATTGCTTTGAAAATCTCAATCTGTCTTGATTTTCCCCCCAAATGTCATATCATAATTAAAAATGATTACTTTTCATTAAATGCAAACGTGCGTATGTGTCCTATGTATGTCTGTTGTGTTTCCCATGCGTGTTTTATTTCTCTATATAAACCACTCTCTTAACACATTCACACTTTTCACATTCTCAACACATATGCGCTTTTGTCTGTTGTTCTCTCTCTTTTCAAACCCTAAAAGAACCCAGAAACCTTCATCTCCTTCTTCATCATCAACAATGGCATCCACTTCAAAAGCAGTTACTACCAAAGATGCTACCACTATCATTGAACCAGTACGCACTCTCCTGACTCCTGTTGATTCACTAGAAGTGCTGTGTGAAAGCTTCGTGGATTTAGAAGACCTTGCTGAAAATGGGTTTGATCTGATTCCTTCAATCAAAGCACAAGGCTGGGACGGTTACTTTGATAGGCTTATGGGTCCTGTGTATCCAAAGTTAGTGAAGGAGTTTTGGATCCATGCATTCGCTACTCCAAAGTTCGTTCATTCTTCTGTGCTGGGTAAGAAGATTGTTATCACTGAAAATCTGATCAGGAAACTCATAGGTTTCAAGGCAACTGATGGAGTAACCTCTCTGTCTTCTGCGCGTGAAGATCTGAAAGATGTTTGTCAAGAAATCTGCACTACTGGTGAACCTTGTAAGAAGGTTAAGTTTTTGAAACCCACTTACAAGATTTGGGCTAAGATTTTCTTGAACACCATTTTTCACAGACCCTCTTCAAACTCATCTGATTATGTTAATGCTGAACAACTTTACTTCATGTATTGTTTACACCAAAACATTCAGATTGATCTTCCATATCTGTTGTTTAATCATCTGGTATCTCACGTCAAGGAAACAAGGGAAACTGCCAGAGATAAAACTGGAAAAGTCAGAACATGGATCCCTATGGGAAGACTGATTTCAGATATTCTGATAGAAAACCAACTTGTGGCGCATCTGCAAGAGGCTGGGCTGACAGAGGATCTGAATTTTATCATTAGCTCTGAAATAAATGGTTTAACTCTGAGAAGGATGAAATTGGTTGAAGATTTATCTGAGAAACCAAGGAAAACTAACTCTGAAGAAGTTAGGGGGAGAAGAATTCCTGTTGAAGATTTTCCTTTATTCACCTCAGATGAACCTAGAGAACTTATTGCTGAGTATGTTGCTCGTTGCATAAGAGATGGTGTTGAGATCCCTGCAAATCTTGTGCAGAAGGAAGGCCAAGTTCTTCCTGATCTAACAAGGGAAAGAAGACGTAAGAGAAAAGCTGATAAAGAAGGTCATCAGAAGAAAAGAAAGCACTCAGATGCTGAGAAGAAGAAGAAAAGAAAGAAGCTGAAGAAGGTTCAACAAGATCCTCCTGCAGCAACTTTTGAAGAGATTAGAGATACTCTGAAACAGGTATTTAACACTGATTCTAATCCTGTTCATCATTCTGCTACCCCCACACCATCTGACTCACCCCTTATATTTAAAAGATCTAGACCATCTGAGACTCATACACCACAACCAACAAACATTCAAACACCACAATCCAAACAAACTCAACAAACAACACCTCAACCACAAAACACCATCCCAGAATCTACCATTCCAGAGGATGTTCACCCTGAACACCCTGACCAACCTGAAAATTTCATTAATCCTAATGAGATATTAGATATCACACCTCTAAACCGTTCTATCATTTTATCTTCAACTTCTGAAAAATCTAACCAATCTGATACATCATCTGATGATGAATCATCTGGTTTCATTAATGAATGCTTGAATGATCTCAAACAACCTCGTTCTGAGAGTGTTTGGAAACAACTTTTTAAATCCCCAACCTCTGAACATCCACCCTCTCCACAAAATTCCCCCACTCGAACTCTCACTCCACAACCAACATCTGAACCACAAACCACCCAACAAACATCTGAACCACAAAACAACCAACCAACACCTGAACCACAACAAACATCTGAACCACAAACATCTGAACATCCATCCTCACAACCTCAACCTTCTAAACAAACACCACAAACACAACCAACCCAACCCAGAATCCCTGATGAAGCAGAATTGGGATCAAGTGTTTATACTATGTTAAAAGATTTTGACAAGGATAATGTCTCAGACTTTGCTGACATTATGGATGTTTGCATGACTACTATGGACAAAGAGGCTGCTAATGCTGTTTGGAAGAAATATCTTTACAGACTGAATAGGGAGGCTTTGAAAATCAGGACTCAATGTCTTAGATTGTCAAAGGTAAGGCTTGCTGCTTATCAGAAACGGATTAAGAGAAACCCTCCTCCTATTCTTCTTCTAGAAGCTCCTCCACCTCCAGAAATTGCTGCACCTGATGTTACTCAGATTGTTTCAGAATCCACTGTTCCAGAATCTTCTATTTCAGTATCTACAGATCTTCAGAAGGATGTCAAAGAACTAAAGGATTTTATGGTTGATCAAAAGAAGACAAATGAAGAAATGAAAACTTGGATGGCTAAGCAAGATGAGAATTCAGAAAGGATTACAGCACTGCTGCAACTCATTGCTTCTCAACAAACCTCATCTGCCAAACCTTCTTGATGTTTTTGCACAAGTTTTTCATGTTTTGCTTTGTTTTTGATTGTCTTCTGATATGTTTTGTTCTTTTGACTTAATGAAAATGATCTTTTGCTTATCTGGATATGTGTTTCTTCTGCATCTTTACTGTCTTTTAAAATTCTTTTTGATTATGACAAAAAGGGGGAGAAACAAAATAGAATCTGATTGTTCAAATCTATAAGCAATTATCTGAACTAAGTCAGACATGTTACTAACATTCTTTGAATCTAACCAGACTCTGACAAATTTATCTAACCAGACTCTGACAAAATTCATTGAAGTTTTTCCTGAGATCTATCTTTTCAGAACCTGATCAAAAATAGCTAAATCTGAGTAGACCAGACTCTGATATCTAACCTTGAGTACTATGATCTAAAAGATAACTCAAGACAGGATATGGCAAGATAAACAACCAAGTGTTCTGAAGTTGTTCATCTGTCATCAAGCTTTAATATGACATCAATCTTTGGCATCAAGCTTTAATATGGCATCAAGCTTTGACTCTAGAAGTCAAACATATGTCAACCAGGATATGTCAACCAGGATTTGTCAACCAGGCTTCAATCAGGATGTTAATCAGGCTCTGAACCCAAAATTCAATCAGGCTCTGAATCTGAAATGTAATCAGGCTCTGAATCTGAAATGTACTCAACCAGAAAGGGAAGTATCTAATTCCATTAGAGTATTCATTTCAGGGGGAGATTGTTAATCTCAGGGGGAGTAATTTTAATTCATATTTTTTTGAACAAATTGCTCATGTTTTGTCATCATCAAAAAGGGGGAGATTGTAAGAGCACAGATTGTGTCTCAGTAATATCTCTATGTTTTGATGATAACATTAATGATAATTTGTATACAAGAATTATGCTCTCTAAATTTGTTCTAAACTGTTTTCTACAGGCACAAAAGATTTTAATCTTAAAGAGCAAATTTGATGTGAACAATGAATTCTGAATGGCTCAAGAGCATCTGAAGATTAGAAGAATCTGAAGTATAAGAGCTCAGTTATCAAGATTCTGATGATTCAACACGCTGCATGTATTATCAAGAATCTGAATGAAAGAAGACTCTGAGTGAAGAGACTCTGAATGAGAGAAGACTCTGATCTGAGTGAAGACTCTGATCTAAGAGCATGTTACGCTTCAAGCACACAGCTGCACCAGACTCTGATTCATCAACATCTGAAGAACATATTAGGCTCTGAAGTTTCCAGAAGAATCTGAAGACTGAAGACTCTGATATTGATTGTTGATCTGAACTATCTGAAGAATTATTTGAAGAAGATTATTTTAATATATCCGTTGGAATATGCCAGCAAATCTTTCCTTAATTGGGATAGACAAAATTCTCTGCAAGAATATTATTCCTCTGGTACATTCCATATATGGTATAATTACAGCTCAGCAGACAATTGCTACACCCACTATTTGTGCGCCGTCTCTCTGCTGCAATAGTACAAAGGACAGTACTATTTTGATATTGGAAATATCTTCTCTAACGGTAAAATATTCTCTCCAATATTCAAGTGGCTATATAAAGGACATCATAGCTCATTCTTCAAGTGACGAATATTGAAAATCTTCTCTGACGCGAAAAACTCACAAGCTCTCATATTCTTCACTGTTCATACTTTGTTCTAAACTTAGAGAAATAACACAGTTGTGTTTATAGCTTTCTTAGAAGCATTTATTACTCTTTCATTGTATTACATTAATTTGTAAAGGAAGTTTTCCTTAAGAGGATCTAGGTTAGATCAGTAGCTCTTAAGAAGACTAAGAACAGTTGTTCTTAGGTGTGCTATTTGTAATCAGTTGATTTGAATAGTGGATTAAGTCCTTGTTGAGAAAGGCAAATCACTCTTGAAAAGGGTGGACTGGAGTAGTTGAGTTCAACGAACCAGGATAAAAATACTTGTGTTTTATCTTTGATTATTTTCTGTCATACTTATTCAACCCCCCCCCCCTTCTAAGTATTTTCTCACCTTCATTTACTGCCCGATTGACCTTTGCCGTTACCAACAATGAGGCCGAATACGAAGCTTGTATAATGGGGCTTGAAGAAGCCATTGATTTGCGAATCAAACATCTAGACGTATACGGAGACTCAGCTCTGGTAGTGAATCAGATCAAAGGGGAATGGGAGACACGTCAGCCTAATTTGATACAGTACATGAATTATGCAAGGAGATTGTTGCCTTTCTTCGACAAGGTTGAATTGCATCACGTACCGCGGGCAGAAAATCAAATGGCTGACGCCCTTGCCACTTTGTCTTCCATGTACAAGGTCAACTTCTGGAACGAAGCTCCCCAAATCACTATCTCTCGGTTGGACAGGCCAGCTTATGTATTTGCTATTGATGAAGCATCTGATGACAAACCGTGGTATTTTGATATCCTTAATTTCCTGAAGAATAAAGAGTATCCGGCTGGGGCATCCAGTCAAGATCAGAAGACTCTCAGGAGATTAGCGGGTAATTTCTATTTGAACCCGGATGGCGTCTTATACAGAAGGAACCACGATTTGGTGTTGTTGCGTTGTGTAGACGAGAAAGAGGCAAAGCTCCTCATGGAGGAAATTCACGAAGGTACCTTTGGTACGCATGCTGGTGGACATGCTATGACGAGAAAGCTGCTGAGGGCAGGTTACTTTTGGCTGACGATGGAAACTGATTGTTTCAAGTTCGCGAGGAAGTGCCACAAGTGCCAAATCTATGCTGACAAGATACACGTGCCTCCGAGTCCTCTAAATGTGATGTCATCTCCATGGCCATTCTCGATGTGGGGAATCGATATGATTGGGAAGATCGAGCCAACGGCTTCTAACGGGCATCGGTTCATCCTAGTAGCAATCGATTATTTCACCAAGTGGGTGGAAGCGGCGTCTTACGCGAATGTAACGAAGCAAGTGGTGGCTAGATTCATCAAGAGAGATATCATTTGCCGATATGGGATCCCCGAGCGGATAATCACGGATAATGGTTCAAATCTGAACAACAAAATGATGAAGGAGCTCTGTCAGAATTTCAAGATCGAACATCACAACTCCTCCCCTTACCGACCCAAGATGAATGGCGCTGTCGAAGCGGCCAATAAGAATATAAAGAAGATCGTCCAGAAGATGGTGGTGACCTATAAGGATTGGCATGAAATGCTACCTTTTGCTTTGCACGGTTATCGTACGACGGTACGCACATCAACCGGGGCAACTCCGTTCTCGTTGGTATACGGAATGGAAGCGGTACTACCATTGGAAGTTGAGATCCCTTCTCTGAGGGTATTGCGAGACGTTCAGCTGGACGAGGCAGAATGGGTAACGAATAGATTGAATCAATTGAGTTTGATGGATGAGAAGAGGCTAGCTTCTCTGGCATACGGTCGTTTGTACCAAAGCCGAATGAAGAAAGCGTACGACAAGAAGATACTTCCGCGAAGCTTTCAGACGGGCGACCTTGTGCTGAAAAGGATTCTCCCGCCGCAAGCAGATCACAGGGGCAAGTGGACCCCCAACTACGAAGGGCCATACGTTGTCAGAAAGGTCTTCTCAGGAGGAGCGTTGTTGTTGTCCACCATGGACGGAGAAGACTTTGCGTCACCTGTGAATTCGGACGCAGTTAAAAAATACTTTGCTTAAAATAGACCCGCTGGACAGAAAAAGAGAGTCCAGGCAAAAATGGGGCATCCTGGCGAACCAAAAACAGAATGAAAGGTTCGGGCAAAAGTTAGGGATAAAATTGAAAAAATGTACACCCGCGAAGTTGAAAACCTACACTGGGCGGCTTCGGCAAAAAAGGGTATCCCGGTGAACTGAAAACCCGTAAAGGGCGGTTCACGCAAAAGTTAGGGATGTGAAAGGCAAATGACTGCGGTCCGAATTTGATATTACAATGAGCATCAATGCGGGAGAATATGTTGGAGGATCCAGTTATCAGATCTCTTCAGAAGTGGGGATACCGGGAAAGCATTAGAGTCGGGCGAGTCATGGGAGGATCAGTTCGTGGTGTTCATCTGCATCCCGTTGCCGACATGTGTACAAAATTTAATTTGTCAAAATATTCATGCTTCTTGTGCATACTTATGTATTTGCTTTGCGTAGCTTCCTCTTTTCAGGAGTTACATTCCGTGTACAACACTCCGCCCATTCAGGGGCCCAATCAATGAAAATGTGTTATTCAGTACTTGATGCCGGTTCTTTACTGCTTTGTGCATGATTAACGCCTAAGTTTGATGAAACTAGCATGAGTATAACATCACTGGCCCTTGCCAACAATTGTTAAAGCTTTGAATTAACTGAGTGTAACGTCACTAACCTGAATTGATTTGATTGCATAGGCTTGTCGTGTCTTGTTTGTGTTGTTGCAGGTTTCATAACCATACGAGGAAGATGATCAAAAGGTTGCGATAACGAAAGACTTGATCCCCACGCAGGTCATGCATGTTCTTCCTGAAGAAGGATGGAATTCCCCAACTAGCCGTAGCTTATCCAAAGGACGTGCTCCAGAAAAGTTATTCGTCCTCAGCAGAGTTTGGCGATTCTAAGATCATAAGGCTGTATTCAGATAGGTTCATCTTTCCCCGCAGGGTCACGCACTCTCCCCCAGTGGAGTCAGTTAATTTTCCCCAAGAGAATCATCCCATCCCCAGCGGAATTCTCTTTGCAAGTGTTTTCATTCCTTCCAGTGGAACTCGAAGATCAAGACTCTCCAAAGCAGAGTTGATGGTGGGTCCTGTCATTTATTTTGTCAGAGATACTGTGTAACATCAGTTCACTCTCCAGCAGAAAGTCCGATCATACTATGCACATCTGATATTCCCCAGCAAGGTTATTTTCCCCAGCAGGGGGTTACCTCAACAAGGTGCTTGGTTTAAGTTCCTAATTTCCCAGCAGGGTTGACTCCACCCTTCCAGCATTTATTTTGCTGGAATAATTCTATAGCATCTGGCTATTCCCGGCGGAGTCGGCATTACCTTCCAGCATTTATTTTGCTGAAGCAGTTCCTGTATTTTAGCCGTTCAGATAGAGAGAGCTCTTGCTCAAATGAACTACCAAACAGTCAAGATCTCGGCATGGGACATCCAATGTCAGTTTTGGCTGTATTCCCCACAGAGTTATCAGGATAAGTGTCTCTTTATTCCCAAGCAGAATTAGTTTTCATCAGGGGTTCCATGAATCAGAATTTCAGAGGCCACCGCCGGTTATCAGAGCAGGCGTCCGATAGTTTGGTTTCCAGACATCCTCGGTAGAGTCCGCCTCAAAGTCGCTGTCACGTCAGTGCTAAGAAGTTTGTGGGTGAGGATCATTGGAGAACTAAGTCCTGACGCGGACAATTTATTCCTAGATTGACGGGATTTCTTCAGAAGTGGGCGTCCTAACGTGGACAGGTTTATTTCCCCGGATTGGTGAGGTGTGTTAGTCCTAACGAGGACAGA
This sequence comes from Lathyrus sativus, assembly GCA_963859935.3. Taxonomy (NCBI): domain Eukaryota; kingdom Viridiplantae; phylum Streptophyta; class Magnoliopsida; order Fabales; family Fabaceae; genus Lathyrus; species Lathyrus sativus. The sequence continues at coordinate 925,736,324 of OZ012735.1, forward strand.
TTCACGTTCTCGAAATTAGTGGAATGGGAGGTCATGACGTTGACAAAAGTGATTACTCTTTGTGTTGGTGCCCTGACGTGGACAGATCAGACCAGTGTGAGTCCTTACGTGGACAAGTCTTATTTCCTCAGCGGGTCGAAGACGCCTGAGTCCTAACGTGGACAGATCAAGACGAGGTCAGTGTCCTTACGTGGACAAATCGAAGAAATTATTATGCCTAATGTGGGGAAGTGGGTCCTAACGTGGACGATGTAGTCCTTACGCGGGCATATCAAAAGAGGTGATTCCTAACGCGGAAAGAGTAGAGTCCTTACGTGGACAGATTAAGATGGCATTCCTTACGTGGAAAAAGGAGTCCTGACGCGGACAAATCGGAAAGAAGTTGGTATTCCTTACGTGGAAAGATCAGAGTCCTTACGTGGACATATCAAGAGCATCCCTTGCGTGGAAGAAAAATGGTTTCCTTACGTGGGAAGACGAGTTTATTCCTTACGTGGAAGGATTGAGTCCTCACGCGGACATATCAAGATTGATTCCTGACGGGGAAAGAAATGGATTATTCCTGACGTGGAAAGATGAAAGGGTTAGTCCTGACGTGGACAGATACAGAAGAAATGATTCCTAACGTGGACAGGTGTTACTCCTAGCGTGAAAGAGTTTTATTCCTAACGTGGACGATTCAGTTTATGGAAATGCAGACGAATTATCCCCAGCGGAGTTGCCGAGATTTTTCTGGGTTAACAGCAAGTGGAGTCCTAACGTGGACAGGTTCTAGTTGAGAGTTCTTCGTATTGATGACAGACAGAGTCCTAACGTGGACAAGCAAGCAATCTGTTATGACAGAATCCTCTTCAGAACGATGAAGACAATCCCCAGCACAGTCGCACGAGATCAGTGGGTTGCCGTAACAGTTAAATTCAGCTGATGAATGTCGTTCCCCAAGCAGTGGCGCAGTTTATTTCTGCGGTTGGCAAATTTCTGGGTTCCTAGTATTCAACCGTCTCGTACCGCGAATGTCTGAAGGCTCCGGGCTCTTCACCCAATCGGGTCCAAGCCGCTTGAATAGGGGCAGCTGTTGCACCCCAAAATTTGCTCAACCTTATTCACTTGGTTTATGTTTTCAATATCATTAGCATTTGCATATAGAGTCATGTACATAGACTAACCATCTGCATAGCATAAGCATAGCAAGTCATACAACAGGGGGACCAATCATTATTCTCATCTCTAGAAGCCTATCAAGAGGATATTATCCCAATTCAATCTCATTCAAGTCATCAGGAAAGAATTTGAAAGCAAAGAGTTCAGCAGATCAAGCCTTGAGTCCATCTCCTAGCTGAGGGTATCTGAGGGTCAACAAGAGGGTTGTGAGCTGTGAGTTGAAGGCATGGAGAGTATCTAGACATTATGAGAGACTTAGAAAGTCATTTAAAGAAGGAGACAAGTCATTGATGAGAGCACAAGAGCTATAGCTGAAGGCAGTCAACTAGGGTTTCATCTGGGTCAACCCTAGGTCAACCCTAGGTCAATTGACTGATTTAAGGGGCATTCAAGTCTAGTGGAGAGATGTGGGGTTCATCATTGAACATATAAAGAAGGATATGGAGATATGCCAAGGAGAATTCAAGAGAAATCAAGGAGAAGAGGAGTTTCTAAATTAGGGTTTCTGTGTAAAATCCCCTAGTTTAGGTCAAATTTCCAAGCAAGATAAGTCAAAATGCTAGCTTCAAATGGCTTCTTGGCCAACATGAAACTTGTAGAGGATCTCAAGACCTTTAATTTGAGTGGTGGAAGACATCAAGGATATTTATAGAACTCAAGTTATGGTCCTTGCAAGTTATAGGTCATCTGAGGTATCTGAAATTTTGTCTGTGAAAGTGACTTGACTTCCAAGCAATTTTTACCCCTCAAGGAGATTTCAAATGAATTTCTGGTCAACATAAGAATTGTTCCTCATTGTCTTATCTTTCTAGAATGGTATAGTATGCCTTCATATGATGTGTGGAACTCAACTTATGGTCTTGGCAAGCAAATGGTATTTTGGTCATTTGTGAATTACAGGTCATTTTAACTCATGTCCAAAACTCATACAAGGAGGCCTCAAATGGAAAAACTTACAACATCAAACTTGCTCCAAATGTGATTTTAAGTCTAGAAAGAAGGTCACAAATTGTTGGAAAAGCTCATAACATGAAGTTGCATGATTGGTCCAAATTTGAACTAAAATGGCTTATAATTTGAATAAAGTCAAAGTGAAAAATGGTTTGAGAGATTTATAAGTCCAAATGGAGACTTTCAATATATGATTTTGAATGGAAAAGACATTCTAAGAACAATGGTTCAAGCACTTTTTTGAGCTTAGTGGAAAAAATCAAAGTTATTCATGGTTACTTGCATTTGAAGAAACATTTCAAAAATCAACCAATGTGGAATGCAAGGGAATGTGGCAAGATGGTTCTAGAAAGTTCATGTGAGCCCTATATATTCATGAAATCAGAATTGAGCAAGGGTTGGATTCATTCTTCACCAAAATCTCACAAACTCTCTCCATTCTTTCTCATTGCATTTTCACTCCAATTTCTCAAATTCTTCACCAATCACCATCAAAATCAATTTCATCATACTGATTCATCATCATGGCATAGAATTCAATCAAGATCCTAGTGGCTAGAGCTCAATTTCGTGCACTTTCATCAAGAACACACAAGCTGCAAATTCAGTTGGAACTCAAGATCCAGTGCAAGACTCCTCAAAGTGTTGCATACAGAATCAAGTAGTGCAATTGTAGATCAAGATCCAAGCCTCAAAAGCCTCAGATCCACGAATTTCATCATCATCCACAAGCTTTCACACCAGGTGCATTTTCTCTGCCACAGCTTGATTCAGTTAGTTTAGCATGGTTTTATTAGTATAGATGTGATTTAGGTTGTTAGTAGAACAATTAGGATGAGTTTAGTGCTGTTTAGTGATGATTGTTAGCAGGTGTACCAAACTGTTTGGATCAAGAACTCGTAGGATCTTGCATGATAACCTTAGCTTGTTAGTTTAGAATGATCACCATTATGCATAGAGTAGATTAGTATAGGTTTGGTTGAGAATTATTGTGATGCATCTCAGTGTATTTTCATGGAGTCAGAACTTGTCTCGATCGGGTTTATTGATTGGCTGAGTTTTAATGCAAACAAAGACCATAGACGTATGGAGGGAGAGATTTAGAGTGATTTTCATGTTTATATCGTGGTGTTTCATGGACTGTGGAAAGAGAACAGATTGATGGAAGTTGGTTCGTGCATGAGCATTCATGGCAGAAACCCTAGTTCTCATGGATTCAAGGTAGGAGACGAAATCGTGGCCATCCATCGTGTGTTAGACTTTGACTCAGAGCTTAGATCGTATGGCTCTCATTTAATTCTGAATTTGGAGGGAAGTGTAGGTGCCCTAAACGCACCGTTTCATTTAATGAAACGGGCGGGCCTAAGTGAGTTTTGATATCCCCACCCCCCAGTGCTGAGCCCAAGTTCCTTTTGAACGTGAAACTCCTACTATTTTCACCCCCTGCGCCTTTTTTTATTTTTCATTGTTGCTGACTTGTTCTGGGCCTGATATAATTTGCTACGCGCACCCCACCATTGTTGGCCCATCCAAATATCAACTGAGCGTGTCTTCTATTCAAACCCCCCTCCCTTTATTTCATTATATTCTTTTATTTTCTTTAATTCTTTTATGCATTTTCCAAAATTCATAATAAATAGATAAAAAATCATTTTTAATCCATTCTTTTTACATCATTTTCATTAGAATGTGTAGAAAATTGTCATTAAATAAAATTGCATTTTTATTTTTATTTGATATTTTTTTCATATTTTCTAAATAAATGACATTTTAAATAGTTCATTTCATGCATGATTTTATTAATTTTTGTTCTACTAAATGCTTTAATATTTTTTGTTCATTCTTTTTAGGTTGTTTAGATTAGATATTGAACTTGTAGAAACAATTTAGTTCCCATTTTTAGGAATTAATTTTAGGTGCTTAATGTAGGCTTGAACAACATGAACAAATTAGGGTTTTTAGGTGATGACTTAAGAAGTTTGATTCTTTCCCTTAGGACTTAGGGTTGAATAGATTAGTTATGGGACTATAGGGGCTATGGGTAATTACTAGATCCCTTAGAAAAAGTCAGGATTCCCCTACTGCTATTAATACTCTGTATATATCTGATTGACTGGTGTGGTGTGCCCTCTGGAGATTATTGCTTGCTTGCTTGGGCATTGGGATTGTCTGGGGATTTGGGAGAGCTGAAGACTTGAGGAAATGAAGCTATTGGATATCAAGATGTTGAAGATCAACTGCCAGAGTTGGAGAGGAGATTTTTTTGCTAGCAGATGCTGAGGAGACTAGGGTTTAGGAGCTAGGCAGAGCTCTAGATTAGAAAGCTTGTTTCTCAAACATGGATTGCCTTGTCTGCATCCATTCTTCTCTGTGATTCAGAGTCTCTCTAAGACACTCACCCCCTTCCTTTGGAAGGCTTGGTGATAGTGTCTAAGAGATAGAACTCTTGAGAGAAAATGTCTCTTGTGTTAGAAGCAGTCTGTTCACCACCCTTGGTAGTCAACTGATTGCTTAACACCCAATTCATTCTTATGACTGATCCCTCATCCTGGAGGTTTGAGCTTGAAGAAAAGCCATTGCAGATAGAAGACTGATGATCAAAGCCCTTTCCTGAAGGTCATGAAGATGGAGATTGATGCTTGTTGAAGCCTGTAGCTGATTGGAGATTACTTGAAGCCAGATGTTGATTCAGAGCTGCTGATGCTGTTTCTTTTGCTGTTGTATTTTATTGCTGATGTATTGATTGGTTTTCTGGACTGTATTGTGTGCTGTTTACCCTGTTGGGTTGAAAGTGAAGCCTGTTCACTTTCGCCTATTGTTTTCCAGGTTCGAGGTTGAGTGGGACTCCCTTTCCTCGCTTGTATTGCTGCATCCATGCATTTTACTGCTTTATTATATCTGATATTGTTTCTGTTTCTGCCTATCCCGTAGGATCTCTGTTTCTCTCTGTGCAAGAGAGGAGCATGATAGACACTAGGTCTTAACCCATGCATGATAACATTAGGTTAGTTTGATTCCCTTCGCAACCGTAGGTTAGAGTTCTGTCTCTTTCTTTCTCAAAACAAACAGAAAAACACATAAAGATTTCAAACACAATAAAAGACACTTCTTCCGTAAAAGAATGTGAACTCATCAAGACGTCATTTTTGTCCTCTTGGACTGTTAATCAGAAAAACCCTTTTTCAGAAGGAATAAAATCAACCAAGACAGACTTATGTCGTACGTGGCCTGAACTACGTTTGCTCTGATCTTTCATGCTGTATGAAAGTACGTAGGCATAGGATGCGATATCCTAGCGAGCAACTTTCCCCTCCTTTCCCGTAGGTAGGCGAACTACGTTGACTCTGATTTCTCGTTCCAGACGAGAATACGTAGGCATAAAGTGCGATACTTTGCCGAGTCATTTTATTTTCATTCTCTTTTCTTTTTAACCCCTGACCTTTAGAGTAGATAGAATAACAATCCATACCCGAAAACAAGCGTGGATCCCGTCGAGTACGACGGACGTGAGGGGTGCTAATACCTTCCCCTTGCGTAACCGACTCCCGAACCCAGGTTTTGGTTGCGATGACCATACCTTTCCCGTGTTGTGCAAGGTTTACTCTGAGCGTTTCCTTTCCCTCCTGTGGGATAAATAACGCGCGGTGGCGACTCTTCTGTTCAGCCGGCGCCGATTTTCGCAGTAGCGACAGATAGCAATGAATGTTTTAACTCGAAGTCATTTCGATTGATAGAAGGGGCAGCAATGATACTATGAGGCTCTTGTTGAGATAGGGTAGCGTAGTATTTCAGAGGTCTGTTCTGAGGTCCTTCGGCCATATTTGATTCTTCAACAGGATCAGGAGTATGAGCGAGAAGATCAAGAATATTATGTTTATGTTGATATTCTATTATGCGACGTCTTAGATGTAAGAAGCACTCTAGTTCAACAATTGGTGGTTGTAAGTTGCCGCCTTAAATAGACGAACGAGAAAATGAAAATAAAATGGTTTCCTTAGTCTATAAAGTGCAACAGGGAATTACACTACTGACTAAACGGGTCCCCGACAACGGCGCCAAAAACTTGGTCGCGACTTTCTGAGTCTAATGGTACTAACTGCAAGTGCACAGTTTATCGTGTAGTAATAAAGATATCGATCACACAGGGACTGGTAATCAAACTAGTGTTATCGACTGCTACTATGTTTAGCTAAGGCGGAAGATGATTTAGATAATAGATGCTAAATTATGAAATATAAAGGAAATAAAAGTCAAAAGTTTTAGAATTATCGATATAGGGATATCGGTATGTAATGTTTTAGTTATCGGGGATTCGACAGGTCGCCAATACTTTTTAGCTTTTGCAATTACCTTTCAGGAGAAAATACTCGTTTAAAGACCTCTGCCTCACGCTGGTTGTTGACTCGAGTCTTATTTTTAAGGCGGAATGTACGCTCTCGCTGTCCCATTTGGGGTTAAAAATACTTTTTGAAAATAAATAAATTCTGATTAATTTTAAAGCGCTCTCGTTGTGTTTAAAATTAATGCCTAGTTTTTACTATCCAGTTAAAACCCTACGCTTTCACGTGCCGGTGCGAACCTTAATAAATTTTCCACTTTCATGGTAAAACCGTTGTAAATAGCTTCTCACTTTCGTGACAAAGGTTATTTAGAAAATTAGATTTAAAAACTACAGCCAGAAAAATTGTTCGTGAAAAGGAAATGCGCACCAGATATTATCGAATCCCGTCCTACTAATTAGATTACATACCGATATGATCAGTTTAGCTCGACATGTTAAATGCAAACATAAATAAACATAAACCGTAAAGCGATATAACATGCATACTGAAAACTAAGATAAACATTGGATTAATAAGAACCTGTAAATATTACTGATACTTGGTACTTGAGTAGTCCTCCACAATGTCAATAGGATTCTACTATGTTGAAATAAAATACGGAATCAAATGATAATACTTTGGACTGAAGGAAAAGGGAAAGGAAAAAAAAAATAATAGTGGAAAAATGGCTTCAACGGAAATTTGGCAGCAATTCGGTACGCAGAAAAATGAAGCCCCCTTTTCAGTTCCAACTTCCATCCTTTTATATCCTCGGTTGCAAGAGAAGATGTCGAAGGAAAATAAGTTGAGGGAGAGAATTCTCAGGAAGGACATACTGAATCATGCCTAAATTCTCTCCCCTTCGAGGCATGTTCTGTTGTGAATGTTATGACTGATAATAGGATCGTGATGATCATGTCCAGGCTGTGACGGTCGTGACGCGTATGACGGTCGTGGTGGGTTGTGACGACCATCACACCTCCAAACCTTGCATTCTGTGGTTTTCTGGCCTTCTTCTCCTCTTTTGTTCCCTCTTTTTTCAATTTTCTACATCTTGCTCATCTTTATCATGAGAATAAAATACCTACGAAAAACACTTGCAAGCTGGCAGAATAATCAAAATTTGGACTGAAATAATACGGTTAATCAATGGAAAATACGGCAAATATAAGATACATTTTCGTGTTATCACCCTGACCGGTAGGGCGCCGCCCCCGGCTAGAACGACCCCAATCGACGGTTTCTTACAAGAGGAACAAGTCACCTCCTCGAGAGGAGCGATGCTCCCAAGCTCAAAAGAAGACCAAAGTCGCTGCAGCCTTCTCTAGACCAAGGGCCCGACCGAAGGGTCCACACCGGCACAAAAACCACCTAGAACCAGTCTTCCCCTCGTCGTCACCTATTTGGAGCGACGAAGATACTCGATGCTCACCACTATGCAGAGCCATCAGGGAGGTGCCATTTCCCATCGGGATGGAAAACCCCCCGATCCTGGCAACCTATGATGGAACGACCGATCCGAACGACCACATCGAAAGCATAGACGCGATGCTGGATTATAGAAACATTCGAGGAGCCATCAAATGCAGATTGTTCCCCACCACCTTGAGGAAGGGGGCCATGACGTGGTACAAACGCCTTGCTTCTGACTCCATCGCCTCATGGGGAAAACTGAAGCCCCAGTTTTCCAGGCATTTTACAACTTCTCGACGCCATCCGAAGACAGAGGCGGCCTTGGAGTCCATTATCCAGGGGAAGAATGAGTCTCTCAGCGATTACATTGAGGGGTTCAATTGTGAGGCTGTCCAAGTTTCCACGACGAACGACATGAAGAAATTCCTGATCCAGAGGGGCATAAGACCACACTCTGACTTCGCCAAAACTGTCGGCCTTGCGCGTCCCCACACCTTGGACGTCCTTCTCCACATGGCTCAGTCACACATTGAGTATGAGGAGATAGAGGCCGGAAACACCGCCCGAGCTAGGCATAACCAGGAAGCCCCCAAAGGCGAGAGGCGTGAAGAAACCCCTTCTGCTCCTCCTCGATGAAACAAACAGAGAAGGCACAAAAATTGTACCTGCGAGCAGAGAGGACCAGCAGGTCAGTTCACTAAGTACACGTTACTCATAGCTCCCCATGAGTGCATCCTGTTCGAATGTATCAATTCAGAGTTTCAGAGGGGCGGTGTCTGATTCCTGAAATCGACATCCTCGAAGCCCAACGCAGACAAGTTCAAGTACTGCCGGTTCCTCCGGAGCCATGGACATGTGACGGAAGATTGAATTAACCTCAAAGATGTAATCGAGATTTTAATTAAAGAAGGGCATCTGAAAAAAATACACCAGGAGAGGAGAAGGCCCCCGACCTGAGACCCGCGAGGCGAAGAAGGTCGAAGAAGCATCAATCCCCTCCTACGAAGCGGGACTGCAGGAGGCCCTATGCATCTCCCAACCAGAGGATTGATTCTTCAGCGACCCCTCCAGACCGCTAACCGCCCTCAGTACCAGGAGGACTTCCCAGCCACAATGGTGATATCCAGTGAGGGCCTAGCCAGCTACCGGTCGAGTTCAAAGACGAACGCTAGCCTCGACAGGTTCAAAGGGCAACCAAACCCGATCACCTTTTACCTCAAGGAGCTTTCTAGGGGGCACCCAATTCCAGCATTCCCCTTCTGATCCGAGCATAGATGACAAACTTCAATGTTCGCCGAATCCTGGTCGACCAAGGAAGTTCGGTAGACATCATGTACGCCCATCTATTCACCACAATGCAGTTGGACGAGAGCCACTTGACCCCGTACATGAGCTCTGACCTCCAAGGCTTCAACGACACGACAACCAAGACATGGGGGTATGTGGAGCTACTCGTAACCTTCGGGGCCGAGGAGACGGCCAGACAAGTGAAAGTCCGCTTTTTGGTGGTTGAGTGTCCCTCATTGTATCAATGCAGCCTAGGATGGCCAACCTTAGCCGAACTGACCGTAGTACTACCGACAATCCACTTGAAGATGAAGTACTACACAACCAGAGGGTAGGTCATCACCCTCCACGGAGACATTGAGGTAGCCAGAAGATGCTTCGAGGCGGAACTCAAAGGACTCGGCTCCATAAACGTCGCCCCTAAGCCGACCAGTCGACCAGCCCGAACTGAGGAACCAAAGCCCCTCCCACACGTCAACTCTGTCGACCTCGACATCCGTTTCTCCAACAAGTAGGGACAAGGGAAAGACCTTGAGGACACGCCTCCAACAGACAACAGGCAACTCTCCCATCCAACACGCCCCATCCAGGACGGAGACTTTGAGCTCATCATGCTAGGAGATAATCCCGAAAGAGGTGTGAAGATCGGCACGGGCCTGCCCAACCTAGCAAGGAAACAACTAAAGACCTGCCTCCGTGTTGCACCCTAAAATTTGACCAACCGGTCCCCATATCTGGTTTATGTTTCGACGCATTTTGCATTCGCATTCGCATACTGCATGCATTGCATTTTTCTCAGTCAGATTGATTTTTATTGGGATTGCAGCCCCTGGCGTTTCAGGCAGTTCAGGCCGGTTGGAATAAAAGTCTGTTGAGAATTGGTGCTCGTTTCCTGTGTTTTCAGGCCATCTCGGTGCCCGGGTTTCGCTACGGTTGCGCAATTGGATTTTATTCGATTTAATCGGCTTCCTGGCATTTTTAGGATTTTTCTGTCATTTTTTAGATTTTTAGTGCATTTAATAGATTTTTTAATAGGGATTTGTTTGTTTTTAGATAGTAAATAGGTTAATATTTGGTTTATAGAATTTAATAGATTTTTTAATAATTTTTAGAGTTTTAAATAGATTTTCTTTTTTTTTTAGAGATTTATTACATTTTAAGTTTTTTAGATATTATTTTCCTTTTAATAGTTTTTTTTTTAAAAAATAGATATAATTAGATATTAGTTTTCTTTAATAGAATAGATTTAAATAGATATTAAGGTTTTAGATGTTATTAGATTTTAATTACTTTTTAAATATAATAGAATAGTTTTAAAAAAAAATAGAGATTAAATGTTTTAGATTTTTATTTGATTTTTCAGATTTAAAATAGTTTTTAGACATTTTTTTTTCTGATTAATTAGGATTCTATTTTTTAATTTTCGTTTTATAGATTAATTAGGGTTAATGATAGATTTTAATTAGGTTTACTTTTAATTTTTGTTTAGGATTAATTAGAGTTAATTTTCAGTTAATTGTGTGTTTAGAGATTAATCTGAGATCAGATCCATTGGGCCAGTATCCATTTCAGCAAAGCCCAAACCAAGAGTCCAAGGTCCATTTTCGCAGATGCCACTTGGCAGTATAAAACGTGGCCACGCGTGTGGGCCAGTTTCGGCCACCTCACTCTCTCTTTCCCTCAGAATTCGCCATGTTTCACTCACACACTCTCCGCACTCGCCAACACACTCCACACGTGGCTCCCCCTCCCTCTCCTTCTCGCCACCTGTCCCACTACCACGCCTCGCCGGAAACCCTTGCCGCCGACCATGCAGCCACCGGCCTCTCCGCCGTAACCGTCGCCGGAGACCGGTACACCCACCGGAAACTGCAAAATCCCCAGAATTCCCTCAAACATCTTCCAAACTTCATCACCTTCACCGATCCGTCTCCATCAACCATCGCCGGGAAACTACTTCTCGCCGGGAAACTCATCAATTTCTCCAGGAATTCCCAGATCGCCACCATCTTCTTCATGCGCCTTCATCCCGTTCAAGATGTTTTTCCAAAAAAATTAAACGAAATCAAACGATCTTCATCGTTCTGCACTTAGATTCATCGAATATTCTCCAGATCCACATGCATCCACGAACGATCTTCAACAAACTTCGTCATCTCCAGATTTTCGCGTGAAGATCTTCCATCCAAGAACCTTCAGTGTTCATCATCAAGAACGTTGAAGAACGTTCGTCATCGCTCGCCAGATCGTCTCCAGGTTTCTTCGTGGTTCTTCAACAACAACAAGAGATTCGTCGTTGGTCTTCAGTAACTTCATCAAATCCTTCCAGATTCTTCCAAGTTCTTCCAGACGCCTCCGTCTTCATCAGACTCTCCAGGTTCTTTTTCTTCTTTCTCGAACTTGTAAGCATACATATGGATTTGTTTATCTGGATTTAGCGTAGCTTCGAGCGCTAGGTCGGACAATGGAGACTATGATAGATCTTGGTGTTTAGGTTTGAATCTCAGTTGGTGAGGCGAGTGTTAGGGATTATGTTTTTGAGCAGAGTTTCGAAGGTTTGTTTGGGGATGGTGTTGAGAACGAAGGGCGTTATTGAGTTAGTTTCAGAGCTCGGTTCAGAGAAAGGATGGAAGGCGTGAGCAGCGGCTGCGCTAGGGTTTGGAGGAGGTGAACAATAGTGATAGAATGGAGAAGGAGAGGAGTTTTAGGGTTTGTCTTGCTTTGCTAAATGTGAATTGGGCTCGGGCATTAGGCCCAGTCCCAATTTTTGCTGAGCATCCCCCCTATTTTCCATAAGCACCCCCTCTCCCCTTGTGCAAATGTGGTTTGGGCCTTGCAGGGTTGCTGCTTACACCCCCCCTTTGGGGCCCATCAGGGATAACAAGCGAGTTACTCGCTATTCGCCCCCCCCCCCCCCCCCGTTTGTGTTTTTTTTTGGTGTTGTTTTCTGAAGCAAACATGGGCCCAACGCATTGCTACCAGCACCCCCCATCCTGGGCCCAATATATTCCTGAAGTATAAATAAATGCTTTTGCCACCCCCTGTTTTCCCAATTTTAATTGAATTTTCTTTTCCTATTATTTGTATATAGTTTACAAAATAATTCATATAAAATCCAAAAATAATCATTTTGACATGGGACTTTTTCTCTCATTTTAGTAATTGTCTCAAGAAAATTATAAGAAAATAAAAAAAGTATTTTAATCATTTTTCTATTTTTGGTGATTTTTTACATTTTAATAGCTTTTATCTCATTTTTGTTTGTACATCCATTTTGTTAAATTTTGTTTAGCCATTTGATTTAATATTTTGATGTCATTCCTTCTGTCTTAGTTAGATTAGAACATTAGGTCCCCCCTGGATTTATTTCACATTTTTTTGATTAAATCTTGATTAGTTTTGATTAGAGAAAATTAGGTTAGTATAATTAGGGTTCAAACTCAACATAGGTGCATTCTAACATTTTATTTTGGGTTTTTAGCTTGAATTAGGAGTTGGGACATATAGGGTATGTAGGGTAGATATAGAAATCCCCTTAGAATAAATCTTAGACTTTTAAATACTATATTACTATTTTTAGTATATTTTGCAAATGGAGTGTTTGTTTGGTGTTCTCACTTGGGGTTTATATTTGTTTGCTTGGGCTTTTGGGCTTTTCTATGGGGTATGGGGCTCGGTTTGAGCTTATGGAGCATGAAGACATCAAAAGAGAAGATTGAAGGTGATAATCAATGTTGAAGCTTGAGGATTGTTTGTGCTGGGAGCTGATTGAAGACATAGGAAACAATAGGAATAAGCAGAGCCTTAGAATAGACTGAATTGTTTTGTACAAACATGGATAGCTTCATGTGCTTCCATTCCTCTCTATGACATAAAGTCCCTCTATGGTATTCACCTCCCTCCTTTGGAGGGATAAGTGGCCTTACCTTAGAGGTAGAACTTTGAGAGAACCACTCTTCTTTAATGTTAAACTGTTTGTAGACTTCCTTTGGTTGTTAACGAACTGTTTGACATTCAATTTATCCTGATAAATCAATTCTTTGCTGGAGTGCTTACCTTGAAGAAAGAAGCCATTGAAGATAGAGTTGAAGATCAAAGATTGACAAAGATGAAGACTATTCATGTCAAAACTGTGTGGCTGTTAAAGCTAGGGTTTACTGCTGTTTGGAGCTATCTGCTGTCTGATGCTGTCAACTGTTTGAAATTCTGTGCTTGCTTGAGCTTGGTGATTTCTTGGATATGGAAGCTTGTTGTAGCTTGGGTACCATTGAAGTTTGACTTTGGGGTTCATTGGAAGATTGCTGTTAACCAACTGTCAGAGTTTGTTGTTTTTCAGAGTAGCTGCTGTATGAGCTGGTGTGCTGGCAGAGTTGGTTTTGGGGATTTATTTTCTTTACTGTATTGTTTGTTATTTTTCCCCTTAGGTTTGAAGTGAAGCTGTTTCACTTTGCCTATTTTTTTCTAGGTTCGAGGTTGAGCGGGACTCCCTTGCCTCGCTTGTACTGCTGCATTCATGCATTTACCGCTTTACTGTATATATGCTGTTTCTTTTCCGTCTATCCCTTAGGATCTCTGTTTCTCTCTGCGTAAGAGAGAAATATGACAGGCATTAGGTGTTAATCCATGCATGACAACATTAGGATAGTTTTGATTCCCATTTTAACCCTAGGTTAGAGTTCTTTCTCTTCTACCTCAAAACAATCCAAAACACAATAAGAGGTTAAACATCAATAAAAAAACAGTTCTTGCGTAAAAGACTGTAAACCAATCAAAGAGTCATTTTTGTCCGCTTGGACCCGTAATCAGGAGAAAACCTTTTTCAGAAGGATAAAAAACAGTCATACAAATCTGTGTCTTCTGTGGCCCGAACTACGTTTGCTCTGATCCTTCATGCTGTATGAAAGTACGTAGGCATAGGATGCGATATCCTAGCGAGCAACCTTCCCCTCCTTTCCCGTAGGTAGGCGAACTACGTTGACTCTGATTTCTCGTTCCAGACGGGAATACGTAGGCATAAAGTGCGATACTTTGCCGAGTCATTTTATTTTCTTTTAACCCCAGACCTGTAGAATAGATAGAATAACAATCCGTACTAGAAAACAAGCATGGATCCCGTCGAGTACGACGGACGTGAGGGGTGCTAATACCTTCCCCTTGCGTAACCGACTCCCAAATCTAGGATTTGGTTGCGATGGCCATTCCTTTCCCGTCTTTGCGGTAGGTTTACTTCGAGCGTTTCCTTTCCCTCTGTTGGGATAAATAACGCACGGTGGCGACTCTTCTGTTCAGCCGGCGCCGATTTTTGCAATAGCGACACTCCGGGAGAATGCAGACCTCTTTGCATGGAGCGCTGCCGATATTCCTGGGCTCTAACCCGACGTGGCGTGCCACCACCTCTCCATAAATCTGGTCGCTAGGGTCATAGTTCAACGTAGGTGTAGGCAGTCTTCCGAGAAAGCGGAGGCTGATGAAAAAGCTGTAAAAGACCTCCTAGAGGCGAATTTTATTTCGGAAGCCCGATACACAACCTGGCTGTCTAACATTGTACTTACTAATGGAAAATGGAGAATGTGTGTTGACTATACTGATCTCAATCGGGCATGTCCCAAAGATACTTATCGGTGCCTAACATCAAAAAACTCATCAATAATTCTACAGGTTTCAAACTCTTGTCGTTCATGGAAAAATACTTGGGATACAATCAAATCCCCATGGCAAAGTCCGACAAGCAGCACGGGACCTTCATGACCGATTCGGGCAACTACTACTACAACGTAATGCCTTTTGGCCTAAAGAACATCGGGGAGATCTATCAAAGGATGATGAACAAAGTCTTCTAAGGAGAAATCAACAACATGCTCGAAATTTACATGGACGACATGATCGTGAAGTCGCGAGATGAGGTTGACCATACCGCTCATCTCAGAAAGGTTTTCAAAATGACGAGGAAGTGCAGGATAAGGTTCAACCCCGACAATGCACCTTCGGCGTGCGAGTAGGAAAGTTCCTCGATTTCTACCTAACAGAATGAGGAATATAAGCTAACCTAGACAAGTGCAAGTCCTTCTCTGAGTTTTCCATGCCGAACACAAAGAAGTTCATCCAGTCGCTAAACAGGATGCTCGCGTCCTTGTCACGATTCGTCGCCAAATCCGCACAATACGCCTCCCCTTTTTTAAACTATTACGCAAGGAAGTCACATTCCAATGGACTGAGGAGTGTGAGCAGGCTCGCTGCCACCTCAAACAGATCCTCTCGGAGCCACCGGTACTATCAAGATCGGAAGTCGGGGAAACCTTATATTTGTATCTCGTCATTACCACAGAGGCCGTCAGCGCGGCGTTAATCCATGAAATGCCAGAAAGGTAGAAGCTAATATATTTCACGAGCAAAGCTCTCCAACGCCCCGAGCTCAGGTACTAGCAGATCGAGAAGGTCGCACTGGCCCTAATAAACGCGGCCAGGAGGTTGCAACATTATTTCCTGGCCCATGCGGTCGTCGTCAGATCTGACCAGCCCGTCAAACAAATGCTCAAACGGCCAAATATGTCGGGACGAATGCTCAAATGGTTGCTCTAACTTTAGACGTCCATTATGAAAGCAGAAAGGCCCTCAAAGCCCAAGTCCTGGTCGAATTTGTCGCCGAAATGACTTCCAAAGACTCCCTGACACCCGGGGCGCACAAATGGACCATCTTCGTCAATGGCGCCTGTTAGTTCCATGATTCTATGATATAGAATTGTCCATGGTTCTATAATTGGCTAAATTTTGGTAAAACAAGATTATGCACTAATGTTAAACAAGATGTCACGACAGTCTGCTATGACATCCATTTGCTATCATGACAGAACTGCTGCCATGAGTTTTAATCAGCATGTCATGACCAATGTCATGATATTTGTTGTCTGGTACAGGAGGAGCTGCCATCACTTGACAGAAGTGGTTTGGTTTGATGAGATCCTACTGGATATACCTCATCAGTATGGGCAGGCCAAAGAGAGTTTTTAGAAACAAAGTGCAGATTTAATTGGTGTTCATAAAATGGATCTTTGAGACTTCTTAGGAAACTATAAAACCTTTTTTTCTACTGTTATGAAGAAGATTCTGCAGAAGTGCTCTACAGGGTAAGTTTAGTAAGCTAGCACAAAGAGAATTGGATGTCATGACTGAATGTTATGACATTGATCGTATGACATCAGGCGTGCAGGGTTTGTTTTTCTGTTATGATACCTGATATATCTCAGGCTAGATTTCAGGAAACCTGTTAGGGTTCCTTAGTTATCTCAGACGAGATTCTAGGCAGTGTTGAGCTTATCATGACCTAATTTGATAGCACCTTGGACTGTGGAAATTAGTTTTACGTTGTTAAAACTAATGTTTGTTACTTTGGAGCAGCCTAAGCCCAGTCTGCATTGCTATTTAAGGAGGAGCAGAAGCAGAGGAAATCAAGCACTTACATCAAGAACAACTTGAGTGTAAAATAAAGGTCTAGGGTTGAGAGTCCCTTGTGTGTAAGTCACCCTTTGTATCTTTTGATACATTGTGGTAGACATATTTGTGAGTGAAGAGTGTTGCTCTTCACGCTTGTTTTGTGAGTGAAGAGTGTTGCTCTTCACGTGTGTTGTGTGAGTGAAGAAGTTTGGTTCTTCACGTGTGTCTTAGGATACTTGTGTGCCAAGCAATTGTATGCTGTATAATTGCTTTGGTTAGTGTGTATGAACTGTTGTGTTCATTGTCCTTGATTGAAGCTGTTAAGCAAAATCTTGTATTGTGACTTTGAAGAGTGTCTTCTAAAGTCTGTCTTTTGTATTGAATTGTATATCACTGCTGTGATTGAGGGGGAGTGAATGGGTATACTCTTGTCTAGTGGTCTCTAGGAAGAAATTGCATTGGGTAGAGATTAAGTGAGGGGTTGTAAATGGGGGAGTTTACCTCTGAATTAATTCTACTAATAATGGATTTCCTTCTTGGCTTGGTAGCCCTCGGATGTAGGTGACGTTGCACCGAACTGGGTTAACAATTCATTGTGTTATTTATCTTCCAGCATTTACAATTCTGCACAACTTAAATGGTGAGGTAAATAGTTCTGTCAGACTGCAGATGTTACAACAGACGTCATGACATTGGTCATGACATTGAGTCAATTTAAAGGAATTTAAATTAGTCATGATCTGTCCTCATCCTTGTTTGAGCAGAGATCAATGTTCTTGGGACATCTGAGATCTGCATACCAGAATTTCAATTGGTATTAGAGCATACATTCTGTCTGTTCTAGATGAGATCTATGGAGATACTTTCTGGTGGTTTTAATTAAGGAGAAGTTGTAGCTGTCGTGCTGATCTTGCTAAATGTTTGGGCTGCTGATGTATTATGTGTATCTGCTGTTGTGCCCTCTGATATTGGCGCCTCTATGACCTGGTGAGTGTGTTCTAACATCTTGTTTAGGGCTTGTTGAAGATGTTTTTTTGGTGGTTCCGCTGCATATTCTTCTGATGAAAGAACTCTGGTAGCCCTGGGAGAAGATTGCCCTATATACAGGTTGATGTATGGCTATGGCTGGTGCTGATAGATGGCATAATGGGAGGTGATTTATTTTCACCATTCATGATTTTCAAAAGCTCTATTAGCTGAAGGAAGTCATAGAGAGGTTGAGTCAAGGGTGGCAAACTTGATGTCTCAACACTAGATATACTTATACTGAAGAATAATTTTGGTATTACTGAAGTATAAATACCTATCAGATGGTCTTCTCAACAAGTTGTGTGGATTTAAGATCAGTTGCTATGTATGGACTACACACGTATTTAATTGGTTATCCATGAATTTCAGAGAAGGATTGATTATAAGGATTTAAGATTCGTTGCTATTTGAGATCTTCACAAATATTTAATGAATTATCCTTAGTCAACGATCAAGATGTCTTATCAGTTGCAGCACAAGCATAAGGCCCCTGATTTGTTTGATCTACTTCAAGAATCTGATGTTCAACCAAATGTTGAGACATTCCACCAGCAGTGATTGTGCAGAATTCAGTTGATTAAAGGAGTGCATCACTATATCAAAGGAGATAGAGCTGATAATCTTGGTACCATACACATGTGAGGTAAGATCTGTCTTTATTCTAGTAAGGTTCTTGGCAAGAAACTAAGGCTAGAATGTAGTGCTGATGGAAGTAAAGATGAAGACATTCTTCTTGGCTCAATTTATTTGAGTACAGCAGGTGTCACTACGCCGGAAATAAGTTTTAGCAGCGCATACAAAGACAGCGCTTTTTAAAAAAGCGCCGCTAAAGGGTGAGTAAAAAAAGAAGAAAAAAAATTGCCTACCAAAGACAGCGCTTTTAAAATAGCGCTGCTAAAGGGGGACCCTAAGAAAGCGCTTTTTAAAAAGTGCTGCTAAAGGGGTACCCTAAGAAAGTGCTTTTAAAAAGCGCTGCTAAAGGGGGACCCTAAGAAAGCGCTTTTAAAAAGCGCTGCTAAAGGGGGACCCTTAGAAAGCGCTTTTTCTATAAAGCGCTGCTATATGGCATTGCTAAGGCACCCTATGAAAGTGCTTTTTAAAGCGCTGCTAAAGGCCTTTAAAAGCGCTACTATATGTATTAGTATTATAATTTTAAAATACCCTCCAGAATTTTAAGAGAAACAGAACATTTGCCCAGTTTCTTTTCTTCTTTCTTTCTCTGGCGAACGAACGAACGTTGCCCTATAGTTTCTGTCATCCTCCGTCCGACCGTCGCCCTCTTCCGTTGGATTTCGCCGCCGTTCACCGTCCGTTTTCGAGAGCATCTGTCTGTCTGCATTGCATTTCCACCATTGTTACGGTATGTGAAGTTTTACTACGGTTTTCTTGTTTATTTATCTTTTCACCATTGTTGGTATTTAAAGATATAAATGGTTTTTTTTATTCTGATGATATAGATGGTTTTGTGTTATTGAGATATTGAAGGTTTTGTGTTATTGTCTCTTTGTTGTTATTAAGATATTGAAGGTATATGTATATGGCATTGCTGAGTTATAATGGTTATATGTATTGATCAAATTCTTTAAAGGTTTGCTGAGTTAAGCATTTATGTGTTATTGTCTCTTTGTTGTTATTGAAATATTAAAGGTTTTGTGTTATTGAGATATTGAAAGTGTGATATAGTTGTTGCAATGCGAAGGTTTGTTGTTATTGAGGCATTGAAGGTTTAATATTATTGTTGCTGTTGTTGTTTTTATTGAGTTATTGAAGGTTTAGTGAAGGTTTTTAGTGTTGTTTTGCATTGAAGGTTTAAGGACATGCAAGTAAATTTGAGTTCAAGTATGATATTTGATATGATGTTAACACTAATGTTGTTGGGTTTGTGTAGATATGTTACGTATACTATTGTTTTTGTTGTTGTTGTTGTTAAAAGCCTAAACAACTCAAAATGTTTTATGTGTTATTGTTTTTCTATTGTTATTTTGGGATTGAGATTGATGTTGTTTTTATTTTGTTGTTATTTTGAACTTAGATGGATAATTCATCTAGCACCACTCATACAAATTAGTTTTCTTCTAATTTGAATATAACAAAAATATTAGATAATGATGGCTAAAAATATTAATGTAACTTGATAAAGCATATTTTTTTTAATAGTTTGGAAATTCGTATTTTTTAAGAGAGTAGCCAACATGAATATGATTTTATATGATATGGTTTTATATGTTATTATGATTTTATATATTGATGGTTTTATATGTTGATATGTTATTATGGATTTCTCAATGTTTATATGATATGTTATTATGGTTTTATATGTTTAGTTAGGATTTCTCAATGTTTAGTAAGGGTGTCATTTTGGTTTAAGGATTATCTAGTATTTTTAATATGATTTGTTTTGGTGGATTATCTAGTATTTTTGTTTTGGTTAATTATTAATATGGTTTTAATAAAATTTATATTTTGTCTGCTATAGGGGTTACTTGTGAAGAGCAAAGTTGTGATCGTTTCCAAGCATCCTACTGTGTATCATTCTTAGAAGTTAGTGATTTCTTTACAGGTATTCTCTGTTTTGTTTAACTTTCATAGTTTAGTGTAGATTACTCAATTAGTATGGATAAAAAATGGATGTCTGGTAATCGATTGTTAAAAGAGTATGAGAATGAGGTATCGAAGTTCGTTAAGTTCGCTGTTGAACACGCCAAAGATCCCAGTAGGATCACATGTCCTTGCTTAGGATGCTGTTATGGGCGTCGAGTTGACGCCGTTCAGTTGGAATCTCATTTAATGAGACATGGAATTGATCGAAGTTACACATGTTGGACATTACATGGTGAGATAAGTAACGAGAATGGTGAACCCCAGAATAATACGACATGTGCTTCAAAGGACAATGGCAGGGATACATATGATTGTGATCGAGTCGAAGAGATTGCAGAAGCACTTGAAGAAGATCTTCAAGATTGTCCCAAGATGTTTGAGAGGTTGGTAAGCGATGCAGAGAAACCGTTGTATAAAGGTTGCACTACTTTCACAAGATTGTCCGCGGTATTAAAGTTGTACAACTTAAAGGCGGGTAATGGATGGTCAGATAAAAGTTTCACAGAGTTGTTAGCCCTATTTCAAGAGATGCTTCTGGAGGATAATGTTCTTCCCAATCGAACCTATGAAGCTAAAAAAATGTTATGCTCTATTGGCATGAGCTATGATAAAATACATGCTTGTCCAAATGATTGCATTTTGTTTCGAAATGAATATGCATAATTAAACGAGTGTCCTAAATGCGGTGTATCTCGGTATAAGAAAAAATTGTCACCAGCAAAAGTATTATGGTATTTTCCTATAATTCCGAGATTCAAACGCATGTTTCATAGTGAAACAGATGCAAAACACCTGACTTGGCATGCAGATGATAGAATTGTAGATGGGAAGTATCGACATCCGGAAGATTGACCACAGTGGATGAAAATTGATAATGATTATCCTGATTTTGGAGAAGTAGCTAGAAACCTTCGCTTGGCATTATCGACTGATGGAATGAATCCGCATGGTCTGTAGAGTATCTCACATTCCACCTGGCCTGTAATTATTATGATTTATAACCTACCTCCATGGCTATGTATGAAGCGTAAGTACATGATGTTATCTATGTCAATTTCTGGCCCTAAACAACCAGGGAACGACATAGACGTATACCTGACACCTTTAATCGAAGACTTAAAGAGTTTGTGGGAGAACAGTGTGGAGGTTTATGATGGATATAGGAAAGAAAGTTTCAATTTAAGGGCGATGTTGTTTGGCACAATTAATGATTTCCCAGCATACAGAAATCTATCGGGGTATAGCATTAAAGGTCAATGTGCGTGTCCTATCTGTGAAGAAAACACAGATTGGACGCGGTTGGAATTTGGTCAGAAGAATGTTGTCGCTACTCGAAAAATGCGCGCAACGACGGGGAAGGCGAAAAAGGAAAAGGACAGAAGAGTCGCCACCGAACTTTATTTATCCCATGAGGGGAAAGGAAAATATCGAGAAAACCTTAAGAAAAGAATGGACAAGATGGTCTCGCAACCAAGATTGGGTTCGGAAGCCGGTTATGCGAAGGGAAGGTATTAGCACCCTTCGCATCCATCGTACTCGATGGGAACCATTTGTTTGTTGTGTGTGATTTATTTGCTAAAAGATTATGCTATAAAAGAGTGTTCCAAAAGATATAGAAAAGGGTTTAGAAACGGGGAAAGAAAGGTAACAGGGGGAAGAAGGGAAAGAACGGACTCAGTAGGACTTCGCGGTCCTAGGCCTACGTATTCTCGATAGACATGAGAAAATCAGAGTCGACGTAGTTCGGGGAACTACAGATATAAGGGGGAATATGCTCGGCAAGGATTGTGGCCCTTGTGCATACGTATCTTTACTTGAACGAAGTAAAGAATCAGAGCAACCGTAGTTCGGCCTACGATTTGTTGATGTTTTTATGGATGATGCTATCGTACGCATTCTAGCAGTTAGGTGTATTGCTGCTCGCTCGTTGGAGACTTAGGCATTACCTATTTGCGGTAGAACAGACGTATCATATCCCTTTCGAAAGATAAGTTTTCGCCATGCGAGGCAAGATGTCACATTTGATTTGTTGAATTATTTTTTTAGGGGCGGGATAGGTCCTCGGATAGTAACCCCTACGAGTAGTACCCAATTCTTTATCTCAAAGTTTTTGTTATGAAAGGGTGTGGCGAACATAGCGTCTTCGTATTGAAAGACGAGTATCAAAACCACACACACTACAATGAACGTCTCGACACTCGGAGAGGAAGAAGTCTACACTTAATCCTCTCTCTTTAGTTCAATACAAGGAGAACTTCATTCTCTTTTTAAAGTGTTTTTGGTTTTGAATGGTAAGTGCTTTTGCGACAGAGAACCCTACGGTAAATGTCAGCACTCGGGATAGGAGAAGGCCTACGCCTAACCACTCCACGACCATTCAAGTTTTTGTTACGAAAAGAAGTTTAAAAATGCGCTCGGTACGGGACCGAGGTTTTTAGGTGACAAAGGTTGCGGGAGGAATTTGTGGGAAGATAGGTGGCGGATAAAGTCACGTCTTCATATTGAAAGACGAGTATCGAGACCACCCACACTACAGTGAATATCCCAACACTCGGAGAGGAAGAAGTCTACACTCAATCCTCTCTCTTTAGTTCAATACCAAGAGAATCGATTTATTTATTGTAAGTGTTTTGAAAATGCACTCGGTACGGGGCCGAGGTTTTTTAGGAGAAAAAGGTGCGGATGAAAACATCTTTGTATTGAAAGACGAGTGTCAAAACCACCCACACTACAGTGAGCATCTCAACACTCGGAGAGGAAGAAGTCTACACTCAATCCTCTCTCTTTAGTTCAATACAAAGAGAATCGATTTATTTATTGTAAGTGTTTTGAAAATGCACTCGGTACGGGGCCGAGGTTTTTTAGGAGAAAAAGGTGCAGATGAAAACATCTTTGTATTGAAAGACGAGTGTCAAAACCACCCACACTACAGTGAGCATCTCAACACTCGGAGAGGAAGAAGTCTACACTCAATCCTCTCTCTTTAGTTCAATACAAAGTGAACTTTATCGTTTTGTTAAATATGGTGAGTTGGTTTAACCATTATTTGAGAAAATTCGCTTGACGTTGGGTCAAGGATTTAATTGTTTAAAAAGGTTTGAGGTGAAGCGAGCAAGGTCGATGGCGGACGTACAAGGCGGCCGACTTACAAGGGTTAAAAATGGCTCGATAAAATCGAGAGTTTGCTTTTGAAAATGGTTTTTGGAATCAAAAGTCACCAAGGACAATAGCAACATTCCTACTAAAATCATACAACATATGGGATTAGCCGGCTAAAAAAAAATCGAGACATGCAATAAAAACGGGCGAACTCCTTGAGAAAAATTTTTTTAGAGGTAAAAATAACAAAAATAAGTGGAAAACAGTGGGGTAACACGGGTGGCCGTGTTGTATGACACGGCCCGTGTCATAGGGTACCTGCAATGTGAGTTTTTAGGGCATGACAGAGGTGCAACACGGGTGACCGTGTTGTGTGACACGGCCCGTGTTGTAAAGTCTGGGTGAAAAATGATTTTTTAGGGCAAACAGAGGTGCAACACGGGTGGCCGTGTTGTGTGACACGGCCCGTGTTGTGAAGCCTGGGGTTTTTGGATGTTGAAACCTCTAACAGAAGTGCAACACGGGTGGTCGTGTTGTGTGACACGGCCCGTGTTGGGCGACACGGGTGGCCGTGTTGTGTGACACGACCCGTGTCAGGCTACCAGGGTAAAAAAAAACTAACTTTT
This sequence comes from Lathyrus sativus, assembly GCA_963859935.3. NCBI lineage: Eukaryota > Viridiplantae > Streptophyta > Magnoliopsida > Fabales > Fabaceae > Lathyrus > Lathyrus sativus. Next base: position 925,760,244 of record OZ012735.1, read on the forward strand.
CTCTTATTTTTCTTTCGTTTTTGTGGTTCTTTCAAAAGGTTTCTTGGTCCCTTAGAACCTTACATGATGCATACAATACAACAACACATAAAAGAGTGAACGAAATGAATGTAAATAGCAAAAATATAAAGAGAGAAAGGTTGGAGGAAATGGATACCCAAGAGCTTTCTATTCTTCTTGCAAGTCCTCCTTGGTCTTGGTTGAATGTACCTCACTCCTCTTCCCTCTATGTTGTGAAGGTTTTGTTTCTTCAAAGGTTCCTTGTCTTTCTATGGAACTCCTTTTTTAGGTTTTTCTCTCTTACTATTTTTCTGGTTTTCTTTGCAATGTGTGTTGCTCTCACTATTTTCTGTTTTTTCTCTTCTCTCTTACTCTCTCAATCTTGTGTATGTGAATGATAGTCAATGTGTTTGCAGCCCCTTCTCCTCTCTTATCTCAGCACATTAGGGTTTACTCTTCCTTCAAGACTTCAAATCCTTACTTAGAAATGTCCAAGGCAACTTTCTTCATGTCACTCTCTTTCTTTCCATTTCCATGCAAGGTGCTATGCTGCATTTTCTGCACTATTGCTAGGCCTATTTGCTGCAGCACCTTGTGCCTTGCATCCATTTTGTTTGTTTGTGTTTGGACAGCTCCTCTTGGTCAATGCCATCAACTCTTGACAACATTTTGAAAATTCTGATATGTAGAAGCATTGTCAGATGTTATTCCTTTGGTCTTGTGACATGTGATTTTGTGACATGAAGAAATTTGTCACCTCTTGCATGAGATTGTTTTGCCATGATTAAGCATGCATACTCTTGGTCCTAAAACATTCCAATGTTGATTTAATCCTTGCATGTTTCTTGGATGTTTGTAAGCATAATGTAGACTTGGTGTGGCATTACCATAACATGAATTTGACTAGAGACTTGAATGAAGTATTAGAAATAAATTAATTTCTAAACATTACTTAGAGTTAAAAATCTTGCAACAAATGACATTCTTGTAATGTCACAAAACTTCTCTTTATAATATTCTTGCCTTTAATCTTGAATTCATTATGGATTTCCTTTATGTCATTGAATTTGAAAGAAATGAAGAAATGAGTCAAGCCTTGAAAGAGGGCAAATTTTGGGGTGCAACAAATGTCTTTCTTGGTCATCATAGATTCTTAAATTCTAATCATCACTACCGTGGGTGGAGAAAAGCATTCAATGGAAATTCAGAACAACGTAAAACTCCACCTACATTGACCGGCGAACAAATTTTTGAAAAGGTGAAATATGTGAGTACTAAGTTTGGCAAGCCTTTTGCTCATACGCTTGTCACGCGTGGGTGGAAGAAGAGGTCGATTTTGTTTGAGTTGCCGTATTGGAAGTCGTTGTATGTAAGACATTTTCTTGATGTTATGCATATTGAAAAAAATGTATTTGAAAGTGTTATTGGTACGTTACTCAATATACAAGGAAAGTCTAAGGATGGCCTTAAAGCAAGAAAGGACTTGGTAGCAATGGGAATAAGAAATGAATTAGGACCCTTTAAGAAAGGAAATCGCACATATCTACCACCTGTTGCTTATACTTTATCTAGAAAGGAGAAAAAGATACTGTGTAAGTTTCTGAGTGAAGTTAAAGTTCCAGAAGGATACTCTTCAGATATTAGAAGACTTGTTTCTATGAAAGACCTCAAGTTAAAGAGTTTAAAGACACATGATTGCCATGTTATAATGGAACACTTTCTACCAATAGGTATACGTTCTATTTTGCCAGAAAAAGTGAGAGGCGCAATAACTAAATTGTGTTTTTTCTTTAGGTCAACCTGTAGTAAGGTGATAGATCCTGCGATCTTACCAACATTGCAAAGAGAAATAGTTATTACTTTGTGCGAGCTTGAAATGTATTTTCCTCCATCATTTTTTGACATAATGGTACATCTAGTTGTTCATCTTGTGAAAGAGACACAACTGTGTGGACCTGCCTATATGAGATGGATGTACCCTATTGAACGTTATATGAAAATATTGAAAGGGTATGTGAAAAACCTAAGTCGACCAGAGGGATGTATTGTTGAACGATACATTGTTGAAGAAGCTATTGAGTTTTGTACTGAATATTTGTCCAACGTTCAATCCATTGGCCTCCTAAAATCTCATGTTGTTGAAAAAATAGTAGGTAAACAGTTAATTGGAAATAAAGTTGTGACAGTTTCAAGGGATGAACGGGAGCAAGTGCATTTGTATGTTCTGCACAATGACATTGAGGTTGAGCCGTATGTTGAAATGCACAAGGACGTTCTCCGAGGTTTAAATCTGAATAGAAATGAAAATTGGATAGTACGTGAGCACAATCAAAGTTTTATAACATGGTTCAAGGAGCATATTTTTTCAAAGTTTTATTCTGATCCCGCTTCAATAACAGAAAGGTTGAGATGTTTAGCATATGGTCCAAGTTTGCATGTGTTTTCTTATAGCGCATACGCAATTAATGGATACACATTTTATACCAAGGAACAAGATGATAAAAGTACAATGCAAAATAGTGGTGTCACCGTGCTTGCCGAAGCAATGCATATTTCCTCGTATTATAGGGTTATCGAGCGCATTTGGGTGTTTGATTATGAGAAGTTTCAGATTCCTATCTTTGGATGTAAGTGGGTTGAAAATAATAGTGGCATACGAATGGATAAATCAGGTTTTTTGAAAGTGGATCTTAATAAGGTGGGGTACAAAGATGAGCCTTTTATTCTAGCCACGCAAGCTAAACAAGTGTTCTATGTCACTGATCCGACAAGTACGAAATGGTCTATAGTTCTTTTTTCCAACAAAGTAATCGATGATAACATTGGAGAAAAGGGGGATGTTGATGTTGAGAATGAATCTTATATTATAGATGGTCCAGATGAGAATATTAGACCGGACGAATCATATATTAGAAATGATCATAACGAGGGAATTTGGATCAATCCATCTGTCCGTGTTGTTAAGAGACAAGTAAACCCCGTTAAAACGAAAAAAAGAAAGAGATGTTAAAGGTACTTGTAACATATTATTTCTTATTTATACCATGTTTTTCTTATTTACACATTTCTTATGTATATATTTGTTATTTACATATTTGCATGTCATTCATTTGATACTTTGGTTTTTCTGAATTACAGGTATATATATTATGGCCAGCAACGAGGAAACATCACATGATGGAAAACAAACAACAAAAGACGTGGAAGGCGATATTAAAAGAGGCATAACAATTATGAAAAAAATCATCCGTCCGAGAGATAAAGGAGTAAAGTATGATGTCCATTGGAATGAAAGAGATCAGTCAGTTGAGCCTAACGGTGCGTTGCTAACAAGTTACATCGGAGCACTTGTACGTTCGCAAGTTTCGATTACTTGCGATAATTGGAGAATTGTTTTATTACAACCGGCTAAAGATAAGATTTGGACCGAGATTCAGGTATGATATTTGATTATTTTTAATTATGTTGATAGTTACGTCTTTAAATTAATTATACTAACATGTTATATGTATGTGTGTTTGTTTGCAGAGATCTTTTAATATTGAAGATCGTAGGAGAAAATATTGTATTCAATTGGCCGGAAAACGCTTGAGGGGATTTAGAGCGTTTTTAACAAACAAGTTTCTAAAAGATTCTGAAGGAAACTTTGTTGACTCGGAGCGTCCAATGAAGTACGCGGATTTGATTTTGGAGGAAGAATGGGAAACATTTGTTGCAAAGCGAAGAACAAAAGAATTTGAAGTAAGTACAACTTATCATGAACTATGTATAGTATATATACTTCTTCCACAAGAGTTCTGATAAACTTGTTTTTTCAGGTTGTTAGTGGCGTAAATTGTCAACGGGCATCAAATCCCGCATATCCATACAGAAAGGGCCGTTTGGGATATGCACGATTAGAACAAAAAATAGTAAGTACATATAAATGATTTAATATGATATATTTACAAAGAATAGTAAGTATATATAATAGGATATAATGCTTTATTATCTGTCTTAATGCGTAGTTGGAAGAGGAGAAGAGTGATGCGACATCTCTTCCGGACCATGTTGTATGGAAGGCTGCCCGTGTGGGACGAGATGGAGTCGTTCAGGAAGAAGTTCAACAAGTCTTTGAACAATGTGTAAGTACAACGTTATCTTTGTCAGTAACTGATCAAAAGTGTATAATATATTTATATATGTTTTTATCTATATTTCAGGAGACTCTATCCCAGACCATAACTCTCGCTGAGGATGATGATTGCAGGAGCTTACTAAGCCGGGTGCTGAATATTCCTGAGTATTCTGGGCATGTGAGGGGTAAGGGATTTGGTGTCACTCCATCCAAACTGTATAAGCAGCCAAAGAAAAAAAATCTAACCAATAAAGAAGTGATGGATACTTTGGAGGAATTGAAAGCGCAGATTCGTGAATTACAGAAGGATAAGGAGAGATACATGTCGGAAAGACGCACTCCAGAGGGTAAAGCTATTAGTGACAAAGATAGTATCGGTTGTCCGCAGAAGCTTCCAGAGGTAATTATATATATTACATTGAAATTAATTTAGCACAATTTACTTAATTGACATATTAACTGATCATTATTTGTTTAGGGCATTTCACTTTGCCGACTATATTTATCGTCACCTACTCATCAAATGGTTGGCAAAGGAAAGGTGCATAACTTTCTGGGAGACTTACTTCACCATAAACCGCTCCCTTCTGTATTTTTGAAAGTATCTATTGATATTGCGTTAGAGGGGGGTGCGTTGTTGCCTATACCAGATGATATTTCAGGCGCAACAGTGGTGGGAGACGCAATAGGAGCGTATGTGGCATGGCCGGAAAATCTCATTTGCATAGATGATGAGGTAGGTTGAACCTTTTAATACTCAAATGTTTTATGATCAATACATGAAAGTTATTCTTACATTTACATTTTCTTATTTACATGATGATCTTAGACTCCTACAAAATCCAAATCAAAAGATGATAGAATTATTATGCGGGATACCGATTCAGCTGCATCAAAGAAACAGGTACTACTACAATTACATGATTATCTTGTTATACATTAATTACTGAACTTATATATGACTTTTAGGTTCATGATCAGCAGTCGCAACAAGTCAGCAAGGGTAAGATGCCTGAAACTGCCAAGGTGCCCAGAAAAGCATTTGTTCCTCGATTTAGGATGTGCCTTGAAACATATGTGGGAACATCAGATGTGCCTGAGGGTGGCATCCGTCAAATACATATGGACGAAGGTATTTTCAGTTTTGAATATCCCGAAACAATTGCTAAGGAGGATTTTGATCAGGTTTTCAACCATTCTGAATTGGGCGTCGGTGTTATGCATTCATACATCAGGTACTTCGATCCATTTTAATTAAATAATTGAACATTTTAAAATTTGCTCGTTTAACTGAATATTCTAATGTTGATTATGTTTTTTTAGGTTCTTGTATGACAAGTTGTTGGTCCCGAATGAATTGACTTCAGTATTCGCATTCTTATCTGCTAGCTGTGTCAACTCACGGATAATAGACCAGACACCAGATACAGTCAAAGAGTACACAGTGCAGAGATTTATGCGCGCGACTACGGAGAAGTTGTTCTTGTTGCCATATAATACTGGCCATGGGTTAGATTTTATTCTAAATTCATTTATTATAATTGTTTGATTTTTCCTTTTCTATATAACATTTCCGTCTAAACTGTTGTCTTATTTTATAGTGGACATTGGTTGTTGGTCGCGATTAATCCAAGGAAAGAAATAGTGTATTATATAGATTCATTGGATGGCGATACAACAAAATATGAAAATCTAAGGAACATGGTTGATACGTAAGTGATGAGATATATTGTTGTCTTTAATTATATATCTTTATTTATTATGTGACATTGTTCTAAATATGCGTTTATATTATGTTAGAGTTATACAATATTCAGAGCACAAAGAGATGCAACAGTGCCAAAAAGCAAGGCTAACAACATCAACTGGATCATAGTGGAGGTATATTTTCCCATGTTTGACTGTTATAGTGGTTCTACTTGATAAAACTATTTAAACTATATATCCTGATAAATGTTTGTTTGTTTTTTCCATTTACAGTGTCCTCGGCAGCGCAATGGTATTGACTGTGGATATTTTGTATTGCAATTTATGAGGGAAATTATTCTTTCTGGTCAACTTGAGATTCCACTCATGGTATGGATCAATTCATTATATAAGTTATATGATTCATTTTGATAATTATCTGATACTTCATCTGAGTAATTAGTTTTAAAATTAAATCTTGCATGTTCTGTTATATTATGTAGTATTTTGATGAATTCAAGTGTGTTATTTATACGAAAGCAGAATTGGAAGAAATTAAAGAGGAATGATGTCAATTTATTCTTGGGTTGAGAATTGTATAGAGTTATCGGATTGGAAGAATTGTAATTATATGTAAATTGAATGTATTTGTGATTTTGTAATTCTGAGGATCGAATTTTGTTGTAACATATTTAAACAGGTTTATGTGTATTAAAATGTTTATGAACAAAGTGATGAGTTACAAATTACAATGTATTCAAAGTTTTGAATTGTATATATAAGGCCAAAGTTTTGAATTGTATATTTAGGGCCAAAGTTTTGAATTGTATATATAAGGCCAAAGTGTTGAAATAAAGGCCTGAATTATAAGCAGGTTTGTGTAATATAAGCAGGTTGTTGGTAAATATACAAAACGGGGTGAATATTTAAATTTTTTTTTTAAATCTGGGACATTAGATAGCGCTTTTACAAAAAAGCACTGCTAAAGGTCACAAACATTGCGCTACAAAAGCGCTGCTATAAGTTTGAAAGGGGGGGGGGGGGTCTAAGACAGCGCTGCTAAAGGGGGGGCTATGGCAGCGCTTTGTAAAAGCGCTGCTAAAGGTGGGCTCTAAGACATCGCTTTGTGAAAGCGCTGCTAAAGGGGGGATGGTTGGGGGGAATATGCAGCGCTTATGAAAACGCTGCTAAAGGGCTATAAAAGCGCTGCTAAAAGTGCTGCTGAAGGGAGCCTTTAGCAGCGCTTTTTCCATAAAAAAGCGCTGCCTTTACCTTTAGCAGCGCCACTTTTGGCAGCGCTTTAAAGCGCTGCTAAAGGCCAAAAAAGCGCTACTAAAGGTATTTTTTTGGCATAGTGTGTGTTCTAGTCTCTACTAGAAGCATATGATCTTTATCTAGAAAGGTTCCTAGCAAGAAACTAGTCTAGAAGATGGTGCTGGTGATAGGGCTGCTTGGGTCAGTTTATTTCTGATCTAAGTGCATAAGAGCATGTGACCTTGCTCATCTTGGAGGTCAAGGATAAGTGGCAGTTATCTCTGATTTTCTGAAGAAGTCTCTACTTAAGGAAATCGGAATTCCTTTTATAAATTTTTTTTTCTCTCTCTGAAGAATCAAGCTTTGGCATGTTTGGTTTCTCTAAAGAGGAGTTCATGGAGCAAATGCATTTCAAAGGTAGCTATTGCAGAACAGAGGTTGTCCACTCAAATATGATAGCATGGAACTCTTTTTCTGGTATATGGAGAAGGGTATTCTAAGTGGCAGAATGAAAGCCTGAACTTTCCAGCAGGATGTCTGATCAGATGTTGTGACTTCAAGTAGAAACTTCAGTTTGCAGGAGCTGTGAGAAGAAATAGATGTTGCAGGTCCAAGTCCTAGTGTATCCAAGTTGCCTTGCTATGGAACATGAAGGATATGAAAATCAAGTTTGCTTGGTAGAGCTCTGAAAGATGCTGAGTAACCAAACAGTGGCATTTGGTTATTTAAGTAGTGTGCTTGGAGAAAATTACTCTTGTGCAGAAGGGTAGTTGTTGAACACTGTCGCTACTGCAAAAAAAGGTGTCGACAATGACAGAAGAGTCGCCACCTATCGTTATTTATCCCAAAGAGAGGGAAAGGAAACGATCAGGGAAAACCTAGAAAAAAGGGATAAGATCGGTCATCGCAACCAAATCTCGGGTTCGGGAGTCGGTTACGCAAGGGGAAGGTATTAGCACACCTCACGTCCGTCGTACTCGACGGGATCCATGCTTATTTGTTTATCTAAAGGTATGTTTAAATATCTAACTAATGGTTTAGGTTAAAAGAAAATAAAAAAGAAAAGGACTCGACAGAGCATTGCTGCTCTGGGCCTATGTATTCCCTCGTGCAATGGAAAAGTCAGAGTCAACGTAGTTCAACTAACTACGGGTAATGGGGGAAGGTTGCTCGCTAAGACATCGCGTCTTGTGCCTACATACTCTCAAAAGATATAAGAGATCAGAGCGAATGTAGTTCGGGATAAAGAGAACACAGGTTTGTTCTATTGTTTTTACCCGAGTAGGGTTAACAGGTAGTTCTAGCAGTTGGTGTATGCAGCTTGATCATTGGAGACTTAGGCGTTACCGTTTGCGGTAGAACTAAGAGTTAACAACACTCTTTTATCTGAAAAGATTTTCCTTGATTAGAGAGAGCCCCAAAGGGCAAAAGAAGTTTGATGTTTGTTTTTGTCTTTTTAAGGGAGAAGTGTTTTGGGATGAATATTTGTAATTCATACTGTACTAGAGACTATGACTTAGGAGCGAATGTGTCGCATATCGTCCTAAGGACATACGCTAACACTCTAGATAACTGAGAGGCAACCATCCAATCATCATTTCCCAAGTAGCTTAAGGCTCGTAATGTACAATACTCGTTAGCCTTTATTAAGTGTTTTGTTATTGTTTGAAGATGAGAAGAGAGAAAGGACTCTAAGGGGAACTAACCAAAACCCTAGTGTTGTCATACAAGATGGTCCTAATGTTGAGTTTTAGAAAGGGAATCTATCCTACTTGTTGTCATGCAAAGGGTTAGAACCTAGTGTCCATCATCACTATCCTTAAACAAGGAAGTGAGAGCCCTAAGGGAACATGCCAGAGGGAACAAAATAAAACTATCAAGCATTACACAGATGAAATGCAAATGACTGGATGCACATGCAATGCAACAAAACAAGCAAAGGGAGGACACCTCAACCTTTAAATGCAAACATATCAAGTAGAAAAACAACATCCAAGCAAAGGGAGGCAACCTCAACCTTTAGATGCAAACATGGAAATGCACAGAGAAAACTATCAAGCCTACCCTACTTCTAATGCACAACATCACACAATCATGAGGATGAAAGGGCAAACAAGATGAGGGGAACCGAAGTGAAAAACCACTTACTAAGCTCAACGTGTATCAACACAAGAGTCCCAAAGGTTCAACTTCTTTATGGAATGCACATAATTCCTCCACAGGAGGAATTAGGCTCTCACAAGAAGGATCCTAAGATTGTTGGATAAATAGGAGATGAATTAAGAGAATGATGATGGGAAGCAAATTAAGATCCACATGAACTTATTATGGCACTCAACCCAGTTCATCACACAAGAATAGCCCTCCAAGATCTACCTCTCATGGAATGCACAAAGTTGTTCCACAGGAAGAACTAGGCTCTCACAAGAGGGATCCCTATGTCATAGGACAAAAGGAAGGAATGAGGAGAAGCACAGTGTGAATTCAGGGAACTCACTATGTTCAATGTGTATCAACACAAGAGTCCATCAAAGGCTCAAACTTCTTGTGGAATGCACAGAATTCCTCCACAAGAGGAATTAGGCTCTCACAAGAAGGATCCTAAGAATGTAGGACAGGAAAGAAGAGAGGAGGAGGAGGAGGATGGGAATCAAAGTAAGATCCACAGGAACTTACTATGGCACTCAACCAATCTCATCACATTCAAAGTCCTCAATGGTTCAACTTCTTTATGGAATGCACAAAATTCCTCCACAGGAGGAATTAGGCTCTCACAAGAAAGATCCAACTATCATAGGACTTTGGAAGGACTAATGGAAAAGGTCCTAAAAGAAGCCTAGATTAGGAACTATTTAGGAGTATGATTAAGACTTGGAAATGCACATACAAGTGCCCTAATATGTTAAGGGTATGGATATGGGAGATCTAGATGCACAAGCATTGCAAAAGGATCACACCAAATGCAAACTAGGTCAAGGGCATGGTTGAAACTACCCTAATGAAGGTCAGAAAGTAAAATCTACAAAAATAGTAAAGCACATCTAAAAATTCTAAGAAATATCCTAGGGGACCCTTCTGGTCTTAGAGACCAGGGGTCTAAAAATGGGGATGAAATTCTAAGTCTAAGTAGGTTAATGGAGAGCAAAACCCTAGGGTGCTCTATTGGCAAGGCAAGGGAAAGAGGTTCTAAAGACAGTATCCAAAACCTATCCTAAAGGCATCTAAAAAATAAGGGAAAAATACTTCACTATCACTTAATGTCTCAAGATTAAGCACACAAAAAATCAGAAGTTTATTTGATGTATGGAGCAAGAAAGAAAATCAGGAAATGAACATGTCAATTCTTCATTTATTAAAAGCACATAACATGAAAAATATACAATTAAATGAAAAAGAAACAGAAAATTCAATTAAAAAATATGAAAATTCAAATTACATGCTAAACTATCTAAATGCATTTTTTCATGATTTATGGAATTGTTTAACAATTTTATATGAGTTAAAATGAAACAGCAAAATAAAATGAAAATAAAGGAAAACAAATTAAATTGGAAAAAGATATGGTGTAGGTGTCGCTACTGCGAAAATCGGCGCCGGCTGAACAGAAGAGTCGCCACCGTGCGTTATTTATCCCACGGGAGGGAAAGGAAACGCTCAGAGTAAACCTCGCACAATACGGGAAAGGTATGGTCATCGCAACCAAAACCTGGATTCGGGAGTCGGTTACGCAAGGGGAAGGTATTAGCACCCCTCACGTCCGTCGTACTCGACGGGATCCACGCTTGTTTTCGGGTATGGATTGTTATTCTATCTAAACTATAGGTCGAGGGTTAAAAAGAAAATAAAATGAAAATAAAAATGACTCGGCAAAGTATCGCACTTTATGCCTACGTATTCCCGCCTGGAACGAGAAATCAGAGTCAACGTAGTTCGCCTACCTACGGGAAAGGAGGGGAAGGTTGCTCGCTAGGATATCACATCCTATGCCTACGTACTTTCATACAGCATGAAAGATCAGAGCAAACGTAGTTCGGGCCACGTATGACACAAGTCTGTCCTTGATTGATTTTTTATTCCTTCTGAAAAAGGTTTTTGATTAACAGTCCAAGAGGACAAAAATGACGTCTTGATGAGTTCACATTCTTTTACGGAAGAAGTGTCTTTTATTGGGTTTGAAATCTTTATGTGTTTTTCTGTTTGTTTTGAGAAAGAAAGAGACAGAACTCTAACCTACGGTTGCGAAGGGAAACAAACTAACCTAATGTTATCATGCATGGGTTAAGACCTAGTGTCTATCATGCTCCTCTCTTGCACAGAGAGAAACAGAGATCCTACGGGATAGGCAGAAACAGAAACAATATCAGATATATACAGTAAAACAGTAAAATGCATGGATGCAACAATACAAGCGAGGCAAGGGAGTCCCACTCAACCTCGAACCTAGAAAACAATAGGCAAAAGTGAACAGGATTCACTTTCAACCCAACAGGGTAAACAGCAAACAATACAGTTCAGAAAACCAATCAATACATCAGAAATGCAATACAACAGCAGAAGAAACAGCATCAGCAGCTCTGAATCAACAACTGGCTTCAAGCAATCTCCAATCATTCACAGGCTTCAACAAGCATCAGTCTCCATTTTCATGGCCCTCAGGCAAGGGCTTTGATCATCATTCTTCCATCTGCAATGGCTTTTCTTCAAGTTCAAACCTCCAGGATGAGGAATCAGTCACAAGAGTGAATTGAGTGTTAAGCAATCAGTTGACTACCAAAGGTGGTGAACAGACTGCTTCTAGCACAAGAGACATTTTCTCTCAAGAGTTCTATCTCATAGACACTATCACCAAGCCTTCCAAAGGAAGGGGGTGAGGGTCTTAGAGAGACTCTGAATCACAGAGAAGAATGGATGCAGACAAGGCAATCCATGTTTGAGAAACAATCTTTCTAATCTAGAGCTCTGCCTAGCTCCTAAACTCTAGTCTCCTCAGCATCTGCCATCAAGAAACTCCTCCTCAACTCTGACAGTTGATCTTCAATCTTTGAATCTCCAATAGCTTCATCTTCACAAATCTTCAGCTTCCCCAGGGCCCCAGACAAACCCAATACCCAATCAAACAATCAACAATCCCCAGAGGGCACACCACACCAGACAGCAGATATACAGACAGTAATAATAGCAGTAGGGGAATCCTAACTGTTCTCTAAGGGATCTAATAGCTACCCATAGCCCCTATAGTCCCATAACTAATCTATCCAAACCCTAAGCCCTAAGGGAAATGAAATCAAACTCCTAAGTTGTCACCTAAAAAACCCTAGTTTTGTTCATGATGTTCAAGCATTTATTAATCACCTAAAATTAACCTCTAAAAATGGGTACTAAAATATTTCTACAAGTTGAATATCTCATCTAAACAATATGAAAAGAATGATCAAAAAATATTAAAGCATGTGAGAGAACAAAAATCATAAAAATAATGCATGAAATGAATTATTTAATGTGACATTTATTTAGAAAATATGTAAAAAATATGGAATAAAACTAAAAATGAAATTTTATTTTTCTATAATATTCTACACATCCTAAAGAACATATGGTAAAAAGAATGGATTAAAATGCATTTTTTATGAATTAGTTATGATTTTATGAAAATTGGTAAAATATTAATGGAATTAAGAAAAATAAAATGAATTAAATGAGGGAGAGGGGTGCATTTAGAAACTCGCCCCAGTTCAATCCAGGATGGGCCCTCAGACAGGGGGTGCAGATAGCGCCTTCACCAAGGCCCAATATTAATTCAGAATCAATGAAATAAAAGAAACGAGCTGGGAGGTGAGAAAAGTAGCAAAACCACGTTCATATCTGAGTTGGGCCTAACATTGGGGGTGGGGATAACAAAATACACTCAGGCCCGCCCGTTTCAATTAATGAAACGGTGCGTTTAGGGCCAGCACATCTCCCTCCAATTTCAGATTGAATAATAGCCATTGGATTGCCTGGGAAGTCAAAAGTCTTAATCAAAATAAACGATCCAGATTATATCTTCTTCACTTGACCTGCAACTTAGGGTTTCAACCTTACATGGCAGCCATGCACGAGCAAGGTTCAAGCTCGCATTTCTCCATCACCAGGCCATGAATCACCACACTATAAACATGAAAGATGCTCAGAATCCTTCCCTCTACCATCCTAGGGCATTAGATTTCTTTGAAATTCACCACAACGACAAACCCGATTGAATCAACATCTGGTCACCATGAAATTATACTGATATGCACCAACTCAATTCTTCCTCAAACTTGACCTAAACTAATCTACAACTAATGGAGATTAATCTGATCCATCAAGCTAACATTCTAATGGCTTAACCTAAGAGTTCTTCACCCTAACAGTTTGTTGCACCTGTTAACAACCATCACCAATCCTTTCCAAATTCATCTAAACTAATCTCCTAACCACCTAGATTGCATCTACACTAACAACATCATGCCAAACTAACTGAATTAAGCAAATCGAATGAAAACTTACCTGATGAGAAACCTTGAAAACAGCTATGGAAGATGTGGATCTGAAGCTTCTAAGTGTTGAATCTTGATCAATCCTTGATGAACTTGATTCTGTATGCAAGCTTTGGATGAGACTTGGCCAGAATTATGCTATCCACTTGAGATTGTAATTTTGATATTCTTGCAAAAGGCACTCGAAAATGGATGATAATCACCAAAACCTTGCTTCAATTCTGATCTATGATGATAATGGAGCACAATTGAATCAATGTGGATGATGATTTTGTGAAGATTTTGAGAGAACTACAATGAAACTTCAATGAAAAGAATGAGGGAATTTGTGAAACTCTTGGTGCAAAATGAAGCCAACCCTTGCCAAATTCATCTTTCATGAATATATAGACCCCAATGGTACATTCTAGATCCATCTTGCACATTCCCTTGTTTTCAAACTTTGGCTCATTTTGATTATGTTTCTTAAAAGGTAAGCAACCATGGATAACTTCATTTTTTTCTTCTAAACTCAAAAAAGTGTGTGAACCATTGTTCTTAGAATTGTTTTTCCATTCAAAATCATATATTGGAAGTCTCCATTTGGACTTGTAAATCTCCCAAACCATTTTTCAACTTGAAATTATTCACTTTATAAGCCATTTTAGTTCATATTTTGACCAATCATGTAACCCCATGCTATGAGCTTCTCCAATAACTTGTGACCTTCTTTCTAGACTTAAAATCCCATTTGGAGCAAGTTTGATGTTGTAAGTTTTTCCATTTGAGGCCTCCTTGTATGAGTTTTGGGTATAGGTTAAAATGACCTGTAATTCACAAATACCCAAAATACCCTTTGCTTGTCAAGACCATAAGTTGAGTTCTCCACATCATATGAAGGCATGCCATACCATTCTAGAAAGCTAAGACAATGAGGAACAATTCTTATGTTGACCAAGAATTCATTTGAAATCTCCTTGAGGGGCAAAACTAGCTTGGAAGTCAAGTCACTTTCACAGACAAAAATTCAGACACCCCAGATGACCTGTAACTTGTAAGGACCATAACTTGAGTTCTATAAATCTCCTTGAGGTCTTCCACCACTCAAATTAAAGGTCTTGAGATCCTCTACAAGTTTCATGTTGGCCAAGAAGCCATTTGAAGCTAGCATTTTGACTTATCTTGCTTGGAAATTTGACCTAAACTAGGGGATTTTACAGAGAAACCCTAATTTAGTAACTCCTCTTCTCCTTGATTTCTCTTGAATTCTCCTTGTCATATCTCCATATCATTCTTCATGTCAAATGATGAACCCCACATCTCTCCAATAGCCTTGAATGCTCTTTTAAACCAGTCAATTGACCTAGGGTTGACCTAGGGTTGACCCAGATGAAACCCTAGTTGACTGTCTTCAACTGTAGCTCTTGTGCCTTCATCAATGACTTGCTTTCTTCTCCAAATGACTTTATAAGTCTCTCAAGATGTCTAGATGCCCTCCATGCTCTCACTTCACAGCTCACAACCCTCTTGTTGATCCTCAGATACCCTCAGCTAGAAGATAGACTCAAGGCTTGATCTGCTGAACTCTTTGCTTTCAAATTCTTTCCTGATGACTTGAATATGACTGAATTGGGATAATAACCTCTTGATAGGCCTCTAGAGATGAAAATAATGATTGGTCCCCTGTTGAATGACTTGCTATGCTTATGCTATGCAGATGGTTAGTCTATGTACATGACTCTATATGCAAATGCTAATGATAATGAAACATAAACCAAGGAATAAGGTTGGGCAAATTTTAGGGTGCAACAGCTGCCCCTATTCAAGCGACTTGGACCCGATTGGATGAAGAGCCCGGAGCCTTCAGACATTCGCGGTACGAGACGGTTGAATACTAGTGAAACCAGAAATTTGCCAACCGCAGAAATAAACCGCGCTCCTGCTTGATGAATGACATTCGTCAGCTGAATCTGACTGTTACGATAACCCACTGATCTCGCACGACCGTGCTGGGGATTGTCTTCATCGTTCTGAAGAGAATTCTGTCATCACAACTTGCTTGCTTGTCCACGTTAGGACTCTGTCTGTTGTCAACACGAAGAAATCTCAACTAAAACTTGTCCACGTTAGGACTCCACTTACTGTCAACCCAGAAAAATCTCGGCAACTCCGCTGGGGATAATTCGTCTGCATTTCCGTAAATTGAATCGCCCACGTTAGGAAAAACTCTTCCACGTTAGGAGTAACACCTGTCCACGTTAGGAATCAAAACTCTGTATCTGTCCCCGTCAGGACTAACCCTTTCATCTTTCCACGTTAGGAAACAATCTTCTTTCCGCGTTAGGAAAACTATATCAATCTGTCCACGTAAGGACTCCAATACCACTTGACGTGTCCGCGTCAGGACTCCGATCTTTCCACGTAAGGAATCCAACCTTTGATTCTGAACCTGTCCACGTCAGGACTCAACTTTTCTCGGATCTGTCCACGTAAGGACTAACTTTTTTCTTCCACGTTAGGAATATCTTCTTCTTTCTCGATTTGTCCGCGTCAGGACTCATTCTTCCACGTAAGGAAACCATCTTTTTCCACGTAAGGAATCATCTTAATATGTCCGCGTGAGGACTCAATCTTTCCACGTAAGGAATAAACTCGTCTTTCCACGTAAGGAAACCATTTTTCTTCTACGTAAGGAATGCTCTTGATATGTCCACGTTAGGACTCAAATCCTTCCACGTTAGGAATCAAACCTTGATCTGTCCACGTCAGGACTAAACTTTGCCACGTCAGGAATGCCATCTTAATCTGTCCACGTAAGGACTCTCTTCTTTCCACGTTAGGAATACTGTCATTTCCACGTAAGGAAACTATCTTCTGACACGTCCGCGTATGGACTCCATCTTTTCCGCGTTAGGAATCTCCGTCTTTCCACGTTAGGAACCACTTCTGTTGATATGTCCGCGTAAGGACTACATCTTTCCACGTTAGGAATAATAATCTCTTTGATCTGTCCGTGTTAGGACACTGATCTCGTCTTGATTTGTCCACGTTAGGACTCAGGCGTCTTCGACTCACTGAGGAAATAAGACTTGTCCACGTAAGGACTCACACCTTCGACTCACTGGGGAAATATCCGCGTTAGGACTTACACTTTGCCAACAACACGAAGAAGGATAAATTTGTCCACGTCAGGATTCTTGTACCTTGTCATCACAAAGAACTACAAACTTGTCCACGTCAGGACGCACATTTCACCATTACGAATAAAGATATCCGTTGAAAACCAATGATCCACGTCAGGACACCAACACGAAGAGTAACCAATCTTTTGACGACGTCATGACCTCCTTTTCTCCAAATTTCGAGAGACCGAATCTATCCATGTCAGGATTAACGCACCTTACCAATCCGGTAAAACAAACCTATCCACGTTAGGACGCCCACTTCTGAAGAAATCCCGTCATTCTAGGAGTAAATGGTCCACGTCAGGACTTAATTCTTCAATGATCCTTACCCACAAACTGTTCAGCACTGACGTGACAGCGACTTCGAGATGAACTCTACTGGGGATGTCTGAAAACCAACTATCGGACGCCTGCTCTGATAACCGGCGGTGGTCTCTGAAATTCTGATTCATGCGACTCGTTGATGACAAACGAACTTTGCTTGGGAATAAGGAGATTCTTATCCTGGCCACTCTGGCTGGGGAAAATAAGATACATTTGCATAAATGACTCTGCTGGAGACAAAGAGAGTTTTATCACGATAACTCTGTGGGGGAATACCGCCGAAACTGACATTGTCATTGAATATCTCCTGCCGAGATCTTGACTGTTTGGTGATTTATTTGAGCAAGAGCTCTCTCCACCTGAACTACTAGAGTACAGAAACTGCTTCAGCAAAATAAATGCTGGAAGGGTAACGCCGACTCGCCGGGGATAGCCTGATGCTACAAAATTATTCCGGCAAAATAAATGCTGGTAGGATGAAGTCGACCCTGCTGGGAAGTTGGGAACTCAAACCACACGTCTTGTTGAAGTAACCCCCTGCTGGGGAATACGACTTTGCTGGAGAATAACAGATGCGCACAGCACGATCGGACTTTCTGCTGGAACGTGAACCGATATCACCAGTATCTCTGACAAAATAAATGACAGGAACCGCCATCAACTCTGCTTTGGAGAGTCTTGACCTTCGAATTCCACTGGAAGGAAAGAACATTTACTGAAAAGAGAACTCCGCTGGGGATGGCTGGATTCTCTTGGGGAAAATTAACTGACTCCACTGGGGAAGAGTGCCTGACCCTACGGGGGGAGATGAACCTGTCTGAATACAGCCTTACGATCTCAGAATCACTAAACTCTGCTGAGGTCGAGTGACTTCTCTGGAGCACGTCCTTTGGATAAGCTACGGCTAGCTGGGGAATTCTATCCTTCTTCAGGAAGAACATGCATGACCTGCGTGGGGATCAAGCCTTTCACTATTGCAATCTTTTGATCATTTTCCTCGTACAGTTATGAAACCTGCAACAACACAAACAAAGCACGACAAGCCTATGCAATCCAAATCGATTCAGGTTAGTGACGTTACACTCAGTTAATTCAAAGCTTTAACAATTGTCGGCAAGGGCCAGTAATGTTATACTCATGCTAGCTTCAATAAACTTAGGCGTTTTATCATGCGCAAAACAGTAAAGAACAGGCATCAAGTACTGAATAACACATTTTCATTGATTGGGCCCCTGAATGGGCGGAGTTTTTGTACACGGGATGTAACTCCTGAAATGAGGAAGCTACGCAAAGCAAATATACAAGTATGCAAGTATTCACAAGAAGCGTAAATATTGACAAATTAAATTTGGTACACATGTCGGCAACTGGGTGCAGATGAACACCACGAACTGATCCTCCTATGACTCATCCGACTCTAATGCTTTCCCGGTATCCCCACTTCTGAAGAGATTGTATCCGACAACTGACTCCTCAAATGCATTCTCCCGCACTGATGCTCATTGAATTCGAATTCGGACCGCAGTCATTTGCTTTTCAAATCCCTAACTTTTGCGTGAACCGCCCTTTACGGGTTTTCAGTCCACCGGGATACCCCTTTTTGCCGAAGCCACCCAGTGTAGGTTTTCAACTTCGCGGGTGTACATTTTTTCAATTTTATCCCTAACTTTTGCCCGAACCTTTCATTCTGTTTTTGGTTCGCCAGGATGCCCCATTTTTGCCTGGACTCTCTTTTTTCTGTCCAGCGGGTCTATTTTAAGCAAAGTATTTTTTAACCGCGTCCGAATTCACAGGTGATGCAAAGTCTTCCCCGTCCATGGTGGACAGCAACAAAGCTCCCCCTGAAAAGACCTTACTGACAACGTATGGCCCTTCGTAGTTGGGGGTCCACTTGCCCCTGTGATCTGCTTGCGGCGGGAGAATCCTTTTCAGCACAAGGTCGCCCGTCTGAAAGCTTCGCGGAAGTATCTTCTTGTCGTACGCTTTCTTCATTCGTCTTTGATACAAACGACCGTATGCCAGAGAAGCTAGCCTCTTCTCATCCATCAAACTCAGTTGGTTCAATCTGTTCGTTACCCATTCTGCCTCGTCCAGCTGAACGTCTCGCAATACCCTCAGAGAAGGGATCTCAACTTCCAATGGTAATACCGCCTCCATTCCGTATACCAACGAGAACGGAGTTGCCCCGGTTGATGTGCGTACCGTCGTACGATAACCGTGCAAAGCGAAAGGTAGCATCTCGTGCCAATCCTTATACGTCACCACCATTTTCTGGACGATCTTCTTGATATTCTTATTGGCCGCTTCGACAGCGCCATTCATCTTGGGTCGGTAAGGGGAGGAGTTGTGATGTTCGATCTTGAAATTCTGACAGAGCTCCTTCATCATTTTGTTGTTCAGATTAGAACCATTATCCGTGATTATCCGCTCGGGAATCCCATATCGGCAAATGATATCTCTCTTGATGAATCTAGCCACCACTTGCTTCGTTACATTTGCGTAAGACGCTGCTTCCACCCACTTGGTGAAATAATCGATTGCTACGAGGATGAACCGATGCCCGTTAGAAGCCGTCGGCTCAATCTTTCCAATCATATCGATTCCCCACATCGAGAATGGCCATGGAGATGACATCACATTCAGAGGACTCGGAGGCACATGTATTTTGTCAGCATAAATTTGGCACTTGTGGCACTTTCTTGCAAATTTGAAACAATCAGTTTCCATCGTCAGCCAAAAGTAACCTGCCCGCAGCAGTTTTCTCGTCATAGCATGTCCACCAGCATGCGTACCGAATGCACCTTCGTGAATTTCCTCCATGAGAAGCTTGGCCTCTTTTTCATCTACACAACGCAACAACACCAAATCGTGGTTTCTTCTGTACAAGACGCCATCCGGGTTCAAGTAGAAATTACCCGCTAATCTCCGGAGAGTTTTCTGATCTTGACTGGATGCCCCAGCCGGATACTCTTTATTCTTCAGGAAATTAAGGATATCAAAATACCACGGTTTGCCATCAGACGCTTCGTCAATAGCAAATACATAAGCTGGCCTGTCCAACCGAGAGATAGTGATTTGGGGAGCTTCGTTCCAGAAATTGACCTTGTACATGGAAGACAAGGTGGCAAGGGCGTCAGCCATTTGATTTTCTGCCCGCGGCACATGATGCAATTCAACTTTGTCGAAGAAAGGCAACAATCTCCTTGCATAATTCATATAATGTATCAAATTGGGCTGCCGTGTCTCCCATTCCCCTTTGATCTGATTCACCACCAGAGCTGAGTCTCCGTATACGTCTAAATGTTTGATTCGCAAATCAATGGCTTCTTCAAGCCCCATTATACAAGCTTCGTATTCGGCCTCATTGTTGGTAACGGCAAAGGTCAATCGGGCAGTAAACGGGATGTGCGACCCGTGCGGCGTAGTGATAATTGCCCCTATTCCGCTACCGTAAGCATTCACAGCTCCGTCAAATATCATCTGCCATTTGGACCCCGGCTCTGGTCCTTCGTCTGGTAACGGCTCTTCGCAATCCTTCATCTTGAGATACATGATATCCTCGTCAGGAAAATCAAATCTCATTGATTGGTACTCTTCAATAGGCTGCTCCGCCAGATACTCAGACAACACACTCCCCTTTATCGCCTTTTGCGAGACGTATTGAATATCATATTCAGTCAAGATCATCTGCCACCGGGCAATTCTACCTGACAACGCCTGCTTTTCGAATATATATTTGATTGGATCCATCTTCGAGATGAGCATGGTTGTATGATTCAGCATGTACTGCCTCAGACGCTTGGCGGCCCAGGCTAGCGCGCAACAAGTTTTCTCCAGCATTGAATATCGAGATTCACAGTCTGTAAATTTCTTACTCAAATAGTAAATTGCATGCTCTTTTCTCCCCGTCTCGTCGTGTTGACCGAGAACACAACCCATGCTTCCCTCAAGACCCGTCAAATACATTATCAAGGGTCTCCCTGCCACTGGGGGTATCAAAATAGGAGGCTCCTGCAGATACTTCTTTATTTTGTCGAACGCCTTTTGACAATTATCGTTCCACGTTACAGCTTGATCTTTCTTTAGCAACTTGAATAATGGTTCGCACGTGGCAGTTAGGTGAGATATGAACCGGGCAATGTAGTTCAATCTCCCTAAAAACCCGCGCACCTCTTTCTCTGTTTTAGGCGTCGGCATTTCTTGAATCGCTTTTATTTTAGCAGGATCGACCTCTATTCCTCTTTCGCTTACGATAAACCCCAGCAGTTTACCCGATCTCACCCCGAAGGTGCATTTGTTAGGGTTCAGCCTCAGCCTGAACTTCCTAAGCCTTTTAAACAACTTCAACAGATTCACCAGATGCTCTTCCTCTGTCTGGGATTTAGCAATCATATCGTCAACATAAACTTCGATCTCTTTATGCATCATGTCATGAAAAAGAGTCGTCATCGCACGCTGATATGTTGCCCCAGCATTTTTCAAACCAAAGGGCATCACTCTATAGCAAAATGTTCCCCAAGGCGTTATGAAAGTAGTCTTCTCCATATCCTCTGGCGCCATTTTAATTTGATTATAGCCTGAAAAGCCATCCATGAAGGAGAATACAGAGTATTGAGCAGTATTATCAACTAATACGTCAATATGAGGAAGTGGAAAATCGTCTTTTGGGCTTGCTTTATTCAAATCTCTATAATCCACGCACATTCGAACCTTGCCATCTTTCTTTGGCACTGGCACGATGTTAGCAACCCATGAGGGATACTTCGTCACAGCCAGGAACCCAGCGTCCCACTGTTTCTGAACCTCCTCTTTGATCTTCATTGCCATATCTGGGCGAGTTCTGCGAAGTTTTTGTTTGACAGGCGGGCAGTCTTCTTTCAGTGGCAGACGATGCACAACCATATCTGTATCGAGCCCTGGCATATCTTGATACGACCAAGCGAATACATCATTATACTCTCGGAGCATTTCAACCAGTTTTCGCTTGATATCACTCTGCAGTGCGGCTCCGATACGAATATTCTTCTCAACCCCTTCCGTCCCCAAATTGATAATTTCGATAACCTCGTCGTGAGGCAGAATGGCTCTTTCCTCTTGCTTCACCAACCAAGACAGTTCTTCAGGAACGTCGCTATCTTCGACAACCTCTTCTTCGGTCTGGAATACCGGGTGCTCGAAGTCAGGACGAGTCATAGGTGGCTCAAGGATGCCATCTGAAAATGTTATCCTGCAAAAGAAAGGGTTAAGTGCTTCAAAATGCGTATAAAGCGGATAACCATGTTGCCATTTTATTGACAAATACAAAACAAGAAAGACAGGGATTACAGTATTTGCACATGAAAAAAACGCCATTTATTTAATGATTAACGAAGCAATGTTTATAACAACACAGCCCTAAGCAAGTCCCGATGCCCTGGGCAAGACATCAGATTATTCAACAATTAATAAAGCAAAGCATTACTGTTTAAAAGTCACAGGAACAAGCTCCTGAATAGACCAGTTGCACAGTCCTTGTCCTGGCGTGCTTGGCTGAATCCAGGCATCCATATCACAGTCGCTGTCCCCTTCATCGGATTCCGAAGCAGCATTGACAGATTCCTGGCATACTCCACTGGCAGAGATGGTGATTGACTTTCTGAAATGAGGGGCCCCCACGGAAGGAGTTGATGACGACGGTCGGTACCCCAGTCCGAACCGGTCCATTTTCACCGGAATGTCCAATACTTTGCCCCAGCCCGTGGCTTCTCCTGCCTTCACTAGCGCTTGGGCCTCTTTATATGAAGAAACAGCTATCTCTGGCACTTTGCTTGGCCCGGGACCCTTGTCCTTTATGCGCAACCCTTCGAATGCCTGGCATGGCGTCTCGTGGATCTCCCCGTCGACTTCCACATATTTAAACGAAGATAGATGGCTGACCAGGATGTCTTCTTCTCCGCACACGGTGACTACACTGTCTCCGACCATATACTTTAACTTCTGATGCAGGGTTGACGTGACTGCCCCTGCCCCGTGAATCCAAGGTCTTCCCAGCAAGCAGCTGTACGCAGGCTGTATATCCATGATATAAAACTCCGTTGCAAACACTTCCGGCCCCACTTGTAGAGGCAAGGTAATCGATCCGAAGACTGTTCTCCGCGTGCCGTCAAACGCTCTGACTACCAAATCACTTGGTGTACACAAAATCCCTCGAACATCCAGCT
This sequence comes from Lathyrus sativus, assembly GCA_963859935.3. Lineage (NCBI taxonomy): Eukaryota > Viridiplantae > Streptophyta > Magnoliopsida > Fabales > Fabaceae > Lathyrus > Lathyrus sativus. The sequence goes on from OZ012735.1 coordinate 925,783,507, forward strand.
TCATCATAGCCTTCTTAGGCAGCACATTCAAAGACGACCCGGTGTCAACCAATACGTGCGACATTGTCGACCCTCTGCACTCAACGGATACATGTAATGCCATATTATGATCCCTTCCTTTCGGAGTCAAGTCGAAATCAGTAAAGCCCAGACTGTGGCCTGCATTTACATGTGCCAATACTCCTTCTAGCTGGTTCACGGAGACATCCTGTGGTACAAAAGAAGTGTCCAGGACTTTCAGCAAAGCGTTTCGGTGAGCTTCCGAACACAACAGCAATGACAATATAGATATTTTGGATGGCGTTTGCTGCAGATGCTCCACGATTTTATAATCGCTTTTCCGAATTAAGCGCATGAATTCCTCTACGTCCTTCGACGCTGCTTCTTTTTCATTTGCTTGTACCGGAACATTCTCAACCGCTTTCCCCTTTCCTTTCGCTAGCCTTTCGGCCTCTACTTCAGGAGATATAAAGATCCTTCCGCTCCTCGTCATGCCTCCTGAGCCCACAACATTATCCACAACCTCCGCTGACCGCTTGTTAACATCGATTTTAATCCCGTCACAATACACCTCTAGCCCATATGACCATGGGACCGCTTTCGTGCTCTCATACGGGATTGGCCCGGCTTTAGTTATAGTAATCGGTGGTCGCTGAGCTGGTGCTGAAATAGTGATCGTCTTCCTAGGAATTGTCACTGTGGCAACATCACTCTGATTATCCATTACTGCCCCTGCCGGCTCATCAGTTGCTGTTCTATCAAACTGCAATACACCTTCATCAATCAAGGCCTGAATGCCTTTCTTCAAATCCTCACACCCCCCAGACAGGGCCCAACAATCTAAGCAGTACTCATTACAACCCGGGTAAACACCTCCTTGCAACAGTCGGCTTTTTATTTCGCTCAGCGGCGTCTTTAAATCCTCAACATTCATGATCAGATTCAGACCTTCCTCGGTTAGAACAGCGTTCGCCCCATGATTAGGCATGGGTTTCTGGACTATATTCGCACCGGTCGTTCCGAAGTTGATAGACTTGTTATCCAAAAGATCCTGCACAACATGCTTAAAAGCATGACAACCTTCTATATCGTGGCCCGGGGCCCCAGAATGAAACTCGCAGCGCCTATTTGCATCATAGCCGAACGGGGGAGTTCCCGTTATCGGTGCCAAGGTTCTTTTCTCCACCAGATTCAATCCCAACAAGGTCTGCAATAAATCAGCATAGTTAGAGGGAGGCTTCTCGAACACCCTTCTCGGCTTACCACTCTGGAATTTTCTCTGAGCTTGCTGTGCCCCCTGCTGAGGCTGCTGCTGCTGTGGCATTGGTTGCTGCTGATAAGGGATAGTAACACTCGACACTTGCTGCTGCTGACGATATTGATTTCTTCCCCTGCCTCGGCCTCGGCCTCGGCCTCCAAATACCGCGCTAGCTTCGCCCTGACGGCGCCCACCATAAGCTTTCCTATTACTGCCAGATGCAGCTGACTCGTCAACTTGGAACTTTCCTTGCTTAATGTTCCGCTCAATCTTTTCACCCATCAGAATCAGGTCTGAAAAACTAGCCAGAGACGTATGAAACAACATATCATGAAACAGCCCGGTGAATGTGCCGACAAACATGTCATTCATTTCTTTATCTTCCACAGGGGGACGGACCCTGGCAGCCATATCGCGCCACCTTTGCGCGTACTCTTTAAAACTCTCCCCCTTCTTCTGCGAAAGCCCGGCCAACTGGACCCGATTGGGTGCCAGGTCACTGTTATATTTGTAATGGGCTACGAACGCCTCTGCTAATTGCTTCCAAGTCTTGATGTCAGTGGGCTCCAACCCCATGTACCACTCTAGGGAAGGACCCGATAGACTATCCTGAAAGAAATGCATGAGCATTCTTTCGTCAGTGGAGTATGCAGACATCTTTCTGTAATAAGCTCGCACATGCACTTTCGGACATGTGTCTCCTTTGTACTTATCGAACGCAGGCGCTTTGAACTTGATCGGCACCCTCAGCCCAGGTACCAAGCCCATTGTTTCCATGTCCAGACCCACAGCACTCTGGTTTAGGACTCCCTTCATTTGCTCTTCCAGCATTCTAATCTTTTGAGAATCATCCATCGGCCCGTCAAAACCCCCTCCAGAGAAGGCGTCTTCCTGTTGATCCTCTTGCCACATACCGTTTCCAGCCCCGTATCCATCATATGCATTATTACGTCCAGCTCTGACCTGATTCATCCCCGGAACTCGGCCTCTGTTGCCATACCCTTGAACACCTCCAGCAGGACCACCAGCCATAAAACCAGCACCGTTTCCGTTTCCAAAACCTCCGTAGCCCTGATTGACCATACCATAACCATCTTGCCCAAAGCCTTGAGCATTAAAGCCATACTTGCCAGTATTGTCGAATCCCTGATCGTTGAATCCGAACCCAGCGTTGACAAAGCCATTACCTCCGAGATTATCTCCCATATTGACATCACCCGGCCCAGCGTTATGGACAGCAGTTTCATTTCCAACTCCGACGTTACCATTCACAGCAGTGGTAGCGTTGTTGACGTTAGCAGCATTCATATTGACGACAGGCGGAGCCACTGGCGTGGGAGTGCCGTCTCCATGAGCAGTATCAACCCGGACAGACTGATGATCTTCGTTACCATGACCAGCGTTGCGAGCCAACAGAGGCTGGACCATGGCCTGCAAGTTCTCTTGCCCTTTTGCTATAGCTTCCATGGTCTGCATGAAGAGGGCGAGCTTCTCGCGCACATCCTGCATCTCGTTCTGAATCTGGTCCATGACTTTCCGACAGTTGGATCGTGTAGAATAGCGGTGCGGATGTTGATCTGGAATCCTGTTAAGTACCTGATGCAGAGCAAGAGATAAGACACCATTCATAGATTACCTGTTATGCAAGATGAATATGAATGCAATGCAATGTGTCTGTGCATTAGGGAAGTTCATTCCCCCAGTTCTAGTGCGATGGTGCCGGTGCAGTGACAGTGTTGACAATAGGAATATCAGAGCTGAATCATAGAAAGCCTCATATATAGCAGAGAGAATCAATAAGCCCAGGGTACAATATCACAGAGAGTACAAAGATGGCATGACCTCAACCAACAATCCTGGTGATGGTCAGCACTATGCAAATAAAGCATACAAATAATGGAATGATCAGATCCTCCCAAAAGTCTGGTACTCCTCTATCAACTTCTTGGTCTCCGGATGGCTTGGTCGATCAAGCAGCCCTTCAACAAGCTGGTTTCTCTTCTTAAGGACACGGCGTACATCTTCAGCAGTTTCTTCCCATGTTGCTTCTCCGAAGCAATCTTCTAACTTTCGCTTCTGGGACACTGCTTCATCTCTAGATTTGATTGCCTTGTTCAGTGCATGCTGGACACTATACCGGTTCATCACTTCTTCCTCACACTTCTTGATGCTAGACTTCAACTTCTCTTCGAGGTCGGAAATTTGCTGCTTCAGCTTATCTTCCCTCTTCTTGTTATTGGTGAGTGTGGCATTCCAAGTCTTATTGCAAGAAGATATCTCTCGGTGTGCTGCGTCGAGCGCCTTCTTTTTGGCTTCCAGCATGTCATGGGAGCTTCTGAACTCTTGCCCCAGACGTTCGCGCTTTTTCTTTTCCTCAGTCAACTCAGCCCCTAGTCTGTTTACTAGCTCGATCTGTTGTTGGAAAGCATATACGGCCTTGTTTTTCTCACTGCGTGCCTGGGCTAACTCTTGCTCTAACCCTTCATTAATCTTCATCAAGGCTTCTTTTTCCTTCACAACTTGCTCGTAGGCCTCCCTAGAAACAGTAGTTGGCTCTTCTGCCGGAACGGGAACAAGAATTGGTGCATCTGGAAACGGCATCCTCAACTGACTAGCCCTCTCCTGAATCCAAACTCTATAAGGTGCATAGGCCTGACAGTCATTCTTTCCTAACAAAGGCTTCCCTCTGCGGTTAATACGCGTCCAGGCATGTTGCAACTCAGCTAGCAATTCTCCCTTCAAATCACCTGTGAAGTACAGAGATTCCTGTACTTCTTCCTCCTGAGGTGGATTCTTCAGTGCATATCCGAACTGGCGAATGAATAGAGAAGGGTTGTAATTGATACACCCTTTTCTTCCTATCAACGGCACATTAGGGTACCCAGAACAACTGAAGATGAGCTCAGATCCCAACAGGTCTCGATCAAACCACTCCATATCTTCCGACGATAGCCTCATCAGGCGCTCTGGCCAACCAGCTGGAACTGTAGTCTCTGCAACAGATCTTCTCTTAGGGAGGTGACTCTCAAACCACCTACTCAACAAGGGTACACACAGATGAACATTCTTCCCTCTTCCCTTCTCATTCTTGTAATGCAGTGAGTGGTAGAGATCTCCGAGTAAGGTAGGTACAGGATTACCAGCGGCAAACAAGTAGAAGGCGTCGAAGTCCACAAAATCCGGTATGTTGGGAAACAAAATTATGCCATAAATGCACAAAGCCAACACAGCATTGAAAGCAACCCAGCACCCGCTCTTGGCATACTCTTGGGCTTTACCAACTAAGAACTGGAGTGAGAAGCCTGGAACTCCACGGGAAACAGTAGTCACAAGTTCAGAAGCATCAATATGCAAAGCTTTTGCCAAGTCCTCCGGCTTGGGCTTGGCGTCATAATGAATGAATGGAACCTGATTCTGCACGGGCAGCTCAACATACTCAGCGTATTCCTCCAAGGTTGGTCCCATAATAAAGTCAGAGAACGTAAAGCACCTCAAAGCAGGGTCATAGAATTGCATCAAAGCATACAACCCATCTAACTCTACCTCTGTAGGTTTGCACACTAATCTCAGTAGTCTACCATAGCTCATCCGGAAGCTCCTACGAACACCCTCATCAGCAAGAGAGATCAACCCCAGTAAAGGAACAATATCAGGAGTAGGCAATTTGTAAGCAACCGTTCTCCTTAAGCTAGTCATGATCAAACACTCAGGAGTCTGGGCACTAGAACTAGGGAAATGCAAATGCACCTGCAGCACAGACACACGTTAGTGAAATGCAGATGGTAATGGATATGCAGTGATGCAATGCAAGTAACATGCAACAGGTACCAAAGCTGCAGCTGAATAGCCTAAACCCAATCAAGAAAGGTCTCAGATAGACCGTCCAGAAGTCATCAAACCCCGGTCTCAGATAGACCTAAAATAGAACTCCAACACTGGTCTCTGACAGACCTCAAACCATAACTCACTGGTCTCTGATAGACCTCAAATCCCATCTATAACTGGTCTCTGACAGGCCTCATAACACATCTCCAACTGGTCTCTGACAGACCTCATAGCTCTCCCAATGGTCTCTGACAGACCTCAGAATAAATCTCCAAATGGTCTCTGGCAGACCTCATAACTCTCCCAATGGTCTCTGACAGACCTCAGAATAAATCTCCAAATGGTCTCTGGCAGACCTCATAACTCTCCATAAATAACCCGGATCTCTGATCAGGAAATAACCGGTAGTCTGGAGGTCTAGTTACCTGCATAGCCCTGGTTCCCCTCACAGGTGGGTGGCCCTATAACTGGCACAAGGTACGGCATCCTATGCGGTCGTCGGCGTCACAGACTTTCAGGGTTGATGATACGATTCCCAGAAGGAGTGGCATCATCAAATCCTGAAGAGGCCTCACTCAGCCAACTTCCAAATGATCGGTCCCCAGAGTCGACAATCCAACTAACCAGCAACCCACGCCAACCAAAGGAAGGGGCAGGAGGCCAACCAGAGGAACCTCGTCTGAGTGTAGATTTCATGGGACACCAAAGCAAGCAAAGCAAGCGGGCGCCCACTAATTTCTACTCTAATTCTAGGTGCACTCAAGCCCAGGTCCGGCTTATCTCTCAATATCAGAACACCCGTCACACCCCAGATACAGCAATAATAATCAATATACAAAGCTGAAAAATACAGGGTTAGAAATATAAAATAACTCCATACAAAATCCTCGACGGGAAAACAAACGCTAGGATTGACTCTCTTAAGGGACGTTGGATCCCAAATGCATAAGAACTATCGCAGTCCTTAGCAGCCAGGGGACGTTGGATCCCCAGCAGAGTCGCCAGCTGTCGCTACTGCGAAAATCGGCGCCGGCTGAACAGAAGAGTCGCCACCGTGCGTTATTTATCCCACGGGAGGGAAAGGAAACACTCAGAGTAAACCTCGCACAATACGGGAAAGGTATGGTCATCGCAACCAAAACCTGGATTCGGGAGTCGGTTACGCAAGGGGAAGGTATTAGCACCCCTCACGTCCGTCGTACTCGACGGGATCCACGCTTGTTTTCGGGTATGGATTGTTATTCTATCTAAACTATAGGTCGAGGGTTAAAAAGAAAATAAAATGAAAATAAAAATGACTCGGCAAAGTATCGCACTTTATGCCTACGTATTCCCGCCTGGAACGAGAAATCAGAGTCAACGTAGTTCGCCTACCTACGGGAAAGGAGGGGAAGGTTGCTCGCTAGGATATCACATCCTATGCCTACGTACTTTCATACAGCATGAAAGATCAGAGCAAACGTAGTTCGGGCCACGTATGACACAAGTCTGTCCTTGATTGATTTTTTATTCCTTCTGAAAAAGGTTTTTGATTAACAGTCCAAGAGGACAAAAATGACGTCTTGATGAGTTCACATTCTTTTACGGAAGAAGTGTCTTTTATTGGGTTTGAAATCTTTATGTGTTTTTCTGTTTGTTTTGAGAAAGAAAGAGACAGAACTCTAACCTACGGTTGCGAAGGGAAACAAACTAACCTAATGTTATCATGCATGGGTTAAGACCTAGTGTCTATCATGCTCCTCTCTTGCACAGAGAGAAACAGAGATCCTACGGGATAGGCAGAAACAGAAACAATATCAGATATATACAGTAAAACAGTAAAATGCATGGATGCAACAATACAAGCGAGGCAAGGGAGTCCCACTCAACCTCGAACCTAGAAAACAATAGGCAAAAGTGAACAGGATTCACTTTCAACCCAACAGGGTAAACAGCAAACAATACAGTTCAGAAAACCAATCAATACATCAGAAATGCAATACAACAGCAGAAGAAACAGCATCAGCAGCTCTGAATCAACAACTGGCTTCAAGCAATCTCCAATCATTCACAGGCTTCAACAAGCATCAGTCTCCATTTTCATGGCCCTCAGGCAAGGGCTTTGATCATCATTCTTCCATCTGCAATGGCTTTTCTTCAAGTTCAAACCTCCAGGATGAGGAATCAGTCACAAGAGTGAATTGAGTGTTAAGCAATCAGTTGACTACCAAAGGTGGTGAACAGACTGCTTCTAGCACAAGAGACATTTTCTCTCAAGAGTTCTATCTCATAGACACTATCACCAAGCCTTCCAAAGGAAGGGGGTGAGGGTCTTAGAGAGACTCTGAATCACAGAGAAGAATGGATGCAGACAAGGCAATCCATGTTTGAGAAACAATCTTTCTAATCTAGAGCTCTGCCTAGCTCCTAAACTCTAGTCTCCTCAGCATCTGCCATCAAGAAACTCCTCCTCAACTCTGACAGTTGATCTTCAATCTTTGAATCTCCAATAGCTTCATCTTCACAAATCTTCAGCTTCCCCAGGGCCCCAGACAAACCCAATACCCAATCAAACAATCAACAATCCCCAGAGGGCACACCACACCAGACAGCAGATATACAGACAGTAATAATAGCAGTAGGGGAATCCTAACTGTTCTCTAAGGGATCTAATAGCTACCCATAGCCCCTATAGTCCCATAACTAATCTATCCAAACCCTAAGCCCTAAGGGAAATGAAATCAAACTCCTAAGTTGTCACCTAAAAAACCCTAGTTTTGTTCATGATGTTCAAGCATTTATTAATCACCTAAAATTAACCTCTAAAAATGGGTACTAAAATATTTCTACAAGTTGAATATCTCATCTAAACAATATGAAAAGAATGATCAAAAAATATTAAAGCATGTGAGAGAACAAAAATCATAAAAATAATGCATGAAATGAATTATTTAATGTGACATTTATTTAGAAAATATGTAAAAAATATGGAATAAAACTAAAAATGAAATTTTATTTTTCTATAATATTCTACACATCCTAAAGAACATATGGTAAAAAGAATGGATTAAAATGCATTTTTTATGAATTAGTTATGATTTTATGAAAATTGGTAAAATATTAATGGAATTAAGAAAAATAAAATGAATTAAATGAGGGAGAGGGGTGCATTTAGAAACTCGCCCCAGTTCAATCCAGGATGGGCCCTCAGACAGGGGGTGCAGATAGCGCCTTCACCAAGGCCCAATATTAATTCAGAATCAATGAAATAAAAGAAACGAGCTGGGAGGTGAGAAAAGTAGCAAAACCACGTTCATATCTGAGTTGGGCCTAACATTGGGGGTGGGGATAACAAAATACACTCAGGCCCGCCCGTTTCAATTAATGAAACGGTGCGTTTAGGGCCAGCACATCTCCCTCCAATTTCAGATTGAATAATAGCCATTGGATTGCCTGGGAAGTCAAAAGTCTTAATCAAAATAAACGATCCAGATTATATCTTCTTCACTTGACCTGCAACTTAGGGTTTCAACCTTACATGGCAGCCATGCACGAGCAAGGTTCAAGCTCGCATTTCTCCATCACCAGGCCATGAATCACCACACTATAAACATGAAAGATGCTCAGAATCCTTCCCTCTACCATCCTAGGGCATTAGATTTCTTTGAAATTCACCACAACGACAAACCCGATTGAATCAACATCTGGTCACCATGAAATTATACTGATATGCACCAACTCAATTCTTCCTCAAACTTGACCTAAACTAATCTACAACTAATGGAGATTAATCTGATCCATCAAGCTAACATTCTAATGGCTTAACCTAAGAGTTCTTCACCCTAACAGTTTGTTGCACCTGTTAACAACCATCACCAATCCTTTCCAAATTCATCTAAACTAATCTCCTAACCACCTAGATTGCATCTACACTAACAACATCATGCCAAACTAACTGAATTAAGCAAATCGAATGAAAACTTACCTGATGAGAAACCTTGAAAACAGCTATGGAAGATGTGGATCTGAAGCTTCTAAGTGTTGAATCTTGATCAATCCTTGATGAACTTGATTCTGTATGCAAGCTTTGGATGAGACTTGGCCAGAATTATGCTATCCACTTGAGATTGTAATTTTGATATTCTTGCAAAAGGCACTCGAAAATGGATGATAATCACCAAAACCTTGCTTCAATTCTGATCTATGATGATAATGGAGCACAATTGAATCAATGTGGATGATGATTTTGTGAAGATTTTGAGAGAACTACAATGAAACTTCAATGAAAAGAATGAGGGAATTTGTGAAACTCTTGGTGCAAAATGAAGCCAACCCTTGCCAAATTCATCTTTCATGAATATATAGACCCCAATGGTACATTCTAGATCCATCTTGCACATTCCCTTGTTTTCAAACTTTGGCTCATTTTGATTATGTTTCTTAAAAGGTAAGCAACCATGGATAACTTCATTTTTTTCTTCTAAACTCAAAAAAGTGTGTGAACCATTGTTCTTAGAATTGTTTTTCCATTCAAAATCATATATTGGAAGTCTCCATTTGGACTTGTAAATCTCCCAAACCATTTTTCAACTTGAAATTATTCACTTTATAAGCCATTTTAGTTCATATTTTGACCAATCATGTAACCCCATGCTATGAGCTTCTCCAATAACTTGTGACCTTCTTTCTAGACTTAAAATCCCATTTGGAGCAAGTTTGATGTTGTAAGTTTTTCCATTTGAGGCCTCCTTGTATGAGTTTTGGGTATAGGTTAAAATGACCTGTAATTCACAAATACCCAAAATACCCTTTGCTTGTCAAGACCATAAGTTGAGTTCTCCACATCATATGAAGGCATGCCATACCATTCTAGAAAGCTAAGACAATGAGGAACAATTCTTATGTTGACCAAGAATTCATTTGAAATCTCCTTGAGGGGCAAAACTAGCTTGGAAGTCAAGTCACTTTCACAGACAAAAATTCAGACACCCCAGATGACCTGTAACTTGTAAGGACCATAACTTGAGTTCTATAAATCTCCTTGAGGTCTTCCACCACTCAAATTAAAGGTCTTGAGATCCTCTACAAGTTTCATGTTGGCCAAGAAGCCATTTGAAGCTAGCATTTTGACTTATCTTGCTTGGAAATTTGACCTAAACTAGGGGATTTTACAGAGAAACCCTAATTTAGTAACTCCTCTTCTCCTTGATTTCTCTTGAATTCTCCTTGTCATATCTCCATATCATTCTTCATGTCAAATGATGAACCCCACATCTCTCCAATAGCCTTGAATGCTCTTTTAAACCAGTCAATTGACCTAGGGTTGACCTAGGGTTGACCCAGATGAAACCCTAGTTGACTGTCTTCAACTGTAGCTCTTGTGCCTTCATCAATGACTTGCTTTCTTCTCCAAATGACTTTATAAGTCTCTCAAGATGTCTAGATGCCCTCCATGCTCTCACTTCACAGCTCACAACCCTCTTGTTGATCCTCAGATACCCTCAGCTAGAAGATAGACTCAAGGCTTGATCTGCTGAACTCTTTGCTTTCAAATTCTTTCCTGATGACTTGAATATGACTGAATTGGGATAATAACCTCTTGATAGGCCTCTAGAGATGAAAATAATGATTGGTCCCCTGTTGAATGACTTGCTATGCTTATGCTATGCAGATGGTTAGTCTATGTACATGACTCTATATGCAAATGCTAATGATAATGAAACATAAACCAAGGAATAAGGTTGGGCAAATTTTAGGGTGCAACAGTAGGTAGTAATTATTTCACGTGTAAAATAATGGGCCTGGCTTGAGGGGTGTGCCAAAAGCAATTGAGGGCCTAGTCCAAATAAACTCCAGTCAACCGGCGAAACTAGATCCTAGCCATTCATTCTAACTGCCAGTCAACAATCCCATGGTCAAAATAGTGACACGCATGCAATTAGAAATCAAAACAAAAAGCAAACAAATCACAGCCATCAGATTAGGTCTAGGTCATACAATCCAAAGGTTGAGGTACAAGCTGCAATACGCAGCATTTCATTAAAGCTCAGGTCAACAAGATCTTGACCACACGCTATGCTTACTAATCCATCATCCAAAGGTTTACATGATGCCACACACGCACAAAGAAATCAGCACAAAAATGAAATTAAATTGAGGCCGTCAGATCAAGTCGTAGTCAAATAAAACACACGGATCTAAGGGGCTACATCAAGCCACGCCATCATCATCAACATTTAAACATGAAAAGAAGGAGGGAAAACCAGACGGTGGCCGAATTCCCTCCGGTCATCTTCTCCGGCCACAATGAACAGTGGCATCCCAAAAAAGTTCAAGAAACTTGCAATTAAACACACCAAACGAATCCTCATGCTACATACTGATCGCGACTTTCTATGTCTATTACAACTTAACTGCAAGTGCACAGTCTATCGCGTAGTAATAAAAGATATCGATCCCACAAGGACTCGTAATCAAACTAGTGTTCTCGGGAGTTACTATGTTTAGCTAGGTAGATAATGTTTAAGGGAATAATTTCTATCACTAAAGGGAACTAAAAACGTTACTTGAATTATAATTACGCGAATCGATATGCAATAATTATGTTCTTCGGGGATTTGACAAGTTACCGGTATATGAAATATTTTTCAGAATTTATTTAAGAAGAAAAATAGTGATCTAAAGACCTTCGTCTCACGATGGTTGTTGACGCTAGTCGCAACTCTAAGGCGAAACGTAGTTCGGGGTTAAAATCGCTTTTTGGAAATCTCTAAGTTCTAATCTATTTTAAAGTGCTTTCGCTGTTATTAAAACAAATGCCTAGTGTTTACTATCTGGTCTTAGCCGCAGCTGTTGCTTGTTGGTTCGTACCTTAATTAATTTCCCACTGTCGTGGCAAAATTACTTTTAAATAAGTTCTCGCTTTCGCAACGAAAGTTTATTCAATAAATAAGTTTAAACACTCAGACCATAAACAACTTTTGAAAAGGAAAGTTTTCAACTGGTTATTATCAAATCCCGTCTGAATTATTATTACATATCGATTACTCTGATTTAGCTAGACATGGATTTGGGAAAGGTAAAACATAAATAAAAACAGAAACTTAGAACATTCATATTACTGAGAATTAAAGTTACAATTAACGGAATAATGAAAAACCTGTAACGTATCCAATTGACTTTTGGCCAAATCCCAACGATGTCGGCAGGATTATGTCTTCAAACCAATAGAGCGCATAAATGAATATTGTAGAAAATGGAATACAGGAATAAGGAAAGGAAACAAAAACAGAAAGAATGAAACTAAATTTTGCTCTGGAAATAAATTTGGGCAGCACTTCGTTGTCTGAATGCGGCTCCCTTTCTCAGCTCCCCTCCTTCCCCTTTTATAGAGGTAAAATTCTAACAGTTGTAATTTGAAGAAGGTGGACTTGGAGGAAGAAAAATTAGGGAGTAGTGGTCCATTATTTGGGACTTGGAACTGGTATTTGCACGTTCAATTGAAGCTGTGCGTTTTTGCCTGCATGACGGTCGTCATGGTGTGTGACGGTCGTCACCCGTGTGACGGTCGTCATGGAGGTGTGATAGTCGTCACAGCAGCAAAATGCGCATTCTGTGTTTTTCATGTTGTTTTCATCTGGTTTCCGTCCATATTTCATCTGTAATTGCTTCTTTTCTTCATATTGCTTTGTTTGGACATGATCTTCAAATACCTGCAAAATATCAGACAAATAACATAGAAAAAACCCGAAATCGGATTGAAACCAGTTAAACATTAGTTGAATTATGCGTCAATATATATATATATATATATGATTTCGCGTTATCAAACTCCCCTAAGCTTGACTCTTTGCTTGTCCTCAAGTAAAACAGAAAGAATAAAGGTCGGCAAGCACGAGGCAGCTTCCTCATTCAGAGAGTTGGGAAAAACCGGGATTCTAAATAGGAACAAAACGAGTACGGTGACGACACTTGACTATAAGTCTTCGGAGGTCTCCTTTTTATGCAAATTGGTCCCAATCATGCTACTGCATCTCGGTATCAAGGTTCTCGCGTCAAGTTTACCCTGTTCGTTCTAGCGCAATCACATTAAGCCCGTTGTCCATACACTTTTATGGCAAGTCAACCTGTTAGTGAATATGATCTCATTGCTGTTTTGATCTTTTCATTGCTCAAAAGCTTATACTATTGATTTTTCAATGAGTTTTTGTACCGTTGGGCTAAATGCTCGGGTGAGGAGCACCTAACTTAGAGGGAACATGTCTCTATACTTGGGCTATATGGCTCTCTTTTCATGTTTTTTCATATTTTTGGAGATCATACACTTATTTGCATTGGTCGCTCGCTTAGAAGTGTTTAGGATGGTGCTGACTGCTAGTATAAACTACTTGGGGCTGAGTTTGCGTAGAAGCTTGAAACTTTGGTACACGTAGGTAGCGAAACCGACTCGCATAAACCGGAGGTCTAAGGTGTCAGGACGGTACTGGTTTTGTTAGAATTTTCGTCTCGGAGTTTCAAAACTTGGTTTGAACTTTGGCGCATTCTCGTGATGCTTTTGCTTTTGAGGAACGAACGAAATTTTTTTGTTTATGTCGAATAAAGTGGGGATGTTTGCGTATCGGAATAAGATATATAAAAGAGCTTTTATTTGCTAAAATGGGAAAGTGTTTGAATTGAAATTACTTAATTAAGAGTACAAGGGAATGGGAAATAAACGCTCCGCTCCCACACTATTTCAATCAGTGTCCCCACTGATTTGAAAGAATGCGAGAGGGAAATACAAGGGAAATGAAAATACAAGAAAAGGAAAATATAGTAAACAAATAAGGAAAGAAAGAACTAATCACGGCCTCTGCCTCGGTCACGTCCTCTGTCTCGTCCTCTACCTCTGGCTTGGCCGACTCGGGCCTCAAAGTTCAGTGCTCCGGTGTGATAGACATAATCTCGGAGTCCTTCGAACTGCAAGGTAAGATTCGCCAAGTTCTCAGTGATGGTTTCCTGGCCAGTTTGGAGCTGTTGCATTTGGGTCTGATGCCAAGCTTCGAACTGCTCTGCTCGTTGATTCTGTTTCTGCATCATAGCGAGTATCTGCGCTTGCTGGTCGAGGGATCGGCGGAGGTCTTCTTCAGAGTAGTCGGGCTCTGGACGATGGCGGCGGCGGCGGTAGGATGTGCCTTCAGAAGGAAGTGGTTGCGATGCCTCCGGTTGCTCAATTCTATCCAACTCATCTTGCATTTCGTCACCAGAACCTTGGGTGTTGGTTTGAATTGGGGCAGCGGTAACAGCAGGGGCATTGAGGTCAAAAAGCCAGTTGGCACGATCCTGTGGGTGCATCCGGGTGCGTGATGGCATGATGATACTTCTGACGGTTTTGCCACGCACGACCGGGTGGTACTTTCCATCGGCCCTGGAACGAATGAGGTGAGAAGCTTTGCAGTGGTCGGTGTCGAGGAATACCGAGGGAATTGCATGGAGATGCTGGAGTCGGTCACCGAGGTTCAGCCCGAGTGCAATGGAGGTAACAATCCCGCCAAAGTAAAATGGCTTAGAGCCACGGTTGCAGTTGGCCTGAATGTGGGCCAGGAGGAACGGAGCGGCGTTGATGGGCTCGGAGTTGAACACACAGTGGAGAAAGAAGAGCTCTTTGGAGTTCACCTTATGGTTGCTATCCCTTGCGAAGATGGTATTGCTCAGTGCTCGGTGGAAATACCGGATGGTCGGGTTGTGGATGTGCGTTGCATGCAGAGAATCCCAACCGTCGGCATTGATTCCGGTCAATTGGTACCAGAGCGCAAAGGCTTCATGCTGAAACTGTTCGGTGATGCGGCGGTGAGCATTGTCGCCGCGAGGGAAATGTAGGATGTCGGCAATCTGATTTTGGTTCAGTTGGTAGTTCGTGCCGAACATACGGAAGCAGGCGGCGCCGAAATGTTGGCTGAGGTCGCCGCTGGAAGTGAAGTAACTGAACGAACTGAGGAACTCAAGGGTGAGTTGTTCGTAAGTCGGCTGCGGATTTGTGCAGAGATGCCAAATGCCGGCTCTCTGGAGCATCCAAGTGACGCTGTCAAGGAGGCCGAGCTCCTTGAGGGATGGTAGGTGCGGATAGTGGGTCGGCTGTAGCGACCGTTGATGGAAGGTGATATAGTTGGCTCGCTGTTTCTCGCCGGAGTCGCCGTCGCTGAACACGATATTGCTAAGGTCTGGGGTTTCGTTGTTTCTCGCCATTGTTGGAGGATGCTGATGAAATATGGATTGAGTTGGTTCTGTGGAATGAAAAATGTCACAGAAGTGGATTAGAAAGATGAAATGGGAGTTGGGATTATATGGAGCAAGGAGGGAAAACGAAAGTTGGAAGTGGGGTTTGAGTTTGTGATGATTGGAAGTTGAATAGATGGGAGTGGGGGAGAAAACGCAACCTCTGTTATAGCAGATAACAGTTTTGGACTCGTGACGGTCGTCATCCGTGTGACGGGCGTCAGGCTTCTGTGACGGTCGTCACACCAGCAAAATCTGCAGAACGCAGAATTTTGCTATGGGGGTGCTTTTGTCATGGTTTTAAGGCCTAGGATTTATATGGCAATGTAGTATATCCTCCAAGAAACATATGATAATCTAAAAACATAATCAAGGAATAAAGAATAAAATTGAAATAACATGTAATTAAAATGATTGTTTGTAATGTAATACATAAGGGAAATTAAACAATGCGAAAATCAAAATAATTGAAAACGGACGGAAAACAGAAGAAATTAAACTAAACTAAAGCTAATATCTCAGTCTTTTCGTGCCTTCAATTCGTCAAACTTCCGGGCGTAGTAGTCGAGCTGGTCACAAACTAAGTCCATGAAGACTGCGAGTTCACTGTGTATGCTTGTGATGTCGTCTCTTACGGTGGTCAGAGCTGCGTCGACGTTGTCTAATCGGTTCAGAACAGTATCCATTTTGTCTGTGGTTTCCTCAGTAATGGGCTCAGGATAGGTGTTGTAATGCGGAGGGGTCGTAGGGTCTACCTCAGCTTCTGATACAGCATCCTCATAGTACATATAATCATGTGCTTCAGAGATGTGATCACTGTCGTACATGTAATTCTGTGGTGTTGATTGAGGTGAAGGAGGTCCCATAGGCTCATCCAATTCATAAACCCAATTGTCCTTGTTATGGATACTTGTCATCTGATGATTTGGCAATGTGAATAGCTGGACAGGTTTTTCATTGATGAGGTACTCGTAAGGTCCAGGTCCCATAGTTCTTAAAATGCGCATGTTAAAGCAAAACTGGATATTCATGGGTCGGATGGTGCCAAAACTAGTGCTTGCATTTAGGTGGAATCTAAGGCCAAGCTCGTGGGCAATTATTGTCACGAGGCCTCCTATTAGAATAGGTGATTGTGGTTCCTGAGTGAGGCGTCGGAAGGATCTCATCATAAAAGGTACGACATTCACTGTACGGCCCTGAGAAGCACAGAACATGATAAATAACTCTTCTTTAGATACTGTAGTAATGTTTTCTTCTTTACCGAAAAGGGTGTGAGCTAGGATCTTGTGAAAGTATCTAAAAGCTGGGTTATGAATCTCATAATTATACATGCTGTTTGGGTCAGGGTGATAGTCGCTTGTGATTCTACCCCAGAACTAGTTTAATTCAAAATCAAGATCGTCATCTTCGGCACTGATGAACACATGTGGTCCGCTAGGAAATCCTAGGAGGTTAGCTAGTGACATACGGCTATAGGTTTGGTCCATTCCAAACATCCTAAAGGTGATCAGCTCTGAGTTTGATCCGAAACCATAGTTGGGTAAGTACCTGAAGGAACTAAGGAATTTGTAGGTGAGGTCCTTATAGGTAGCAAAACGGGTTTTCAAAGAGGTGTTCTCCCAGCCTAATTGATTAAACAGGTATTGGATGCTATCAGTAATTCCTAGTTTTTCCATGGTAGACTTATCATAATACAGTGTTAAGGCTATGTCTCTCTTAGTTAATGCTTCAAATCTTGCCTTTTGAGCTAATCCTCGAAAATGAACCTTTGTGAAGTCGTACGCGGCCATACTCGCAGGTTAGTCGGAGAAAAACAGGAGGAAGGTTTGAAGGCTTTTAAAATCTTGAAAAGTTTAAAACAGAAATTTGAAGTCAGAATTTTTAGAAACAAAAGGTGGTGAAAAACAAAGTTTAAAGAAAAGAGAAAAATAAAATAAAATAAAATAAAGTAAAAATAGTAGCAATTTTAAGTTTAGAATTTTTGTTAAAGTTTCAAAGTAGAATTTTAAATAAAAATGAGAATGAAATACAGTAAAAAGGGAAATACGGGAAAATTTGGGTTGCCTCCCATTAAGCGTTGTTTTTAACGTCTAAAGCCTGACGATAGCTTGGTGACAAGCTATTCGGGTGTTTCAGCAGGAAGCTCAAGCAATGTTATACTGCTGACTTTGGGGCTGTTTTCGTTCTTATTATAATGTTTTAGACGTTTCCCGTTTACGATAAACAGTGCATTCGTTTTATCGGTAATTTCAACAGCTCCACTTTGAAGTACTTTAGTCAATTCAAAAGGTCCAGACCACCTAGATTTTAGTTTACCTGGGAAGAGTTTTAATCTTGAATTAAATAGAAGTACGATGTCTCCCACACTGAATTGTTTCTTGACTGAACGTTTATCATGCCATTTTTGAGTTCGTTCTTTGTAGATACGGGCATTTTCGTAAGCGTCCAATCGAAGTTCTTCTAATTCGTGTAAGTTCAAGATTCGTTTCTCTCCTGCCTCAGCGTAGTTGAAATTAAGTGTCTTAATGGCCCAGAAGGCTTTATGCTCTAATTCTACAGGGAGATGACAGGATTTATCGTAAACTAATTTGAAGGGTGTAGTACCTATTGGTGTCTTAAAAGCGGTCCTATAAGCCCATAAAGCTTCATTTAGCTTTGATGACCAATCTTTCCTTGAGGTAGCGACAGTCTTTTCCAAAATTTGTTTTATTTCCCTGTTCGAGACCTCTACTTGTCCGCTAGTTTGCGGATGATAAGGTGTAGCTACTCGGTGTCGGACTCCATATTTAGAAAGAAGTTTGTCAAAGATTCGCGATATGAAGTGTGATCCGCCGTCACTAATGACGAGTCTGGGTACACCGAATCTAGGAAAGATTGTGTTTTTGAAGAGTTTGATTACTACTCGTGCGTCATTTGTTGGAGCAGCTATGGCTTCTATCCATTTAGACACGTAGTCTACAGCGACGAGTATGTAGTTATTACCAAAGGAAGGCGGGAATGGTCCCATGAAATCTATTCCCCATACGTCAAAGATTTCTACCTCTAAGATTCCTTTCTGAGGCATCTCATCGCGTCGTGAGATGTTTCCAGTTCGTTGGCATCGATCGCATTTTAGCACAACGATGTGAACTTCTTTCCAGAGGTTAGGCCAGAATAGGCCGGCTTGAAGAATCTTAGCGCATGTCTTGGATGTACTGGCATGACCACCATATGGTGCTGAATGGCATTGGGAAATGATATTTTCTATTTCTTCCTCTGGGACACAGCGGCGGTATATGTTGTTGGCCTCTCTCTTGAAGAGTAGAGGTTCGTCCCAATAATAGTGTTTCAGATCGTGGAAGAATTTCTTCTTTTGCTGATAAGTGAGATCCGGTGGAAGCACGCCTGCAGCTAGGTGATTAACGATGTCAGCATACCAAGGTAATGTGACTTGGACATAAACGGCTTCTACGGCTTTTTCGAGTTCTGGATCTTCCGAGATTAAGTTAGGCATGTCACTTTCTAATTTGGCTATCAGATGTTCGTACGGAAAATCATCATTTATCGGTACTGGTTCATGTTTAATGCCTTCTATTCGGGATAAGTGATCTGCAACAACGTTCTCGGTTCCTTTCTTATCTTTGATTTCTAAGTCAAACTCTTGTAATAACAGGATCCATCTCAATAATCTTGGTTTGACATCCTTTTTGCTTATTAGGTACCTAATGGCAGCGTGGTCTGTGTATATGATAATTTGTGCTCCTACTAAGTAAGAACGGAATTTGTCAAGCGCAAATATAACTGCTAGAAGTTCCTTTTCTGTTGTAGCGTAGTTCATTTGGGCAGGGTCTAAGGTTCTACTGGCATAGTAGATGGCATGGAGCTTCTTGTCCTTCCTTTGTCCTAGAATTGCGCCTACAGCGTAATCACTCGCATCGCACATGATTTCGAACGGTAGTCGCCAATCGGGTGGTTGCATAATCGGTGCGGTGATAAGGGCTGATTTTAATGTTTCAAATGCTTTTAGACAGTCGTCGTCAAAGACAAACTCAACATCTTTCATCAACAGGCCGGTCAAAGGTTTTGTGATTTTTGAAAAATCTTTTATAAATCTGCGGTAGAAACCGACATGTCCTAGAAAACTCCGTATTTCTCGTACGGATTTTGGAGGTTGGAGGTCTTTTATAATTTTTATTTTAACTTTGTCGACCTCAATCCCTTTATTTGATATGACATGTCCTAGAACTATTCCTTGTCGGACCATAAAATGGCATTTTTCCCAATTTAGGACGAGGTTCACTTTTACACAACGTTCTAATACCATTTCTAAGTTTTGTAAGCATCCTTCGAAACTTTGTCCACATACTGAGAAATCGTCCATAAATACTTCCATGATGTCGTCTATGAAATCTGCGAAGATTGCCATCATGCATCTTTGGAAGGTTGCTGGAGCATTACAGAGTCCGAACGACATTCGGCGGTAAGCAAAAGTACCATAAGGACATGTGAATATAGTCTTTTCTTGGTCATCAGGATGAATGGGAATTTGGAAAAATCCTGAATAGCCATCTAGATAGCAGAAATATGAATGTTTGGCTAATCTTTCCAACATTTGGTCTATGAAGGGTAAGGGGAAGTGATCTTTTCGTGTGGCTTTGTTAAGCTTTCTATAATCAATGCACATTCTGCTTCCAGTCACGACTCTTTTTGTTACTGATTCGCCTTTTTCGTTCTTAACTATTGTGACTCCTCCTTTCTTAGGTACGACGTGAACTGGGCTAACCCATTCACTATCGGAGATTGGATAGATGATTCCTGCATCTAGCAATTTCTTTACTTCGTCTCTGACTACAGTGCTTAGGATGGGGTTCAGTCTCCTCTGATGCTCTCTAGAGGTTTTACAGTCTTCCTCTATTGTAATTCGATGCATACAGATCGAAGGGCTTATACCTTTTAGATCGCTTATGTTATAGCCTAATGCGGTAGGGTACTTCTTTAGGACTTCTAATAACTTTACGGTTTCTAGTTGTCCTAAGTCGGCGTTGACTATCTCTGGTCTTTTTAGTTCATCGTCTAGGAATTCATATCTAAGGTTTTTGGGTAGTGTTTTAAGTTCTAAAGATGGGTTCTTCGGACCTGGCATATGGTTTGGGGTTAGTGCTAAGCTTTCGCTTAGGTTGTCGTCTTTATACGGTTTACGCCAATCATCGTCTTCAGAAATATCGGGTATTTGAATCTTTATTATTTCTGAATACGTGGTCTCTTTATTTTCAAGTTCTCGTATGCATTCGTCAATTACATCTACTAAATATCATGTATCATCTATGGCTGGTGCTTGTAAGAACTGTTAGAACACAGATTGGTTCTTAATAATAACTCTTTGTTTTGATGATAACTGTTAGGAAATTTATATTTAAGAATTATATACTCTAAAATTTGTTTGAGAGTTTTACTGCAGATTCAAATGAAATTAACTCTCTAGAAGCAAATTTGTATTGTGCACAAGAAGTTATCCTGACTCTGAAGCGCCAGATGCATCTTACAGAAGAATCTGATTGCCCCTTACAAAAGATCCTGAGCGTAGTCTCCAGAAGGATCTGAAGCAAGAAGCTCCAGAACATTCTGAGTCAGAAGCATCTGAAGCTGAAGCATCTGAAGCAAAGAAGAATATTGTTTGAAGAGTTTCTCAAAGCATAATTCTACAGAAGTTTCTGAAAGTACCAACGCTGCCAAGTACTGAAGTTCTGTGTCAAATATGCTCTGATGATCAACACGCTGAAAGCACACATGCTGTAGAAGACTCTGATACAACAAAGTTCTGAATATCTTTAGAAGAATCTGATCCATTCAGACTCTGAAGAACTTGCTGAAAACTGAAGAAGTAATATTCAAGAATATATCCGTTGGAGTTATTCAACGTCTCTTTCCTCATTTGTGCTAGACACACTTACACAGACAAAAAGGATTTCTCTGTGCTATCTACTTCTAGGAAAGGTCAGTTGATGAGAAGACAAAAAGGCTCATACCTTTTTAGGACTCTCTTTTCAACGCTCAGCATCCTTGGATCAGCTGCCTATAAAAGGAGAACTTCACCACATTCTTCAGTTACACAATTTGCTGAAAAGAAATCATATTATTCTAAGCTCTCACTATTTCATATTCTTCTTAGAATTTATTGTACTTAAACTTAAGAGAAAAATCATTGTTGTGATAAAAGCTTTATAGAAGCATTAATACTCTTGTATTTAATTTACATTGATTGTAAAGGATTTCCTTAAGAGGATTCAGTTGGAATCAGTAGCTCTTGAGAAGACTAAGAACAGTTGTTCTTAGGTGTTACTATTGTAATCAGTTTGATTTAATAGTGGATTAAGTCCTTGTTGAGAAAGGCAAATCACTCTATGAAGGGTGGACTGGAGTAGTTGTTTAAACGAACCAGGATAAAAATAATTGTGTGATTATCTTTTAAGTCTTAATCTTTCATACTTATTCAACCCCCCTTCTAAGTATTATCTCACCTTCAGTTGGCATCAGAGCTCCGGTTCTGAGTGTGCTACCACTTAACAGTGTCAGTAAAGATCCAGAGAGAAATACTTTGATATATATATTTATTTGTTATCATGGCTGATAATTCAACATCCAATATTAACAATAAATATGAAGAAAGGGATAGGATCAGCACCAAACCCCCAATGTTTGATGGGGAGAAATTTGACTACTGGAAAGACAGAATTGAGAGTTTTTTCCTAGGATATGATGCTGATCTATGGGATCTTGTCATAGATGGATATGTCCATCCCACAGGTGGGAATGGCAAAAAGATTGACAGGAAATCTATGACAGATGCTCAGAAGAAAGATTTCAGAAATCACCACAAAGCCAGGACCATTCTATTGAATGCAATTTCACATACAGAGTATGAGAAAATTACAAACAGGGAGACTGCTTTTGATATGTTTGAATCCCTAAAAATGACTCATGAGGGAAATTCTCAAGTTAAGGAGACAAAAGCTCTGGCTCTGATCCAGAAGTATGAGGCCTTCAAAATGGAAGACTCTGAATCTGTTGAAGCCATGTTCTCCAGATTTCAGATACTCACTGCTGGGCTGAAAGTTCTGGACAAGGGATACTCTACATCAGATCACGTAAAGAAAATCATCAGAAGTCTGCCTACCAGATGGAGACCAATGGTGACTGCCTTGAAGATGGCTAAAGATCTGAATAAGATCTCTCTAGAAGAACTCATCAGCTCACTGAGGAGCCATGAGATTGAGCTTGAGGAAGATGAACCTCAGAAGAAAGAAAAAGGTAAATCTGTTGCATTAAAATCTAACAAAACTGCTAAAGCTTTGCAGGTCATTCAAGAAAGCTCTGAAGAATCTTCTTCTGAAGAAGAAGATGAGTTATCCATGCTGTCCAGAAGGATCAACAGACTCTGGAAGCACAAGGGAAAGAAGTTCAACAACTTCAGAAGATCTGATAATAGAAAGGAATCTTCTGGACACAGAAGATCTGCCAAGAAAGAAGTTGTGTGCTATGAGTGCAAAGAACCTGGGCACTACAAGAATGATTGCCCCAAACTTCAGAAAGAAAAACCCAAGAAGAAGTTTAACAAAAAGAAGAAGGTTCTGATGGCAACATGGGATGACTCAGATGAATCTGAATCATCTTCTGAATCAGAAGAAGAATGTGCCAATGTTGCACTGATGGCCAACACAGAAGATCAAGAGGAAGGTACCTCAGGATATGAATCAGATTCTGAATCTAATGATGACGCAGAAGAGGTAATGGCTAAACTTACCAAAGAAGAACTGATAAAGGTTTTATCAGAAGTTCTGAAAAGTTACAACAATATCAAACTCAAATACAAGAAGCTGAAAAGCAATCTTGAATCTGAGATTGATCTTCTGAAGACAGAACTTGTTGAGCAAAAAGAAATTAATCTAAAAATCAAAAATGACTTTGAAATAACTCAACAAGAATCTGAATCTGAGACTAAGTCATGTGAAAACATCTTAGAAAAATATGACTCTAGCTTTCAGAAATTTCTTACTAAGAGCATAGACAGAAGCAAGATGGCTTCCATGATCTATGGTGTTAGTGGAAACAACAGAAGAGGTATTGGATATGAATCTTCATCTGGAAGTAATCCAAAACCTGTTGACAAACTTTTCATCAAGAAGACACCTCTGTATTCTCAATTTAAGTTTGGTCACTTAAATGACATTAAACACACAAGCTCTGAGAAGAATACTTATGTGTTTAAACCCAAGGTTAGTCAAAATAAACATTATGTTGAAAAACAGAAGTTTAGACAAACCTCCAGAACCACTAACCCTAAAGGACCCAAGAAGATCTGGGTACCTAAAAACAAAATAATTCCTGTTGCAGATATTCTTAGCAGCAAAGTCAGGACACCAATCATGGTACCTGGACTCTGGATGCTCACGACACATGACAGGAGAAAAGTCTATGTTCCAAAGCCTGGAACTTAGATCTGGAGGTGACGTGAAGTTTGGAGGGAACCAGAAGGGCAAGATCATTGGATCTGGCACTATTGGAAATGGTAAACTTCCCTCTATCACTAATGTTTTACTTGTTGAAGGGTTGAAGCATAACTTATTGTCCATAAGTCAATTAAGTGACAATGGTTATGATATCACCTTTAATCAAAAATGTTGTAAAGCTATTAGTCAAAAGGATGGCTCTATCCTATTTGGTGGTAAGAGGAAAAACAACATTTATAAAATAAATCTTTCAGAACTTAAAGTTCAAAATGTTAAATGCCTCTTGTCTGTTAATGAAGAGCAATGGGTCTGGCACAGAAGATTGGGCCATATTAATATGAGACGTATATCTCAGATTAATAAACTTAATCTTGTCAGAGGACTCCCTAATCTGAAGTTCACTTCAGATGCTCTTTGTGAAGCATGCCAGAAAGGGAAGTTTTCAAAAACATCTTTCAAATCAAAAAATGTTGTTTCTACTTCCAAACCACTAGAATTACTTCATATTGATCTGTTTGGACCAGTGAAAACTGCATCCATTAGAGGCAAGAAGTATGGATTAGTCATTGTTGATGACTTTAGCAGATGGACATGGGTAAAGTTCTTAAAACACAAGGATGAGTCACATTCTGTGTTCTTTGACTTCTGCAAGCAAGTCCAGAATGAAAAGAATTTCAAAATTATAAAAGTCAGAAGTGATCATGGTGGTGAATTTGAAAATAAATATTTTGAAAAATATTTTTCTGAAAATGGCATTGCTCATGATTTTTCCTGTCCTAGAACTCCACAACAGAATGGGGTTGTAGAGAGGAAAAACAGAACTTTGCAAGAAATGGCCAGAACCATGATCAATGAGACAAATCTGGCAAAACATTTTTGGGCAGAAGCAATCAATACAGCCTGTTACATTCAGAACAGAGTGTCTGTTAGACCTCTTCTGAAGAAGACTCCTTATGAATTGTGGAAGAACAAAAAGCCCAACATTTCTTATTTTCATCCTTTTGGATGTATTTGCTATATGTTAATCACTAAGGAAAATCTGAGCAAGTTTGATTCCAAAGCACAGAAGTGTTTCATGCTTGGATATTCTGAACGCTCTAAAGGCTACAGAGTATACAACACTGAGACACAGATTGTGGAAGAATCCATTCATGTCAGATTTGATGATAAGCTTGGCTCTGAAAAGCCAAAGCAGGTTGATAACTCTGCAGATAGGGAAGTAGTCTTTATTGACTCTGAAGTTCCAGAAGCCGACAAAACTCAAGTGAAGCAACCAGAAGCAATTCCAGATGCTACTCCCTTAACTTCTCAGATGAATAATCTAAACATTTCTGAAGAGTCAACTATCAGAGGATCATCATCCAGAATTAAAGCTTCTCATCCAGAGGATGTCATTATTGGAAAGAAGGATGATCCCATCAGAACAAGATCCTTTCTAAGATCATCTGAAGCATCACTATTTGGATTAGTGTCAGAAATTGAATCATCTTCTGTAGAAGAAGCTCTGCAAGACAATGATTAGATTATTGCCATGCAAGAAGAGCTAAATCAATTCAGCAGAAATGATGTATGGGATCTAGTTCAAAGACCTCAAGGATTCAATATAATTGGTACAAAATGGGTTTTCAGAAATAAGCTAAATGAGAAAGGAGAAGTTGAGAGGAATAAGGCAAGGCTGGTTGCTCAAGGGTACAGTCAGCAAGAAGGTATTGATTACACTGAGACATATGCTCCAGTGGCAAGGTTAGAATCTATACGCCTTCTTATTTCCTTTGCTGCACAAAATAACATCACTCTGTATCAGATGGATGTTAAAAGTGCTTTTCTTAATGGTATTATAGAAGAAGAAGTTTATGTCCACCAACCTCCTGGTTTTGAAAATGAAAAATTTCCAGATCATGTTTTCAAATTAAACAAATCTCTATATGGATTAAAACAAGCTCCCAGAGCTTGGTATGAGAGATTGAGTAATTTTCTTCTGGAGAAGAATTTCATCAGAGGCAAAGTGGATACAACACTATTCTGTAAACCAATTAAGAAATATCTTCTAATTTGCCAAATTTATGTAGATGATATTATTTTTGGATCAACAAATATTATGCTTGGAAAGGAGTTTGCTACATGTATGCAGGCAGAATTTGAAATGAGCATGATGGGAGAACTCAGATTCTTTCTAGGAATCCAAGTTAATCAAAATCCAGAGTGCACCTACATACATCAGACAAAGTATGTTAAAGAACTTCTGAAGAAATTCAACATGTCTGACAGCAAGCTGGCAAAGACTCCAATGCATCCTACTAGCTCACTTGGAAAAGAAGAGGTAAGTAAGAAAGTAGACCAGAAGCTCTACAGAGGTATGATTGGCTCTCTTCTTTATCTTACTGCTTCTAGACCTGACATATTGTTCAGTGTTTGTCTGTGTGCTAGATTCCAATCAGATCCTAGAGAATCACACTTGACAGCTGTCAAGAGGATTCTAAGGTATCTGAAAGGTACTTCTAATGTGGGTTTGTGTTACAGAAAATCTGATGATTTCAAATTAGTTGGATTCTATGATGCTGACTACGCTGGAGACAGAGTGGAAAGAAAAAGTACTTCTGGAAGTTGTCAATTTCTAGGAAGAAATTTAATCTCCTGGTACAGCAAGAAGCAACCCACAATTGCACTTTCAACCATAGAGGCTGAATACATTGCTGCTGCTGGATGTAGCACGCAGATGCTATGGATGAAGAGTCAACTAGAAGATTATCAAATTTTTGAGAGTAACATTTCTATCTTTTGTGATAATACTTCTGCTATATGCTTGTCCAAGAATCCCATTTTACATTCTAAGGCCAAACATATAGAAATTAAGCATCATTTCATCAGAGACTATGTTCAGAAGGGAATTATAAATTTAGCCTTTGTTGATACAAATCATCAATGGGCATATATTTTTACAAAACCCCTTGTTGAAGATAGATTCAATTTTATTCTGAAAAATATTGGTATGGATTTTTGTCCAGAATGATATTTATCAGAAGCAAATTGTTACAGATGCAAAAATGCTTAAATGCTCTGAAGTATTTCTTCTGTTTGTTTTTTTTATTCTGATCAATGTTCCTGATGTGAAACTCTGAACTAACTATCTTTAGAAGATCTGAACGTTGGCTAACGTTTCATTTCTTAAGAGAATTCAGAACAACATGCAAGTAAACACGTGTCACACAAAATCTGAAGAGGTGGCGTGTACATAACTGAAGAGACGTTTGAGGTGAAATTTGAATAGTAAGAATCTTGGTTTCCCCCCCAATTTGTCAGAAGCATTTATTGTTTTGAAATGATTTTTATTCTCTTCATTTAATGCTTGCTCAAACGTGCGTTTTTCTGACTGTTGATGTGCCTAAGTGTTTAGTATAAATACTTGTCATATATTCACTTTCACACTTTTCACTCTCTCAGAATTTTCATGCGCTTTCATCTCCTATTTTCTCTGCATAAAAACCCAAAACCTAAGTGTTTGACAAAGTATTCTTCAATGGCAACTTCATCATCAACAACTGCTCAGTTCCAATCTACTATGGCTGCTGTGACTTCAGAAAACTTGGGTGTTGCTCCATATTCTCCTCCCAAAAGAACACTTCTAACGCCTGTTGATAAACTAGAAGTTCTGTGTGAATCTATGGTTGAGTTTGATTCTCTGGCAGATAATGGGTTTGATTTTCGTTCTATTGTTAGAGCTCAAGGATGGGTTAAGTACTTTGATAGGTTGTTTGGACCAGTTTACCCTCTCCTTGTGAAAGAATTCTGGATTCATGCATCAGTCTATCCCAAGTTCATCTTATCATCTGTGCTGGGAAAAGAGATTATCATCACAGAGGATCTGATAAGAAGACTGATAGGTTATGAAGAAACAGATGGTGTTTCCCACTTGCCAGCTGGGCGTGTGGACATGGAAGACGTTTATGAGGAAGTTATGACTGCTGGTCAAGCTTCTAACATATTCAAAGATCTGAAGCCTGATTACAAGATCTGGGCCAAGATCTTCATGGGATGCATCCACCACAGGAAATCAACCAATTCTCCAGATTATGTCAACAATGAACAGATCTATTTCATGTACTGCCTTAGTCAGAGCACCAAGGTAGATCTTCCTTATATTCTGTTCATGCATCTGTGGAATCACATCAATGCATCTAGAGAATCTGTAAAAGAGAAAGGCCAGAAGATCAGGACTTGGATCCCCTTTGGAAGGTTGATCTCAGATCTTCTCACTGAAAATGGTTTAGTGACTGCTCTGTACGCTGCTGGGGTTACAGAGGAACTAGAGTTTATTATGGGAAAGCCTCTGAACGCTAAAAGTCTTCTGAGACTCAAAATTGTTGATGAACTCACTACTGCTCCAAAGAGGCTAAATATGTCTGAATTGAATAAGAGGATTCCTGTAGCTGACTTTCCTCTATTCTTTGCTGAAGAACCCAGACATATATTGCTTATGTATATAGAAGAATGCAAGAAGGAAGGAATACCTGTTCCCGCTAATGTGTTTCAACTTGTCAAACAACCACTACCAGATGCAGGAGAAGAAGAAGAAGTACCACTTCAGAGGAAAAGGACTCAACCTGTAGAAGAATCTGAACCTGTCCAGAAGAAGGTCAAGATTGCTGAGAGGCCCAAGAAGCTCTTGAAGAGAAAGGATTCTGAAGAAGCTGCTTCTGTACCTGCCAAGAGGTTTAAAGTAAAAGGTACTAAAACATCTGTCACTTCTGCAAATATTGTTATTAATGATTCAAATATTAAGTCTGTTCCAAAACCACCTGTTACTATAACCACTTATGTTACTGCCCCTAGTTCTGTTTCACCTCAAAAACAAACTACTGCTTCTGTATCAAAACCATCTCAACCCAAAATACACATCAAACACTTTGTTCCTCGTCCATCACCAGCAGAATCACAACCAACAGAACCACAACCATCAAAACAACAACCATCTGAAAAACAACAATCTGATCAACAACAAACATCTGAACATCCAGAAAACCAACCAAAAGAAGTTCAACAAGAAAAAGCCTCTGACAATCCACCATCAAATAATCCACCTTCTGAAACTGTTGCACCTGTTACTTCTGAACCCACAAAAGTAACCTCTGCTCCTATTTCATCAGAACCAATAATTATTCCTTCTGATTCACCAATCTCAGAACCTCCATCCAAACAATCTGACATTCCTTCAGAACCTACCAACACATCTGAACCTCAAATCCCTGAGACATAAGTTCTTGATGTCACTCCACTAAAAACAGTGTTTCAAGTTTCTTCTACCTCTTGTACACCTACAACATCCTCCAACTCATCAGAATCAGATATCCACCCAGACTTTTTAATTTCTCCATCTGACAAATACCCTGTCCATGAACCAGAATCTCAATCAACCATACCTTCTAAAACTCCCATTCCTGATCATATACCTCCATCTGCACCATCATCTGAGATGTTTATCCCCAATACCAATCCATCATCATCTGGTATATCTTGTGCCCAAGTTTCTTCTCTTTATCATAATCTATCTTATGGTTTCAAACTGAAAGATTTTTATGATAGAGTTGAACCTTCTGAACCCCTCAACCCTCTGAAACCAAAACTCAGACAGGCTCTTCCATCTGTAATTCTATCATATATTCAATCCATGAACAATGTAGGATCTTTAGCCACAATATCTGCAACCTCTGGTAAAGCTGTTGTTTCAGCTCTGCAACCTGCATCTGATAACACAGTTGCATCTGTTGAACCACCAACATCTGCTTTCATACCATACTCTAATGAACCCTTTGATGATGTTTGCCCACGCACAAGACAAAAACCTCATCTGCTTAATGCTTTAAATAGATCCTTACCTCAAAAACCAGAAATTCCTTTCATTCCATATTATCCCCCTCCTCTGATTTCCATCCAAAAATCACTTTTACCACCATCTCCCAAACCTATACAGATGACTCTGGAAACCTTGCTTAAACCACAACCCAGACTTAATATTGATCATTTATTTCAAACTTTTTTGCAAGAAATACAGATGTCTTTAGGTACTGTTCATAAAAGATGCTCTGAAACTATGGTTGCAAATGAATCTGACATCATCTGGAAAAGATTCATCAATAGATTCAACACTGTAGCTTCAAATTTGAAGAACGTCTGTTCTGATGATGCAAAGCTCAGAGCTGAAAGGACTTTATTCTGGACTGTCAACAAAACTAAACCTCTGCTTCATTTAGATGCTCCTCCACCTCCAACAGAACCTACTGCCAATACATTGACTATGACTCTGGTAGAACCCTCTTCAGGATCTACAGAACCAATGGCAATTGACTCTGTTCAAGCTGCAGAACCTCCACCTTCTTCATCTGAGATAAAGACAGAACATCCAGACCTTGAAGACAAGATTGCTGCTCTGGAGGCTGGTCAGTCAGAAATAAAATCCTGGATGGCTAAGCAAGATAAGAAGTCTGAGGATATGACAGAATGGATGTCAAAACAAGATGAGAAGAATGAGACTATGACTAAGTGGATGTCCAAGCAAGAGCAATCCTCATCTGAGATTACAAATCTATTGAAGATGCTTTTGTCCAAACACTCTTAGATTTTTTTCATTCTAATGCTTTATTGCATCTGTTGTTTGCATCTGAATTTTATTGCTATATCTTCTGATGTTTACCTATGTACTCTTGCTCTGTTATTTTGAATGAATCAGTTTTTCTCCATTGAATTATCTTATTTATTGTTCCTGTTATTTGTCCTTTTAAAAGTTTTTACTTTTTGCTTATGACAAAAAAGGGGGAGAAAATAAAGATCTGAACTGTTTAATATAACTTCACTAGAGAATGAATCTTCAGACATTTCTATTTTTATCTAATATTTAACTTGACTATTTCAGAACTTTTGATGAGAAAACTCTATAAAAGAAACTTTGAGTCTCTCAGATCATGTGCCTTTTATCAAACTCTGAATCCTATATCTGTAAGACATTCTGACCCTAAAATGTTATAACAAACAAGATCTAACTCTGAAGATCACTCAAGATAAAAGGGAAGTTTCTATTCCTTTTTCATATTTAACTCAGGGGGAGATTCATCATCTCAGGGGGAGTTATAATTCTTTATGTTCAGTTAAATAAAATTTCTGATACTTTTTGTCATCATCAAAAAGGGGGAGATTGTTAGAACACAGATTGGTTCTTAATAATAACTCTTTGTTTTGATGATAACTGTTAGGAAATTTATATTTAAGAATTATATACTCTAAAATTCGTTTGAGAGTTTTACTGCAGATTCAAATGAAATTAACTCTCTAGAAGCAAATCTGTATTATGCACAAGAAGTTATCCTGACTCTGAAGCGCCAGATGCATCTTACAGAAGAATCTGATTGCCCCTTACAAAAGATCCTGAGCGTAGTCTCCAGAAGGATCTGAAGCAAGAAGCTCCAGAACATTCTGAGTCAGAAGCATCTGAAGTTAGTCAGAAGCATCTGAAGCAAAGAAGAATATTGTTTGAAGAGTTTCTCAAAGCATAATTCTACAGAAGTTTCTGAAAGTACCAACGCTGCCAAGTACTGAAGTTCTGTGTCAAATATGCTCTGATGATCAACACGCTGAAAGCACACATGCTGCAGAAGACTCTGATACAGCAAAGTTCTGAATATCTTTAGAAGAATCTGATCCATTCAGACTCTGAAGAACTTGCTGAAAACTGAAGAAGTAATATTCAAGAATATATCTGTTGGAGTTATTCAACGTCTCTTTCCTCATTTGTGCTAGACACACTTACACAGACAAAAAGGATTTCTCTGTGCTATCTACTTCTAAGAAAGGTCAGTTGATGTGAAGACAAAAAGGCTCAGACCTTTTTGGGACTCTCTTTTCAACGCTCAACATCCTTGGATCAGCTGCCTATAAAAGGAGAACTTCACCATATTCTTCAGTTACACAATTTGCTGAAAAGAAATCATATTATTCTAAGCTCTCACTATTTCATATTCTTCTTAGAATTTATTGTACTTAAACTTAAGAGAAAAATCACTGTTGTGATAAAAGCTTTATAGAAGCATTAATACTCTTGTATTTAATTTACATTGATTGTAAAGGATTTCCTTAAGAGGATTCAGTTGGAATCAGTAGCTCTTGAGAAGACTAAGAACAGTTGTTCTTAGGTGTTACTATTGTAATCAGTTTGATTTAATAGTGGATTAAGTCCTTGTTGAGAAAGGAAAATCACTCTATGAAGGGTGGACTGGAGTAGTTGTTTAAACGAACCAGGATAAAAATAATTGTGTGATTATCTTTTAAGTCTTAATCTTTCATACTTATTCAACCCCCCCTTCTAAGTATTATCTCACCTTCAAGAACTTGGTGAGAATGAACTCTATCTTTTCTTCTCCTACTTCGAATGTTAGCCTTCCTTTCTTTACGCCTATAATAGCTCCAGCTGTAGCTAGGAATGGTCTTCCTAGGATAATTGGGGTAACAGAGTCCTCTTTGATGTCCATGATTATGAAGTCGGTTGGGATGTAGAATTGTCCTATGTGTACTGGAACGTTTTTCAGTATTCCGACGGGATATTTTACTGATCGGTCATCCAATTGTACGGACATTTTGGTTGGTCTTAGGTCTCCCATATTCAGCTTTTTGCATATAGATAAAGGCATAACACTGATATTGGCTCCTAAATCGCATAGAGCTTTGTCTATTACGAACTTTCCTATGACGCAGGGTATGGAGAAACTACCTGGGTCTTTTAATTTAGGAGGCATGCAGTTTTGAATAATAGCGCTACACTCTGCAGTAAGTGTAACTGTTTCGTTATCCTCGTCTTTCTCTTATTTGACAGGATTTCTTTGAGGAATTTAGCGTATGACGGCATTTGAGTTATCGCTTCTGTAAAAGGAATATTGATATTCAACTGTTTAAGGAGCTCTACAAATTTCTTAAATTGTCCTGAAGTTTTGGAGTTTATTAATCTTTGAGGATAAGGGATAGGTGGTTTATATGGCGCTGGAGGTGTTTGCGTTTTTTCACTTGCGGTATCCTCCTTCTCGTTGTCTTCCTTCTTCTCTAACTCGGATTCCTTTTCTGCTTGTTCAGTTGGTTTTTGTTGCATGGCTGAGTTTTCGGTTCTCGGATCGATCGATTCGTCCAATTCTTTTCCGCTTCTTAATATGACAGCATTTGTTTGTCCTTTTGGATTTTGTTCGGGTTGTCCAGGAAATGTGCCAGCGGGTGCAGCAGCAGAGGCTTGTTATTGAGCCACTTGTGATATCTGTGTTTCTAACATTTTGTTGTGGGTGGCTAAAGCGTCTACTTTTCCGGTTAGCTGTTTAATTTGCTTGCTAGTGTGTATGTTTTGATTCAGGAATTCTTTGTTTGTTTGAGCTTGAGTAGCTATGAATTTTTCCATCATCAACTCGAGGTTTGATTTCCTAGGTGCAGTCTGAGCGGCAGCTGGTTTCTGATATCCTGGCGGAGCAGCAGGCATCTGCAATGCATTATCGCTTTTGTAAGAAAAGTTTGGATGATTTCACCAACCTGGGTTATAGGTATTTGCGTAAGGATTTCCTTGAGCATAATTTACTTGGTCTGGTGGGATTCCGGCCAACAATGGACATTCGGGCGCATTATGAGTGGTGATTCCACATAACTCGCAGTTTGGAGTTACTGCAGCGACGGTTGCAGTGGGGTTAACGGTCAGACTGTCAATTTTCTGTGCTAGAGCATCTACTTTAGCGTTGAACTTTTCAAGGCTGCTGATCTCGTACATCCCACCTTTCGCTACGGGTTTCTCTGTTGGAATGCGTTCACCTCCCCATTGGCAGTGGTTCTGAGACATATTTTCGATTAGTTGATAGGCTTCGTCGTATGGCTTATCCATAAGTGCACCTCCCGCGGCGGCGTCTACCGTTAGTCTGGTGTTGTATAAAAGCCCATTATAGAAAGTATGGATCGTCACCCAATCTTCTAGACCGTGGTGAGGACATGTTCTCATCATATCTTTGAATCGTTCTCATGCTTCGTAAAGAGATTCAGTATCTTTTTGTCGAAATCCGTTGATTTGAGCTCTAAGCATAGCAGTTTTGCTTGGCGGAAAATATCTTGCTAAGAAGACGTTCTTCAACTGTTCCCACGTCGTAACGGAGTTGGATGGTAAGGATTGTAACCATGTCCACGCTCTGTCTCTAAGAGAGAAAGGGAAAAGACAAAGTCTTATTGCGTCTGGAGTTACTCCATTTGCTTTCACTGTGTCTGCGTATTGTACAAACTTCGTTAAATGTTCGTTTGGATCTTCAGTTGCATTTCCTGAGAATTGGTTTTGTTGTACAGCTGACAGCAATGACGGTTTCAGATCAAAATCGTTTCGAGTAATAGCTGGGGCAACAATGCTACTTCTAGGCTCCATCTGAGAGGGTGTAGCATATTCCTTCAGCGGTTTGTTTTGAGGTCCTTCAGCCATCTTTGGTTCTTCTTCAGATTTGGTAATGTGAGTGAGAGGATCGGGAATGTTATGTTTTTGTTGGTACTCAATGATGCGACTTCTTAAATGTAAGAAGCGCTCTAGTTCTGCGACTGAAGGTTTTAAGATATCGCCTTGTGGGCGATTACTTGGCATACAATCGACAGAACTAGTAAAGGGAAAATGAAATTGTTAACCTAGTCTATACGGCGTAACAAAAGGTTACATTATTGACTAAACGGGTCCCCGACAACGGCGCCAAAAACTTGATCGCGACTTTCTATGTCTAATACAACTTAACTGCAAGTGCACAGTCTATCGCGTAGTAATAAAAGATATCGATCCCACAAGGACTCGTAATCAAACTAGTGTTCTCGGGAGTTACTATGTTTAGCTAGGTAGATAATGTTTAAGGGAATAATTTCTATCACTAAAGGGAACTAAAAACGTTACTTGAATTATAATTACGCGAATCGATATGCAATAATTATGTTCTTTGGGGATTTGACAAGTTACCGGTATATGAAATATTTTTCAGAATTTATTTAAGAAGAAAAATAGTGATCTAAAGACCTTCGTCTCACGATGGTTGTTGACGCTAGTCGCAACTCTAAGGCGGAACGTAGTTCGGGGTTAAAATCGCTTTTTGGAAATCTCTAAGTTCTAATCTATTTTAAAGTGCTTTCGCTGTTATTAAAACAAATGCCTAGTGTTTACTATCTGGTCTTAGCCGCAGCTGTCGCTTGTTGGTTCGTACCTTAATTAATTTCCCACTGTCGTGGCAAAATTATTTTTAAATAAGTTCTCGCTTTCGCGACGAAAGTTTATTCAATAAATAAGTTTGAACACTCAGACCATAAACAACTTTTGAAAAGGAAAGTTTTCAACTGGTTATTATCAAATCCCGTCTGAATTATTATTACACATCGATTACTCTGATTTAGCTAGGCATGGATTTGGGAAAGGTAAAACATAAATAAAAACAGAAACTTAGAACATTCATATTACTGAGAATTAAAGTTACAATTAACGAAATAATGAAAAACCTGTAACGTATCCAATTGGCTTTTGGCCAAATCCCAACAATGTCGGCAGGATTATGTCTTCAAACCAATAGAGCGCACAAATGAATATTGTAGAAAATGGAATACAGGAATAAGGAAAGGAAACAAAAAAAGAAAGAATGAAACTAAATTTTGCTCTGGAAATAAATTTGGCCAGCACTTCGTTGTCTGAATGCGGCTCCCTTTCTCAGCTCCCCTTCTTCCCCTTTTATAGAGGTAAAATTCTAACGGTTGTAATTTGAAGAAGGTGGACTTGGAGGCAGAAAAGTTAGGGAGTAGTGGCCCATTATTTGGGACTTGGAACTGGTATTTGCACGTTCAATTGAAGCTGTGCGTTTTTGCCTGCATGACGGTCGTCATGGTGTGTGACGGTCGTCATGGAGGTGTGACGGTCGTCACAGCAGCAAAATGCGCATTCTGTGTTTTTCATGTTGTTTTCATCTGGTTTTCGTCCATATTTCATCTGTAATTGCTTCTTTTCTTCATATTGCTTTGTTTGGACATGATCTTCAAATACCTGCAAAATATCACCCGAAATCGGATTGAAACCAGTCAAACATTAGTTGAATTATGCGTCAATATATATATATATATATATATATATATATATATATATATATATATATATATATATATATATATATATATATATATATATATATATATATATATATATATATATATATATATATATATATATATATATATATATATATATATATATATATATATATATATATATATATATATATATACGATTTCGCGTTATCACATACATCATGAATACAAAGTTTATTTCCATTTTCAGTCCAAGAACGAGGCAAATCGAAGACCTAAAGTTTATGTGTCATTTCATGAATTGCAACAATTGAACCTAAAACCTATCCAGAATCAACCTATGGCATACAAGGATCCTAACCACATGAGAATTGAGTGCTAAATCATCATGGATTGTGAGGAAAGTTGAAAAGTAAATACCTGGTTAGAAGCTTGCACAAAACCTTCAAAACTTGTTGAAGCTTGATGGTTTTGATCCAGAAACACTCACTGAACCTTCCTAGAGCTTCTTGGATGATTAATCTTGCTTGAATTTTGAAGAAAATGGAAACACGAATTTCAATCTCCTTCCAACTTCTCTAACTGTTTTCCAACTGTTTCTGGCTCCAAACATCAGTCTGAACGATTGCACATGATCAGAAGCTTATATATTTTGTGTTTGGATGGATCAAAAGCCCAATGGAAGCCTGAATCAGCCTAATTGATTTTCAATTTTCCTTGATCATGGTGAACTTGAAGCTTACAAAACAGAGCTTGTTCAACTTTGAATTTGTGCCATTCATGTTGGTGGCAATGTATATGATCTAATGGTGGAGGATTCATCCTTGTTTTGTGATCAATGGCATGATTTTGATGTGTTACTTAAAGATGAAGCAACATGTGAAACGCCATGGTTCTTTGGTTCAATTTGCAAATCCACAAATGTCAATATGTTTGAAATGTGGAATGCACTCAAAATATGCACAAACTTGCACAACTTTGGTCCATCATGAATTAATTTGATTTTTTTTTACTTTTAATGACCTTTAAAGCTTCCTTCATGAAAATTCCTTCAACAAATCTTCAATCCAAGCCAAATCAATGGTTCCTTGAGGTTTGTTTGAGCAAATGACCCCATTTTGAGCAACTTTAAAGTTGGAAAGATCATCATTTGAGATGTGCAAGGTGGTGAAATTGACCTATAATCCAAAGTGACCTATAATCAAAGTTTCCCAAAATACCCTTGCCTTGCAAGCTTCATATCTTGAGCTCTACAAATCCAATGAAGGACTTTTAGTACTCTTTGGAAATCTAATATGATAAGGGAGAACTTTCATGTTTGGGTTAAGATGAGGAGAGGCATCCTTCTAAGTCAAAAATGTCTTGGAAGTTGGTTGACTTTGATGGACCAAAATCACATTCATCTGATGACCTGTAACTTGTCTCTTTCATAACTTGAGTTCTAGAAATCCAAGGGAAGATTTCTAGTACTCAAAAGAAAGCTAGAAACATGCTCTACAAGTTTCATGTTGGGGTCAAGATGAGATGAGACTTGTATCTTGAGTTATGTGATCTTGAAGTTGGACACTAAATAGAGGATTTTACACTGACAAAGCTTAGAAACCCTAGCTTAGCAACTTCTCACACTCTTGATTCTTGATGAATTGATCTTGAAATGATATATGAAATGTCTCAACACAACATTCCATGATCATAAAGACTTGGAATTGAATCTTAATCTCCTCCAAACTCACAGTTTACTTAGGGTTGACCAGATGAAAACCCTGGCTGCACCACCTTTGGTTGTGGCTTCTAGCACTTTGAATAATGACTTGTATAAGCTCCTCAATGATCCTCAAGACATCCCATGAGCTTCTATGATGTTTCCTGATGGTGATAAGCTCTTGATAACTGGAATACAACCTCTTGATTAGGCTTAGACCTCTGATAGCCCTTCTCTTAATAAGCACATCTCTCTCAATCTCCTGTACATGGTCAATGGGATGCAAATGCTAATGCTATATGAAATGAAATGAAACATAAGCTAGGTAAAGAAAAGGGTTGGGAAAATTTTGGGGTGTAACAAACACCAAAGGAGGTTCTGGTTCTGTTCATCTAGTGGTGCTTGTGGTAGAAGCCCTAAGGTTCTTATGAAAGATTACCTATTTTGGAGATGCTTTTGATCATGCTGGTGGAGCTGTGTTCTCTGAAGATCTTTAGTTGGATTACTAGGCAGAAGTAAGTCCAGTTGTGGGCAGATAAAGAACCAGTGGATATGGTTTGGTTTTCCTTGGCAAAGGACTTGAAGATCTGGTGCAGAACTTGTGATTCACATCTTGACTAAGAAGTACTCTATCTTGTCATACGGGAGAATGATGAGGTAAAAGGACTATCTTGGAGTATGATGTGAAAGGATTGGACAAGACTGGGGTGGATCATTGATTGACTGCATGGAAGTATGGATTCTGATGAGAAGATTCACCAGTTAAATCAGAAGCTTTCTAACTTATCATATGGGAGAATGATGAGGAAAGAATGTCTTGGATTATGGGGTGTCTATATAGTTCTCTGACTCAGGCCAGAAGTCTTGTGGAGAAGTGGTAACTCTAGTAAGAAGTGAAGTAGCTTGGTACCTTCTCACTGTATGAGCATGGAGTTGGTCTTGAGATATAATATGGTGATCTTGGAGCAGCCTTTATAGAAGATAGGGGAGAGTTTCTGTCTGATGGGTGTACTAGTTACCTATGGTTCAAGCAGTAAGTGAATGTGTTTAGCAGGTGTGTCGAACAGGGAGTGAGCTCTTGAAGACATGAAGATGATTCTTATGTTTTCCATTCACGTGCTTTTGGAAATAGAGCACTAGTTATCCTTGGTATGGGGAGGTATACTTCTATCTAGGATATGTTACTGCAATGGTACAATTGTGTCTCAAGATTGCTTGTGGCTTCAAGTAGTTTGTGATTGTATGCCTCTAGGAGGATGGAATGTCATACCAGGTGTTGTGACATTGTGTTACTGTTCATGATGAACTTAACAATGTTTCTACTCTTGGTTATGTCATTGGGTGTCAATGGATCAAGTCAGGTATTTGGGTCTCTATCCAAGTGTTTTGTCTTGTATGACTGGTGAAGATAAAGATCAAGATATCATCAGGCTTGATCTTGTGTATATGGAAGGACTTTCATCCTGACATCTTGGAGATTGCTCCAGCTTTTTCAAGATGAATCTGAGTAATATTACATATAGGGGGAGCAATGTTTATGCATGATAGGGGAAGATGTGTACCTGTCTGATGTGTAGCTACACTACTTGTGTGGACATTGTGCATATGGAGATATACAAAGTTTGTTGTGCCTCAGGCAAGCTTGTGTTCTTGGACCACTGATGAGGTCATAATGTCAGACAAGATGTCTTGACAGGGTTTTGCCTGGTGTATATTCTCTAGGACTATGCTTACCTATTGTGAAGACCTAGGAAACATTGGTCATTGTCTGAATATTTGTGTGGCAGAAATTGGGGATTTAAAATCAATTGTTACTTGTGGCAAGTGTTTAATTGATTATCCTTTAATTGGAGAGGTCAAAAATGTAACTCCTGAAGGTGCAGCTTCAGACAAGGCAAGAACTCAATGACAATGATCATGAGGTAAAGTCATGTGGAGTTGATGCTGTAGAGGTTGTTGCTCATCATGATGAAGCATGGTTGTGTGTCCCAGATGTTGATGGATCTGGACTATAGGAGATGGAGTCCATGCCTTGGTGCTTACAGTCTGACTGTTAAATAAAGGAATTATTTCTTAAGGTGCTTGAGAATAATTTTTATAATGTCAGACAGGGTGTCTGAACATTGTGTCTCTGAGGAAGCTTCATGAGAGTTTATTTCTCTCTAGGATGTTCTAGTGTGTGATGATCTGGTAAGCTGCTGCTGATGTGCTCTTCTGTGACCTTCGTGTGCATGATTTTTTTGCCTATCCAAGGAGTTCAGCGAAGGTTTAAGACCTGGTCCATGGATCATTGCTACAATGGTGCAGTCTTCATACTGGTGGGATCAAGCAGGCTGTGTATCTCTTGAGAGATTGTGAGATGACTGGATGTTTGGACACCATGTGCAGTATGTACACTTACTCTAATTTTTGTCAATTTTTGACGAAACCAAGGGGGAGTAAAGTGTTGTTATCTGGGGCAACTATCAAGGGGGAGCATGATAGTGTGTGAGGCTGGAAAAACTACTGCTGCTGACCTGATAAGGTGTTTGGTTGTTTTTGCCAAAATTTGCCAAACGGGGAGATTGTTAGTTCCATGATTCTATGAGATAGAATTGTCCATGGTTCTATAATTGGCTAAATTTTGGTAAAACAAGATTATGCACTGATGTTAAACAAGATGTCACGACAATCTGCTATGACATTCATATGCTGTCATGACAGAACTACTGCCATGAGTTTTAATCAGGATGTCATGACCAATGTCATGATATTTGCTGTCTGGTACAGCAGGAGCTGCCATCACTTGACAGAAGTGGTTTGGTTTGATGAGATCCTGCTGGATATACCTCATCAGTATGGGCAAACCAAAGAAAGTTATTAGAAACAAAGTATAGATTTAATTGATGTTCATAAAAAGGATCTTTGAGACTTTTTGGGAAACTAAAAAACATTTGTTTATACTATTATGAAGAAGATTCTGCAGAAGTGCTCTACAGGGTAAGTTTAGTAAGCTAGCACAAAGAGAATTGGATGTCATGACTGAATGTTATGACATTGATTATATGACATCAGGCGTGCAGGGTTTGTTTTTCTATTATGATACCTGATATATCTCAGGCTAGATTTCAGGAAACCTGTTAGGGTTCCTTAGTTATCATAGACAAGATTCTAGGCAGTGCTGAGCTTATCATGGCCTAATTTGACAACACCTTGAACTATGGAAATTAGTTTTACTTTGTGAAAACTAATGTTTGTTACTTTGGAGCAGCCC
This sequence comes from Lathyrus sativus, assembly GCA_963859935.3. Lineage (NCBI taxonomy): Eukaryota > Viridiplantae > Streptophyta > Magnoliopsida > Fabales > Fabaceae > Lathyrus > Lathyrus sativus. The sequence goes on from OZ012735.1 coordinate 925,824,360, forward strand.
AAGCCCAATCTGCATTGTTATTTAAGGAGGAGCAGAAGCAGAGGAAATCAAGCACTTACCTCAAGAACAACTTGAGTGTAAAATAAAGGTCTAGGGTTTGAGAGTCCCTTGTGTGTAAGTCACCCTTTGTATCTTTTGATACATTGTGGTAGACATATTTGTGAGTGAAGAGTGTTGCTCTTCACGTTTGTTTTGTGAGTGAAGAGTGTTGCTCTTCATATGTGTTATGTGAGTGAATAAGTTTGGTTCTTCACGTGTGTCTTAGGATACTTGTGTGCCAAGCAATTGTATGCTGTATAATTGTTTTGGTTAGTGTGTATGAACTGTTGTGTTCATTGTCCTTGATTGAAGCTGTTAAGCAAAATCAAGTATTGTGACTTTGAAGAGTGTCTTCTAAAGTCTGTGTTTTGTATTGAATTGTATGTCACTACTGTGATTAAGGGGGAGTGAGTGGGTATACTCTTGTCTAATGGTCTCTAGGCAGAAATTGCATTGGGTAGAGATTAAGTGAGGGGTTGTAAACGGGGGAGTTTAGCTCTGAATTAATTATGCTAATAATGGATTTCCTTCCTGGCTTGGTAGCCCCCAGATGTAGGTGATGTTGCACTGAACTGGGTTAACAATTCATTGTGTTATTTATCTTTCAGCATTTACAATTCTGCACAACTTAAATGGTGAGATAAATAGTTCTGTCAGACTGCAGATGTTACAACAGACGTCATGACATTGGTCATGACATTGAGACAATTTAAAGGAATTTAAATTAGTCATGATATGCCCTCGTCCTTGTTTGAGAAGAGATCAATGTTCTTGGGACATCTGAGATCTGCATACCAGAATTTCAACGCCTCCAGCTCGATGGGAAGTGAAGCGAGCATTAGCTTAGAAAACAAAGAAGGTATCCTGATAGAAGTCTCCCTTTCCTTAGCGTTCCCAACATCGAACAATTAGGCCAAATTCGAAGCGTTTCTTGCGGGCCTATGTCTGGCCGAAGATCTAGGTGCTAAGGAGGTGAAGATTTTCACAAACTCCCAGCTCGTGGCCTCCCAGATGTGAGGGGAGTATCAAGCCAAGAACGACAACCTCATCGAGTATCTTACCTTGGTAAAAGAAAAAATGAAGCGCTTCAATTCCACGGAGGTAAGACATGTCCCGCACGAACACAATACCTGAGCAGATGTCTTGTCCAAACTAGCCAGTACGAAGAGGAAGGGCGGGAAAAAATACGTGATCCAGGAGGTCTTCCCTTACCCCAACATCAAGAGAGACACAACACCTGCCGAGGTAAACGCCATCGGCGACAGCGACTACTGGATGACCCCAGTATATACGTACCTTCATACGGGGCGCCTTCTTGACAATTCCAAGGAAGCAAGCGTAGTTAGGTGTCGGGCATGTTATTACGTCTTGGTCGAAGATAAACTGTACAGGCGGGGACTCTCCATCCCCCTTCTTAAGTGCGTCGACGAATCCTAGGTGTCGGGCATACTCCAAGAGATCTACGAAGGGATCAACCTCCAACACCTAGGCGAAAGAGAACTTGCCTGCAAGGCGTTACGAGCAGGGTACTATTGGCCCACCATGCAGCAGGACACCAAAGAACACGTCAAGAAGTATGATTGATGCCAACGGCACGGGGACATGCACCCTGCCCCGCCTAACGAGACGAAAACGCTTTCGTCGCCGTGGCCATTCGCCTGGTGGGGAATGAACATCCTCAGACGCTTCACCATCGGGTCCTATCAAAACAAATATTTGATAGTCGATGTGGATTACTTCACCAAGTGGATAGAAGGCGAAGCTTTGACCAAAATCACGGCCTAAAATATACTACGATTCTACAAGCGAAACATACTTTCCCGGTTCGACGTTCCTCAGGCTATCCTCACCGACAATGGAATGCAATTCATCAACAAGAACTTCTAGGACTTTGTCGCTAGACTGGGCACGAAATAACATTTCACGCCCGTCGAACACCCGCTAACGAACGGGCAGGCTGAAGCAGCGAACAAGGTGATTCTGCATGGGCTGAAACGTAGGCTATGAGACGCTTAGAAAGAAAGGGTCAAGGAGTTGCGCAGTGTCCTCTAGGCTTACAGGACCACTCCACACTCCACGACCGGAAAAACCCCATTCCGACTGACCTACGAGATAGAAGCGGTGATCCATGTCGAGATATGAGAGCCCTCTAGGGGAACCAAATTCCCTCTTCCCGAGGAGGAAAACAATGAGGCACTCAGGGAAGAACTCAACCTAGTCGAGGAGATCAGGTCGGGAGCGTCCCTACGAGAAGCTTCTTTGAAACAAAGGATAACTTTGCGCCACGACAAAAAAGTCATCAGTCGCGAGTTTCAAACAAGCAGCCTGGTTCTGCGAAGAAACCAAAAGGACTCGCGTGAAGGCAAGTTCGCCGCAAACTGGGAAGGCCCCTATCGCTTATGGGACAAGATGGGCAACTGGGCCTACTACCTCGAAAACCTACAAGGAAAAAAACTTTCTCGACCATGGAATGCAACAAAAACTTAAATAGTATTACAGATAAACACTGCTCGCGACCCGTCGTCTTTCCGATACAGGGGAGGACATGATATCACCGCGACTCCAAGAAAGTTTACAAAAAAAAGACAAGAGTCATCCCTTTATGTGTGCGGGCACAACCCTTGCTCCAGCGGGGATCCCTCGACTAAGCTCTATTGCTTCCGTACCATTAGTGCTGAACACCTAGCTCACGATAGGAGGTTCGCGCTCGGGGAAGGACCTTTGCCAAGGACCTTAACCCTTAACCAACCGGGTACCATCTCCGACCACCTGACTAGTTCTCTACACAGTCGGTCACGTCGAATGTCGAGCAAGTAAGACAACAAAACATTCATACATAGAAAATAAACATAGAATCCCACACAATAGAAAATATCAAATGATTAATTCAAGAAAGCAGGCAGAGCCTATTGTACATAGTTACACAAAAGGGAATATCGGCCCAAAAAGATTACATCATAAAATGAAAATAGGCACGCGGGCCTGGAAATACCGAAACAAACCCTAAGAAGTCTCCTTCCCCTCCCGCTCTTCCTCCTCGACCGCCGGGATTTCATCATCATCCTTGGTCTCAGGCGCTACCATCCTTCCCTCGACGACCTGGTGATAGGGCCCCGTCCCTTCAGTAATGAGAGCAACCTCAGAGTTCACTATCTTGAGCTGCTCCACGACGCTCTCATATTCGACCTCGACAACCCCTAAACAATCCTACTCGAGCTGCCGAATCCTCGCCACCAGCTCAGCCCGAGATGTCAGAAGCTTCTCCTCATCGGTCTCCTCCTCGGCAGGACGAACATCAACCTTTAGCTTCGTGATCCACGCCTGTAGCTTCAACTTGTCCTCCCTGGAAACCTTCAACTGCTCCTCGACCTCGCTGGTTCGTTTATACTGGGCGATGCTATCCTCTCTGGCTAAGTCAAGATCAGCAGCCAATTTTGTCATCTTCGACTCAGCAGTCGCGAGGTCCTCCCGCTGTTTGGAAAGGTCAGTAGAGGAGCATTCCTCTTCACTCAGAGCCAAGCCCGTCGAAAAGATCCGCATCAGCGCGGCCAGGTCCTCGGTTAATCTCTGTCTCCTCGCTTCTCGACTGGCACCGAGAACCTCCTTCTCCTTCGTGGCAGGCACAACAAGAGACCTAGCCCTGTGAAAGAAGCCAAGATGCAAATGGCAAGGGGGAATCAGAAACCCCTCATCAACATTGCCCTCGATCAGGTCGACGATAGTCTCCGGCCCAGTAACCATAGGCCTCATCAAAGTCCCTTACGACAAGGGAGATTGGCTTCTCTAGGGTGACACTAAAGAACCCCATCCTCCTTGCTCGGCACCAGGCATCTGCTGCACCTGGGCGACCCTTCCTTTGCCACCCTTCGTCCTGCCTCTGACAAAGGGGCAGGCCCCAACCTATTTATAAGCCTAGCATGGAACTCAAAGTTCCCTAGGCACTCAAGCACCCTAAAACTAGCCTCCCTAGGAGGGGCAATGGGCGCCTGACACGTGGCAACTGTGACAGTCCGTGTCCCTTCGCTTTCCCTCGAGCTCAGAAAGCCAGCGCGTCGATCACCTTTCACCTCCCTGACATGATGTTCTAACGAGCGCGGCTCTCGAACCCATCTTCCGGGAATAAGACCATTTTCCCAATTTTTCCTCGACCTTGGCTTATCCTTAAGTCGTCACTCCTCCACCTCGGAGCAACGACTTGGGGGGCTCCTGTTCTGGATTGGGTCGGGACCTGCCCCTCAGCCGGGCAGACCCAACCCAATGCTATGCTGATGAGGCCCAACAAGGCATAATCTTCCTCCGTCGGGCCCAGGCCTAAACTAGACACATACATCATGCATAAGACCTTCCTGATGGGGAAGCTCACGCACTTCCCCCACGTCCTCCACGTGTCCCCCACGCGGGGACACGTCATCAGGCAATTACCCATCTCTGAAAGAGTCGGTCAACCCATCTTCCGAAGATCACGAGACAATTGATCTATGGCAAAAACCATGCGCTGGTCTTCGCTACGCCATGCAAGCCCTGACAATTACTTGGGTTGGGCCTGGTAGTTTGGCCCAATACAATGTAACCGTTGGCCCTGCGCTGAGGGCACACTATAAATACCCTCTTTCACTAGAGGGTCAAGTAACTTCTTCTCCACACCTAACCTTTATGCTCTCTTTCCCTCTGATCCTTACTCACTTAAGCATCAGAGTGCCTTGTAGGTACACCCCCTTTCTCTCCGCAACTCTGGTGAAAACATCAATCCAACGACGTGTGGCAGGATACTGATTCTTTTTGATAAGGTGAGATCAATATTTATTATATTTATTATATTTCTATTTAGTAATTAATTAATTAGTTGGATATGAGCGGATTTTGGGATGATCCATTTTGAAATAATGGGTAGCCTAATTAACCACCATTCTATATATAGGCTATGATCCTCAATATACCTTACTACAAGCAGATTATTTATTCTCCCCATTTGAAGAGTGTTTAAGGCATTAGGACTGCTGGTTGTGGAAGATCCACAAACCAATAAGTGTTAATCACTTGTCTCTATCCTTTTGCGTTTTAGGATTGATGTTGTCACTTTTTAGAAATTAAACTTTCTCCTTGGATCCGATGTTTATATATTCTTATAATCCTTACTAATATCACATAAATCAATATGTCTTATATCTTAAGGTTATGAAGATTGTGTTTATGCATGCTCATATTTTTGTTTCGCTTCCGTCTTAAATTTTGATTATAGTTTTAATCTTTATATTTGAGCATGCCTTGTATACATTAGTTATTAAATTAATTATAACAATTGGTATCAAAGCGAGTCTTCATTTTGATATATTATTATGGATTTTGGGATTTGTCAAAAAATTCATGTTTTTATTTTATATATGTTCTATCAATTTTTTATGAATCCATATTTGATATATTAAAAGTTAATTAATATTGTAGGTGATAAAAACACATGAAGGGGGAGGAGGTGAATTGTGTTAGCTTTTTCTCATCTAAGTTTTTTCTTATTTTGATTATGATGAATCTTAATCATATTTTAAACATTTGGTACAGAGTCTGACTCAGAAAAACTGGGTTAACTTCTAAAAGGCCTTATCAAATTCTAAACTAGAATCTGACCAAGAGTTCCAAAGTTATAGCAGTGGAATATAGTTCAGAAGCAGATAAAGTTAAGCAAGAGACACAAGCAGTTATCTTGATTCCTCTTATAACTTCGAGAGTAGTCTAGTCCCCTTGCACTTCCAAGAGATTTCCACTATAACCAAACTGATTACAAATAGTCAAGCATTGAGTAAGAAACTTCCAATGCTCAAACCCACATGTAAGAGACTTCTATGTTCAAACACACAAGTAAAAGACTTCCAATACTCAAACCCTCAAGTAAGAGACTTAAATGCTCAAACATACAAGTAAGAGACTTCACATGCTCTAACACTAGAACAAGAGACTTCTGACTCTACAACAAACTGTTAAGAGATTTTGGCAACACCTACACTTGATATACAATCAGAGGTGTAGATAGAATATAACTTAGAAAGACTATAAGACTTAAGAACTTTAAAAATAAACATAATTTTAAGATGTTCTAAGTCTAAAAAATTTGACAGAGTAACTTCTCTTTGAAATGTTAATGTTCAGAGTCTTATATTGCAGCGAATTGTATTATGTTGTATTTTTCTTCTTCTTCAGGTCTTCTGTTCCTTATAAAGAGAGGAAGAAAAGAGACATTGAAGATTGTCACCAAAAAATTGTGTTTGCTTTATACTTGATTGGACACGTAAAAAAAAACACCTTTTTGCAAAAGAAATTATCCATTAAAGCTTAGACAACAAATAAGAGATTTTTCTTTAAGTCTTCACGTAATCAAAAAGTCTCCGAGTCTGTTAGAGCTGTCTTAAGTCTTCCCATGATAATTCATTGTATTGGATACATCTAAAAAAAGTAAGGTAAAGTTAAATATTTGATTTTTTAAATTTTGGATACTTTGAGTTTTAAAATTGTTTTTGTTGATTCTAAAATTATTTATTTAAAAAATTATTTTGTGTGTACGTGAATATATGTTGTGACATTTTTTTGAATATATAAATAATTAATATTAATTTAATTTAAAATTAAATATTTAGCTTTATTGTTATTATGTTTTATATAATAATATAATTTTTTTAATCACACAGTTTAAATAGATAATATCAATATTCTATTGTGAGTTTGTTTTATTACAAATGACAGTCAAGAAATCTTATTATTAGCTAACTAAATCATAAATAAATATAACTCTGGGTATAGTTCTGGTAAATTTAAGACTTTCGATCATTTAAATTATTAAAATATTTATTAATTTTGGTTTAGTTGATTCATACAATAAATTGTAAAATTAATATTTATTGTGTAAATTTGATTTAATTAAAATTACAAAAAAAATAGTGTTTAATTGTTCATGCGAATTGATTGGTCAAAAAGAACACACAATTTAATGAGTAATTGCATACATGTGATAGTAAATATATAATAGTTACTAAATTTATATATATAAATAATGATTGATGTGAAAGACGTCTATTATCTAACCGAACTTATTATTAATATTTGATTATTCTATTAGAATATCACTTACAGGTAATTGTTTCAATAAAAGATTGAAAGTTAATGGTTTCAACTAACGATTAGTTTGTCTATATAATCATTTGTTGATATATTAGTTTTTATTTGATTGCACTCACACATTTAAAATAAATATGTGACGATGGTAAGGATTATTGTTTATAAATATTAATTGTTGATGTTTAATTATTGAAAATAAATACTATTAAAAATTGCCGTTGTTAGCTTATTAAAGACCTAATATCAATGATATATTTGGTAGTTTGGTGAATAAATTTTGCTCATTTTGTTATTCTATTTTAACATAAATCTTATGTATTAATATATTTGATTATTATTTTTTCTCTTAATTTCTAACTTTTAGAAACGAAAAGAGAATATTAACATGTTCTTGAATCTTCAACTTAATAAGAGTGTTGAAACTCAGTTTATCTCAAAAGTGAGAATTAGTTACATAAAGTGAGAATGTTCAAATTTTAAAGGCGCTAATCTCATAGTATAACAATCCTAATTTTTTTAGGTATTATTTTAGATAACACAAAATTATCTTAATTTCTTTGTTTAATCTAATGTGTTTTTAAAGAAATAACGACACAATCAAACTTATTGAAGAGATACAATCTCATTAAGATTAAATAAAAAAATATCTTTAGTATTTTTATAATATTTTACTCTCATAAGTTAAAGATTATTTAAAGGAAGAATCTTCCAAGTTTTTTTTTTAAGATATTGAGTTTGTGAGAGATGTATGGTTAAATAACAAAATTGAACGAGAAAGAATTGATTCCAATTCATATAATTACTATAAATATTGTAAAATTTGATTCTCAGGAGAAAATTATGGTTCTTTCTTGCAAGAAAGTTAATAAATTGATTTATAAAGATCAAACTTTGATCTCACAAGAAAATTATGGCTATTGTCTTTCAAGCAAGTTAATAGATTGGTTTATGAAGATCAAACTTAACATCCTCAAGAACTAAAGCATTGTGTGTTATAAAAGATTGAGTATACAAAAAAATCAATTTGATTTTTTTAATACTTTTTGTATGGTTAGTCATGACGCTCTTTGTTGATTATATGTTTTGCATCTACATGAGTTGAATGTTAAGATTTTATTTCTTAATATAAATATTAATGAAATAATATGGTGCATCCGTGAAAAAGTTTGTGTTGGTAGACAAAAAGTAGATGCTTTATAAATTAGCAAAATTAATTTGAGTTGATAAAGTTTTCTCTTTAGGAATAACACATAATCTCATAAGTTAATTGTCTCATTTGAATATGTGATTATGATGTTAATTGTCCTATTTGATTTTAAGATGAGTATTATAAAGTTAGTTGTCTTATTCGGTTTTGAGATGAATAAGAGAGAAAACTGTGAGTATTATAAAGCCAAGAGGAGTAAGTTTATGTTTCTTATATAACTTGTTAGTTTTATTGTATTAAGTGAAGTTTTTTTATGATACAACAAAATTTGACAACCAAAAGTTTTTTTCTCTTCATAAATGCTACTATGATGAAAACTGACGATTCCATCGGAATAAAAAAAATTTCATTATAAAGATAACGAGCAAGCCCCTTTATCATAACAATTCGCAAACAGCCAGAGGCGCAACATAACAACAATAATAAAATGGAGTCAAATGTAGTGCTCTAAGTTATAACAATACTAAAATCATTGAGGTAAAAGTATTATTATAAATATTAAAGTTGTTACACCTAAGACACAAAATCCTAGGAAGCATTGTAGGCTATAAAAATAATACAAAAGAAAAAGAAAAAATCAAGTTGAATCTCCTAAAGCACAAACACTAAGATTACCCTTTAGGGTCACCTTGAAAGTACCCTAGAACGAGTTCAATGCCCCAATCAAGATTATGGCATTAGGACAAAACTTTACCCCTTACTCCACGACCCGATCATGACCTGCATGATATGTTGAAGAGAACCATGGAGCGCTTGCCTCAAACAAGCAATCTCGTCTTTAAGAGATTTTAGGGCCTCGACATGAGACTCATAAGATTTATATGCCTTTGACTTTGTTGAAGAGAAGACTTATTATACAAAAGAGGATAAAAAAACTCTTCTTCAGGACAGAGTAATTGAGTCCGTCAAACCAATATCATATTTCCTCTTTCATTGCACCTCATTTAGAGAAAGAAAGCGCAACTTAGTACATTAAGAATGGGCGTCCAAGTTAAAGTGGATTTTAGACCAATACTTTGGGTATGTACCCTGATAGAAGCAGGATATTTAGCAAGGAGGTAGAAAAAACAAGATGGGCTGCAGGAGTAGGGGGATTTACCAATAAGAAGCACCCCACGAAATCCTCCCATCCCAAAGTAAAGGGGCAGAACCAAGGATTGACCTAGTGGAAGCTAATGAGCCTGTAGTGTTATATTTATAAAAGGACCCGCATAGCCAACTTGGTACAATTGATAATAAATTCATTAGCCAACCAACATGGTTATATATACATAAAGCTAACAACATATGTCACATGTGTTTAGACTTCATTGATTAGAACACCATATGTCCTAAGTACCCACACCCAATACCAAACATTGATCACCTCATCGATGGGTCATTAGAATACTGCATGTTGTGCTTCATGGATGCATACTCTGATTATAACCAGATCCGGATGGACCCCCTAGATGCTTCCAAAATAGCCTTCATGTCGAATTATGGTAACTACTTCTACAATGTCATGCCCTTCAGCCTTAAGAACACTGGCGCCACCAACCAGTAACTCATGAACATTGTGTTTTCCTACCAGATAAGGAGGAACGTGGAAGTCTGTGACCGCATGATAGTGAAAACTATTGAAGGGTGCACCCATGCAGAGGATTTGAAAGATGTCCTGCATTCAGTCAGGAAATATGATATGCGACTGAATCCCGTAAATTGTTCTTTAAGGCTGGGAAATTCACAGGGTTCATGCTGATGAGAAGAGGCATTGATACCAATCCGAATAAATTCCAAATAGTCATCACCACAAGAAGCCTCACCAATGTCAAAGAAGTACAAAAACTTATAAGGCTCCTTGATGACTATCTCTCTTCCTCTTGTGCGGGGGAGAAAAGGCTTTTCTTTTCTTTGCCGCCTTGAATAAGAAGGAGAGATTAGAATGGACCGCCGAGTTCAAAGAGGCTTTCACCAAGGTGAAGGATTTCCTCATAACACCCCCATTGTTACTCGCTCTAGGTAGGAGTTGTTGTTACTCCTCCATCTCTCAGTCATAAATCAGGCGATGAGCTCAGTTCTTGTTCAAGAGACATACAAGACAAAGAGGCCTGTGTATTTTGTAAGCAATGTGTTTAGAGGCGCTGGAGCATGTTATCAAAATATTGAAAAACTGACACTATTCGTTGTCGTTGCAGCGAGGAAGCTGAGACCTTACTTTCAAGGTCACAAGATCTTTGTGAAAACCAACCATCATGTTCGTCAATTCTTGAAGAAGCCAGATTTAGTAGGAAGAATGGTATCTTGGGCGTTGGAACTCTTGTAACACGACATCAATGTGTCCGAAAGGGAAGCATTAAGTCCCAAGCTCTGACAGATGATGTGGTGGAATTTAGCTCGCATGTAGGCATGGAGATACCCCCATAATGCGTGTTATATGTAGATGTGCTTCCAACTTGAAATGAAGCAATGTGGGGATAGTCTTGGAGGGACCAAGCGACATACTCATCGAGTAGGCATTAAAATTTAAGTTCATCGCCAACAAAAATTAGGCGGAGTACAAGGTTCTTAATGCCAACATGGTTATTGACTTAGAGATGGGCGCCTTCATATTAAAGGCCAAAAGCGAATCACAATTTGTCGCTAACCCAATCTCTAGATAGTATTAGGAAAATGAGCAGCAACTAATAAAATATATGCCAAAGGTACGAATTTTATCCTCTCATTTTTCTTCTTTTGAAATAGAGCACGTCCTCGCAAGCAGAACTTTAGAGCATGCCTTCTTTCCAAGATTGCCACGTCAAAATCAATAGGGTTTAATAGGAAAATCATCCAAGAGACCATCTTTTCGCCCAAACTCAGGTCACGTGAGGCATACTCCATAGAAGTTTTTCCTGAGTCTAACTGGATGTCACCTATTATGTGTTATCTACAGATAACCTAGCTTTCGCTAGACGAGGGAGAAGCAATGAGGCTTTGGAAGTAAGCCTCCATGCAGGCCATCCTCTTCAAAAAAACTCTATAAGATCAGGAGGGCTTCTCCCGTGCTACGGTGGCTAGGTGAGCATGAAATCGTCCTTGTGCTCACAAAAGTACATAAGGAAGCCCACGATTGCAATTCCCCAGACTTATTTTAGGATTACTGACTAACCCCACAAACAAACATGAGTCTTTTTAACACGTTTTATCCTCACTCACACGCTTTCTAAGAAACTTCCCAGAAGGTCACCTATCCAAATACTGCTCCAGGTCAAGCACACTTAACTATGGAGTTTTTATTTTTTAGGTTACCTAAAAGAAGATGCATCTTGTTGGTATAGGTAGTATCAATCAATCCTTAGAAGTCTTCTTTCAACCATATAGTCCCATACCTGCACATCCTAAGGATAACTCTCATTCTAATGTGAATTCAGCAACTACTCTCCATCCTCTTTTGCCTCGAGTGTTACATCCACTCTCCTCCCTCTTCAGCCTCGGCTGTTACAGTGGCAACCACATTGGTGGAAAATCCCTCGCCCACAGGCTATTAAGGGTTGGATATTATTGACCTACTCTGATGAAGGATATCATCGCCTTCTTTAAGAAATGAAATCAATGCCAGAGGAATACTGACCTTCACCATACCCTAGTTGAACTTCTTCAGTAAATGACTTCTCCTTTGTATTTTTATCACTGAGGTGTGGACATCCTTGGTCCATTCCCCCTGGCGCCAAGCCAACTGAAATTTTTAATAGTAGGACTTGACTATTTCACCAAATGGATATAAGCTAAAGTTGTCACTAAGATAACAACATTGAGAGTCTGTCGTTTTTATTGGCAAAAATTTTGTGTAGGTAAGGCTTCCTGGAGCTAGCATCTCCGATAATAGAATCCAGTTTGCTAGTGCTTTGTTCACTGATTTTTGTAGAGATATAGGAGTGCATATGAAGTTTGTATCCGTTAAGCACCCGCAAGCCAATTGGAAGGAAAAATCAACAAACAAAGTAATCCCGACGAAAATAGAAAAAAAGTTGGATGAGGCCAAAGGTTTAGGGGCAGAATCACTCCATGAAATATTATGGTCATACCACACCACTTTGCACACAACTGCCAAGGAAACTCCATTCGCCATGGTGTATAGAGCAAACACCATACTACTTGTGGAAATTGACACACCCTCGTGGTGACTATCCCAGTTTAATAAGGAAGAAAAAAAAGATAGATTAGAATTTGTAGTGGAACTAATCGAATAATTGAGAGAAGTCACTCATGTCCGATAGATATTTCTTCATAAGTTACCCCATGCCTCATGTGAGGAACTTATAGTTTCATCCACTAAGATACATATAACTTCGCATGCGGGACTTATATTTCCCAGGCTAATTAAACTCCCAACTAAGCAAAATAGTGTTTCCTCAAGTGGGATCAAACATACAAATCGTGCCTAAGAGGCGTGACCGAAGTCTGGCCTAAGAGACTTAGTCACAAGTCTTTTCTAAGTGCTTCATAGAAGTACCTCTCGAGAGGTCCAACGCCTCGCCTGATGAACTTATAGTCTCATCAACCAGGCTATAGATAAATTCTCCAAAGGGACTTAGATTCTCCAGGATAATTAAAATATCGCCAGAGGGACTTAGTGTTTCCTTGAGCAGGATCATACACAAAGATCACACCTAAGAGGTGCAATCGAAGTATGGCCTAAGAGACTTAGTCAAAAGTTTTTTTTGAGGTCTTAATAGAATTCCCACTCAAGAGGTCCAACGCCTCGCCTGAGGGGTTTACAATCTTATCAACCAGGATATATATAACTTCCTCTAGGAGACATAGATTCCCCAATTTAATTAAACTCTCTTCTAAGGGACTCATTATTTTCTCGAGCAGGATCATACACAAAGATCAAGCCTAAGAGGCACGACTAAATTCTTCTCTAAGAGACTTAGTCACATGTCTTATCTGTGGGATTGATGGAAGTCTCACACGAGAGGTTGAACACCTCATCTAAAAGACATATAATCTAATCATCCAGGCTACAGAAAAATTCTCCTGAGGGACTTAGATTACCTGGGCTAATCAAACTCTTGCTTGTGAGATTTAGTGTTTCGTTGGGTGGGATTAGACACAGAGATCACACCTAAGAGGCATAGCCGAAGTCTATCCTAAGAGGCTTATTCACAAGTCTTGTCTGAGGGCTTAAAAGAAGTCTGAGTCGAGAGGTCAAATGTCTCCCCTAAGGGACTTATAGTCTCATTAGCCAAGCTACAAATAACTTTGCATGAGGGACTTAGATTCATAGGTTAATAACATTCTTGCATGAGGGACTTAGTGTTTTTTGGGGGAGGATGAGACATAAAAATCATGCCTAAGAGCTGCGACTGAAGTCGGGCCTAAGAGAATTATTCACAACCCTTATCTGAGGGCTAGATAGAAGTTCTTCCTGAGAGGTCCAGTGCCTTAACTGAGGGACTTATAGTCTTATTAGCCAAGCTACAAATAGCCTTGCATAAGGGACTTATATTCCCAAGACTAATTAAACTCTCCCCTTAGGGACATAGTGTTTCCTCGGGCGGGATCAGATACATAGGTCACGCCTAAGAGGCGCAACCAAAGTCTAACCTAAAATACTTAGTCACAAGTTTTGTTTGAGGGCTTGATAGAAGTCCCTCCCGAGAGGCCCGACGCCTCGCCTGAAGGACTTATAGTTTCATCAACCAGGCTATAAATAATTTCCTCTTGGGGACATGGACTCCCCAGGTTAATTAAACTCTCTTATGAGGGACTTACTGTTTTCTTGGGCAGGATCAGACTCAAAGATCAAGCTTAAGAGGCGCAGATGAATTTCAGTCTAACACACTTAGTCACATGTCTTATATATGGGTTTGATAAAAGTCCTGCACGAGAGGTTGAACACCTCTTCTGAAAGACATATAGTCTCATCATCTACGCTACAGATAAATTTCCTTGAGGGACTTAGATTCCCCAGGCTAATTAAATTTTTGTATGAGGGAATTAGTATTTTGTCGGGCGGGATCAGACACAGAGATCACACCTAAGAGGAATAACTAGAGTTTAGCCTAAGAGGCTTAGTCACAAGTTTTGTCTAAGGGCTTGAAATAAGTCTAGCTTGAGAGGTCCAACGCCTCCCCTAAGGGACTTATAGTCTCATTAGCGGGGCTACATATAACTTTGCTAAGGGACTTAGATTCATAGGTTAATTAGACTTTTGCATGAGCGACTTAGTGTTTTCTTGGGCATGATCAGACACAAAAATTATGCCTAAGAGTCACGACCGAAGTCGGGCCTAAGAGATTTATTCACAAGCCTTGTCTTAGGGGTAGATAGATGTTTCTCCCGAGAGGTCAAACACCTTAGTTGAGGGACTTATAGTCTCATTAACCACACTACATATAACCTTGCATAAGGGACTTACATTCTAAAGACTAATTAAACTTTCCCCTTAGGGAATTAGTATTTCCTCGGAAGGGATAAGATACAGATATCACGCCTAAGAGGTACGACCATAGTTTGGCTTAAGAGACTTAGGCATAAGTCTTTTCTGAGGGCTTGATAGAAGTCTCGCTCGAGAGGTTCGACTCGTCGTCTGAGGGACTTATAGTCTCATCAGCCATGCTATAGATAACTTTAGCCGAGAGACTTAGATTCCCTAAGCTCATTAAACTCTCGCTTGAGGGACTTAGTGTCTCCTCGGGCGGGATCAAACACAGAAGTCATGCCTAAGAGGTGTGATCAAATTTTAGCCTAGGAGACTTAGTTACTAGCTTTGTTTGAAGGCTTGATAGAAGTCCTACTCGAGAGGTTCAACGCCTATTTTGAGGGACTTATAGTATCATCTTCTAGGCTATATATAACTTTGCCTCAAGGAGTACATCTTTAAGAAATATAGGTCTTAAGCATACTCCTCTGAGTCCCGATCTAAAAACACTTTGTCCATTATCAAAGGACTCATACTTGAGGGACTATGTAGTGGAATAATTATTAAAGGATCCACATAGGGTGAAAACTATAGGCAGCTCAAGGAGAAAAGGTGATAAAATGCCATCACATTATGGGTATTCCCTCAAGGATTTCCTATCGCTAAATCATGGGAAACGTGGGATAAAACTTCTTTTGGGCAGAGAGAACTCATGTCATTAACTGACCCACATGCTCTTAGAAATCGGGATTCAACAGTCCACCACTGACTGGAAGGATGGTGACCTTTTTCATAAGAACCATAGGCCCAAGAGGCCTCTATAAACACCTTTCCTCAAGAGTAAAAATGAATGATCTTAAGCCATACAAATCACACCCCTAACACCCTTATACCTTAACACACCATTCATAACACAGTCTCTCACCTCACATGAGCAAGACCTTTTAACCACCATCATAAGTGGCTTCTTGCCACTGTGGGTAAGCCCTAACCACTATTAAACTTCATATACCTACTATAATCTCTGAGTGTCCATGCCTTTCGTAGGGGCAACACACATACACCTGTACTTTTTTACCAGTACAGAACCCCTGATTATGGAATTCATCCAGAGAGTTGCACTTTAGGTGGAAATGATTAAGGAATAATCCAAGGAAAGGTTTTTGAGATTTATGTTCAACATATAACTGGAATACCCTCATGAACACCCAGGACCCCGAATGAAGCTGGGAAGGAGAAACTTTTAAGTGCTTTAAGACAGCTACCTCAAAGTCAGAAAAGGAAACCGTAGTCATATTCTTTAAACAATCACTCATAGAGCGGGATCATAAAATTGTCGAAGGAACTGAATATCCTCTTTTCTGGCCCCATTGGATGAATCAACCATTTCAAGGAATTGCCGACCATAATTCTAACAATATCTATGGTAGCCTTAGAATTCAAAACAGGTGGAGTTCCCATTACTTCTGCATCCATCCAGTCAAACTTCTTTGCGCCCAACTGACTTTGAAAATCCAATTTGGCCTTCACCTCATAGTCACTACGTTCAAAATTATCGATCTTTAAGAAAATATGGATATAATCCTTAGGATGTTCTCTCTTTTGCCGGTTGGCTTGTATCTCCTCCTCAATTAAGACGGGAGGGGGATAAAGATCTCAATGTGTTAAATTCTCTGCCAACATTTGATAAAAGGTTTTCTAATGAGCCGGATGAAGAAGTTCATTCCTCCAAGGAATTCCCAAATACCTTTTTTGAGTCAGAATCATCATATAAAGGTATAATTTATGGTTCTAAGTGATTGCGACCAAGAGAAGGGAGATCAGAATTAGGGGATTGTCATACCCCAAATTTGTCCTACTTGCATAACTTTCATCTGTGCATTAAGTCACTAACTATTATTCAAAAATCCAAAAAAAATATTGCTTTTGTTCATGGTCCAAACTCAGAATGTTATAAGGTTGAAGTCGAATTAAGGTTCATTGGAGGTTTATCTGTATGAATGTGTGAGCCCAGTAAAGGTTGAAAATCAGTCAGGTCTGACCTAATCTTGGTCTGACGAGTTTTGTTTCATGATTGAGGACTGAAGATTATTAATTCAAGTGGTAAGTGTGCTTGAGGTATCAATTAGTGCGTGTACCAAGTCAAGTCCATTCTAAGTGGATTAAGTCCTCAGGGCATCAAGTTGTCAATACCTCATGATTAAGAACTATCAAAGATTCAGTTCATTTTAATCAGGGTTTGATGGATTATATTGTCATGTTCTTCTGATTTCAATTTAAAATGGTGAAAAATTCATTTTTATCAGTACGATTGGCAAAGTTCAAAATTATTTCACCTGTGGATCGCTATGATTATTCAAGAATTGATTCAGCGCTCCAATTCACTTATCTCAAAATGTTTTAAATGAAGAATTCAGAAGAATACAAGCATGGTATTAGTATGGAAATTCATGTTCCATTTGTTATGATTCATCTTGGTTTAGAGTAAGAGAGAAGTAAATCCAAGTGTTGTTCAAACAGTTTCAAGGGGTGTGAATAAAAAATTCTCAAGGCCCATAGTTTAAGGAAATTACAAAAATGATTAGCCCAAACATAATGTTCAATAAAGTAATAGCAAAAATCCTTGAGCTAAGTACAACCCATTAAAAAATAAAGTTTCATACACCATCAAAATTACTACGATCAATTTTCCAAAATGCCAAACCATGACAAGTCATGCTACCATAAGGATTTATCTCCCACTGATCAGTGCATTTTAATGCACCTTCCTCTATGTTTAGACTTAGGAATTTCTATAGTTTAGCGTGTTTAATTTCCTACTTTATGATGTTTTTACAATTTATTTTATTTTCGGCTTTATTTAATTTTTGTCTGTTATTTTCAGCATTAGTAGCTTTTAATAAAAAATTCATAACTGGAGCTACAGGAACCGGATCGACGAATTCTACCAGTCGTTGGAAAGATAAGAAAGAGATCTACAACTTTCATGTTTCACGAAGAAGCTGATTTGGATTTCTTGAGTCTCGAATAATTCGTTGAAGTTTCTTACTTGTGATAATGTAGTTTTTATCCCTTTTAGGTCTGGTTTAGGTTTCTGGCCCAGTTGAGTGTGTAAAGCAAACCTTATTCTATTTAAGGTTACTGCTGTGATGCAAAACAATCTACCCTAGTTTATTTTACGAATTTCTTTCTTGCTTTCCATTATTTTCATGGCGAACTAATCCTAAGGGAAAATCCGCCGGTTTTGAATCCCGTAACTCTTTGAGGTTTATTACAATTTCAATTTTGATTTATTTTATTTAATCCCGTTCCAAATTTTTTTATAACTTCGTTTACTTAATTCGTGATTATAACATAAATTGGATTTAATTCGATCGATCAATATTCCTTAACTTAATTGCGGATTAACTTAGCTTTTTCGTTAATTTGCGCTATCTTTAACCGTCTGCTTAATTCGGTAATTAGGAATAAAAGTCGTGCGGTGTTGTCGACGCTTGTTCGTCAACATTGCAACCAAATAGGAATTGAAACTGTGTGAAAATATGGAATTGTAATAACCGATGATAAGTTGGGAGTCGAACTAGTGGATTTACCTGTTTTTAATCACTTATTTCAAAATCACTCATTTTTGCCTTTTACTTTCTTAATCGAATTCTTAATCAAACAACCCCCCCCCCCCCCCCAAATCGTCTCAATTGGCTATTATAAATAAGAATCCTTGTGAATCGATATTCGAGTTACCGTCGCTTTTACTACGTTTTTCAAATCACTCGGTTTTGATCCGCGAGAGACCGCAGATCAAATTGACGCTGTTGCCAGGAATTCTTATCGATTTAGCCAATAGTCTAGTTTTAGGTTTTGTTTGTTTTAATTTTCTGCTTTTTTGTGTTTTTTCTTGCGTTTTCGCGTCCGACCACCTGGTTTCGCCCGTTTCTCGTCCGACCGAGTCGAAAAACTCGGTTTTAGGCAAATCGCCTCCTTTTTAAGATCTATTTCGTGCACTTGAAGAGAAAAAATTGCACGATAAAAAGTCCCGTACTCTAGAAGAGTTACGGGAGTTGGGCCTTCGAATTCCAAATTCCTCTTTTTTTTATTTTTAGTTAAGTTTTTACTGTTTTCACCGTCTCAAAAAAATCCAAAAAAATTTCCAAAATTCTCATTTGACCTAGTTAGGTTAAATTTTGTGTCTTTAGATTTTTTCGATTCTATTTTAACCCTCTTCCTTCTTTGATTTTGATTCTGACCTGCAGGGACATTGTGGGAATTATTGGAATTGTTGCTGCATTGACAATCCTGGCCACGAGAGCTTCCTGTTCCGACCTAGCTGATTTAGATCCTGAGATTGAGAGGACCTTGTGCGCATGCCTTCGAGATAATTAGGCCGACCCTAGTTCATCATCTCTTGTCGTTCTTGATTCTGATCCTTTGTTCACCATGGCTGAACAACAGACACTAAGGGAGCTCGTTGCCCCCAATGTTAACTATAATGGACTGTGTATTGAATATGCTGACCTTGCTGTCCCCTTTGAGTTAAAATCTAGACTAATACATTTGTTGCCTAGATTTAGCGGTCTTGCAGGTGAGGATCCACACAAGCATCTCAAGGAATTCTAGATTGTTTGTTCAACCCCACACAGACCTGAAGGAATTACGGAAGACCACATCAAGCTAAAAGCCTTCCCTTTTTCTTTACAAGGTGCAACCAATGACTGGTTATATTATCTCGAGCCGAATTCTGTTACTACTTGGAATGATCTGAAGAAGGTATTCCTAGAAAGATATTTTTCTGCATCCCGAGCGGCCTCGATTCAAAAAGACATTTGTGGTATTAGACAACGGGATAATGAATCGTTGGCTGAATATTGGGGAAGATTCAAGCAATTGGTTGCAAGCTGCCCATAACACCAGATCACCGAGCAATTATTGATTCAGTATTTCTATGAAGGCTTAAAACCATTGGAAAGAAATATGCTAGATGCTGCTAGTGGTGGAGCACTTGTCGATAAGACTCCAGCCACTGCCAAGGCTCTGATCGAGAACATGTCCCTTAACTCCCAACAGTTTACAACGAGAGAAAATTCTGTCCCGATGAAAGGTGTGAACGAGATTCACGTCTCTTCTCATGTTGCTCATTCCGACAAAGCCTTCGAAAATAAAATGAGTGAGCTGAAGGAGTTAGTGCAACAATTGATAGTCGTAGGTAAAGCTAAAGCAGCCCATCAAACCCAAATAGCAAGATTATGTGGTATTTGTACTTCTCCTGATCATCCTACCGATACGTGTCCCATTCTTCAAGATGAAATTCCTGCTGAAGCACCTTAAGCTTATGCTGCAGCCCTGTACCATCAAGGTAACAACCAGAACCGGTACAATATTCCCGACCTGTCTACTAATAAATATCATCCAAGTTGTAGGAACCATCCAAACCTCCAATGTGGGAACCAACCCTCCAACCAAAAACATTACCCCAACCAGCAACAATAGGTGCTACCCTTGCCATCACCACAAAACCCTCCACAAGCTGCAACCGTTGCTGCCCTAGCTTCCGATCCTTCGTTAGATGATATTGTTAAGCAATTGGCCACCAATACCCTCCAATTCTAACAACGGACATAATCCTCCATCCAAGTCTTGCAACAATGGATATAATCCTTCATCCAAGCCTTGCAAACACAAATAGGACAACTTTCTTCTTCAGTTAATGGTATTCAACAAGCACAAGGATCCAACCATCTGCCCTCTCAAATTGTGGTGAATCCTAAAATCCTAATGCAAATGTGAGTGCGATAACCTTGTGATCCGGTAAAGTTACAGATTCTGCCCCAAAAAAAATTGAGGAAATTGTTGAGCCTTCTGCTGCTGTTGCGGCTGAACCTTCTGCTGTTGCGGAAAAACAATACATACCTTGGATACCCTACCCTCACAGAGTGCAGAAAAATAAAAACGTCCTTGAAGAAGACAAGGAAAGAGAGATTTTGGATGTGTTTAAAAAAGTGGCAGTGAACATCCCGCTTCTTGATGTAATCAAGCAGATCCCAAAATATGCAAAGTTTCTTAAGGATTTATGTACTCACAAAAGGAGATTGAAAGGGAATGAGAGGGTGAATATGGGAAGGAATATTTCTGCCTTCATTCAATCAAATGAGGCCGCTGAAAAAAATGTTTCATCCTTTTTCCAGCAACCCATGCCACAAAAGTGCAAGGATCCAAGAACGTTTGCTATCCCTTGTACCATTAGGAATAGTAAATTCGAAAATTGCATGCTTGACTTAGGAGCTGGTATTAATGTTATGCCTACTTCTGTTAATAATAATCTTGATCTTGGTCGATTGCAGCATACATGTTTGATCATTCAGCTGGCAAATAGAAGCAACACCCGCCCCGCCGGAGTTGTGGAAGATGTCCTCGTGCAAGTTAATGACTTGATTTTTCATGCAGACTTTTATATTCTTGACATGGAAGGAGAAACAAAGTCAAACAAGGCACCCATCATTTTAGGCAGACCGTTTATGAAAATGGCAAAGACGGAAATCGATGTTGATGATGGCACGATGTCCATGGAGTTTGGTAATATTATCGCAAAATTCAACATCTTTGATGCAATGAGACATCCCATGGAGGAGCATTCGATATTTCAGATTGAGCTACTTTCTGACTTAGTAGACAATATGCTCCCCGAGTTTTTAGTTGATTTTCCGTCTTTACTAGACTATGATGATACTTTTTCCTGTGATGTATGCACTAACACTAATGTTTGCTCCATTCGTGCCGAGATAAATGCTGCATTACAAACTGATATTTTGCAGGTGGATACGGTTACCGACAAGGTGATTTTTGCGGTTGAGGCTCTGAACGTCCCTGCTGCCCTGGCCATCCCATCCATTGAGCAGCCCCCTTCTTTAGAACTCAAACCTCTCTCAGAAAATCTCAAATATGCCTACTTGGATATAAATGAGAAGCTTCCTGTTATTATTGCAACTAACCTTGATTTCGGTCAAGAGAGTAGGCTTTTGCAGGTTTTAAAGAGGCACAAAAAGGCAATAGGGTGGACCTTGGCGGACATTCCAAGTATTAGCCCTGCTAGGTGCATGTATCAGATTCTACTTGAAGAAGGAGATAAGGTAGTAAGGCAGCCCCAAAGGAGGCTTAATCCATTAATTCTTGATGTGGTGAAGAAAGAGGTAACCAAGCTGTTACAATCAGGTATCATATATCCTATCTCTGGCAATAACTGGGTGAGCCCAGTGCAGGTTGTACCAAAGAAAACTAGACTTACTGTGATAAAGAATAAAAAGAATGAACTTGTTCCCACTAGAGTTCAGAATAGATGGAGAGTTTGTATTGATTATAGGATATTGAACTAGGCGACTAGAAAGGATCACTTTCCCTTGCCATTCATTGATCAAATGCTCGAGCGGCTCGCAGGTAAATCACATTATTGTTTTCTTGATGATTTTTCAGGTTACTTTCAAATTCATATTGCACCTGAAGACCAAGAAAAGACTACTTTCACGTGCCCTTTTGGTACATTTGCTTACAGGAGGATGCCTTTTGGCCTTTGCAATGCTCCTGGCACTTTCCAGCGATGCATGATTAGCATTTTCTCTGATTTTATTGAAAATTGCATGGAAGTATTTATGGATGACTTCACTGTTTATGGCTCTTCTTTTGATGCTTGTTTGAACAGTTTGAATATGGTTTTAGAGAGATGCATCGAAACTGACCTTGTTCTAAATTATGAAAAATGCCACTTTATGGTGGAACAGGGAATTGTTTTAGGACACATAATTTATGAAAAAGGAATTTCAGTTGACCTTGCTAATATTGATGTAATTTCTACATTGCCTTACCCATCTTGCATTCGCGAGATTCGTTCTTTTCTTGGCCATGCAAGTTTTCACAGGTGCTTCATAAAGGACTTCAGCAAGATAGCTCTTCCGCTTTCAAACTTGTTGAAGAACGACGTGACCTTCACTTTTGATGAGAAATGCAAGCAGGCGTTTGATTTCTTGAAGAAAGTATTGACCTCCGCCCCCATCATACAACCTCCTGATTGGAACCTCCCGTTTGAGATTATGTGTGACACATCTAACTATGCAGTTGGAGCGGTCCTTGCACAAAGGGTGGACAAGGCTGCCCATGTTATTTACTATGCTTCTAGGATGTTGGATCCTGCACAAGCTAATTACACCACCACTGAAAAGGAACTTTTTGCTCTTGACAAGTTTAGACAATATTTGCTAGGTTCCAAGGTTGTTGTTTATATTGACCATGCAACATTGAAGTACCTTTTGAAGAAACCTGAAGCAAAACCAAGATTAATTCGGTGGATGTTATTGCTCCAAGAATTTAATGTCGAGATTAAGGATAAAAGTGGAGCCGAGAACCTGGTAGCTGACCACTTGAGCAGAATAGAGCGAGATGCAGATCCTTCTCCCATTTAGGATGACTTTCCTGATGAGCAGAAGCTACTCTTATAAGGAGTTACCCCGTGGTTTGCTGATATTGTTAATTATTTTGTTGCTGGTGTCTTTCCTGCAAGTGCATCTAAGGCACAAAGTCACAAACTCAAGAGTGATGCCAAACACTATGTGTGGGATGATCCTTATCTTTGGAAATTTTGTAATGATCAGGTTATTATGAGGTGTGTCCCTGACTATGAGATTGAATCAATTTTGAATTTTTCTCATGCCACTCAAGTAGGAGGACACTTTGGCCCGCAACGAACTGCAAGAAAAGTCCTCGACTCAGGTTTCTATTGGTCAACTATTTTTAAGGATGCGTATAAGACTTACCACACTTGTAGAGAGTGCCAAATAGCAGGTACAACCATCACTCATAAGAGTGAGATGCCTCAGCAATCTATGCTTTTCTATGAGGTGTTTGATGTATGGGGAATCAATTTCATGGGTCCCTTCCCTGTATCATTTGGGTTTTTCTATATTTTACTTGCTGTCAAATATGTTTCAAAATGGGTCGAAGCTATCCCCACTAGGACTAACGATTCTAGAGTTGTTGCAGATTTTGTTAGGTCTAATATCTTTTGCAAGTTTGGAATTCCACGAGCTATTATAAGTGACCAAGGCACGCATTTCTGTAACCGCACCATGGAAGCTTTGCTTCGGAAGTATGGAGTTGCACATAGAGTCTCTACTGCATATCACCCACAGACCAATGGGCAAGCTGAGGTCTATAACAGGGAAATCAAACAGATTCTAGAGAAGATGGTGCAACCGAACAAGAAGGATTGGAGTCGTCGTCTAGAAGATGCACTCTGGGCTCAAAGAACAGCCTTCAAGACACCAATAGGGATGTCTCCCAATCGACTTGTTTTTGGTAAGGCATGTCATCTTCCTGTTGAGATAGAACACCGTGCTTATTGGGCGGTAAAAAGTTGTAATATGGAGATGCAACAAGCAGGTAGTGAAAGGAAACTCCAATTACAACAGCTTGAAGAGCTTAGGCTAGAAGCTTATGAAAGCTCTAGAATCTATAAAGAGAAAACCAATCACTTCCACAATAAAATGATTATTAGGAAGGAATTCTCTGTGGGCCAACAGGTTTTACTGTTTAACTCCCGCCTTAAGCTTATGGCTGGGAAACTTTGATCCAAATGGATTGACCCCTTTACTGTTACTAATATCTTTCCCCATGGTGTAGTAGAAATTAAAAGTGCAGGTACTTGCAAAGTTTTTAAGGTCAATGGATAGCGGCTGAAGCTATTCCATGAGAGTTCGGTACTTGAAAGTGTTATCATAGAAGAGTGTTCTATGGAAGCACCCAACTACACTACAACATAACCAGGGAGCATCCTTTCCTTTCTCTCACTCTTACTCTTTAACTGAGTCCCTTTTATTGAGGGCAATGTCTGTTTTAAGTGTAGGGGAGGAAACCTTTTGTTTTGCTTAATTTTATTTCCTTTCGGAAAAAAAAGAGTTGTTTACTCAGAAAAACACATTGCAATTTTTGAAATTTTTGGGCTGCAGATCAATTGAAGGTCAGATTGTGGAGACTTGGGAACAATTCATAAGATCGGTATCATTTTAACACCTTGAGTCTCCTAAATATGGAAATCAATTTAGATACTTGTTATGGCATAGTCTTGAGTTCTCGTCCTTTAGTAGCTCTTAAGTAGTTTATTTAGCAGTCAACACCATCTAGAAATCACATGTGTAATACCCCAAATTTTGCCCTAAGATTTGTCGTCGCATTTTATTGCATTTTTATTGCATTTAATCAATTACTAACAAATTTGTGTAGTCGTTTGACTTTTTGCAGGTAAATATCATATGGCATGCATTTTTTTTTCTAAAAAGTAAAAATGGCACAATTGGCAGGAGGACATGTGGGGTCAGAAGGTTTTTCTTCAGAAAAGAGGAGAGAAAAAGGGAGAAACAAAGGAGATCCCCAGAGAAGAAAGGCGGTCGTTCCCACAACTCGTCAGAAGGATTGGAGCTCTCCAGTGTTCCCTTATTCAAACCTTTTTCACATTTACCGAAGCAAACCTCCGCTTCGTAGGTTAAATTACTAAACCTTTTGCCTTTTCATGTTTACGTGCATATTTTGCCATGTTAATGTGTTTAGGTCCGTTAAATTACTAAACCTTTTGCTTTTTCATGTTTATGTGCATATTTTGCCATGTTAATCTTCATGTGTATTTAGGTCCGTAGATTTTAATATCAAAACCCTTTTTTAACAAAACCTTTTTTTAAAATCAAAACCCTTTTTTTTATTTATTATTAAAACCTTTTTTTTTAGTAAGACCTTTTTTAAAAACTGAAAAGCCTTTTTGTTCCGAAGAAAAAAAAAACCTTTTTGTTCCCAAAAAACTGAAAAGCCTTTTCCCAAAAAACTGAAAAGCCTTTTCCCAAAAAAAACTGAAAAGTCTTTTCCCAAAAAACTGAAAAGCCTTTTCCCAAAAAGCTGAAAAGCCTTTTTTTGGGATGAAAAGCCTTCTTTGTTCTAAAAAAACTGAAAAGACTTTTCCCCCCAAAACTTTTTTTTTTTTATAATTTAAACTTAATTTTTATAATTTTAACTTAAATATTTTTTATTAAAAAATTAAAACCTTTTTTTTATAATTAAAATATTAAAAAAATTAAAACCTTTTCGTAAGGAACTCCTGATGTTTGATGTTTGTCGTGTCATTTTATGTACCCCTTTATTACTTTTCTTTCTTTTGGCATTTCATGTGCATGCTCGAGGTTGAGATGTGCTTGTGGTGGCCACAGCCCCACACTATTTTCCTCCCTCACTTCATTCTAAGTGTCATTACATATTTTCATATTCTTCATGTTTTCAGAAATGTTTCTTTGTTTCTTTATACCCTTTGCCTTTATTACTTTTCTTATTTTTGTACCTTAATTATTCCTCCATATAATGATTTGTCATATTTTCACATTTTTTACAATTTTATCCTTCCGAAGGATTAGGTCCAGCCTTTTGGCCGCCGAGTCAATAGCCTTACCCCTTTAATGGATCAAACCCTGTTTAGCCCAAATGTCTCGCCGTGGACAAAATTACAAAACTACCCCTAGCTTTAGGTCAAAGAGTCGCCGCACTCATTTTAGGGTTTCCCGCCGCGGAATCCCTAACCTAACCCTAATTCACTTAACAATTTACAACGTAGATATTGGAGTTTCTACACTCCGCGTAAGCGTGTCCCTAAGATACGTTTATTCCCCATTGAAACCTTGGCCACAATCAAGACGTTTCTAACCTCCCTTTTGAGGGGAACTACAATTACTCTGATTCCATTCCCGTAAGGATATGTAGGCACAAGATGCGATGTCTTGCCGAGTAAACTTAGAATTAACCCCTAGGTCTTTTTTTTTTATTTTCAATCCTTTGTATATACCCTAAAGCAAAATAATTAATGAAATAAATAAAAAAAAATAAACAAAAGGTTCCCGTAGAGTACTACGGAAGTTTAGGGTGCTAATACCTTCCCTAAATTTAACCAACCCCCGAACCTTAGATCTCTCCCTTTTAGGTTTTTCCTTTCTTTAACCTTTCCTTCGGATAAATCAAAGACCGGTTGTAAATGAATTAAGATTCAAGTTAATCAATAGCTTGACATCCAAATTTCACCGCAACAACATGCTAAGTAATTGAGCTGATGCAAATAAGTGAATGATCTGGTGCTTAATAAGAAGAATGAAAAAGAAAAAGACAAAAAAGTGAAAAAGAAAAAAAAGTGAAACCTTAAAAAAAAAAAGAAAAAGAAAAAAAAAGACAAAAAATGTCTAATTTTGAATTGTTGAGAATATATGGATCTTAGTCACTAACAAGCTTATTTACCATGTGTGTGAAAAGATAAAGGGCTTAATGTGATTGCACTAGAATGAAAGAGAGCAAAAAGGAGGATGAGTAAGTTAGACTTAGGCATAATGACATGATTTGGATTGATTTGTATAGGAGGGAGCCTTATGACCGTATAATTGCAGATTTGTGTTCTTACGATATCCTTAGTATGAAAAATTAGTACCGATCGATGCGATCTTGACTGAAGAGGAGTTCACAGCCTAGAATGAGTATCTGAATGTTTTTGTGTTTCATGAGTTTTGACAATACTTTGCTTGGAGTGCAAAGGTTCAAGTGTGGGGGAATTTGATTAGTGCATTTTAATACACCTTCCTCTATGTTTAGACATAGGCATTTCTATAGTTTAGTGTGTTTAATTTCCTATTTTATGATGTTTTTACAATTTATTTTATTTTCAGCTTTATTTTATTTTCAGCTTTATTTAACTTTCGTTTGTTATTTTTAGCATTAGCAGCTTTTAATAAAAAATCCATAACTGGTGCTACAGGAATCGGATCCAGGCGTTCTACTAGTCGTTGGAAAACTAAGGAAGAGATCTACAACTTTCATATTGCACGAAGAAGCTGATTCGGATTGCTTGAGTCTCGAATAATTCGTTGAATTTTCTGACTTGTGATAATGTAGTTTTTATCCCTTTCGGGCCTGGTTTAGGTTTCTGGCCCAGTTGAGTGTGTAAAACAAACCTTATTCTATTTAAGGTTGCTGCTATGATGCAAAACAATCTATCCAAGTTTATTTTACGAATTTCTTTCTTGCTTTCCATTGTTTTCATGGAGAACTAATCCTAAGGGAAAATCCGCCGGTTTCGAATCCCGTAATTCTTTGAGGTTTATTACAATTTCAATTTTGATTTATTTTATTTAATCCCGTTCCAAATTGTTTTATAACTTCGTTTGCTTAATTCATTATTATAAGATAAATTGGATTTAATTCAATCGATCAATATTCCTTAACTTAATCGCGGATTAACTTATCTTTTTCGTTAATTTGCGCTATCTTTAACCGTCCGCTTAATTCGGTAATTAGGAATAAAAGTCGTGCGGTGTTGTCGACGCTTGTTCGTCAACATTGCAATCGAATAGGAATTGAAACCGTGTGAAAATATGAAATTGTAATAACCGATGATAAGTTGGGAGTCGAACCAGTGGATTTACCTGTTTTTAATCACTTATTTCAAAATCACTTATTTTTTCCTTTTACTTTCTTAATCGAATTCTTAATCAAACACCCCCCAATTCGTCTCAATTGGCTATTATAAATAAGAATCCTTGTGAATCGATATCCGAGTTACCATCGCTTTTACTACGTTTTTCAAATCACTCGGTTCTGATCCGCGAGCGACCTTGGATCAGCCACGCACTGTAGAAAAAGGTAACGACCCCAGAAAACCACAAAGTCATTAGTCATAAAATCTCCCAACAATACCACTTGAAGTCGTGATTTGTGAGCCAAAAGAAATGGATTTTCTAAACCACCACACTCACATCCTTTCATGAATCTATAAGCCACTTGCACCATGCAAATTCAACCTTTCTGCTGCAACAATGATTCATGACCATGCATACGCATTACAACCATACAAATCATTTGCATCATAACAATAACCAAATCATGAGCAAACATTCACGACTAGCACAAACAATTTCATCTACTATCATCACGTTATAAACCTGTAAAAGGAATATTAAAGAAAAATCCAAAATGACGAAAACGGCACAAAAACATAAAACGCAGCTTGTACGGACTAAAGTGCGAAACCATCACAAAAGCCTTTCCCCAAAACGCGTAACATTGCCTGATATTTTCCAACTCACGTTCTCATACTAATTCTCAACCTATTCCATATTTGCCCTTAAACCTATCTTATAAAACCACATCCCTTCACGCTGAAAAAGGGATTCTTTTGGACCAACGTGAATTTGCTCGTTTCCTTCTCTAACCGTAAACTTAAATATCCATAAATTTCTGACCTTTTCTTCGACCCTTTCCCCTCTCCTCAACTGGGATAGCTCTTCCCTCTTTTCTTTCAACAAATTTTTTCATCCCAACTCAAACCTTCATCTTTTTGTCACCATAGCCCCAAATCTTAACCCAAAACACAAACTTTAGAACCATTAATTTCCCCTAAACCTTCATTCCCAAACCCTTTCAACCTTCAAATCCATTTACCAAACCTCTTAAAATCGAACTAGAAAAGAAATAGAAGAAGAATATAAAATGAAATCCCGAAACAACCGAAGTTGACGAAAAATTGTTTCAAACATGAACAACATTGAATCGAGGTGAACGAGACTGGGACGGGGGCGATTGAGATAGAAATGAAAAGGTTGAGATTGCATTATCCTTGTTCTCACTTTCTTTTGACTGTTTTTATGAGAAGGTTGAAAACAAGATGATGCTGAAGCCTTTCACGTTTATCCTTGGTTTTTGTTTTACTCCCACGATTACTAACATGCTATTGTTTTGTTTTAATGATTCTTTCCTTTTGGTTATATAAAAACACGGTGGGTTGAGCTTTGGGCTTATAGCCCATATTGAAAGTTTGATCTACCACTTTTTTTTTCTTTTTTTTGACGAGTTGTTTTGGCTTAAAGCCCAAATGGTCCCATATTTTCACACTTTATTGTCTCTTACACCCCCTCTTCTTTTGTTTTTCTGTTTTCTTTTGTTAGTTTTTTTAGGTTTTTATTAAGAAGTTTTTTTAAGTATTTTGGTTAGTGTCTTTTTATTAAACACTTTACTAAAAGATTTGATATTGGTTATTATTAAATCACCCTTGTTTTTTATTTTGTATACCATTTTTCTCTTCATTTTCACCTTGATTTCATCTTGGGTTTTTATTTCCATTTCATTTTGGTCAATGAAAATCTAACATCATAGGTTATAGATTAATCTTTATTAAGATGATACCAATTTCATCTTCTTTTCGATCTTTTCATTTCAAGTTCCATTCTCATCCTGTTTAGATCTTCTTCTATTTTCAATTTCATTTTGGATCGATGAAGTCTTTAAATTCACGAACGTTGATTTATTGAGGTTGTTAACCTTCATTATTTCAAATCTGTAGAAAATGATCATCGAGATCATTTTCCAAACTTTGGGATTGTGATAGGTTACTTTCAATGAATTAACATGAGTTTGTGATTAAGACGATATCATCTGCTTTTCAGTATGTGTGACACGATTACTTTGGAAAATGATCCTCAATATTATTTTTCTATCGTGTTTTTTAGCATGAATATCAACTTGCACGACCTCTTATAGTTTGATCTTTGTTATAGATCGAACTATGACGGTTTAGCGCTACATTTCGTCCCGATTCAATAACAACTAACGACTAACTTTACTTTCCATCAATATACTCTTATTTTAATTTCAGCCATTATATCTTGATTATATGATCATTGCTCATATACTTGTTAATATTATCTTGACTATACTATTGTGGATATTATCTTGATTATATTGTTATATATCTTGTCATATTATTCACATTGTTCATATTCATATCATATTCATATTGTTCATCTCTTGTTCATACTATTCGAAAACACAATAAAACTATCGAAACCTAAAATCCTAAATTGGTGGACTATTGGTTACTTTTCCGAGCAATAAGTTATTGAACTTTGTACAGAAACCCTAACTTGGAGCTTTTTTTCGACTCTTGCTCAAGGCATAGTTTAGGATACCTTATACATACACGGCTTCCTCTTGAGCTACCTTACAATGAGACCTTTTATTTCGTGCAATCCCGTGTAACTTACATGTACCCCGCTCTCATTCCTATGTATGGATTCATATTTTCTTTGATTGTGGTTTATCTTCTAGGAGAATCCCTAGGAACTAGCGTAGACTAAACCTTTTTCAAACTAATTCTCGATTCGTCATCGAGCCATTTTCAAACACCCTCTGTAAGTCGAGTGCTCGTACGCATTCGCCATCAACCTATCTCACACACATTCACATTTCATCGTGGTATCGTTATTAGGAGCACCCTCAGGGACTAGTATCGTTTCTCATAACCTAACCCTCGATTCATCGTCAAGCCATTTCTATTTTCAGCCTAACCCTTGATTCATCGTCGAGTCATTTTCAAACCAACCTCGTTTCCAACACGCCTTTGCACACAAATACAATCAAACCCTTGATCCAACGTCAAGAGGATTTTCTCAATCAAACTATCAAAATAATTAACAATTATTTAATTCTTTTCAAGGTGAAAAATAGGGGGATTGAGCCTTTGATCTCTCTTCAGTTGTTTGAATGCGAGTTATCTTACTTGCGTGTGAGCAGTTGACGCCTCTAAAACATTTTCAACTCGACAACATTCAACCATCGTCCAACCACTCATTATTCAAACACCATTCAAACACAACCTCTTTTCAAGATGAAAAGAGAGAGAGAGAGTCAAGTCTTTGACTCACTCTCCCGATTACTTGGGCTCGAGAAGCCTTTCTTAAGCTTCGAGTAATCGTCGTCCGTACCAAACTTCAACACCACTTCAACCCTTCTCTTTTCGTGGCCGTCTCCACAAACTACAGACGCTCTGATTCTTCATTCATTTTTGGATGTAAGATACGTAGGCACGAGATTGCGATGATCTTGGCGAGCACAATTCCCTCTATCTTCAGTTTCCCCTATCCTTTCTCGTAGTCGAATTACAAGAGCTCTGATTTCTCATTCTCGTCCGAATGAGCATACGTAGGCACAATGACCATAATCCTTGCCGAGCATCTTTTCCTTTAACCACCCATTTCCCCTAGCATCTTCTTCCTTTTATTCTATCGTTTTGCATCTATTATTAAGAAGAAATAACTAAGTTTAGCTAACGTTCATCACAATTCAAATTAAGAGGTTCCCATTGAGTACAACGGACGTGAGAGGTGCTAATACCTTTTCCTTGCGTAACCGACTCCCGAACCCGGAACATCGGTTGCGACGACCTTGTTCATGTCCTTTCGTTTTAAAAGGTTTTCTCGATATTTTTTCTCATCTCTCCGGGATAAATAAAGTTCGGTGGTGACTCTGTCGAACCGCATTCCGCACCTTTAGCGCGAGGGTTGTATGTTCGAATATATTTTTGAGGTGCGACAAGGATGTCCCAATTATAGAGGCAGATAATTAGTTTCACCATCATAACATCTCACTAGGTCAATCATACTATCACTCATCCTAATTAGAGAATATGAAATTCTAAAGATAAAACCTTGAAGTTTATGATGATACCTGGTTGTGTGAGATTGACGAAGTAGGAGAAGAGGAAGAAAGGAAAAGACTTTGAAAAAGGTTCTAGAGATCTCTTGGATTAATATTCTCAAGGATGAAGAAACGAAGATGTTTTATGGAAAAGTGATCATATGTTTGAATGCCAAGGATTGCGAAAACTTCCCGACACTCAATTTTTTCTATTTATAGACAACTACAACTTAAAGACTAAGACCAACTAAAGAAAAAAGTCACAAGATCAACACCTAGATTTTCTCTTATAGATACACGCAAACTCGAGCATACTCGAGTACCCTATAAATGCTCTCATATATATATATATATATATATATATATATATATATATATATATATATATATATATATATATATATATATATATATATATATATATATATATATATATATATATATATATATATATATATATATATATATATATATATATATATATATATATATATATATATATATATATATATATATATATATATATATATATATATATATATATATATATATATATATATATATATATATATATATATATATATATATATATATATATATATATATATATATATATATATATATCGTTAAAGGATCTTGTTGAAATTATCTTCGAATTATATTGAGCAGAGAAGATAATCAACCATACATGAATGATGAAAAGTTTGTCAAAAAAAAATATGTGGATTTATTGAACTACAAAAGGTTATTCTAACCTAGAAAGATTTCAACAATGAGTTTGGTACGAAGATTATTGATCTAAATAAAAATGATGTTGTCTCTTATGACCATCATACAATCAACCACCATACAAGAAAATTGACTGATCTAAACTATGTCTCAAACTCGATCCTTATAATCATGTTCATGTTTAGTCCATGGGGTTGGTAGTATAACAGCCTCATGTTGTGCATTGAGGATGTTGTCCATTGTATCTTCACTCACTCCAAAAGAAGCAGCAAGTTCAGGTCCCATCATGGTCTTCATAAGTGATGAAGCACCCACCAAAAACTGTGACTTGCTCTTCTTTGAAGAAGTTGTGAACCCAAAGAAATCTAATGGTTCATCTTCTGATGCTATTTGACAGAATGCAAAGTATCTTGGTACAAAGAAAACATCTCCTTCTTTAATTTGTGTGTCCATTGCATTGGTTCCATTTGGAAACAATATTTGAATTCTACCGGAGCCTTTTACCACTATGCCATACTCGGTCGCCCTAGGGTTTACATGTGGTGTCA
This sequence comes from Lathyrus sativus, assembly GCA_963859935.3. NCBI lineage: Eukaryota > Viridiplantae > Streptophyta > Magnoliopsida > Fabales > Fabaceae > Lathyrus > Lathyrus sativus. Next base: position 925,857,898 of record OZ012735.1, read on the forward strand.
TCATCGATCCCTGCAATCAAAAATCATCATGTCGATATCCAATCCGCGTGCATGGACAATTATATTAAAAAATGTAAATATAATTTTAATTGTATGCGGGACCCGCATACAATTAGTCACATCTAAACCGTTTGGTCAAGATGTGACTGATTGGATGCAGTAACGAGAATATGAATGCACATACGAGCTACTATTAAACAATACTAGGCTTGCGTACCGGTTTGAGATTGACGTGATAAAGACCAACACCGGAAGATTTGAGTGGAGAATAATCGGAACCGTCTACGGTAACGCACGAGCCGTAACTATTTTTGAAATCTGGTTTTCTATCATAGAGATTGCAAGAGTGAGGGGTGTGATGATGGGTAACATGATCACTGTTCTTCTTTGGCATCTCATTGCCAAGAACAGTTTCCAATAGCTTCCTCCATGACCAACTTGTTTTTTGCTTAGCTTCATCATCATCATCATTTTCTTCTTCATCATCTTGATCTTGCAACATTCTCTTCATGTGATGCAATTTCTCATCCTCTTTTAGTTGAAGGAATTTGGTCCATAAGCTTGAAGCCTTGGCATGTGATTCACCAACATGCACAATTGGACCATCATGTCTCCTTGTGAAGAATCTCCTCAACTCTACTACTGATACCTATAATCAAGTTCATTTCTAACCACATTAATAAATTTGTTAACACTGACACAGATACAGATACAAACACAAACATCAAATACGGACACATAGTGACATTGTTAATTTCTTGGTTGCCTTACATTAAAAGCAGCTTCGAGGATACGAGGATGGAATCCGGTAAGTACTGACATTGGATCGGAACCTCCTCCAATATAGAAAGACTACAAAGATATTAACAAATTAGCAAGAATGTTAATCAAATTATATACAAAGATATTGATTTGTTTCTATATATATACCTGGAAAATTCCTACTCCTAAACTCTCTGATGGATCAATGCTGCAAATAACATGCAGAGGTTGGCCATCTCCATTATTCGACAAATAGAATGTCGAACCAGCAGGAATTTGATACACATCACCGTTATTCAATTTCCTCTCAGCCAATTTATCATGATGTATGAATCCCACCTTTGCTTCCCCGGAACGGACGAATAAGATGAGAGTGGAATCAAGATATTGAGGAACAAAGAGAGAACTTGGTTCCATAGTAATGAAACCAATGTGCAATTGTCTCTCAGAAACTCTACCACCATAACTATGTAACACACTCATCTCCCCAGCATCAGTCTTCACCAGACGTTTGTAGTTTTGCAACAAGAACATTTTGTTTGACGTCGAATTGGAGCCATTTTCGATATTTTCTGTTTCTTTCCCCCACGATCCCATTGTCATGGACACGCCATGACAAAGAATGAGAAGCATGATCAAAAGGGTAACTCTGTTTCCCATGATTTCTTAGCTAGCTTGAGTGATAAGGAAGAACGAGGATAGTTTATTATATAGGGAGACAGAGAGTTTTTGGGGGGAGACATGTGTCAGACATGTAGAAATTTAAGGATCTTGTTGCCCATGTATTATGTTTTTTTGGAGAGAAATATTGGATCAAGGACAGAGAAAGTCTTATGATTGAAAACTTTTACTATTTCAACATCGATGCCTTGCTTTATGGCTTTTATACCCTTTGCAATATTTTCTTTATTAAGAGTTTGGAATTTAGAAAATGATGGGGATGGTGAGATAACCTTAGTACTGATTTATTTTAATGCTTATAATTCAACTAGGTATTTGAAAAATTTGAATAAATTCCACTTGGTCATTAACGAACATGTTATACATTTTCGGTAAACATGTCGTATATTCAACGCAATATATCTTGTTCCAACATAAAACTTAATGTTTAACAATAGACCATGACGGTGTTGATGGGAATCTAGTAGTAATTTCTAATATCATTAGTGTCTTAATGCTCTGCTCTGTCCGACAGAGGGGGTGATGCATGCAAATACACTAACGTTCAAGTTAATATCTATTAGAGATATGCGGCATTTTTAAAGGTTAGAAAGTGTATACTTAAATATGAGACCTTGTGATACTTAAATCATGACTAGGTATATCTCTAGGGCGAATCCATCTCATAAGTCATCCAAATTACAAGAACTAGAGTTACCTAATTTTTTTTTTTCATATTTGGCCTTGGTTCAGTCATGCTTATGTTTGGGACAGTCTTTCTTCTGCATCGAGACACTTTTGGATCGTCTTTCTTTTGGGTCAAGATACTTCTAGTTTCTTAAACATTGACTATCTTAGAAATTTTAAGTGTTTAAGATCTTTGTTATGGTGATTTTGTACCTCTGATTTTGTATCAAATACATCTTGTTCTATATTCTGCTAAACATGTTGTTTAGTAGTTTAGATAAAGTCTCTTACTAAGTGCTTGAGCATCAAAGTCTATTGCTGAGAGATTTGAGCCAAGTAAGTCTCCTGCTATGTGTTAGAGCATTGAAAGTCTTGATCAGTTGTTGATTAAGTAAGAAAGTCTTGGACCGTGAGTTTAAGCAGAAGTCTTGTACTTGAGGGTATGAGCAGAAGTCTTGGGTTCGTGGAGTCTGAGCAAGGAAGTCTTGGACTGTGAATCTAAGCAGAATTCTTCTTTGCTCAGACCCTCAGCTCGAGACTTCCTACTTAAACCCCGCAGGTCCAAGACTTACTACTTAGACCACAGCCTAAGACTTCTTGCTTAGACCGCAACCTAAGACTTTCCTTCTCAGGTTCCACGAACCCAAGACTTTCTTACTCAAGTCCCTTAGGCTCAAGACTTCCTTTCTCAGACCCTAAATTCTAAGACTTCCTGCTTAGGTTCCACGAACCCAAGACTTCCTGCTTAATCCCCTCGGTCTCAAGACTTCTGCTTAGATTCACAATCCAAGACTTCCTTGCTCTGGTTCCACGAACCCAAGACTTCTGCTTAGATTCACAATCCAAGACTTCCTTGCTCTGGTTCCACGAACCCAAGACTTCTGCTCATACCCTCAACTACAAAACTTCTGCTTAGACTCACAGTCAAATACTTTCTTACTTAATCAATAATTGAACAATACTTTCAATGCTCTAGCACATAACAGGAGACTTACTTAGCTCAAACTTCTCAGCAAGATACGTTGATGCTCAAGCTCATAGTAAGAGACTTTATCTAAATTACTAAACAATATGTTTAGCAGAATAGAGAACAATGCGTACTTGATAAAATCTGAGGTACAAGGTAATCACCATAACAAAGACCTTAAACACTTAATATTTATAAGATATTCAATGTTTAAGATGTTAGACGATACACTTCGATCTAGAGGGGGGGTGAATAGATAAAAAAATTTACAACAAAAAACTTTTGGCAAAAATTTGTTTTAAAAAATATCACACTGCGGAAAAACGACCTGAATCGAATCGTCTAACCGTATCTGTAACACCTGAGGTCGAAGAGGGCGGAGAATGGTTACATGCAACACCCGAGGGCGAGGGAGTGGTTGTCGGTGCATGAGGCATGACAATGAGATACTCCTAGCAGTTTCTAGGGGAAAACCAAATTCACATCGGAATGAGAGGGATCCTGAGGCTATGCATGTATGGGACTGCATGGTTGAAGGAAGGTTTATAAGGATTAATTGGTACTACCTATACCAACAAGATGCATCCTCTTTTCGGTAGCCCGTTCATAAGAACTCAACAGTTAAGCGTGCTTGACTTGGAGCAATTCTGGGATGGATGACCTTCTGGGAAGTCTCTCGGAAAACGTGTGATTGAGGACAAAGCATGCTGAAAAGACCCGTGTTGGTTTGTGGGATTAGTCGATAATCCCGGAAGCATCCAAACCTCTCCCAGTACGATGTGGTTTAGCAGGTATGGGACTGCATGGTTGAATGAAGGTTTATAAGGATTAATTGGTACTACCTATACCAACAAGATGCATCTTCTTTTTGGTAGCCTCTTCATAAGAACTCCACAGTTAAGCGTGCTTGACTTGGAGCAATTCTGGGATGGGTGACCTTCTGGAAAGTTTCTCGGAAAGCGTGTGATCGAGGACAAAATATGCTGAAAAGACCTGTGTTGGTTTGTGGGGTCCGTATGCACACAAACAGTTTATTGAACACTTTGTGTGCGATTGACCGCGTTTGGAAATTCGACTTATTTTGTTGATGTAAAAAACAAATCACAATCAAATTAATGACACAAAGTTAGTTACATTTGTTTACTAGAAGATGAATATCAAGTGAAACAGATTCATGGATCAAACATGAATGCGGAAAGATGAAAAATTTGGTCAAACGAGCAATAATTCGTCCACTCACTATCATAGGCCAACCTGTACGAGTGTGTGTGCTGACCTATACGGTAAATTTTGTGAAAATGTACAATTTTTAATTCGTATAGGCCGATATATACGAGGTCAGGTCGATGTTTTTGGAAGTAAACATATATCATAAACATCATACACATAATTCATCACATATCCATAAGCAATAAAAAGGTAAAAGAAACACTTACGTACGTAACAAGAAATAAGGTTGAAATGATATTACCTCACCGTACACAGGACATAGGATGCACTTGTATTCCACAAAGAACTTTCAAATGAAAGTTGAAATAAATGCAACACGTGCCACAAAACACAAACAAGACCAACCGCTTTTACCACTGTTCTTCTTATACAAGTATTTATAAGTGAGATTAATAATGTATCTAAGGAGATCAATTGATGAATTTTAGAGGTTCTCTAACTCAAATGACGATTGTCCACTACAGTTGGTATTTTCATCTTATTCAATTATGATGTTAATCTTTCTTTTCCTCAAGTTTCACCATCTTAGGTTGATCACTCCTAGTTTGATGTACTTGAACAAGTCTAGTCGAAAATAACTTGCATTATTGAACATAATACCTTTCTGACACTTCTCGGATATTATATTAGTAATTATTCACATACTTTTACCACTTAAAAAAACACAAAGAGACCTAATTGGTAACACAATCCGTCTTGTTAGTCACAAAGATAAAAATAATAAGGACATGTCACCATGTTGTGCCTTGATGCTCCATAAATGATATCTCATACTCTCTTCATAGAGTTAAGACATTTTTCTTGCATGATTAACAAATAGTGCTAGGTACCCAAACTTCATTGGGTCCTTGGGGTTAGTGACATTTTGGTTGCATCTAGGCATAAATTCAAAGCCACCTTTAGGAACAAAAAGCTTCCTAAATCTTCACTTTGCAATGGCATGTCCGTTTTTGCAACAATAATGACAATACGAGTTAAGAGAAGATAGCCTTTTTCTATTTGGTTCCTTTTTAACGTAACTATACCTTTGATAAGGATTATGAGATGGTAAGTCATATTAGAAGTATCTATAGAAAAAGTAAACTTGGGTTGCAAATTTTATCAAGTTTAGCTTTAAGAGTCCTTGACTCCTTTTGCCAAATGTGACAAGTTTCACAACCAAAATTCCACAAAGATTTAGGATCCTCATCTTGATCTTCTAGAATATCTGATATAAATTTCCTTAGTGCTTTGACATGTTTTTCATTTTAAGCAATCTTAGCTTCCAAACAGGAGATAATTTCTTGAAGGCATTTATGGCTTCTCTTTGTAGATTTTCAAAAGACTATTGAAGTTGAGAAAAAGGATAAATCATGAGAAGCTTGAAGTTTGAAGTGATTTACAATCTTTTTTCTTTCCTTTGTTTACCATGTAGCAAAGCTTGGCCAATTCATCAGTTTAAGTATAGCTATCATCACTTGAAGAATCATTTTCACTCTCCCAAGCGGCATAAGCTCTTCTAGATTATCTAGAAGTTTTATGACGACCTTGATCCTTCTTGACTTTTGGACACTCCAGCTCGAAATGACCGAGTTTACCATAGTTGTAACACGTGTTTCTCGACTTCCCCTTTTTGTTCTCATCTTCTTCTTTTGAGGAACTTGATAACCTTCTTGATTTATCACGATACTTGTTGGGATATTTCTCACCATGTTTTGACATGTATTTGTTGACTTGCTTTATGAATAGTCTCATATCTTCTTCGTCGGATTCATTGTCATCTTTAATTTCACTATCCATTTTCTCATCTTGAGAAGGCCTTGAGCTAGAAGTTTTAGAGAAATGGACTTCTTACCTTATTCTTTGTCTTTCCCTTTCTCATTCTTAGATCTCTTTTCATAGTCCTTCTCGTATTTTTCCCAGTAAGTAAGCTCTTGCTCGTGCTCTTCCAACTTACCAAACAAAGTCGTAAGGTCAAGCGATGTAAGATCATTTTCCTCCTTGATGGAGATGGACCTTGGTCTGCCATTGAAAATGGGATTACCTAGTGCATTTAACCGATTTATGAGATGAGTGAACCGTTTTTGCATATCTGCAATGGTTTCACCATGCTCAATACGGAACAGCTCAAACTCTTGATTCAATGGGTTTATTCTAGCTTTTTTGACATCATTAATACCCTCATGGACAATCTCTAATGCGTCTCACATAGCCTTGGTGGTCTCACAATGAGAAACACGATAAAACTCATCAACTCCCAAAGCGGAAGTAAGAACATTTTTGCTCTACAATCCTGTGACCATAATTTCCAACCATTAGCATCCCATTATGCTTCTAGTTTGGATACGGTAACACCGTCTGCATTGGTCGTAGTTATTTCATTCGGACCATTTTGGATAGCGTCCCATATACCTTTGCCAACAGAGTTGATATGAATACGCATAAGAGCTTTCTAATAGCCATAATTTTCGCCGATGAAAATTGGTGCTCTATTGTACGAACCCTTAGGTTAGGTAGCCATTCTTCTAAGAATTATATCTCAACCAAAAAATGAACTTGAGCTCTTGATACCACTTGTTAGACGATAGACTTCGATCTAGAGGGGGTGAATAGATCACAAATTTTACAACCAAAAAGTTTTGGCAAAAATCTTTTTTCAAAATTATAGCACAGCAGAAAAATGATCCGGATCGAATCGTCTAACCGAACCTACTATCAAAAATATATATGTTGTCGCAACTGCGAAAAACACCCGGCGGAAAACAGAAGAGTCGCCACCTTTCGTTATTTATCCCAAAGAGAGGGAAAGGAAACGATCGGAAAAACCTGACGAAAAAGGGAAAGACAAGGTCATCGCAACCAAGTCCTGGATTCGGGAGTCAGTTACGCAAGGGGAAGGTATTATCACCCCTCACGTCCGTCGTACTCGACGGGATCCACGCTTGTTGTCTATCTAAGGGTGTGTTTAAACTATCTACGCTACAGGCTTGCGGACAAAAGAAAAGAAAAGAGACTCGGCAGAGCATCGTCGCTCTGTGACTACGTATTCCCTCGTGCAATGGGAAAGTCAGAGTCAACGTAGTTCGACTAACTACGGGAGAGAAGGGGGGAGGTTGCTCGCCAAGACATCGCGTCTTGTGCCTACATACTTTCATCTGGTATGAAAGATCAGAGCAAACGTAGTTCGGGCGGACACGAAACCATAGGTGGATTAAGTGTTTTAATCGAGTAGGGTTAAACCTTCGTTCCAGCAGTTAGGGACTAAGCCTGTTTGCGGTAGAACCGAAGCTTGACAACAATCTTTTTACGAAAAAGGTTTCCGATTAATCCTGAAGGAAAAAGGTTTGAAATTTGTTTTGTGTTTTTTAGTGAAGTGAATTAATCCGGTTTGTGATTTACGTTGCACTAAAGACTATGACATGGAGGCGAATGCGTCGTATATCGCCCCCAAACGGGACGTATACTAAACATTCTAGATAAGCGAGAGGAGACCCCTCACTCATCATTCCCCATGTAGCTTAAGGCTCGTAGCGCGCAACCTTTATCGCCTTTAATAAATGAGTTAGCATGATTTTGAGATGAGAAGAGAGACGCACAGAAGGTCTAAGGGAAACTCACTCCTAACGTTGTCATGCAAAGTGATCCTAAAGTTTAGATAAAAAGGGGAAACATCTACCCTAATGTTAGCATACTTGGATTGAGCACCTAATGTCTCTCCTACTCCCATCCTAAACGGAGGGAATAGGAATCCTATGGGGATCATGGCAAGAAAGCACAAGAAGAACAAAGGAAGAATCAATCACAAGTAGAACAATGTAAACATGAAAATGCACATTTAGAATGGTCGGAGGGAGGAAAAATGTGTGGGGCAGCAGCCACTACAAGCGCGTCTCGACCTCAACAGCGATGCAAGAATGATGCAAACATGTGGAGAAAGCAAGAGATGAAAGCAAATGAACATGCAAACGAAAATTCGATTCGAACCACATACACAAGCATGCAAACAATTGGAAAATGATCATACAAGTCAATGAAATCACGATTAATCAACCATAAACAGTGCCAAACAGCCAAAATAATTCAATCCTAATGCATCACACTGATCTATGATGATTCGAATTGAACCGATATGCAAACATGCAAGCAAAACAGCAAATATGGCATTCTGACATAGTGTTAATGGGTTAACACATACTGTTAATCGGTTAACCTGTGTAAAACATGTGAAAATTTGGAAATTCGTAGGTGTTAATCGGTTAACACCAGGCGTTAACCAGTTAACACCCTGAAAACTTTGAAAATTTTTGAATATTTGAATTAGTTAACCGGTTAACCATATACGTTAACCGGTTAACACTGTACCAGAAACCAAAAACAGCAGCAGAAAATCACTTCCAACACACAAAAGCTTATTCAATGTTCCAACAGATCAACTTATCAATTAAGCACGAAATTGACAACAGAAAACATAGATCCAACATCATGGATACACAATTACACAACAACAACACAAATCAAACGGATCAAAATCAACAAAATTCAATCGAATATGAAGATTAACATGATAAGCTCAATAATTAAATCGGATCGAGAATTCCAACCTTCGAAGCGGAGATTTTCTTCGGTGAGTGTTGATCAACTGAATTTGAGTAGATCAAACGCTAGAAATCCGAAAAACTTCAAGATCTACAATAATTGTTGTTGTATGAATGAAGATCTACCAAACTTGAGTCAAAAAGCTTCAAATAATCACTTCTAGATCCAACTCCAGATTCAGATCCAAGCTTGCACGAAAATTGAAGATGAAAATTGATTCAATGATGATAGTAGATGGAGGATTATGCTCAAGAATCCATTGATTCTAATGTAGAATCAATAGTTCCAATGAAAAAGAGAGCTTTGAGTGAATTTTGGTTATGGAGAAGTTGAGAGAATTTGAGAGAATTCTGATCAATTTTGAAAATGGATGTGAGAAATGAAAATTGGATCGTTTGCTTTGGAGTAGATCACTTAAATATGACTTAGGTTTGGGATCCAAAGCAAGGATTGGAGTTTGGGTTGGAAATCAAGGCTTGGAATGTGGAATGGAGTTTTGGAGGGAAATCTGAAATTTAAAGGTGTTCTAGATCCTTCCCAAGTGAAAATTTGAATTCCAATGTGATCAAAATTGGGCCCCAAGTGTAATTCGCCTGAAAAATCACGTACAAGGCAAATTCTGCTATGGTTAACCGGTTAACCATATGCGTTAACTGGTTAACACTGTTAAAACTTCAATTCTAGGTTGATTCTCCAATGGTTAATCGGTTAACCATATGTGTTAACCGATTAACACCTTCAAAATTTTGAATTTGGCGCCTTTTGGTGGGAAATCTGTCCATTTGCCTTGTTTCAACTATCTGGAGCTCTGTTTAGCTGCTGAACCTCATTTTTTGAACGTTGTCCCTGTGAAAATGCTTGTTATGAGCGTGAGTGCTGATTTCTGATCTGAAATTAACCTGCAAAATAAAATCGGTCGCTCGATCGTTGGACAAAATAAATGTCCGAGCCTCTGATGCTCGTTGTTCGCTGTTCAGTCTCTTGCTCTGAAATGAAACTGATCCACGGGAACGCCTTGATCCCATGCCTCGAGAACAAATGTCATGATATGCAAAAATGCTAAATGCAAAGGAACAAAAGCCAAGTACAAAAACGAGAAGGCAAATCTTGGGGTGCTACATATGCGCAACGTAAACCTTTCGGAATGATAATGAATACAAATCGTTCAATAATTATCAAGTCACAAATCAATCAAATGCAAAGCTATTCGTAATGCTTATTTGCAATGAACACAAAGCGATAAAAATACACACAAACAATTTATCAAACACATTTTGTGCGATTGATCACGTTAGCAAATTCGATTTATTTTGTTGATGTAAAAAGCCAATCACAATCAAAGTGATTGTGATTATATCAGTAATAACAATTTAAAAGAAAGTTGAAAACAATATCCAATCGAATTAATTGAAGCAACAATGAAATCGATAATTTGCAAGAACAACAATTAAAGAAAATTAAAGCGATAAAGAGACACAAAGATTTTCTTAGGAAGTTCCCTAATCGGCCTCGCTATGTGTACGTCTTCCCTCAATCTGAAATTGAATTGAGATATTTGCAATTAACTTTAACTTTTCAAAATAATTTATATATGAGATGAAGAACTCAAACCTCAAAATCCCTATGATTTGTGTTGATTCTTACACCTTCAAACCCTTGATCAAAGCTTGATCACGTGACCAACAATGCGACTATAATCCTCTGATTATCCCGAGCACGCAACTTGTTGAAACCCAAGATTCTCGAACACAATTCACCGCATCACGTTACTCCCTTGCAAGGAAACCGACTTGTCCAAAGGTCTGCACTAGGTTAAATCCGTGTTGACGTGATCTTGTCTAAAACCTTCAAATTACACCGATATTGAAGGAAAACCCTACCTTGGTTTTCTTATTTGAAACACACCAGATGGGAGTAAATATCAAACCTATAGAGCCATTGACAGTAGATATCCGTAAAGCATGTCAACTCTTGAGCCTTGTGAACATAGACTCTAGCTAACAAACTGATTTCACAATGCATCTTTCTTTCTACAATACAAATAACTTTAGCTTTATTACTAACTCTGAATGTTCACTAGAAACTGATATGTTTAATATGCGTAAAGATAATATGTTGCTCTTCTGATGTCGAGGCCTTCAGCTTTAGATTTTACGCCAGACATCACTTAGAGAGTGTTCCTCTAGAGGCTTGGAATGTGGTTTGTGAAAATTGCTTTGGAATGAGGAGTGGAAATTTTGGAGAGAATTTGAAATGATTTGAAAGTTAACCAAAATTCAAAATGGTTCTAGATCCTTCCCTTGGTGTAAAATCAACTCACAAGTGATCAAAATTGGACCCCAAAGTGACTTCACTTGAAAATTCACGTATAGAGCAGAAATTTGCACTGGTTAATCGGTTAACCATATGGTTAATCGATTAACACCCTTGAATATTTGAATTTGACCTGTTTTTGACTTGGTTAATCGGTTAACCAATTGGTTAATCGATTAACACCTTCAAAAATTTGAATTTGGCGCCTTTTGGAGGGAAACCTGCACAATGGTCTGTTTTCAAACGTTTTGAGCTCTGTTAAGCTTCTGAAACTTGTTCTTGAATATTCCAACTGTGAGAATGCTTGATATAGCCTGCATGTTATCTCCTGCACTGAAAATAACCTGCAAAACAAAATAAAATCGACCGCTGGGCAAAATAAATGTCGGAGCCTCCGATGCTCGTTGTTCAGTCTTTTGCGCTAAAAAAGCTTTGAGCCACAGGAAAACCTTGATCCCCTGTCTCAAGAACCAATGCTATGATATGAAAAAATGCAAAAATGCAGAGAAAAAATGCTAGAACAATGCAGTGAAAACATAAGCCAATTAAAGAAATGGTTGGGCAAATTTTGGGGTGCAACACCCATTTAGTTCCAATCACATTTGTTCCTTCAGGCCTTGGCATAAGATCATATACTTCATTTCTCTTGAATTCTCCTAGCTCTTCTTGCATGGCATTTATCCAGAATTCATCAGTTAATGCTTCCTTAATGTTTTTAGGCTCAATCTTAGACACAAAACAAGAACTTAAAATAACTTCTATGGATCTAGTAGTTACCCCTTTATTTGGATCACCTATGATGAGACCCATAGGATGGCCTTTCTGAATTCTGATAGAGGGTCCTTTGTCAACCGGTTCAGGTTCAGTAATGGCAGAATCAGGATCATTGTCTTTGTTTGCAGACTCAGCTGAGATATCAAAGGATGTTCCAACATCTTCTGGGACATCAGTCTCCTTATGCACATCATCTATAACTACATTGATATATTCCATCATGGTTTTTGTTCTGGAATTAAACACTCTATAGGCTCTGCTGTTAGTAGAGTAGCCCAAGAATATTCATTCATCACTCTTAGGATCCATCTTTCTTCTTTGGTCATGGTTCCTATTCTCAAAGTCACTATGTTATGGATATAGCAGGCAGTGTTCATGGCTTCAGCCTAGAAGTGGTAGGGCAACTTCTTTGCATGGATCATTGCTCTAGCAGATTCTTGGATAGTTATATTCTTTCTTTCCACAACTCCATTTTGTTGTGGAGTAATGGGAGAAGAGAATTCATGGCTAATTCCCTCAGAAGAACAAAATTCAACAAATTTTTTATTTTCGAACTCCTTCCCATGATCACTCCTGATTCTAACAACCTTTCTTTCCTTTTCTCTTTGGATCTTTTGATAGAGGTCTTGGAACTCATCAAACACTTCCGATTTTTCTCTTATAAAATTCACCACGGTGTATCTTGAAAAATCATCCACTACCATATATGCATACTTCTTTCCACCAAGACTCTCCACCTGCATAGGTCTCATTAAGTCCATGTGGAGAAGTTCCAATACTTTAGAAGTAGTGAGATGTTGGATCTTCTGGTGTGACATCCTTGTTTGCTTTCCTATTTGGCATTCACCACAGACTTTTCCCTCTTCAATCTTAAACTTAGGAATTCCTCTGACAGCTTCCATAGAGATGATTTTCTTTATTCCTTTTAAATGTAGATGCCCAAGTTTCTGGTGCCACAATTTCACTTCATCTTCTTTGGCTAGAGCACATTTGGAGTCCTAAGAGACCCAAAGGTAGCAATTGTCCTTAGATCTGACTCCCTTCATGTTCAATTCTCCTTTTTCATTTGTAACCAAGCATTCAAATTTAGTGAAGTTGACATTGAGCCCTTGATCACACAGTTGACTAATGTTAATTAAGTTAGCAGTTAATCTTTTAACCAGCAACACATTGTCAAGGTCAGGAGCTTCTGAGCAGTTCAATTTTACAACTCCCTTAATTTCACCTTTGACTCCATCTCCAAAAGTCACATAGCTGGTAGAGTGGGGTTTGATGTATACTAAGAGATTTTTAATCCATGTCATGTGTCTGGAGCACCCACTATCAAAGTACCAATCTTTCTTAGCAGAGACTTTGAGGGACATATGAGCTATCAAGCACGTAGCAGCAGCTTTAGGAACCCATTGCTTCCTAGTAGAATGAACATTGTGATTAGGTCTGGTTTGAGGCATAGGTTTAGGATATCCATGCAGTTTGAAGCAGAAAAGCTTTATATGACCAAAACAGCCACAGTAGTGACATTTCCATCTTTGGAATCTTCTTCTTGGTTGGTCGGGTTGACCTCTATCATGATGTTGAGACATCGGATGGAACATCTTTTTCTTGGATCCAGAAGGCTTGTGGTGTGAAGAATGATTATAGTCTGAAGGTGGTTTCTTTTCTTCATTAAACCCTAACCTGTCTTGTCTCCTGCCCTTATTCTAGATTGAAGGATCTTATCCAGGGTATCGGTACAACTGTTCATCATTCTAACAGACTTCTCCATTTGATCAAGTTGGGAAGTCAGCTGAGCAACTTCATCATTCAACTCAGTGATGGTTTTAAGGTGTTCTTCCTTTTCAGCCTTCAGGTTTATTATGAGTTTCTTCTGCTTTTCACCTTGATGGCACACTTTTTCACTTCTAAGAAACATCTCTTTGTAGGAAGCTGCAAGTTCTTCAAATGTTAATTCATCTTCATTGGATTCTTCATCAGAATAGTATCTTTCAGTCAGAGCAGTTACATGTTTAGCAGACTCTTCTTCAAGGTCACTGTTAGAATCCTCATCAGTCTAAGAGACAGCAAAACTTTTCTTTTGTTTCTTGAGATAGGTTGGGCATACAACTCTAATGTGACCAAAACCTTCACATCCATGGCACTGAATCCCTTTGCTATTGGGGGTTTTTCTTCAGTCCTGGTTTTTCTACCTGCATCATTGGACCTGCTGATGTCATGAGAGTTGTTCTTGACAATAGGTCTTGACTTCATATCCATTCTCTTCATCACCTTGTTAAACTGTCTTCCAAGAAGCACTATAGCATTGGATAAACTTTCATTAGTATCCCCATCAAATTCATCCTCTCCATTTTCAGTATTTGACATAAAAGTTATGCTCTTTTTCTTATCAGATTTGTCACTTATTCCCACTTCAAAGGTTAAAAGAGATCCAATGAGTTCATCAACCCTCATCTTGCAAATGTCTTGTGCTTCTTCTATGGCAGTTACTTTCATGTCAAATCTCTTGGGAAGAAATCTGCAAATTTTTCTTACCAGCTTTTCTTCTGACATCTTTTCACCTATGGCACTTGAAGCATTGGCTATTTCAAGAATATTCATATGGAAATCATGTATGCTTTCAACATCTTTCATCCTTAGGTTTTCAAACTTTGTAGTTAGCAGTTAAAGTCTTGACATATTTGCCTTGGAGGTACCTTCATGGGTAGTCTTGAGTATCTCCCAAGCATCTTTAGCCACTTCACAGTTGTTCACCAATCTGAATATGTTTCTATCAATTCCATTGAACAGGGCATTCAAGGCTTTGGAGTTGCCAAGAGCCAGTTCATCCTCTTCCTCTGTCCATTCTTCCTCAGGCTTTAAGTCAGATGTAGCCTTTCCATCTTTCCCAACAGTCACAGGATGTTCCCATCCTTTTATAACAACTTTCCATGCCTTACTATCCAAAGATTTTAAGAAGGCAACCATACGTGGTTTCCAATAATCATAATTACTCCCATTCCGAACATGTGGTCTATTCACAAATACTCCTTCTTTGTCCATAGTACCAGAAAGTATCGTCCCTAGATCTCACCCAGAACCAGAGCAGGATGCCTGCTCTGATACCAATTAAAATTTTGGTATTAGATATAAGATGTCGAAGGCGATGTTACGACACTAATATTTGAACTATCACCAATAAGAACAATGACAAATTGTTAATAATACTAAAAAGACACAAGAAATTATTAACCTAGTTCGGTGCAAACACACCTATGTCTAGGGGCTACCTAGCCAGGAAGGAAATCCACTAAGTAGAATTAGTTTGAAGATACACAGTAGACTCTCTCTAGTTTACTATCTTTGCACCTAATCTCCATCGTTGCAATTTCTACCTAGGACACCCCTAGATAAGAGACACCTCTCACTCCCCCTCAATCACAACAGTGATAACAACAGAAGAATAAACTTTAGAAGACACTCTTCAAAGACAATACTTGATCTTGCTTAAAAACTTCAATCAAGGACAATACACTCTTGCTTACAAGCTTTGAGTGAACAAATTACAACACAAAAACTTAGTCCAATTCACACATTAAAGTAATGAGTGAATGACTAACAAACTAAAACAAACACACAAAGCTAGAAAGCTCTAATCCTTACGCGATGCACTATATTAACCCTAGCTTCTCTCTGATCTTCAAAATAGGATTGTGAAGACTTTAAATAGTAACTCTTGGACGGGCTTGGGCTTTGGTAAAAACAACATATGATCTTGATATAATCAATTTAAATAATTAGCAACAATGAGTAAAACCAAAATAGATTTGATTTGATCCAATCAGCTTCAATCAAATCACTCTTCAGATCTTCAAGATTTCCTTCAGAAAATAGCTCACACAATTCCATAAATACTCCACGAAAAATGCATCAAAAACTCTTTTGAGTAAAGACTATTTCCACGCAGATTTGAACCATAAATGACTGATCATAATAGCACAAGGAATTGCACAAAAAGTAACAGGAAAACAAACACATTCTCACAGAATGTTATGTTCACAAATGTCAGGACATTATGCTTGACATCATGAACTAAACCCTGCAACAACAAACATAGCTACCTGCAGAATGTTAAGAACATATGTCAAGACATCGTGTAGGACATCTTGTGATATCACCAAGTTTTACCAAAATTCCTACCAATCAAGAACTAACATGAACTAAAACCATTTTTCAGTAATATAAACAAAAATGTGATAAAGAAGTAAACGTGATGACAAAGATTCAGCTAAGGTTGCAAATAAAGATGATGTTCATGTTTTGATGAGAGTGATAATGAAAATCGCCAACAGTTGAAAGAGTTTTGATGAGAGTGCGATGATAAAAATCGCCTACGGTTTCTGCATAGAGAATGACGATGAAGTTAGAACGTTGATATGCAAACGAAAAGTTAGAGACTAGTTATTTGAAGTACTTCATGCAAAACAATCTCATGTTGATTTTTTTAGAGAAAATCGACGTGATTCATTATTTAAAAATACAATAAAAAACAAAAGCGCTATAATGCCATATTTTGCAAACTCAATTAAAAGATCTTTCACGTCGATTTTGAGGAAAACCAAGGTATATGAGTTCAAAAAAAAATATTGACACAATATATTACCTCTCAATTGGTACATGTAACCGAGATTAATAGAAATAAAAAATAATAAAAGACTAACAAAGAAAAAAAGTAGTTGTAATGACGTCAAATGAGAAATACTAAATAAATTATAGAAAATAAAAATAACATAAAATACAATACCTGGGATTTGAAGCAAGGTGTGTGTGTGTGTATATATATATATATATATATATATATATATATATATATATATATATATATATATATATATATATATATATATATATATATATATATATATATATATATATATATATATATATATATATATATATATATATATATATATATATATATATATATATATATATATATATATATATATATATATATATATAACCTCGGTTTTAAATAGCCTTTTAAATAAAACAAAAAGAAAAGATTTTAGTAAAATAAAATATGGTGCTTTCAAGACATATTTCCTCGATTTTTGAATGTTTGAGGTGAAAATTTCGTAATAAAATATCTTATTTGTTGTAGTGTCTAATATGTCTATGTATAACGTATGCATTTAAATTACTGATGTTAACTAAGACATGAAGACTTCAATAATAATACATGTGGGAATCCTATCAAATATGGAAAAAGTTGACTATGTCAAAAAAATATATTTAGTAAAACTATGTAAAAAAAAATTAGTATGTAATATATATTTAACATTAAATATTATAAACAAAAGGAACATTAGTCTGAGTGGTTCAGAATCCCGTCCCTAAACTTAGGTTATGATTTTGAATTTTGTGAAAAGTAAATATTTTTTTTTCTAATGTGTTACTATCTATGACAACAAAAATATATTTTATCTCTAATATGAGCGACTTTTTATTTATCTCCTCGTAATAAATTTAAAAAAACTCAAATAAAATAAAAAATAAAAATGCCAAGTGAATTTTGAAATAATAAATATAAAAAACAATGTGAACAACCACGTAGAATTTTAAAAAGATTTTGAATTGAAAGAATCAATCAAGTGGTCAAACACACATAATCTATACATTATAAAGGGCAATATTGTAAATCGAAACTCGTTAAAATCATAGAGGGTGACGTATATTTAACCTTAAATAATTTGGCATAATCAATCAATCACTTATATATATATATATATATATATATATATATATATATATATATATATATATATATATATATATATATATATATATATATATATATATATATATATATATATATATATACACATATATATATATATATATATATATATATATACATATATATATATATATATATATATATATATATATATATATATATATATATATATATATATATATATATATATATATATATATATATATATATATATATATATATATATATATATATATATATGAGTGGGAATCAACTTACTCCAAAAGTAAGTTTTTTTAACTTACTCCACATCATAGCCTTTAAATTAAATTTATCTAATGGTTAAATTGGCTTTTATACTTATAACCATTGGATTAAATCTAATTTAAAGGCTATGATTGTAGAGTAAGTGCATTTAAATATTTTTTAGTTAAAGTTTACTAAAACACACCTTCATAAAAATTAGTGGGTTATTATAGTAACATTTAATGATTTCTTAGTTAAAACTTGCTAAAATAAACTTTCATAATAGCAAGTATGTATACGTTAGCAAATTATATATATATACAAACGAGGATCAACTTACTTCAAAAGTAAATTTTTTTAACTTACTTCAAGTCACAGTCTTTGAATTGAATCTATTAATTAAGTAAAAAGCTAATCTAACTATTAGATTCGATTCAATTCAAAGGTTATGATTTGAAGTAAGTTAAAAAAATGTAAAATTATTGTTTTAGTTCTTTAAGTTATATTAAAATATCAAATTAGTTCCTTAATTTTGTTGTTGTAACGTTTTGAATTTTGATCCCTTTTTAAAAGTCTTCGTTACAATAAATTGCAATATCATATAACATTTGAACTGGTTTTTCTCCCTAATTCCGAATATGAAATCAAATTTATCAAAGAAGTTACGGTTAATGAGAATCAGATAAAAATGAACGAAATAGATAATAAAAAACAACGATCCGACCAAAATATACAATCAAACGCAAAACTAATTACATATTCGTGATCAACGCAAAAAATCAGTTCAAATAGTATATGAGTTTGTAATTTGTTGTAACAGAAATTTTTAAAACATAATCTGTTACAAAAAAAACTTAAGGAACTAACTTAATATTTTAAAATAAGATTTAGATAATAATTTTATCTTAAAAAACTTACTTTTGAAATAAATTAATCTGCAATAAATAAATAAATAAATATATATATATATATATATATATATATATATATATATATATATATATATATATATATATATATATATATATATATATATATATATATATATATATATATATATATATATATATATATATATATATATATATATATATATATATATATATATATATATATATATATATATATATATATATATATAATAAAAATCAAATACTATTATAAAGTTTCGGCAATAACAATTAAGTGATTGGGTCTAATCCTCCACGAAAAGTAAGAAAGTCCGCATATTTTGACCAATTCAAGGTAAAAAATGATACATACCAATTAAATTCAATAGTATAATATGTAGACTTTGAGATTACTTATGTTATAATCTGAAATGAATTATTGCATGAACATGCCAAATGATACCTCTTTAGGATGCTGTATACACTTTGCTCACAAAATTTATGGCAAGCACATGCATCAGGTTTTCCTTGTGTTAGGTTTCATTCAAAAATGTAAAGTACTTGTTTTTTACGTTATTCAAAAATGTATACATCATAAAATGATGTAAATCACGTTTGTACTAAATTAGGGAAAAAGATAGACCGGAGAACTTTGAACGGAAACCATGTCTATATACTGTTATACAGTCAAACATAACATGTTTGCCATGTTTGATTAAAACGTTTGAAAGAAAATTAGGATAAAACTTTGAAGCATTCTTAAGTTAAAATACATTTTTCTGTTTATACAAAACTCTATGAAAATTATAGAGATTGGAAAGAAATTGATATACGGATAACATTTAAGAAAATTCACTTCATAATTATAAATCTAAATATATTTTTCAGATTGTGAGATTAAAAAAAAATATTATTTTTCAATCAGATTGTGAGATTAAAAAAAAATATTATTTTTCAATTCGTTAATATTTCTTCTTTATTATAGGATAGAGAAATACTCTTTTTCCTCTATCACTTTTTTGTGTGCATCATAATATTTTATTCTAGATAAGAAAGAGATTTGTGTGTTCCATCATGAAACTGCATAAACATACGAATTTTTTTTTTTAAAAAGACAACTACCTTTTTCAACTAAATTACCTAACAAATTAGTTTTTCAAAAAATATACGAAACTAACTACAATTCAACGTGCTGTCGTCCTAGCAATTGGTGAGACAGGCCTATGGGAATGAATTCGCCAAAGCAATTGGCGACAGAATCTCTATATGATGGGCTGAGTCGCCATCATGTATGGCTACTTTGCCCGATTAACTTTTTTTTTTTTCGTTTTAGAGTTTTGCCAATTTATTTTCATTTAAATAATAAAAAAAATAATTAAATTTAATTTGAATAATTAAAAAAATATATAAATATGAATAGATTTAATTAAAATATTTATATAAATTGATACATTTTAATTAAAATATTGTTTTAAATTGATTTAATTAATAAATATTGTTTTTATGTTATAAATATATTTAAAATTTAAAATTTAAAATTAATTTAAATAAAAAATGATTTAAATATAATTTTTAAACACAATAAATATAAATAGGTTTAAATTTTTAAACACAATAAATATAAATAGGTTTAAATTTTAAAACATAATAAATATATGATTAACCATTGAATTTTTAAGTATATAAATTTTGTAAGGGTATTTAAGACATATCATATGGGGCACGTTCAATTTTATTTTTCTATAAATACGACTCCAAACACATATATATTTTTACAATATTGTACACCAAAAGACTAAAGTGTTAACAATTTAGAGTGGAGTGGAGTCTAGAATGTATGAATTTCTAAATCAACGTTCTTCGTCGTCGTCATCAGCATCTGAGGAACCCTTTCCAACATTCGATATAATGAAAAGAAACGCCCTAGATTTTTTCCAGCAACAAAGCCTCCGATGAAGGTGCTCCTGTGGAATACGCAGACGTTGGAGCACTTGCATAGGGAACTGAACCGCTGGCTAGAAGGAGATATTGTTCCAGGAGAAAAGATTAGGAAAATTGAGAGGTTGGTCGAGGAGGCTGGGAGAAACGGAGTTACTTGTGAATGGAGAAAAGTGGAAAATGATGTTGGTGTCCTTGTGATGATGTTAACACCAAAGAAGATAACGTTGATGGTCGTAATATCGTAGACACCTTAGTGCATTATTCTGTTTTATGTATTTATGTTGTTGTGATATTAAGTTATGTTTGTTTAATTTATGTTGCTTACTAATTGTAATCGGTTAAGTATACTTTAAATGGAATGAAATTTGCTATTGATTTAAAGGGACACGGTTACATAAGAAACTATGATTTGCTGCTTGATCTTATGTTAGGACATTTTGTACGATTGTGTCCTGGTTGCCGGCACGAACTACATAATCTTACCATCTTGTCTGCGGTATCCATCTCCGTTCGAATGCGCGTGCCGTTAGGGCAACCCTTTTTCTTTTTGCATGCGCATCAAGTCATTATGCCATACAATTTCGCCTTCGTATTGAGGTCAATAGTCCTCCTTTGCCACCACCTGAAAGCTACATGTGTAGACATTGCATAGACTTATCACTTGGTGAACTGCAAAAAGAAGGTTGGTTGGGTCCTGGCGCGCCTTCGAACATGCTGCTATAACATGAGAGCAAGGCATACGGAATGCATGAAACTTCCCACAGTCACACTAGCTCCTATCCAGTTCAACACGGTAACATCCCCTAGGCCTTCCTTCATTGTGATCAATCGACTCGGCAACACTGAACCAACCATTATTACGGTCAAAGATTGTGACCACATGTGTGTTGGCTTTGGTAGCTTCGTCTTTCATGAATTTCATTGAAGTATCACTGTACAGCTGACCCGATTGTAACACTGAACCCCACTTTGTACGTCTGCTATCAAAGAGTGCGCCTAGCGTAAAATATGTCGCCTTAACCAAGGCAGTTATTGGTAGGTTTCGGATTCCCTTGAAAACAGAATTCATTAATTCAACGAGGTTAGTTGTCATGTGGCCCCATGGCACCTCATTGTCGTATGCCCATCACTGTACAGCTGACCCGATTGTAACACTGAACCCCACTTTGTACGTCTGCTATCAAAGAGTGCGCCTAGCGTAAAATATGTCGCCTTAACCAAGGCAGTTATTGGTAGGTTTCGGATTCCCTTGAAAACAGAATTCATTAATTCAACGAGGTTAGTTGTCATGTGGCCCCATGGCACCTCATTGTCGTATGCCCGTGTCCATTTCTCTTTATCAATGTTATTAATCTATCTTAATGCATCCACATTTGTTAGTCTGATCTCGTCACGGTAGTATTGGAATGTGGGTTCTGTTAGTGCATATCATGCGTTCACAACCTTCTTCTGTAGCGTCTTGTCTTTGATTTCCCGCATGAAATTTTGGGCGATATGTCTTATGCAATAGACGTGGGTCGAGGGAGGATCCTGCCAACCGTTATCAAGGTTGTTGTATGCACTCTCAATTGACGGGTGTCTATCAAAGATCAAACATAAGTTAGGTTGGGGAGACACGTAAAAGCGAAGATTTTTTAAGAAAAAACTTCAATCCCCAGTAGTGTCCCCTTCAACTATAGCGAAGGCTATTGGAAAAATGTTGTTGTTCCCGTCCTGTGCCACAGCCATAAGTAGGGTGCCCTTATATTTCCCGTATAACCATGTGTCGTCAATTTGAGTTATAGGTTTACAATATGCAAACTCTTTGATGCATGGTTCAAACGCCTAAAAGAGTCTGTGAAAAATTCCATTTCCACCCACGTAAATCCCGTTTGGTGTACACGCAGGCATTGTCTCCAATATGGCAACAGTCCTTGGAGAGTAGTGTTTAAGAGCCACCAGGAATTTTGGAAGCTCCTTGTACGACTCCTCCCAATTTCCAAACACCCTTTCAACCGCTTTAGTCCTAGCAATCCAGGCTTTTCGATATGAAAGAGTGTAATTGTACCTTTGAACCATATGTGCAATTATGGTACTCACCTTCAAAGACGGGTTGTCGCTAACGACTGACAGAATCTCATTGCAAATCAATCGAGAGCTGAGTTTATGATGGTCCTGTATCAGATTCGAGATTATACAAGTGTGTGCCGGACCCATTGACCCTATTTTCCAGGAATCGCTTATCTTCCTGAAAGACATTGTTAATCGGAACGGGCACTCCTCGTTATGACAATAGATCGTATACCGTGTCGGATTTTTCCGATCGACTTTATAATCGGCTGACAACTCCATGTGAAACTGTTTAATTGCCCGAACACAATCTTCTTTGCTACGAAACTCGTCACCCTCTTTTAGTTGCCCTTCTGTTGCATAGTTGGGGTTGTAGAAAATATTTGTTGAGGGTTCATCGTCACCTAAGTCGAGAGTTATCATGTGCTGAGGTGGGCGCCCTCTTTGTGTGGACGCAACTCGGGCAGAACGCGAGGGTCACCCGAGGGGTCAGGGAATAAATCTTACATACCTTAGAGAACAATACAACAATATTGTCTTAAGCGAGGATAGCACCGACTATGATAAAATAGTCAAAACACGGTGCTATATTATGATTTTGTTTTGTCACTTTTTATTTCCAGAGGGCACTGGAAAAAGCGTAAATATTATGTATTTACCATTGCTACAAAACATAAACAAAGTGTGCGAATATAGTTGGGGATCAGCTGTCCTCGCCCATCTGTATAGTGCATTATGTAAAAATTCCAAAAAAAATTCATGTACTTTTTATGGTTGCGCGTATCTCCTACAAGCGTGGGGTTGGTCTAGGATGCCAACGCTTGCTCCAGTAAACCGGAATCTGTTTAAATTCTCGTACGCCAACAAGTAAGTTTCTTTGTAAGTTAATAATTTGTGAGATGTGTTTTAGATGCTAACTTATATGTGTTTCTTTTTTTTTAGGTGGTCTGTTCCAGGGATGAATTATCAGAGATATCCCAGGCACTCTTTAATTGTGTACCGGAACCTCATCGACCATCTTGGGTCAGATGATGTAAGTTATCTACCTTTAATTTGTCTAACTTATATGCATAAACTTGTCTATCTTTGTCTGACAAAATGTATTTACATTTATTGTAGTTTATCTGGATGTCGTACGAGGGTCTCGACCACCAGCCCGACCCCAATGATGCTGCTGTGTGGACATCAAGAGCACTCATAATTAGGTTCACTATGGTGGAGATGCACTATAGTGACAGGGTGAAGCTACAATTTGGGATGCATCAGGATATTCCAGATGCTTCAACATCATTGGGGCAATGGCATCAGTAACGGGTTGACTCACAGTGGAGTGTCAGTCATTGGAAGGAGTTTGCGGCGGAGATGTGTCAACATTGGAAGAACAGAAGGCAACACATCTTAACTAGCCAAATTGTGCAAGGGGCTAGGCCAAGTTATCAATATATGACTTGGTTTAGGTCGGCCACAACATCTCAGCCAATTCTGTCCGAGCCATGTTATTTGATTGACCCAAGGCAACGCATTTCTTCATCAAACACACAACAACAGTCCAATGCCCAACATCAGTCTTACCATAACCCATACGTGTAACGCCCCCTTCTATACCCCCAAATAAACAATATATATATATATATATATATATATATATATATATATATATATATATATATATATATATATATATAGGCACATATAAAATTTATCAGAGTATGCTTTAAAGTACGGTATAAAAGAAGTATGTCACATTATCACCAATAAAACATTCAACGCCTGCTCTATACAAATATGCAACCGTGGGATAGTTTTCAAAATAGAGGAACTTGGTCCTTACACCCACGTCTCGATATTTAAAATTAAAGCGGAAGATTAAAACATTTAAATTGCTTCAAAACATTTAATCACATAAATACATGTTATCCAGTTGGTTCATCAATCATTCATGTTATAAAACATTATCAATTGATACATCACAAATGTATCACAAAAGAATATTATACAAGCCTAACTACCCGGTGTTACATAATCAGAGCAGTCCGACTCAAAAGAATGAAGCTATACTTCACAAAAGAAACCTCCAGCAACCTAATCCGCAATGCCTCACAGAGCATCATAAAACAGCAGAAGGGTGAGAAATATTACCATAATAATCAATGCATAAGATTATATATATAAACAAGTAACAATTACATATAATCCACATTTCTCACGACACTTCATTT
This sequence comes from Lathyrus sativus, assembly GCA_963859935.3. Taxonomy (NCBI): domain Eukaryota; kingdom Viridiplantae; phylum Streptophyta; class Magnoliopsida; order Fabales; family Fabaceae; genus Lathyrus; species Lathyrus sativus. The sequence goes on from OZ012735.1 coordinate 925,882,963, forward strand.
CATAGTCATATTCATCACGGCATAAATATAAACGAATATGAACAAGCATCAAGCATATCCCTTCATGCATATTTCACAATTATCCAAACACATCACATTTACAAGCACACTTCATATATCAATGACATTTATACTATGTGACTCCAAAACAACTCAATGCAACTCAATGCCACTCAATGTTATGTGGTACCAACACTCGTTATCATTTTTCGGTTTTTACATTAAACCGGGTCCACTCTTCTAGACCGATAACGACAAAAGTACGTCCTCTAAGCTTTCAAACCCACTCTTCTAGGCTTGGGACAAGTCACTAGTCTCCACGAGACTAGCAAGCATTGCCTCTTGACTGAATGATGCATATGTAATCGAAAATCAAATGCACTTAAGACCGACATCTTAATCTCATGCATTCAAATAATTCATCTCTTCAAGAATTACGTCATGATTGCACACACAACATATTTCACAACAAGTCAAGGTATTCACACAATTAATACCAATAACATATTCACAAGCTATGCACACATATCCACAATGTTCTCATGCACATTTATCATACAATTCACGCACAGCATTATGTGTTCACAATTTATTAGACAATGCACACATAACCTCTATTATGTTCTCATGCATTTCCAATCAATACAAATAATATACACATCTCAAAACCTAGGATTCACGCCCGAAGGCTACCCACAGTGTTGCGGTGAAAATTTGATATCAAGCTATTAATTAACTTGAATCATATTTCTTTTACAACCGGTCTTTAATTTATCCAAAGGATAGGTCTAAAGAGAGAAAGAACCTTTTTCGCGATGTAACAACAACGCTTTAGAGATTCGGGGATTCGGGGGTTGGTTATATCTAGGGAAGGTATTAGCACCCTAAATATCTGTAGTACTCTACAGGAACCTTTTGTTTAATTACTTGCTAAAGTTTGTGAATTGTGCACTATGGTTTAAGGATTGGGGATTGTGATAAAATGAATAAAAAGGCCTAAGTGGTTTTCTAGGTTTGCTCGCAAAGGTATCGCACCTTTTGCCTACGTATCCTGACTAGGATAGAATCAGAGCAATCGTAGTTCACCTCACAAGGGAAAGAACACTTGATGACGATCAAGGTTCAAGGGGGAACAAACATGACAATGTTTGTGTGGAGTTTGACAAAACTCCCTAAGCTAAATTGTAAAAGGGGGAAGTAAGAAATCATGACGATGATTCTTACACAGAGTTGACGAACTCTTTCCTAGGGTTCTAGTTGAAGAACACTCCTAGTATGGGTGGGTTTCTTAGACTTCAAGCAAAGTCTAAAGGCTTCTAGTCTAGGGTTAAGGTGACTTAACAAAGTCAAGGGATAGCAGAGATTTTGGTCCAAGACATTGACAGTCAAGTGGACAGACCTTCCTTTGGAGGGACAGTATCATCGGCAACTGGACGAAAGCTAACGAGCTCCGTCGCTTAGGGATAAAATAAAATACAAACATCATTCAAACATTCATGGTGACAACTAAATACAAAGATTAAAGATGGAAAGCAATGATGACAATCAGAGCAATTGTTTTGGTACGAGAACCGTGACGACAGTTCGCACCTGGAATACCGTTAACAAACAGATGAGATAAATATAAAAATAATTCAAGGTAAAAATTCTAACATGTTGACAAACATGTATAGATATGATAACAATCAATTTTCCTGAGAAAACACAAGAGGAAACCTTCTAAATTTCATCTGCAACCAAATAGGGTTAGTACCGTTGACGCGCGGATTGCGCACCATAAAACGTGGTGAAAAAATAATCAAACATGGAAAATAAAATTATGACATGAAAGTACACATAAAAATAAACACAATGAAAAAAGAACGGGTGAAAAACGATAAAAAATGAGAGAGTTACGAATTTTCGAAGTTTATGTACAAAATAGGAAAAATAATAAAAGGGTTCGACCTCCACCCGGATCGAACCCTGGTCATGATGGTGAAAGGTATAATTGCGCGCATGTTCTTACCGCTGGGGCGGCTGTTACATCCATTAATCAAATGGAAACAATATGTATACAAGGCTGATTTTGAATCATGGCTGGGCAAAATACATAATCAACACCAAATACGTTTTATACCGTATCTCACTAACCGCTTATCGGATCGAGACAAATTTTATATGTAAATTGGGTAGAAAAATGAGAGGAAGAAGATGGCATAGGTGGTTTTTACAAATTGTTCACCTAGTGAAAAAAAGATGACTGGTGTGTGTGTGTGTTTGAATGCATAATGACATGGAAACATAATCGAAACCAAATACGTTTTATACCGTATCTCACTAACCGCTTATCGGATCGAGACAAATTTTATATGTAAATTGGGTAGAAAAATGAGAGGAAGAGGATGGTGATGTTAGTTTTTTGAAATTCACTTTCCTCTTCAAAACCCGATAGGGTACAAAATTGGACATTTAAGCTTGCAAATTGAAATGAACAGCTTGGTATACTCATGCTACAAGTCAAGTAAGGTCACATACACATCACACATATCCTATATAACAGATAGCAAGCAAGTTTGAAGCCAAGGCATGAGTAAATATGACAGTTGTATGTAAGTTGCAAATCACATGACATAACAATGCATGATGAGGTGATTTTTGGATTCTGAGTGCTTCAAGTGATTTCAATCATTCTAACAGTTTAAACATATCATATTAAGTGTGTGTAAGTGAAAATATTCAAACTGGAACACACATATGAGCATATAGCATTCAAATTGCAAAGTGTGTGTAAGTGTGTGTATGAAGCATGATATGGTGCAAAACTTTGTGCAGTCAAGTTTTTATGTTGTGGTTCATTTGTACATGCTACATATGATTATGTGAAGCTGTAGAAACAATGAGATAGCAAGTACAAGCAAGTATGTTCAAATTGGTATGTAAGAATGAGGCATTTTGCAAAGCATGAACACATATGCATGATAATGGACAGATGAAGTTCCAGCTCAAGTTTAACCAAATTAACCACTTGTACAGCACACATACATGATAATAAGATGATTCAAACATTAAAATTCCACAGAAAACAACTATCATGAAATATGTCATAGCATTTGCCTTTTGTTCATATAATGGTGCATATGAAGGCATGAAACTTGGTACATTGATTTATAACACAAGATGAGCATCCAAACACATCAAACATGTTCAATATAAAGTGTACAAGATGTTTGTTTTGGCAGAAAACAAGTATAGGGAAAAATCATGTTTTTGGTGCTTTGGTGCATTTTGTACATTTGGTGTCAAAGAGTGAAATCTTGATGCTATGCTCAAATCAACCAAAGGAATACATACACATGTTATAAATGATATTTAAATCATGTTAGAAGGATAAAGAACCATAGTTCATGCTTGGTGCAAAAAATGACTAAGTGAGTGGATTAGATGCTTTCATGTGCTCATGTCCAATGTGAATTTCAAAACAACACCATAAATCAGCAATATGAGCACATACACAAGTTCTAAATGGTCAATGTGATGTGTGTATGAGGTGTGTTTTGATGAAGGGCAAGCTTTATGCAAAAATCAAATTGTGTGGTATCAAGTGTTGGTGTTCATGTGTGAAACTTGATGCAATGACAACAAAAACCAAACCAAACACATAGTCATGCTTATAATGCTAATTGAATCATGTTTGAGTGATGAAAGCCTACTGTCATGCTTTTATGTAAATGATAACAGAATTGTGGTAAACAATAAAAACAGGGCTTGAAGTTTGCAAATAATTTTGACAGCAATATAAAAGCTTGAAACCAAAATAGCAGCAATACAAGGAACAATCATGATATGAAGCAAATCCTGCCAAGCATAATGAACAGACCAATAGCAACAGCATCAAACAGCACCATTAACACACATATGGATGACTCAGCATTAAGTACATGAGAATATGTTTTTGACAGCAACCACATGAAGCAACATAGCAGTTCCATAGCGCAACATGAATCTTTACTGTTATGACCAAACAGGATCATGAAAAATATTACTCATAACAGCCTATGTTAATCCAAGAATCAACTACATGAACTATATTATAACATCAGTAAACATCCTCATCAAAACAGAATATCAAAACCACATAGTAACCATTGAACAAAAACAGCAGAATATCATCATTTAATATCATGCCAAACAATCCAATATATGTTTTACCAATGCACCAAAGATGTGATCTTATAAGATGTGATGCATGAAATTAATAAGGGATAAACTACATACCTGTGGAAGAGTTGTTAGGCAAGCCAGAATGCTGAGAAAAACCAGAGCTTTATGAATCCAAACTTGTGTTGTGCTTTTCTTGAACTTTAAGTAACAAACCAAGTGAGAGGTCAAAATGAGTTCTGTCCACTTCTGGTGATCAATGATGGTTTGGACAGCTTATATATATGATATTTGAGGTGTTCAAGGGTTCAAAACATCAAGGAAGTGTTTGGAGATCAGTTTGGAGGATTTTGTGGACTTAGGTCAAAGTAAACTCCATGGTAAGTTGACTTTTTGATTTCTTGGTATTTTTGGTGATTCAATGGTTGGTACACCTCATATATGTGATTTAGAGAGTGTGTGGATGGTTATTTGAGAGCTGGAATGTATAGAACTCCATATGGCAGCAAAGTTGCAAATGCTGATTTTTGGGCATTTTTTGACAACTTTGGAGATTTTGCAAATTTGGAGTGAAAGAGAGATGTAATGAGGTGCTTGCTTCTAGCAGGTTTTTAGAATGATGTTGATGTCCCTCATGAGGAGTTCGTAGCCTCTATTTATAGAAAAAATGAGTGAGGAGCTTGCTTGGCTACTTTGCTTCACCATGAAGAAAGCTTGATATTTTTCCTTCCAAATGCCAACTTGCTTAGCTTTTCTGATTGCTAGCTGTTCTCTTCACTCAATTGGCAAGTTAGAATGATGTTTTTACAGAGAAATCACAGCCTAGAGGCTTGGTAGAGTGGCTGGAGCAGAAATGACTTTCCACCTCATGCTTGGAAAAGTCAAAAGTTTCAACTTAGGCAATGAACCTACCAATTTTAATTCCATGAGCTTTCCTTGCTATTTCTTTGATTCAACCTGCTTGAGATGATTAATATATCAGATAGAAGGAGTTTTTCATATTGAAATTGATCCACTTGAGTGCTAGAGGTGCTTTTGCAAAATTCAACAATGTGGGACAAAAGTGACAAATTGCCAACTTTGAACACATGTATCTCTCAGCTCATAAATCCCCTTGAGATGCTCTTGTACTTTTTAGAAAGCCCTCACATAGTACTAAAACATTGATGTTCATTGGAAGTCTTGATTCTATTTGGAACTAGGTGAAAAACCCCCTTGAAGTTGGCTGATTTTAGCTTCTAAAGTGAAAATGACTTAGAAATTTTCTAAGTTATTTTCCCTTCTAGGAATGTTTTTTGCTTATATCTCAAAAAGTATGCATTTTCTGGTTGTGGACTAGTATGGGACTTTTGTAGGACTTGTCAAGAGCTTTCAAATGAGACTAGAACCAACTCAATTGGATGTGCGGTTAAGGAGATACGGTTTAGCCCTTTTCAAAACCCTAATTTCCCGATTTCTCGATTACTCTCTCATCTTTGATCCAATGATCATGAAAATTGATATGCAAGTCCATTATGACATAAGGAACAACTTTGATTCACAACTTGGATTCCAATTCTCAAAATTCGAGGAGTTGACTTTTCGGTCAACCGTACGATCGATCGGTGCCGATCGAGTCGCCTGTTGATATTCTGGACATCCTGGGACTTTGACACTTCTTGAATAGTCTTTAATAGCCTATATTAACTTCATGGACCTCACTCCCACCATTAAAACCTTTCCCAACATCAAAGTCAAACCACAGTTGACTTTCCACTGGTTAAAAACCCTAATCGGGGCCTCCTGACTGCACTGTTCTTGATTCTGAAACGATTTCTTCAAATTAACTTCCCATTTGACTTTGATATTGTCTTTGATTTCATTCCATGATTGAATTGGCCCAAATCATTGGTTGATCATTCCTTGATTGTTTTGAATTTGTCGGTGCGAGAACCCTGATTCATCTGTAACTTGACAATAATAAACTTGCACTGATTTAGGGTTAGATAATGCATGATCATGCTTCTAAAAATGATAATGAGGATCTAAGGGGTCAAAATTTGGGGTATGACAGTTGCCCCTATTTAAATATCTTCACTTGATGGAACTGAGGATGACAATCCTCGAGGAATCGTAGTGAGAGGTATTTAAATACAGAAAAACCAAAAATTTTGTACCTTAGATCCAATGCTATGCAAAGGATCAATGCTTGAATGCTATGAGACCTAAATGATGATTTATGATGCTTGAAAATGCAAGACACACAAAAAAAAACGGTAAAGACAGACTGCTATCCACCAGGGAACAGACTCTGGAAACTTGACACACAGAGGATGTCCTTATTGAAGAACTCGCACTGGGGAAGAGAAACTCAAACCTAGGCATCAGATAGTTCAGACATGACTAACTGATAGCATCTGAGGATAAAACTATGATTGGAGGAACGGAACCTGACGAGGACAACCGTTCACTGGGGAAAAGGGACATACTTTACTGGGGATCAAATAGTTCAGACGTGACTAGATGATATCATCTGAGAAACTCCGACTGGGAAACGGAACCTGACGAGGACAACCGTTCACTGATGAAAGAGATGCACTCCACCGGGGAAAGAATAATTTTCACATGGGGAATAAAGGAAATTGGTGACAACCTCACTGGGGATGATCAGACGAGGCCTTCCTATAATGAAGAGTTCAAACGGGATCTCCAGGAATGGACTAGGAACAAAGTCAGACACACAGGGGATACTAGTGACAACTAGATCTCCGGGACTAGACTGGAAAAGCAAAGACCTATTGGGGTACTGGTGACTACCAACCCAGAGGAAACAAATAAGGAAAACGGGAATGCCAGTGACAACTGGACTTTAGCTAGTGGGATTGGTGACGACCGATGGAATGTTAAATGAATAAACGACCATACCAGTTACAACTGGCTTTTCACGGGATTTGGTGACGACCAACCAGTGATGCCGGATAAGAATGCCAGTTACGACTGGACTTACTGGGGAATTTAAATAACAACCACAAATAACAATTTGGGTGAGCGCGCCAGTTACGACTGGACTTTATGAGGATTTGGTGACAACCAAACTCAGGTATCAATAACAATTGGATTTAAAAGACGCCAGTGACGACTGGACTTCAGTAGGGGAGGTTGGTGACGACCAACACATGATACCAATGGCAACTGGATTTAACGATGCCAGTGACGACTGGACTTCAGGGGATGTAACAATAATGATTACTAACCACGGTTCGGTTGAAGGGTGCCAGTTACAACTGGACTTGATTGGGGATGTTAGTGACGACCAACAAACACAGGGTGCCAGTGACGACTGGACTTAAAGTAAAAAGTTGGTAACGACCAACAAGTGATACCAACAACAATTGGATTTAAACAATGCCAGTGACAACTGGACTTTACTGAGGGAAGTTGGTGACAACCAACGAAAGGGTACCAATTACAATTGGATTTTGCGATGCCAGTGACAACTGGACTTTTCCGGGGAAAGGTTGGTGACGACCAACAAACACAAGGTGCCAGTGACGACTGGACTTTTAAAAGACTGTGGTGACAACCACGAGATAGAACATATGAATGCCAGTGACAACTGGACTTGATGGTAACAACCAAAAAATGAGATACCACAACCGGGGGAGAGGGTAGAACCACACTGAATCCAGGCTAAGTGGTGCAAATAATCTCAACTGTACTGGGGAACGGAGCTTAGTCAGGTCAGCCCGCGATGTACCAGTAATCTCTGTCTTTGGCAATCCTGTGGAGGATGGATCCTTCAAAACTTTACATGATGGCTTCTTAGTCTTGGTTACTACACACGGCCAAAGGCGAACCAAGTGAACAGATCTGCTAAGTGTTTCAACTGGGGAAAAAATGCAAATGTATATCAATGCTCCTGCCACCTTGAGACATCAGGGTGAGTATGATCTTACTGAGTTTTCCACGAGTTTAAAGCATTTGTTTTTTATTGACCTTTTCAAGTTTTATCATGAAAAATTTTGCCTCTTACGTTTTTCAAAATCATCGTTTGTCAAATAAACAGTGTTTTGCATAACAAAAAATGATAAAGAGAAGTAGTAGTTGCAAACAAAAGAATGGTTCGAAGTTGATTTTATTCAAGCAGGAGGTCTTGCCAATGGCAAGATTCCCTAGAACATTGTACAAGTGAAAAATGGCAAAAGTGGAAGGGTTACATTGAATCCCATGACCATTTATCCCTAAAGACTTAGAAATCCACCAACATCCTTGCTTCTGACGAGAGCAACCGGAAGTGAGTTTTCTCTGTGTAACTTGCTGCACTGGTGACAACCTTCTGATGCAGTGAAACGCCTTTGTCCCTAATTTTTGCCTGGATCGCCCTTTCGGGTTTTCAATCCACCGGGACGCTCATTTTTGCCTAAGTCGCCCTTTCGGGTTTTCAACTTAGCGAGCTTTCAATTCTTTTCTCTTTTTCTCTTTTTCTTTTTACCCTAACTTTTGCATAAGCCGCTCTTGCAAGTTTTCGACTTATCGGGCTTTTCTTAGGCGTAATATTTTCTGACTGCATCAGAATTTATTGGATGAGTAAGCTGCTCTCCATCCATGGTTGTGAGAATCAACGATCCTCCTGAGAAAACTGTCTTCACAATGAAGGGGCCATCATAGTTAGGCATCCATTTTCCTCGGGCGTCTTTATGGACTGGTAAGATCTTCTTCAATACAAGCTCACCTTCTCTGAACTCCCGGATGCGGACCTTCTTGTCAAAGGCTCTTTTGATCCTTTTCTGATATACTTGGCCATGACACATTGCAGATATACGCTTTTCGTCAATTAAATTCAATTGGTCAAATCTTTCCCTGACCCATTCTGCCTCTTCCAGCTTTGCTTCCATTATAACCCTTAACGAAGGGATCTCGACTTCAATTGGGAGTACAGCATCCATCCCATACACTAAAGAGAAAGGGGTTGCCCCTGTTGAGGTGCGGACTGATGTTCTGTATCCGTGTAGAGCAAACGGTAACATTTCATGCCAGTCTTTGTAAGTTTTCACCATCTTTTGTAAAATCTTCTTGATGTTTTTGTTAGCTTCCTCAACAGCTCCATTCATCTTCGGACGGTACGGGGAGGAGTTATGGTGTTCAATCTTGAATTCATCACACAGTTCCTTCATCACTTTGTTGTTCAGATTGGTTCCGTTGTCTGTGATAATTCGGTTGGGAATCCCGTATCGACAGATTATCTCTTTCTTGATGAAGCGAGCCACCACTTGTCGGGTTACATTGGTGTATGAAGCAGCTTCGACCCATTTGGTAAAATAGTCAATGGCGACTAGAATGAAACGGTGCCCGTTGGAAGCTTTTGGCTCAATTGCCCCAATCATATCGATGCCCCACATTGAGAAAGGCCAGGGTGATGACAGTACATTCAGCAATGTCGGAGGTACATGCACTTTATCTGCGTAGATCTGACATTTATGACACTTCCTGGAGAATTGTATGCAGTCATTCTCTAAAGTCAACCAGTAATACCCGGCTCTCAAAATCTTTCTGGCCATCACGTACCCATTGGCATGAGTACCGAAGATCCCTTCATGGACATCTTTCATTAACAGCTCTGCTTCTCTTTTGTCGACGCATCTGAGTAGTACCATGTCATGATTTCTTTTATAAAGCACACCATTGCTGAGGAAGAACTTTGACGCTAGTCTTCTTAAAGTTTTCTTGTCAAGAGACGTAGCATCGGTCGGATATTCTTGTTGTAACAGGAAGTTCTTTATATCATAGTACCATGGTTTATCATCTGTTTCTTCGTCGATCATTTGACAGTAAGCGGGCTCTGTTTTTCGCTCAATCCGGATGAGAGTAGCATCATTTACATCTTGGACTTTCCACATGGAGGCCAACATGGCTAAAGCATCGGCAATGTGATTTTCAGACCTGGGTACATACTTGAAGGTAATCTCGTCAAAGTACTCGATCATGTCGACAATATATGCTCTGTATGGGACCAGGTTTTCATGTCGGGTCTCCCATTCGCCTGTGACCTGGTAGATGACTAGTGCTGAATCGCCGCTCACTTCTAGAGTTTTAATTTTGAGATCAATGGCCGCTTCGAGACCAAGGATACATGCCTCGTATTCTGCAATGTTGTTTGTACAATCAAAATCCAACCGAGCCGTGAATGGCGTGTAACCACCTCCTGGATTCATTAAGACAGCGCCTACACCATGCCCGCTATAATTTGACGAACCATCGAACATCATTTTCCAAGGGGAACTTGGTGGTGAATCTTCAACAGGGTCAACCTTTTCACAATCCTTTACTAACATGACGTCTTCATCAGGAAAATCAAGCTTAACTGACTCATCGTTCTCAACTGGTTGTTCTGCAAGGTAATCTGACAAGATACTGCCCTTGATAGACTTCTGGGTCGTGTACTGAATGTCGTATTCTGATAATAACATGTGCCATCTGGCGAGCCTTCCAGTCTGAGCAGGTTTTTCAAAGATATATTTGATTGGGTCCATTTTTGCGATTAACAGAGTAGTATGGCAAACCATGTACTGTCGTAACCGTTTGGCGGCCCATGCTAAAGCGCAACATGTCTTTTCAAGGAGTGAATAACGGCTCTCACAATCAGTAAACTTCTTGCTTAAGTAATAGATGGCATGTTCCTTTCGTCCGGATTCATCCTGTTGACCCAACATACAGCCCATGGAACTTTCTAGAACAGTAAGGTACATGAATAACGGCCTTCCCGGAACCGGAGGTATCAAGATGGGCGGTTCTTGCAAATAACTTTTGATTTTGTCAAAGGCCTGCTGACAGTCTTCATTCCAAACCACTGGTTGATTTTTGCGTAGTAGTTTGAAGATGGGTTCACAGGTCGGTGTCATGTTGGAAATGAACCGAGATATGTAATTTAATCTGCCCAGAAAACCTCTGACCTGTTTTTCTGTTTGAGGAGCCGGCATGTCTTGGATGGCGCGGACTTTGTCTGGGTCTACTTCGATTCCTCGTTGACTAACAATGAAACCAAGTAGCTTTCCTGACCTTACTCCGAAAGTGCATTTGGCAGGATTCAACCTTAGTTGATACTTTCTAAGTCTTTTGAACAGCTTCAGGAGGTGCTCTAGATGATCATCTTCGCTTCGAGACTTTGCAATCATATCGTCGACATACACCTCAATTTCTTTGTGCATCATGTCATGAAATAGAGTGACCATGGCCCGCTGGTAGGTGGCTCCAGCATTTTTCAAACCAAATGGCATAACTTTGTAACAGTAGGTTCCCCACGGCGTGATGAAGGTAGTTTTTTCCATATCATCTGGATCCATTTTAATCTGATTGTAACCCGAGAAACCGTCCATAAAAGAGAACACTTCGAAACGAGCTGTATTGTCTACCAATGTATCAATGTGTGGCAGTGGGAAGTCATCTTTCGGACTGGCCTTGTTCAGATCCCTGTAGTCTACACACATTCGGACCTTACCATCCTTTTTCGGTACTGGAACAATGTTTGCTACCCACTCAGGGTATTTGGATACAGCCAAGAACCCTGCATCTACCTGCTTTTTTACTTCGTCTCGGATTTTGAGTGCCATGTCTGGCCTGGTTCTGCGGAGCTTTTGTTTTACTGGAGGGCATTCTGGTTTAAGCGGCAGCTTGTGAACCACTATGTCAGTGTCTAGACCCGGCATGTCCTGATAGGACCAAGCGAACACATCCACATATTCCTTCAGGAGTTCTTTCAATTGTTGTTTGATGTCTGCCCCGAGGCTTGCCCCAATCTTGACTTCCTTTTTGTCATCTTCTGAGCCCAGGTTAATGACTTCAATCTGCTCTTTGTATGGTTGGAGTTCCATGTCTTCGTCTTGAGTTAGTCTTACCAGTTCATCGGGAATTTCAAGATCTTCGTCCTCCTCTTCAGCTTGGTGAATTGGTGAATCAAAGTCAGGAGGAGATGCCTGGTCATGGGAATCAATGGGTTTTTGGATGTGGCTGCAGATGGGGAATGGTTTAATTTTATTAAACATACAAAGATGAATGCAGCACACAAAAAAGAAGATTGCTTTCGGTTTTTTATGATTGCCATTTTTTCTTTAAAAGTGAAAACGAATAAAAGCATCAAAAGCAAATGAGGAATTTAGCAAAACAGTTCATTTTCATTGATGTATTTTGAAAGTGCGGGGCCCGTACAAAACATTCCTATGACCTTGGGCACGGTCATGGAGTTTTAAAACAACAAAACAAGAAAAAGACACAAAGCAAATTACTTTAACTCGTGACAAACTACAGGAACATCAATGGCCTCCCAGTTGCTCAAGGGAGATTTGCACCGATACACTAGATGCCCGATGTATTCACTTTCTTCTTCGTCTCCTACGGCGTTGACTTGGGACCCGCCGCTGATGAATATTTCTTGTATTGTCCTGGGACGCCTCTGGTCTAGTGTAGTGTCTTCAGCAGGAGTTGGTTTGTAACCCAACCCCTGTCGATCCATCTTCGGCTGTACTTCAATAATTTCTCCCCATCCTGCGGGAGTGCCTTCTGCGAGCGCTGCTCTGATACTTTGAGCGGAAGCAAACAATGGACTACCTTTGGCTACCGTTTCTTCTACTGTTACTGCATGGGCTATTTCCAGAGCTTGAAATGAGGTTTCCAGCGCACCTTCTTCTGCTTCGATGTATCTGAAGGATGACAGATTGCTTACCATAAAGTCTTCCTCCCCATGCACAATTATTAGCTGGTCATTCACCACATACTTCAATCGCTGATGCAGAGTTGATGTTACCGCCCCGGCTTCATGTATCCATGGTCGTCCCAACAAACAGCTGAATGCCAGGTTAATGTCCATCACCTGGAACGTTATATCAAATACATGTGGTCCAACCATGACGGGTAATTCTACTTCTCCAATAACAGCCCTTCGGGACCCGTCGAAAGCCTTCACGATCAAAGGAGTGGGCTTCATCTCTGCTCCTGTATAGGCCAACCTTGCAAGTGACCTTGCAGGCAAGACATTCAAAGAAGACCCATTATCAACCAGGACTCGTGCCAATGTGTCTTCTTGGCATTTGATGGAGATGTGTAATGCTTTGTTGTGATGGCGACCCTCTTTCGGCAACTCGGCGTCGCTGAAGCTCAACGTGTTACATGCTGTGATATTGGCTATTACTGAGTCAAATTGCCCCAGCGTGATGTCCTTAGTTACGTGGGCTTGTTGAAGTACTTTCTGTAGAGCCTCCTGATGGGCGGGAGAATTCATCAATAGAGAAAGGACGGAGATTTTAGCCGGCGTTTGGTGGAGCTGGTCTACCACCTTGTAATCACTCTTCCGAATAATTCTTAAAAATTCTTCATCTTCACCTTCTGGTCTGGGCGCTTCTTTGTTCTGAGTTTCCGCTGGGGTGGTGTCTTTTGGAGCAACTATGGTAATCTTGGGCTGGTAGATTCGACCGCTGCGGGTCATTTTGCTAGTACCCACGATGTTTGTAACATCATCTTGTTCTTTCTTTATCTCTTTATTCTGGTATGTTCTCTTGGACACTGTCAAGTCATACCTCCAGGGGACTGCTTTTGTATTATTATAGGGAAACGGCTTCGGCCTTTGGATCACGACTGATCGGGGTTGGTTGATTACCGACCTGTCGAACACGGGTTCTGTATTTCTAGGCGCCCGAGTCCACTTATCTTTGTTTGGTTGATCAAAAGTAGGCTTTATTACTGCAACATTTTCACTTTGGATCTTACCGCAGACTTGCAACAATCCTTCATCAATTAAACTTTGGATGTCTCCTTGTACCGTACCACAACTTGCGGCATTGTCGGAACACTTCCCACAGTTGGCGTGATTGTTCTGGATATAACCTGTTTTCACCAGTTTCTCATGCAGCATTTTTAATGGTGTCTTGATCTCCGATACTTCAGTAATTAACTTTTCAGTGGAAGAATCATCTACAACGTTAACCCCTCCATGGTTCGGTAGCGGGTTACTCTTGACATTGGGTGGAATATCATTAAAGGACAGGATTTTCTTTTCAATCAGTTCCCTCACCAAATGCTTCAAGGCAAAGCAATTCTCCAAATCATGGCCAGCGGCTCCTTCATGGAATGCGCAGTGGGCGCTTGGATTATAAAATGGGGATGTTGTATCAGGGTTTAGGGGCCTTGTAGTCACCAAACCTTCCTGGACCAATGAAGGGTATAATTCCGTGTAAGTCATCGGGATCTGCGGGAAATTCGGCTTGTTTGTTGGTCTTCTATTTTGGAAACTCTGGCGGGGTGCCGGAGCTCGAGGTTGTTGTTGTTGTTGAGGAAATGACGGAGCGTTGGGCGCTCTTTGTTGTCTTTGCTGAAACGGCTGATAACCGGGAACAGGCTGTGGTGTCTGGTAGTTTGGTTGAGTGAAAGCAGGAGTTACAGCTGCCACATATGGTTGTGCAGCATACTGCGGTGGGTATATTGCTCCGGGGTAACTCTGTTGAATGTAACCTGGCTGCGGCGGTTGATTGTAGTTCAGATAGGGTTGTTGTTGGTATGGCTGTTTTTGTGTACGTACCCCTTTTCTACTGGTGATGGTGTTAGTTTCTCCCTCCTTTTTCTTGTGGAACGGATTACTGGCTTTCTTGACCTGGCCGCTTGAGCTACTGGAACTACCCGTTACCCTTCCATTCTTCAGCCCTAGCTCTACTCGGACTCCAACGGCTACAATGTCCGAGAAGCTAGCGGATACGCTACTGATCATTTTCTCATAGAATTCCGGTCGCACAGTGTCAACAAACCAATCAGTCAATTCCTTTTCACTTAGTGGAGGTTCCACTTGTGAAGCTATTTCTCTCCATCGCTGTGCATATTCCTTGAAAGATTCAGAACTCTTTTGGGACATGCTTAGCAGTTGCCTTCGGTCTGGAGCCAAATCCATGTTATACTTATAGTGTTTGACAAAAGCATTGGCTAGATCTTGAAAGCTGAGAATTTTGGACTGATCTAGACCCAAATACCATTTTGCCGGAGCCCCTTTCAAACTGTCCTGGAAACAGTGTATCATTAACTTGTCATTTTCAACGTAAGCTGCCATTCTACGGCAATACATGAGAAGATGCGTTCGTGGGCAGGAAGCCCCTGAGTATTGGTCAAAATTGGGGATTTTAAACTTTGGTGGAATTACTAACCCAGAGACCAAACACATGTCCCGGGTGTCTGCCCCAAATATATCATTGCCCTCCATAGCCTTTAACTTTCTTCCCATCGTTTCCACACTTTCTTTTAATCTCTCGTGTTCTTCATTTTCTCCTTCGTACTCTTCCTGATCTTCGACCGCTGGCTGATAATTATGGAACATTGGGCGCACCTGCGCTTGCATGGTTGCCTGAGTATAAGTAGGGATTGCCTGAGGCACTTCCCCTCTCAAAGGAACATTCTGCTGATTTACTGGAGTCGGATGTAGAAAATCCGGATGTAAGCCATACGGTGGATTGTTGGCGATGGTAACAGCTGTTGGAACCGGATCTATAGCAGCACTAGTAATCTCAGAAACTACAGTAGCTTGGGTATCCATCTTCGCTCTTATCACCTGTAAAGCTTCCATAATCTGCTTGATCCCGCCTCGGAGATCTCCGAGCTCGTCGTCGATTCTTTCAATTTCTTGATTTTGGGCCTCCATTAGTTGACGGGCTCTGGCTCTCGTGTTGTACTTGTGTGTTGGATTCAGTGTGATTTCCTCTGTTGAAGATCAGACAGCGGGATGAGACACGACACAGAAAACAACACTTACGATATGCTCATGATATGTTTATGATATGTTTATGATATGCAGACATGCAGATGCAATATTTCGAACATTCAAGGGGTCTTAGAACGTCATTCATAGATATTAAGAACGGGAAAACAATACAGACACTTCTTGCATCCCTCTACCGGGGAGTTTTACAACAGTTGGAACTTGAAATACAACTTTTAAAATAAAGATTACAAAATAGCTCAAAAGATCCTGAACTATCTAGCTCGAAGATCCCCCTTCTTCTGGTTGATTCCTTCTTCTACCTTGACGACCCAAACCCTGGAGAGCTTCTTTCTCTTGCATGGCCAAGAAGTACTTGTTCCTCCAAGCTTTTCCCTCCTTCTCTGCTTTTACCAAAGCAGTCTGCAATTCTTTCTCAAGTGTGGACTCTGTTGAATCAGGTTCGAAACTGGTATAGAACATCTTCAAAGCAGCTTCTTTTATCCATGCTAGGTAGGAGTCTGAAACTGCCGTGTCAGGGTAATCTAAAGCAGTCATGCCCCTGACGTTGATACGGCGCCAAGCATAGATGATTCTAGCTTTGAATTCTCGGTCTCTTCCGTCTTCGATGCAGAAACTCCTCATCAAGTTGAAATCTGGTTCACCCCTCATTGGATGCCCCAATTGTCTGCGAGCAAGGACAGGGTTATAGCTGATGCACCCTTTGGTACCGATGAGCGGCACGTTTGGAAAATCTCCACAACTTTGAATCATGGGGACCCCTCCGTAAACAGGGTCGTACCATTGAATATTAGTCTGCTTGAGCAACAGTAGCCTATCAGTCCATGGATTGTTGTTTTGGACATCCCAAAGTGCTGGTAATCTTGGTAAGCGTGAAAGGAACCACTTGTAAAGGAGAATGGAGCAACACTCAATAGGTCCAGCTTCATACAGATGTCGGCGATGAATTGCATAGTAGGTGTCGGCTAGGAGAGTAGGCACAGGGTTTCTGAGAAGGAACAAGTTAATTGCGTCTTTGTTGATGAAGTTGTCGTAGGATGGGAACAGGAAGAGTCCGTAGATCAGCAACACTAACAAGGCTTCAAAAACTTCCAAGTTCTTAGCTTCGGCGTGAAACTGCGCTTTTTCAAACAAGAATCTGGTAGGTAGCCCGTATGGGTGTCCTTGAGCGATCATCATGGCTCGTACTTCAGTTACTTCAAGATGAATAGCTTCGGCGATTGTTCCTTCGTTGGGAAACCCTTCCCTTCCAGAAAATGGTCTGGGAGCAACATTTAATCCCATTAATACTGAATATTCCTCCAAGGTTGGTAACAACTGGAAATCTGGGAAAGTGAAACAGTGATATGTTGAATCGTAGAACTTTACGAGCGCAGATAATATTCCCTCATCTACCTGAATCTCAAGTAAGGATAACACGTTTCCATGTTTGGCTTTGAATGCCTCAGGATCTTCTACCATTCTTCCCAACATCTTTAGATTCTCCAGATCTGGTTGTCGGAATTTGAACTCTGCAGTTGATCTTCTCCTTGGATCCATTTTTTTTAATATCTGTGAAATGAGTTTAAACCCCTTGAATGTTTAAAATAAAATGCGGATGTAAATGCAAAAATGCGCAAAGTTTTATGGAACTCAGACCTCGAGATTCAAAACATCAAGGATTTCATTTAATTTTCGACGTTGCATTACAAAATAGTACACATTACAAGAAAAAGGAAACAGTGCTAGATAAGGTCTTCTGACAGAAACTCTACTGTTGCTTCAGCTTTCTTCAGCTTTTCTTCTACCTCAATTTTCTCTTTCATGAGCTTTTCTATCATTGTCTTCCATGGAGTAGACTGGTTACTGAAATAGAACAGGTTCTCTTGGGTCTTCCTCTTCTTGGATGCCCTTATCTCTTCATCTCTCTCTTGGAGCTGCTTGCGGAGTGTTTCGTTTTCTTCCATTACCACCTGATACTTGTACCTCCAGGACACCTCAGTCTGCTGTGACTTTCTCAAGGCAATCCTCAACTTTTCCTCCTCAGAAAAGAAGATCAATGGGCGTTTTTCTTTCAGGACCATAGGTTCTTGCAAGGCATAAGGCATCTTCAGTTGGATAGCTCTTTTCCGAACCCATTGGAGATAAGGATCAAAGGAGACACAGCTAGGCTTTCCCAGACTTTCCTTTCCTCTCTTGTGGACATGTTTCCAAGCTTCCGAGAATTCCTTCTTCAACTCATTTTCCCCCAAAAAGAACATACTTTCTACACAAGCACTGTTGGGTCTGTCTTTTAACGGATACCCGAGCTGTCGTCGGGCGAGAACCGGACTGTAACTGATTCCCCCATCTATAGCAAGGAGAGGTACGTTGCCGAAGTTTCCACAGCTGTCTATAATTTTTATCCCATCATAAACTCGACTGTACCATTCAATATCAGAATGAGATAAGGCCATAATCTTCTCAGACCACCATCCTTTCCTCCAGAAGACTTGAGCTTTGGGCATATGAGAATGGAACCACTTATACAACAACGGGACACAACAGACGATCATTCCCCCCTTGTGAAGATTTCTGAGATGAATGGAATGATGAGTATTACCCAGCAGAGTTGGTACCGGATTTTTCTTCAAGAAAATCTTGATAGCATTGAGGTCCACAAAATTATCAATGTTGGGAAACAGGAAGATACCATAGATGAGCAAGGCCAAGATTGCCTCGAATGTATCCATACTCAGATGATCGGCGTAGTACTGTGCTTTTTCAATCAAGAACCCAGCAGGCAAACCAGAAATTCCTCCCTTGGTGGTCATGTTTTCTTGTATATCTTTCACTCCCAAACGTATTGCTCTGGCGATCTCTTCTTTCTTAGGGTCCTTCTCCGTGAAGGGAAAAGGAGAATCTTCAAGGATAGGCAAACCGATCAGACAGGAATATTCTTCAAGTGTAGGTACAAGCTGATAATCTGGGAATGTAAAGCAGTGATAGAGTGGATCGTAGAACTGTAACAAAGTGGAAAGGAGACCCAAATCCATTCTCTTCTTCATCCTCAGTAGTGACAACAATTACCGTACCTGCTCTTGAACCCTTCTACATCTGTGATAAGAGTGCTCAACCTTTCAATGTCATCCAGCTTAGGACTCTTGTATGTGTACTTGATTGTTTTCTTTTTTCCTTGATCCATGATGTTTCCTAAAGTTTTAAAATAAGAGTCTGAGTTCCATAAACCTTTTATGTTATGATGCTATGAATGCATGAATGCAACAAACACAAGTATTCACATATACACATAGATAAGCAAACAACAGGTTTTGGTTTAGGGAAATTTAAGCATGGAGCCAAGGTCTACCCTTCCCAATATGGAGTGTACTAGAGATTTTCATCACCTGTAGAACAAGGTTCTAAAAAGTTCCCAAAGTCCTCAACCCATCTTTCGGATATTATCAACTGCCCAAATAACTCGGGGGTCGATAATATTCTCAAGAGAGTCTCGTCCGAGTGTAGTATCGCGTATCAACTATTCGGAAATACTCCCTCATAGTCATCGCACTACATCCTAATAAGGCCAAGTGGGGTAATGTGTTCTAAAGGTCCTCAATGGCATGGGCCCCTTATAGAAAGTAGCATTGTTTTCACGAATACTCGATCAACAACACTACCCTCAAAAAGGACTTCCATTGAGCGGCGGTTTTCAAGTTGGCTTAGTCGGGAATCAACTCCCTATAAACCTCCTTGAATATACCACCTTCCTATCATAAGTACGCTCAAGCACGGGTATAGTGCTGTCTCACCAATTGTATTTCCCAAAAGCCAAAAGAACAAATCTGCACATATTCACAAATATTCACAAATAGCAAGTATATAAACAAAATAGGTTAAACCCTCAAAATAAACAGTAGAAGTCAATTCCTCTCCCCAGTGAAGTCGCCATTTCTGTTGCGGTGAAAATTTGATATCAAGCTATTAATTAACTTGAATCATATTTCTTTTACAACCGGTCTTTAATTTATCCAAAGGATAGGTCTAAAGAGAGAAAGAACCTTTTTCGCGATGTAACAACAACGCTTTAGAGATTCGGGGATTCGGGGGTTGGTTATATCTAGGGAAGGTATTAGCACCCTAAATATCTGTAGTACTCTACAGGAACCTTTTGTTTAATTACTTGCTAAAGTTTGTGAATTGTGCACTATGGTTTAAGGATTGGGGATTGTGATAAAATGAATAAAAAGGCCTAAGTGGTTTTCTAGGTTTGCTCGCAAAGGTATCGCACCTTTTGCCTACGTATCCTGACTAGGATAGAATCAGAGCAATCGTAGTTCACCTCACAAGGGAAAGAACACTTGATGACGATCAAGGTTCAAGGGGGAACAAACATGACAATGTTTGTGTGGAGTTTGACAAAACTCCCTAAGCTAAATTGTAAAAGGGGGAAGTAAGAAATCATGACGATGATTCTTACACAGAGTTGACGAACTCTTTCCTAGGGTTCTAGTTGAAGAACACTCCTAGTATGGGTGGGTTTCTTAGACTTCAAGCAAAGTCTAAAGGCTTCTAGTCTAGGGTTAAGGTGACTTAACAAAGTCAAGGGATAGCAGAGATTTTGGTCCAAGACATTGACAGTCAAGTGGACAGACCTTCCTTTGGAGGGACAGTATCATCGGCAACTGGACGAAAGCTAACGAGCTCCGTCGCTTAGGGATAAAATAAAATACAAACATCATTCAAACATTCATGGTGACAACTAAATACAAAGATTAAAGATGGAAAGCAATGATGACAATCAGAGCAATTGTTTTGGTACGAGAACCGTGACGACAGTTCGCACCTGGAATACCGTTAACAAACAGATGAGATAAATATAAAAATAATTCAAGGTAAAAATTCTAACATGTTGACAAACATGTATAGATATGATAACAATCAATTTTCCTGAGAAAACACAAGAGGAAACCTTCTAAATTTCATCTGCAACCAAATAGGGTTAGTACCGTTGACGCGCGGATTGCGCACCATAAAACGTGGTGAAAAAATAATCAAACATGGAAAATAAAATTATGACATGAAAGTACACATAAAAATAAACACAATGAAAAAAGAACGGGTGAAAAACGATAAAAAATGAGAGAGTTACGAATTTTCGAAGTTTATGTACAAAATAGGAAAAATAATAAAAGGGTTCGACCTCCACCCGGATCGAACCCTGGTCATGATGGTGAAAGGTATAATTGCGCGCATGTTCTTACCGCTGGGGCGGCTGTTACATCCATTAATCAAAAGGAAACAATATGTATACAAGGCTGATTTTGAATCATGGCTGGGCAAAATACATAATCAACACCAAATACGTTTTATACCGTATCTCACTAACCGCTTATCGGATCGAGACAAATTTTATATGTAAATTGGGTAGAAAAATGAGAGGAAGAAGATGGCATAGGTGGTTTTTACAAATTGTTCACCTAGTGAAAAAAAGATGACTGGTGTGTGTGTGTGTTTGAATGCATAATGACATGGAAACATAATCGAAACCAAATACGTTTTATACCGTATCTCACTAACCGCTTATCGGATCGAGACAAATTTTATATGTAAATTGGGTAGAAAAATGAGAGGAAGAGGATGGTGATGTTAGTTTTTTGAAATTAACTTTCCTCTTCAAAACCCGATAGGGTACAAAATTGGACATTTAAGCTTGCAAATTGAAATGAACAGCTTGGTATACTCATGCTACAAGTCAAGTAAGGTCACATACACATCACACATATCCTATATAACAGATAGCAAGCAAGTTTGAAGCCAAGGCATGAGTAAATATGACAGTTGTATGTAAGTTGCAAATCACATGACATAACAATGCATGATGAGGTGATTTTTGGATTCTGAGTGCTTCAAGTGATTTCAATCATTCTAACAGTTTAAACATATCATATTAAGTGTGTGTAAGTGAAAATATTCAAACTGGAACACACATATGAGCATATAGCATTCAAATTGCAAAGTGTGTGTAAGTGTGTGTATGAAGCATGATATGGTGCAAAACTTTGTGCAGTCAAGTTTTTATGTTGTGGTTCATTTGTACATGCTACATATGATTATGTGAAGCTGTAGAAACAATGAGATAGCAAGTACAAGCAAGTATGTTCAAATTGGTATGTAAGAATGAGGCATTTTGCAAAGCATGAACACATATGCATGATAATGGACAGATGAAGTTCCAGCTCAAGTTTAACCAAATTAACCACTTGTACAGCACACATACATGATAATAAGATGATTCAAACATTAAAATTCCACAGAAAACAACTATCATGAAATATGTCATAGCATTTGCCTTTTGTTCATATAATGGTGCATATGAAGGCATGAAACTTGGTACATTGATTTATAACACAAGATGAGCATCCAAACACATCAAACATGTTCAATATAAAGTGTACAAGATGTTTGTTTTGGCAGAAAACAAGTATAGGGAAAAATCATGTTTTTGGTGCTTTGGTGCATTTTGTACATTTGGTGTCAAAGAGTGAAATCTTGATGCTATGCTCAAATCAACCAAAGGAATACATACACATGTTATAAATGATATTTAAATCATGTTAGAAGGATAAAGAACCATAGTTCATGCTTGGTGCAAAAAATGACTAAGTGAGTGGATTAGATGCTTTCATGTGCTCATGTCCAATGTGAATTTCAAAACAACACCATAAATCAGCAATATGAGCACATACACAAGTTCTAAATGGTCAATGTGATGTGTGTATGAGGTGTGTTTTGATGAAGGGCAAGCTTTATGCAAAAATCAAATTGTGTGGTATCAAGTGTTGGTGTTCATGTGTGAAACTTGATGCAATGACAACAAAAACCAAACCAAACACATAGTCATGCTTATAATGCTAATTGAATCATGTTTGAGTGATGAAAGCCTACTGTCATGCTTTTATGTAAATGATAACAGAATTGTGGTAAACAATAAAAACAGGGCTTGAAGTTTGCAAATAATTTTGACAGCAATATAAAAGCTTGAAACCAAAATAGCAGCAATACAAGGAACAATCATGATATGAAGCAAATCCTGCCAAGCATAATGAACAGACCAATAGCAACAGCATCAAACAGCACCATTAACACACATATGGATGACTCAGCATTAAGTACATGAGAATATGTTTTTGACAGCAACCACATGAAGCAACATAGCAGTTCCATAGCGCAACATGAATCTTTACTGTTATGACCAAACAGGATCATGAAAAATATTACTCATAACAGCCTATGTTAATCCAAGAATCAACTACATGAACTATATTATAACATCAGTAAACATCCTCATCAAAACAGAATATCAAAACCACATAGTAACCATTGAACAAAAACAGCAGAATATCATCATTTAATATCATGCCAAACAATCCAATATATGTTTTACCAATGCACCAAAGATGTGATCTTATAAGATGTGATGCATGAAATTAATAAGGGATAAACTACATACCTGTGGAAGAGTTGTTAGGCAAGCCAGAATGCTGAGAAAAACCAGAGCTTTATGAATCCAAACTTGTGTTGTGCTTTTCTTGAACTTTAAGTAACAAACCAAGTGAGAGGTCAAAATGAGTTCTGTCCACTTCTGGTGATCAATGATGGTTTGGACAGCTTATATATATGATATTTGAGGTGTTCAAGGGTTCAAAACATCAAGGAAGTGTTTGGAGATCAGTTTGGAGGATTTTGTGGACTTAGGTCAAAGTAAACTCCATGGTAAGTTGACTTTTTGATTTCTTGGTATTTTTGGTGATTCAATGGTTGGTACACCTCATATATGTGATTTAGAGAGTGTGTGGATGGTTATTTGAGAGCTGGAATGTATAGAACTCCATATGGCATCAAAGTTGCAAATGCTGATTTTTGGGCATTTTTTGACAACTTTGGAGATTTTGCAAATTTGGAGTGAAAGAGAGATGTAATGAGGTGCTTGCTTCTAGCAGGTTTTTAGAATGATGTTGATGTCCCTCATGAGGAGTTCGTAGCCTCTATTTATAGAAAAAATGAGTGAGGAGCTTGCTTGGCTACTTTGCTTCACCATGAAGAAAGCTTGATATTTTTCCTTCCAAATGCCAACTTGCTTAGCTTTTCTGATTGCTAGCTGTTCTCTTCACTCAATTGGCAAGTTAGAATGATGTTTTTACAGAGAAATCACAGCCTAGAGGCTTGGTAGAGTGGCTGGAGCAGAAATGACTTTCCACCTCATGCTTGGAAAAGTCAAAAGTTTCAACTTAGGCAATGAACCTACCAATTTTAATTCCATGAGCTTTCCTTGCTATTTCTTTGATTCAACCTGCTTGAGATGATTAATATATCAGATAGAAGGAGTTTTTCATATTGAAATTGATCCACTTGAGTGCTAGAGGTGCTTTTGCAAAATTCAACAATGTGGGACAAAAGTGACAAATTGCCAACTTTGAACACATGTATCTCTCAGCTCATAAATCCCCTTGAGATGCTCTTGTACTTTTTAGAAAGCCCTCACATAGTACTAAAACATTGATGTTCATTGGAAGTCTTGATTCTATTTGGAACTAGGTGAAAAACCCCCTTGAAGTTGGCTGATTTTAGCTTCTAAAGTGAAAATGACTTAGAAATTTTCTAAGTTATTTTCCCTTCTAGGAATGTTTTTTGCTTATATCTCAAAAAGTATGCATTTTCTGGTTGTGGACTAGTATGGGACTTTTGTAGGACTTGTCAAGAGCTTTCAAATGAGACTAGAACCAACTCAATTGGATGTGCGGTTAAGGAGATACGGTTTAGCCCTTTTCAAAACCCTAATTTCCCGATTTCTCGATTACTCTCTCATCTTTGATCCAATGATCATGAAAATTGATATGCAAGTCCATTATGACATAAGGAACAACTTTGATTCACAACTTGGATTCCAATTCTCAAAATTCGAGGAGTTGACTTTTCGGTCAACCGTACGATCGATCGGTGCCGATCGAGTCGCCTGTTGATATTCTGGACATCCTGGGACTTTGACACTTCTTGAATAGTCTTTAATAGCCTATATTAACTTCATGGACCTCACTCCCACCATTAAAACCTTTCCCAACATCAAAGTCAAACCACGGTTGACTTTCCACTGGTTAAAAACCCTAATCGGGGCCTCCTGACTGCACTGTTCTTGATTCTGAAACGATTTCTTCAAATTGACTTCCCATTTGACTTTGATATTGTCTTTGATTTCATTCCATGATTGAATTGGCCCAAATCATTGGTTGATCATTCCTTGATTGTTTTGAATTTGTCGGTGCGAGAACCCTGATTCATCTGTAACTTGACAATAATAAACTTGCACTGATTTAGGGTTAGATAATGCATGATCATGCTTCTAAAAATGATAATGAGGATCTAAGGGGTCAAAATTTGGGGTATGACACACAGCATATCACAATAGTACATAAACTATGCGATTAAACAAGCAATAAACCATAGTCGAACCACACAATCAACCTATGGATGAATCTCAAACAAAACAAAAACCTGTCATACTCGCTACTCCTTCGCTAAGCGAACTCCTAGCGAGTATTCGCTACTTGTTCGCCTAGCGAACGTGCTAGCGAACCTCAACAGAAGCTACTGAATTCATTCGCTACCTCTTCGCTACACATTCTCTAC
Organism: Lathyrus sativus; assembly: GCA_963859935.3. Classification (NCBI taxonomy): domain Eukaryota; kingdom Viridiplantae; phylum Streptophyta; class Magnoliopsida; order Fabales; family Fabaceae; genus Lathyrus; species Lathyrus sativus. The sequence goes on from OZ012735.1 coordinate 925,908,473, forward strand.
CAACGAACACACCAAAAATCCATTATGTCCAAGTCTGGGACCATTCGCTACTTGTTCGCTGAGCGAGCTCCTAGCGAGCGTTCGCGACCTGCTCGCTTAGCGAGCTGCTAGCGAGTGTCTGCGTATTTTGTTTTTCACTTACTGTTATCCAACTCAACCAACTCCACAAACTCCAATCTCACCAATCCAATTCCAATACTCTTAGTCTAACATTTCTAGACTATTCTACATCATCTATTTTAGATTCTAACCGATTAAATAGAGTTCTACCGATTAAATCCAACTTTGCCCTAAAGTGGAAAAATGGTGGAAAACATCCAAAAACCCAACCCAAGCATACATAATCATACACATTGATCAAATAATAATGTTTCTCACCCTTACCTTGCTCAAATCGATGCTTGAGAGTTGTTCTTGATGAAAATCCAAGCTTTGCTCTTTTCTTCCCTTTTTCTCCTCTTCCACTTTCTTTCTCTTCTTTCTCCTTCTTATGTTTCTAACTTTCTATTTCTTTTCCAAATTTCCTTTATATCACTTTCTATTCAATTTCCTTCCAATTTATTTTCCACTCAAACATCTACCAATTAATTCTAAATCATTAAAATTAATTCCAATAAACCAATTAATTAACATAATTAATTAATTAATGAAATTTGGGTTGTTACAACCCTCCCCCACTTTAGGAATTTTCGTCCTCGAAAATGTTACCTGGTTCAAACAGCTCTGGATAAGACTTCCTCATCTGGATCTCCAGTTCCCAAGTCACATTTCCACCAGCCGGTCCTCCCCAAGCGACCTTCACCAAAGAAATCTCTTTGCCTCGAAGTTGCTTCAACTTCGATCCTCTATCCGCATAGGTGATGTCTCCACAGTCAGGTTATCTCTCACCTGCACATCATCTACTTGGATCACATGAGACGGATCCGCAATGTATTTCCTCAACTGAGATACATGGAACACATCATGGAGATTAGCAAGCGACGACGGTAAAGCAACACGATAGGCCACTTCTCCTATCCTCTGCAAAATCTGATAAGGACCAATGAAACACGACGTCAACTTACGCGACTTCAATGCCCTACCAACACCAGTCATCGGAGTGACTCGAAGAAACACGTGATCTCCCTCTTGAAATTCAAGTGCTTTCCTTCTCTTGTCATGATAACTCTTCTGGAGACTCTGAGAAATCCTCATCTTCTCTTGAATCATCTTAATCTTGTCCGTAGTCTGCTGAACTATCTCGGGTCCAACTACAAGACTTTCTCCCGACTCATACCAACACAATGGCGTCCTACACCGTCTACCATACAAAGCTTCGAACGGTCCATACCAATACTCAAATGAAAACTGTTGTTGTAAGTAAACTCAATCAAAGGCAAGTAGCTATCCCAAGCTCCTCCTTTCTCCAACACACAAGCTCTCAAAAGATCCTCGAGCGATTGAATAGTCTTCTCGGTCTGACCATTTGTCTGAGGATGATAAGCTAAACTTAAACGTAACTTCGTACCCAAAGCACTTTGCAAGCTCTCCCAAAATCTCGAAGTGAATCTCGGATCCCGATCCGACACAATACTAGACGGAATACCATGCAAACTGACAATCCTCTCGATGTATAACCTGGCCAATCTCTCTAACAGATAATCCATTCGCATAGGAATAAAGTGAGCAGATTTAGTCAATCTATCCACGATAACCCAAATAGCTTCAAAATTACCCGGCGTCCTCGGTAATCCAGACACAAAATCCATAGAAATGCTATCTCATTTACACTCAGGAATAAACAAGGGTTGCATCAAACCCGACGGATTCTGATGCTCAATCTTCGACTTCTGACAAGTCAAGCAAGAATACACAAATTCGACAATATCCTTCTTCATACGAGGCCACCAAAATACTTTCCTCAAATCTTGATACATCTTAGTAGCACCCGGATGAATACTCAATCCGCTACGATGTCCTTCCCCAAGAATACTCTTCTTTAGCTCCTCAATATCCGGAACACAAACTCTATCCCGAAACTTCATAATACCATTCTCGTCCATCCGAAAATCACCACCTTGGCCTTGGTTGATCAAAGTCAACCGATCAACTAAACTCAAATCGAATTTCTGTCATTCTCGAATTTCGTCCAAAATACCACTCGTAAGCTTTAACATCCCGAGCTTAACTCCATAAGAAGTCCTCTCACATACCAAACTCAAATCACGAAATTGCTCAACCAATTCCAACTCTTTCATCATCATCATTGACATGTGTAACGACTTCCGACTCAACGCATCCGCTATCACATTCGCTTTGCCTGGATGGTAATTCAACCCAAAATCATAATCCTTCAAAAGTTCTAACCACCTTCTTTGTCTTGCATTCAATTCCTTTTGATCAAAGAGATACCTCAAACTCTTGTGATCACTAAACACTTCAAATCTCGCACCAAACAAATAATGCCTCCAAAGTTTTAGTACAAATACAACGGTGGCCAACTCTAAGTCATGCGTTGGATAATTCTTCTCATGCACTTTGAGTTGCCTCGAAGCATATGCTACCACTTGATTATTCTGCATCAACACACCTCCCAAGCCCATCAAAGAAGCATCACAATACACAACAAACGGCTCTTCCGGATTTGGCAAAATCAGAACAGGGGTTGTCGTCAATCTTCTCTTAAGTTACTGAAAACTCTCTTCACACTTGGCATCCCAAACAAAAGCTTGACCCTTCCTAGTCAACTGCGTCAACGGCAATGATAACTTAGCAAATCCTTCAATGAACTTACGGTAATAACCCGCTAAACCAAGAAAACTTCTAATTTCAAAAACTGTTTTCGGAGTCTCCCATTGCGATACCGCTTCAACTTTCGACGGATCAACCGTAATACCTTCACTTGAAATTACATGACCCAGGAAACTCGCCTCTTTCAACCAAAATTCACACTTAGAAAGTTTCGCATACAATTGCTTCTCTTTCAACACAGATAACACAATCTTCAAATGCTCGGTATGCTCCTCTTCATTCTTCGAGTAGACCAAAATGTCATCAATAAAAACCACAACGAACTTGTCCAAATAAGGATGGAAAATCCTATTCATATACTCCATAAATACACCTGGTGCATTAGTCACACCAAATGGCATAACAGAATACTCATAGTGTCCATACCTCGTTCTAAAAGCAGTCTTATGAATATCCTCAGCTTTCACACGAATCTGATGATACCCAGACCTCAAATCTACTTTACTGAACACACTTGCTCCAACCAACTGATCCATCAGATCATCAATTCTTGGGAGTGGATACTTGTTCTTAATCGTCACCTTATTCAATTGTCTGTAGTCCACACAGAGTCTCATAGAACCTTCTTTCTTCTTGACCAACAACACCGGTGCACCCCAGGGCGACACACTCGGACGAATAAACCTCTTCTCAAGCAAATCTTCAAGCTGACTCTTCAACTCTTTCAATTCCGACGCGGACATATGATATGGAGCCATCGATATCGGACTGGTTCCAGGAATCAGGTCAATCGAAAACTTCACTTCTCGTTCTGGCGGTAAATCCTTTATCTCATCAGGGAAAACTTCCGGAAAATCTCGAACAATTGGTAAAGCGTCAATTGCTCCACTTTCACCAATACTCAAAGTTGTCATCAACATAAATACCTTTGCACCATCCTGTATCGCTTCCTTCACTTGCTTCGCCGTCATAAACAAATCCCTTTCAACGTTCGATTCAGGAAAAATAACCGTTTTATCAAAACAAATAATATAAACCCGATTGAATTTCAACCAATTCATTCCAAGAATGACGTCAAGTTGATCTAAGTGAAGACACACTAAGTCAATCCCAAAGTTTCTACCGAAAATACTCAAAGGGAAATTCAAACACACATACGGTGTAGTTACCGAACCCATAGCAGGAGTATCAATAACCATGCCACCACCAATAACAGACATCTCAAGATTCAACCTCCTAACACACTCCAGAGAAATAAAAAAATGTGTATCTCCAGTATCAATTATAGCGATCAAAGGTATACCATTAATAAAACACGTACCTCTGATCAAGAGATCATCACTAGCAGTCTCAGATCCAGATAGAGCGAACACCTTTCCGCTCCCTTGATTCTTCTTCGGCTTGTTGCATTTGGTACTAATGTGTCCTTGCTCGCCACAGTTGTAGCAAGTCACATTTGCACCGCTTCTACATTCAAGGGCTTTGTGGCCTAGCTTGCCACACTTAAAACACTTCTGCTCCACACTCTTGCACTCAGTAGCACGATGCCCCGCTTCACCACAATTGTAACATCTTATCAGAGTAGAAACTCCCCCACTTGGCTTCTTGCCGAAACCAACCCTTTGTTTCCCTTTCTCAGCAGGAGTTACGTAAGGTTTCCCTCTGAATTGGCTCTTTCCTTTCTTATCACTTAGGCTCTTGTAGTGGCTAGATCGAGCCCTACTATCCTCGTCGTAAATCCTACTCTTGTTTACCAACTCAGAAAATCGCCGGATTTCTTGATAACCAATAGCTTGTTTGATCTCAGGTCTCAAGCCATTCACAAATTTGAGACACTTAGATCTCTCGGCATTAACAGTGTTGTAGTGAGGACAAAACTTGATCAATTCCTCAAATTTTGCCGCATACTCAGCTATCGTCGAATTACCTTGCTTCAGCTCAAGGAATTCAATCTCTTTCTTTCCCTGCTCATCTTCTGGAAAATACTTCTCCAGAAATGTCTCTCTAAAAAGATCCCAAATGATCACAATATCATACTCTTCAAATCTTTGGCGAGTGTTACCCCACCAGTCTTCGGCTTCCTCTTCGAGCATATGAGTTCTGAACTGCACCTTTTGTGCATCCGAACAATTCATAACCCGAAAAATCTTCTCAATAGCTTTCAACCAAATTTGTGCTTTGTCAGACTCGTGGGTTCCCTTGAACGTCGGTGGATTATTCCTTTGGAACCTTCCCAAAGCACGAAATTCATCACCAACATTATTCCCCACATTCACATTGGCCTAAGAATTCTGCCCAATTGCCCCAGCCAATCTCGTTAAAGCCTCCGCAATTGCTTCGTCATTCCTACCTGCAACCATCTTACTGAATTCCAACAACAGAACCACGTAAGAACAACCAATATCGATAGTGTAACACACACATATCAATATACTCAGAGAACAACACACTAACAACTTGGCCGGACGGACCAACCAGGCTCTGATACCACTTAATGTAACACCCTCTTCTATACCCCCAAATAAACAATAAATATATATATAGGCACATATAAAATTTATCAGAGTATGCTTTAAAGTACGGTATAAAAGAAGTATGTCACATTATCACCAATAAAACATTCAACGCCTGCTCTATACAAATATGCAACCGTGGGATAGTTTTCAAAATAGAGGAACTTGGTCCTTACACCCACGTCTCGATATTTAAAATTAAAGCGGAAGATTAAAACATTTAAATTGCTTCAAAATATTTAATCACATAAATACATGTTATCCAGTTGGTTCATCAATCATTCATGTTATAAAACATTATCAACTGATACATCACAAATGTATCACAAAAGAATATTATACAAGCCTAACTACCCGGTGTTACATAATCAGAGCAGTCCGACTCAAAAGAATGAAGCTATACTTCACAAAAGAAACCTCCAGCAACCTAATATGCAATGCCTCATAGAGCATCATAAAACAACAGAAGGGTGAGAAATATTACCATAATAATCAATGCATAAGATTATATATATATATATATATATATATATATATATATATATATATATATATATATATATATATATATATATATATATATATATATATATATATATATATATATATATATATATATATATATATATATATATATATATATATATATATATATATATATATATATATATATATATATATATATATATATATATATATATATATATATATATATATATATATAAACAAGTAACAATTACATATAATCCACATTTCTCACGACACTTCATTTCATAGTCATATTCATCACGGCATAAATATAAACGAATATGAACAAGCATCAAGCATATCCCTTCATGCATATTTCACAATTATCCAAACACATCACATTTACAAGCACACTTCATATATCAATGACATTTATACTATGTGACTCCAAAACAACTCAATGCAACTCAATGCCACTCAATGCTATGTGGTACCAACACTCGTTATCATTTTTCGGTTTTTACATTAAACAGGGTCCACTCTTCTAGACCGATAACGACAAAAGTCCGTCCTCTAAGCTTTCAAACCCACTCTTCTAGGCTTGGGACAAGTCACTAGTCTCCACGAGATTAGCAAGCATTGCCTCTTGACTGAATTATGCATATGCAATCGAAAATCAAATGCACTTAAGACCGACATCTTAATCTCATGCATTCAAATAATTCATCTCTTCAAGAATTACGTCATGATTGCACACACAACATATTTCACAACAAGTCAAGGTATTCACACAATTAATACCAATAACATATTCACAAGCTATGCACACATATCCACAATGTTCTCATGCACATTTATCATACAATTCACGCACAGCATTATGTGTTCACAATTTATCAGACAATGCACACATAACCTCTATTATGTTCTCATGCATTTCCAATCAATACAAATAATATACACATCTCAAAACCTAGGATTCACGCCCGAAGGCTACCCACAGCATATCACAATAGTACATAAACTATGCGATTAAACAAGCAATAAACCATAGTCGAACCACACAATCAACCTATGGATGAATCTCAAACAAAACAAAAACCCGTCATACTCGCTACTCCTTCGCTAAGCGAACTCCTAGCGAGTATTCGCTACTTGTTCGCCTAGCGAATGTGCTAGCGAACCTCAACAGAAGCTACTGACTTCATTCGCTACCTCTTCGCTACACATTCGCTACCAGCGAACACACCAAAAATCCATTATGTCCAAGTCTGGGACCATTCGCTACTTGTTCGCTGAGCGAGCTCCTAGCGAGCGTGTTCGCGACCTGCTCGCTTAGCGAGCTGCTAGCGAGTGTCTGCGTATTTTGTTTTTCACTTACTGTTATCCAACTCAACCAACTCCACAAACTCCAATCTCACCAATCCAATTCCAATACTCTTAGTCTAACATTTCTAGACTATTCTACATCATCTATTTCAGATTCTAACCGATTAAATGGAGATTCTATTCCAATGCGCATCCCCCACAATGTGGCACCAGTGGTCGCTTGGATAGAGCCGGCCATTAGTTTTTTTCTTATTCAATTGTAATTTTCATTATATTGTAAATCAATATATTTTAATATTTTTTACATGTCTATATTTTTTAATGTTATTTAAATTTCAATTAATTATGAAAAACATAAGCTATAATTTAATATTTATTCCATTTTTTTTCATTATTTAGATTTTAATTAATGTTGAAAAACAAAAAACATAATTTCATATTTATTCCATTTCTATTTTTTTAAAGATTATTTAAAATTCAGTTAATTTTAAAACACATAAATTATTTAAAATTCAACTTATATAAATATTTTAATTAAATCTATTCATATTTATATTTTTTCAATTATTCAAATTGTATTTAATTATTTTTTTATTATTTAAATGAAAATAAATTGGCAAAACCCTAAAACGAAAAAAAAAAAGTTAATTGAGCCAAGTAGCCATACAGGATGGCGTCTCAGCCCATCACATAGAGACCCTGTCGCCAATTGCTTTGGCGAATTTATTCCCATTGGCCTGTGTCGCCAATTGCTATGGCGACAACACGTTGAATTGTAGCCAGTTTCGTATATTTTTTGAAAAACTAATTTGTTTGATAATTTAGTTGAAAAAGGTAGTTATCTTAAAACAAATTCTAAACATACACTTAAATTAATTAAAGTGAGATTCAGACACTCTTTAAGATAAATTATTGATATTAATATTTTTAGTTTCAAATGATCAATAGAGAAGAAAACACTAACTGAGAAATATGGGTAGGAAGAGGACACTAATGAAAAAATGTGGGTAAGATTGCGTGAAAATATTCTATCTTTTTTTTATTTAGAACAAATCAGTGCCATTTAATAAATCTGACGGTGTACTTTTGTTGGTTCATGGATGAGGGATTTAATTAAATCCTCATCTTAGACATAACCAACAATTATATCATATTGTGTGTGTATATATATGTAATGCTTGGAAAACTTTTAATTATTTGTTTATTTTATAATATTGTATGTGGTAATGTTGTTGCTAAATTATATGATAAAAGTTATTTAAAAAAAATTTGTATGTGTTTTTAATTAAAAAAATTTGCTTATGAGCTCTCTGATTTGGATTTGGCAGTTAGTCTAATCCACTTACGTCATGTTTTTCAGATCAATTTTTATTTAGTTTAATGTGTATATTTGTCATTTTTATTAAATATTTTATAGTTGTGACATTCATATCAAACCTTTTAAGTAAGGATCCTAATGCAAAAAATGTGTTGGCAAAGTCATGCAGTTTAATGTTGAAGTCTGAGATGGATTAATCTTCCTTCATTCTCATATTTTAAAAGTTTGTTGTGAGGAGTTGCAACCTTGACATACGTATCTTGGAGGTTCCTTCATATGTAGTTTTGAGAATCTCATGTACCTCTTTGCCTTCATTACATGTGTTGATCAATATAAACATGTTCTTGTCCACAGCATTGAAAATAACATTCAAGGTCTCGGAATTTCCAAGAGCTTCTTCATCTTCAACATTAGTCCATTTATCTTCTAGATTTAGGATTGATGTTCCAGCTTGAGAGATAATCACATAGTGTTTCCAACTTTTGATTATAACCTTCCATATTTTGTTGTCCATGTACTTAAGAAAATCAATCATTTTAACTTTTCAATAATCATAGTTGGTACCATCTAAAACAGGTGGTCTATTGATCAACCTTTCTTGCTTAGTATTGTCCATTTGAACATAGAATATCTTCCATGGAGCTCACCCAACACTACTACAAAAAGTATCTTTCGTAACATCATTTCACCTCGGCCAAAGTATCCACTATGGTAAAATCTATTCACTTATGCGCTTTCCTTTTATTTTCATTTTTAAGACACTATTCACCATGGTTGGAACTTCGAACTTTGGTGAAAAGTGGCGTCAGGTCATGAGTTCGAATCATAGCACCTACAGTTTTGTTTTTTATTTATTTTTAAGCAACTTTTTACCACCGTTGAAACTTCTAACCGTGGCGAAAAGTGGCGCATGGTCATGAGTTCAAATCCTATCACCTACAATTTTATTTATTTATTTATTTTTAATCCACTTTTTACCACGGTTGAAAGTAACAACCGTGGTGAGAAGTGGCACATTGTCATGAGTTCGAATCCTAGCACCTACGATTTTGTTTTTATTTATTTTTAAGCCACTTTTTACCACGGTTTGAACTTCCAACCGTGTTGAAAAGTCACTCAGGGTCTTGGGGAAACATAAGCGGGTTTATTGAGTTTCTTCACCGTCCTTAAACAAATATTTATCATCCATTTAGTGAGTATCAACACTCAAGACACTACCATTAGTGATCCGTAGTAAACCAAAACTTAGATGAACTTTTAACTTAGACAAACTTCATCTTCTACCTCCAAACATCATCTTCCATTTTCGAAACTTTATTTCTCCACTAAACAAAGCTCAAAAACATAATTTCTTTCATAAACAAAACTCAAAAAATCATTTCTTTCATTAACAAATTTCAAAACTCCATTACCTCTTCTCTAACTTGAATGAGACACGGAAAACATGGATCAAGTTAAAAATGTTATTTATTGTTATTGTTGTTGTTGTTCTTGTTCTTGTTCTTGTTGTTATTCTTATTGTTCTTGTTGTTGTTGTATTTGTTGTTCTTCTTGTTTTTTTTGTTGATTGTTCTTATAGTGAAGTCAGGATTCTAAGCTAATTTTGATGAAGACAAATGATCAAAGGTCTTGCATATAAAAAAAATTCAAAAGAATCCATTCATGATGTGTTGTTAATATCTTTAAATATTCAAGGTATATCAATTTCATAAGCATATACATATCTAATACTCAAGAATCATTAACATACATTTTATCATACTCAAATCACTTTCATCATCTTAGGTATATGAATTCTATATCATATACATTTCTTAGTGCTCAAAATATTTTTTATCTTGCATTGGAAAATTTATTTTTTAGGTTTGAACTATGTTAAATCACTTTCAAATATAATTTATTGACTTGGATAAATCAATATATGTTGTATAAAATTGGTAAATTGTGGCATTTGAAACAATCGTAACAGCACATAACATTCACATCAGTCTGAAACAATATTTGAAATTTGAGATTTGAAAATTTTTGCAAACTTGTTAAGTTAAGTATCCGTTTAACCGACTTAACAAGTTCTGTAGCGGAATTAAAAAAATGTTTTGTTTCATTGCATCCATTCATCATCTCTTCTCATGACAAACATTAGATCTTTTCAATGATAAATATTATGATTTTCTATCAACCATTGTCATGTTTTTGAATGGTTGTTATCATCTGTATAAATTGATTTTAAATTTATATTTCTCAATTACATATTTCAAACTTTGTAAAAACTCTCAATATTTTCAAAACAGAATTTTTATAAAAGATACATTGTGAATCATAATTTTTTATATCATATTCATCAAAGTATTTTGAGAAATAGAGAGTATTGTTTATTGTGATTTCATATTGAAAGAGAAGAATACTATAATCATTTGATTAAGTCTTATTTATTATACAAATATTCATATATTCATTTTATTGAAATTGTTGTAAAAGTTCCTAAGATCTAAGGATTGTTTGAAATTAGGTGTGTGCTATAAGAAGGAGGGTTTTTTCTTCTTATAGGGTTTGTTGAAAAATCCAAGAGGATTGTTCTTGGTGGCTTAGTTAAGGTCTTGTATAAAAATACAAGTCTTGTCTTGTTCATAGGGATCTAACTATAATGAAATCTCTTTCATGTTTAAAGCGGACTGGAGTACTCTCGGATTGTGAGGGAAATTAGGATACATCATTGTGTTATTTTCTTTTTCATATTTTATCGCTTTCATCACATAAATTTAAACTAGACGAAGGAAAGGCATATCTAAAATCGAAGAAATTTTTATACATCTAATTCACCCCCTTTTAGGTGCACTCTATAAACTTACAATTGGCATCAGAGTAGGTTATAAGTAACCTTTTCCTAAAGATAAATAATGGCTTCCGCAAGTGAAAATCAGGTTTTTAAAGATGGTGGTAGTAGCAATAAACCTCCTCTATTTTCTGGTGAATATTTTGTTATTTGGAAAATTCGCATGAGGGCTCATTTGGAAGCACAAGGAGAAGGAATATGTGAAAGCGTTGAAAATGGTCCACATGTTCCTACAAGTGTTGTTAATAGTGTTGTCACTCAAAGATTATAAGCTCTTGAGATGAAGATGATAAGAATAAAGTTCTTAATGTAAAGAAAGCAATCAACATACTTCAAAGTGCACTTAACATAGATGAATTCTTCTGTGTTTCTAAATGTACAACCGCAAAGCAAATATGGGATATGTTGGTAGAAACTCATGAAGGAACTGCTGAAGTGAAGAGATCTAGATTGAATACTGAAGGTTCCATGGTTTTAAGATTGGCAACAATTTTGGTAAAACATAGATTATTTAGAGAACATGCATCACAACAACATGTTGAGAGAGATATCGTGACATCTTGATCAACTGGTACAACAGAGTCTGCTGATATGTTTCCTGAAAGATGTTATGACAGATGTTGTAACATGTTTTACCAGAACTTCAATACAGTTATGCATTTTAAATCCTTGAAGATTTGATTTTGAAATATGATATTCTGGATGGTTTGTGTTCTCATTCAGGTGCAGCTAAGCAAGGATATTTTAGGAACATTGCAGTTTTAGTTTAGTTTTATAAAAAGGTTCTTTGAGACTTTTTAGTAAACTTTGATGATGTGTTCCTATTTTTATGGAGAATATATTGCAGGTGGTTTACAATTGAAAGAGTGGATTTGATTGAAAAATCCAAGCCCATACTGCTAGAGCTTATATAAAGAAACACACTAAACCTAAAAACGTGTGGAAGTATTATTGAAGAAACCGTGTGTGCACAAATAAGGGTTTAGGGTTTGAGAGTTCTTTTAATGTGATGATGCATAATGTGTCACTCATGTTTCTACCGATACATTAAGATAAACTGTTTTGTTTGTTAATTGTGAGCCATTCAATCATCTTCTAGATGCTTGACCTGGACTGATTGTATTGAGTTGTAAGTGTCTACTATAAGCTTTTAAGCAAGAATGTATTATCCTTGATTGAAGCTTTTAAGTAAGATCAAGTATTTTCTTTGAAGTGTGTCTTCTTTTGAGTTTTTGTTAAGTATATCACTGTTGTTGTGATTGAAGGGAAGTGAAAGGGAATTCTCATATCTAGAAGTGTCTTAGATAGAAGTTGCATTGGGTAGGGATTAAGTGAGAAGTTATAAACTAATATTGTTTAGCTTTGAATTAATACTACTAATAGTGAAATTCCTTCCTGGCTTGATAGCCCCCAGATGTAGGTGATTTACACCAAACTGGATTAACAATTGCTTGTGTTTTTATTGTCTTCATATTGTGTTTATTATCTTATCCTTAAGTATTTAACAGTTTAGATATTAGTGTCGTGATATCGCCTTTGACATCTCATATCTGATACCAGAATTTCAAATACTTTAAGTAAAAGATGAGTTATTTAGAATGCATCCTTGAGAATCAATCCCTTATCTACAAAAGAGATTTTTACACTTGACAAATCATTTAATTGCGCTTGGTAAGACTTTTACAAATGATGAACTTAATCTTAAAGTGCTTAGGTCCTTAACCAGGTGTCATACCCTAATTTTTACCCCTAAGATTCCACCTCATTCATATCATTTGCATGACATTTAGCATTACATGTGTGTGTATGTGTGTCTTTATGCATCACTAACCCATATCAAAAACAAGAAATGTGTGCTTGCTTGCTTTACAAGTTAGGTTATGCCTCAAGATGTTTAAGCTGATGATTGGCCAGAGGTTTGTATGATCCTTAAACTCTCAAGCCCCAATCATTCAAAATTTATAAAAGGTCTCCTCTCATTAATAATCAAGTGCAAGATGGCATTGAATCAAGATCAATAAGTCTCAAGTCATCTGGTGCATCCTAATTAGGGTTTTGACCTAATTCGGTCCATGGGTTGACTTTTTCATCTGAGGATGATACTATACTTCAAAAAATGATTCAAGGACCTAAATTACATCTTTGAAGACCATTCACAAGATCCTAATTGCACAAGAAGTTGGATTCATCTGGTACAAAGTGAAACAGATGGTCAAGTCAAAGCCTGATTTTTGGCATCTCTAGGTCAAACATGATTTCCCCAAGTCAAATATCATGAAAATATTATTGATGAATGCATTTGATCATGATCAATCAATAAAATCAAAGAAAATATCAAAGTTTCAAAATTAAGGTTTTGGAAACTTTCACTAAGTTATGAAATCTAATGATTTTTGCTCTACTTTTCAAGGCCATAACTTCTTTCTCAAGCAACCATTTTCTTTGCTCCAAAGACCAAATTAAAGATCTTGCTACATACTACAACTTTTTCTTAGGAGATGATTTCAAAAAAATGCATGGATGAAGAGATATGATGCCATGAAGTTAAGGATTCATTACTTTTAGAACAAAAACACTTAGAAAATATGTCAACCAAATCTGTCTATGTCATGAAGCCAACTTTACAAGAATTTTTCACCATGATCCCAATTAAATCAAGGATAGTTGTTAACATGGATGTTGTAGAGGATGTTCCAAGCTTTCCAAAGAGTTAAAGAATAAAGATTTATCTTACTTGAGCTAGAAGTTATGATTTTTGCAAGAAGCATTGATGAGGATGAATTCAAGACAACATATAAGTTTAGACACACTTTTGATCACTTTGCAAGCCTTATCTCTGCACAAGGTCAACATGAATCTTGTAGTACCCCATAATATCTTCAAGATGGTACCAAATTTGCTGAAGTTATATCCCTTTTCATAGTAGAAAACCTCATCCCAAGGCATGAACTTATGTTTTGCTTTGATTCATTAAGTGAATGCCACAAAGTCAAGATACTTGATCACCAAGACAAACATTGGTTCTAAACATTAAGGCCAAGGTCACAATCTAAATGATGATGGTACAAATGGTTAAGATATGATCTTACTTATAAAATAAGCTACTTGAATTTTGCATTCAGGTCTTGAAACATGACAAAATACATTAGATAATAGGATGTATCCCAATCCAACTTTTCCTCAAAGAAAACCAAACTTTTTTCCTATAAATAGATTTCATTTCTAATAATTTAAGGGACACACAAGACAAGCAAAACATCTCAAACCTCTTCATACCAGAATTTGTACATTATTGAAAAACTTCAAAATCCACCAAAGTGAAAACTTGCAATTCACAAACCATTCCATAAATATTTATTCTAACACTTCAAACACATCACATACCACATATATAAACTTTTGAAATACTCTAAACATCATAAAATCCTTCATAACCAGAAATTGTATCTTCACACCACCATTGTTGCATAACTTGCAAGAGCACTCAAATTTTTCATTCCAAACACGTTTCATTCAATTTATCCATCCAAACATCTTCTAAACACTTAATAGAAGTGATCCAAATCATCTAAACACTTATGTAACTACTCAAACACTTCCATCACACCTCACTTGCTCAAGCTGTAGTTTGATTCATGTAGAGAGTTCCATAAGGTTTCAATCCAATTCAACCACTTTAACACGTTCCTTGGAGGCTAAGAATGCTTTTTGGATCATCAAATTGCTTCTATATAGCTCCAAAGAAGAATTTGATTTTCACTCTTAGAGGTAAGTTGTTATTTCCCTAACTTTATGAATCATGCATCATTCTTGATCATATGAGTTAGAAACATGTTTATCATGCTGTATGGATTGATTTCCCCATATTAATTGCCATAAATTAGTAACATATAGGATTTCATGATTGATTTTTCAGTTTTAGGGTTTATGTAGTTTTTGCGTGTTAATTTGAATTCAAGGCAATATAAATGAAATTGAGTTATACCATTGAATTCTTGGCAAAGTTTCAAGCAAGTTTCATCTTTACATCTTTCAATTTCATTGAGAGATAAAGAAGTTAGCAATTTTGAAAAAATGGAGATGATGATGAATCTCGTGTGAAGAAGACAACAATGACTGGCGCAAAAATCATCTTTTAAATTTTTGTTTTAATATATTATATTTTTGTTCCATGTTATGTAACGAATAGGTATTATGTCGTGGTGGTTAGTGTGTGTGTGTTTGGTGTGTGAAGTGAGCTCAAGGTCTGTGGGGTTCAAATCCCCCTCGCCCCAGACCTTTTGCATTTAATTTTTAACCATTTTTAAACTGAAACTTTAATATTTATTTTCACACGCACGTTATCTTTCAACCAAGGCATATGGCCCAGCGGTAAGATTTTGGGCCCATCGCCATAAGGGCACGAGTTCAAGTCTCTTTGGTGATAATCCTTAATTTTTTAACACTAGTTTTCATACTTGTCTTCCCATTTTCTTTCAAATATTTCTTTAGAAAATTAATTATTTTTGAAACATTTTTTGCACACTTGTCATTTATCCTCTCTATTTTGAGAATACTTAAAAAAATACCAAAAATAATATTTATTTCATGTATTTTTGTGTAGTTGGAAAGATGTTCTTTTTGTGTTTTAAAACCTTTTTAATGGTGTTCTTTGGATTATTTCTTTGATCTAGTTGAACATATATGTTTATGTGGCTATAGTATGATTTGTTTAAGTTTTTTAATGACTTGTACCATGCTTAGTTTCCTTTTTCTTTGAAACAAAACTTTGATTAAATGGTTTCTTTAAGTGATACCTTAAGGTTTAATCTTTTGAAACAACTTGATGCATACCTAAGGCTTCCAATTGAGTTTGGTTCCTTTAACCTTTGATTCAACAATGCTAAATATCTTGTTCATGTGCTTACCTTTGTTAGACTATTGACATGATTAAGTATTTCCTTCATAAACTTGCACAATGTCAAGCATGTCTATTTGTCTTATGTTTTTCCTATTATACACATGTCTTGATACCATGCTTAAACATTTGTATAATAATACTTGATGTTTTACTTGTTCATACTTGCTAAGCTTTATCTGTTAAGTTTATCTTGACATTAGTGTTTAGGTTCATCATAACCTCACCCTTTGTTTAAACTTAGTTCAAACATTAGGATTCTCATCTAAGATCAAATTTAATCAAACCCTAGTCATCTTTGTCTTCAAACTCAAAACTCTTCCCCAAGAGATTAGACATGAGTCATCTCTATACAAGAAATGCTTCTTTTATCCCCATAATATAAATTAAACTTTTGAAACACTTTCTCATTTAAGTGATGTAAGTGGCCTATTTGTTGATTCTATATCCAAGTTGATGTCCCTCTCTTATTATGGTGCAGAGAGACTCTTTCATTTAAGTGATGTAAGTGGCATACTTGTTGATTCTATATCCAGGTTAAAGTCCTTCACTTATTATGCAAAGATCATTTATCTTTTTATGTTTGTGGTGGTATAGTTGAGCAGTCCCTCTTAAGGTGACAACTTGTCTTTTCTCCTAAAAACCCAACAAACATTGCTTTTACCCGTAGTTTCCCGAACTACAAATGCTATGACTTCCTCTATGGATATGTAGGCATAGGATTGCGAGATCCTATCGAGCACACCTTTTAATTTTCACCCCCCTTTATTCATATACAAAAAAAAAAAAAAAACATTTCCCACTCCTATCACTAACTCAAAACAGTCAATTCTCCTAATCAAATAGTAAATAACTTAAGCAAATAACATAAATATTTTAAAAGGTTCCTATAGGATACTATAGATGCTTAGTGTAACACCCGAGGCTGAAGAGGGCGGAGAGTGGTTACATGTAACACCTGAGGGCGAGGGAGTGGTTGTCGGTGCATGAGGCATGACAATGAGACACTCTTAGCAGCTTCTAGGGAAAAACTGAATTCACGTCGGAATGAGAGAGATCCTAAGGCTATACAGGTATGGGACTGCATGGTTAAAGGAAGGCTTGTAAGGATTAATTGGTACTACTTATACCAACAAGATGCATCTTCTTTTTGGTATCCCGTTCCATAAGAACTCCACAGTTAAGCGTGTTTGACTTGGAGTAATTTAAGGATGGGTGACCTTCTAGGAAGTTTCCCATAAAGCATGTGAGTAAGGAAAAAGCATGCTGAAAAGACTCGTGTTGGTTTGTGGGGTCAGTCGGTGTAACACGGTGGGAGAACTGACTTTAAACAATGTTGCGGATAGCAAGAGTCGCCACCGACTTTTATTTTATCCATAAGGAAAGGTTATAAAAGAACAGGAAAGACCTTAGAGAATATTTTGGGTCCGGGGGGTAGGTTATGAAAAGGGAAGGTGTTAGCACCCTTTTCATCCATGGTTATCCATGGGCTCTTAGGTACTTAAGCTCACTTTTGAATTGTTTTGAAAGTGTAGTGTGTGAATAGAAAATTTTCAGAATAGTTAATAAATAATCCATGTAAGGATGTGTTAAGAACTTGTTTGAAAACTTGTTGAAAATTTGTTTAAGTGTGAAACAGTTTTGAAGTGAGCAAGTATCTAGGAGTAGCCTACCCTAATGTTTTAAGGTCTTTCTTATTCTTTATTCTTTCCTTTAGTAAGACTATCCCTACTATAATGGAGTAGGTAGTCCTTACTTTGGATGTTAAGGGACATGTGAGGGACAATTTGACTTTGAAGGCCATTGTGGGATGTAATAAGCACATATAAGGGACCATCATCATTTTTCGAAAGGGACTCGATTCGTAAAGGCAACCATAAGGGATTTTGATGATTTTTCTATTTGAGAGACTTGCTTTATACGCCCCACTTAACCATTATTCGTAGGCAACTTGAGGGATATCCTTAGGAAGTGAGACGACAATTAAAATCGACTTACGTGTGTGACGTGTTTATTTTAATTATCTTTATTTAAAAGTGATCTAAATTTATTTTAATATTACATACAGGTTGTTACACTCCCTAATTACTAACCATAATAATAATTAAATAATTAAACAACTTTACATCCAAGAAACAATTACAAAATAATAAGCAAAATAATTAAATAGCAAAGATAAATAAAATATAAATAAGCAATAATAAATAATAAAGGGGGTTAGTAAGCAATATTTAACAAAATAATAAGCATGATTAGAATATAAATGGGTTAGTAAATAAGAATAAACAAAATTAATCCAAATATTATAATAATAAGAAATTAATAATTTTTTAATATAATCAACTAAAAGATTTGAATTAAATTAGATAAAAGTTTGTTATAATGATTATTATTATTATTTTGGTTGTTATGAAATAGATTTTAAAACACATTATTATTTTTGTAAAGAAAATGATTTATTAATTTTTTTTTAAAAGATGATTAAAGAACAAATTTATTTAATTTTTATTTTTAAAAATAATTAAAGGGTGACTTAGCCTTTTTTTATAAAAATGTTGATTAGATAATTAAAAAAAAACTGGTTAGGAGAGTTAAGCGTGGGATTAAGGTGTGTATGTGGTATGTGTGTAGTGATTAGTGATTATTGAATTAACAGATTACAAAACACAAACAAAAATAAGAGGAAACACGGGAACCCTAGATCCCACATGGCCCCAAATCATGCGCCGTCTCCCTCTCGATCTCATCTTTCCTCATACCCTCTTCGTCCCCTTTGTGATCCTGATTCGTCTTATCTTCCTCCAATTTTGTACCTACAATTACATCGAAAGGATCAGTGGATCAAAAAATGGATAAGAGTGAGTGATTCACCGAGGGTTGGTGGCGGCGTTGGCGTCGGAGCCGACAAGAGATTGGAGTTCCGTTTTGTTGAACTTGCGGCGTTTGAGATGGCGGCAAGGGATGCTTCGGCGATTTGAATTCACGGCAGCCTGGGTTTCAAAGACGTAGACGGAAGGTTTTGACGATAGCGGTGGCTTGCGAATAGCTTTTGACGGCAATGAAGATAAGTGCTTCTTCTAGGTTTACGAATATAAGTTTTGTTTTGATGATATTTTCTCCCCCTATTCTCCTCCTACGTAGTCTCCTTATATAGGTCTCAGAGTTGAAACGTCTTGATTGGATTTGTTAATTGCTGCTTTAAATATGATTGAGCTTTTCCTTTTTGGTGTAAGCCAGATTTGAAAATTTCCCTTTTCGTCTGATTCTTAATGATATGTATTGATGAAAATTCCAAATTGTGATCTCTTGTATCTATCGTGTTTAATGCCTTTGGATCTGTTTTAGAATCTTTTCTTCTAATCAGCATATTCTCCAATGGATTGGCAGGTACACGTGGCACTTGAACAATCTCGAAGCCGAAGAAGTTTACACAAGGGTGGGACGCTGGCAGTTGAAAGAAGGTATCCTCTTGCTGATGTTATCTCAAAATTGAACCCAAAACGTCATCAACACTAATCGGGCTTCAACTTCTGAAGGTTGCCGTTGTGTATCCGTATTAGCTTGGCTTTCCAAACCGCAAGCTGGGATGTCATCATCAATAGTACATAGGGGAGTATCAACCATATCAGAAGGCTTATCATCTTTAGTTCAGACTGGCAAAGGCTTCCTGATGGACAAACATCATCTGGTGGAAAGTTAGTAAGTAGCTGCTCCTCTTTTATTTCTTTTCGATGTTCGTTGCAGCTGTGTTATATATCCCTTCCATGTGAATTTCGGATCCTCCATCATGATCGATTATGTAAATGCTTTACAAAGTTGGATAGACCATATTCTGCCAGCAATCCAGGCGCAAATGACATGAAGGCACATCTCTCGTCTTCTGTACCGCTGGTTAGTATACTGAAATCTCATGGAAAGCTTGCAATGGTTGGTGGGGTACGAAACTCATCTTTCCAACACACGAATCTATAATGTTCCGAATATACTAATCGAAATGCCTTTTGCTTTACAGCTGCGACTTAACCAAATCAATCCCTCTTATCGGTAACATCGGCAACAACTTGGAATTGCTACCAGTTTCTCTTTTCTGTTTTCGAAAATAACATGAGTAACGAGTTTGAATGCTCATACATCTTCCTTATTGCCATGTAGGTTGCGAGGAGCTTGAGGTTGTACTGATGTCGTTTGAAGGGAAACGATGAGGGTTGCTTGTCTGCTTGGTCTTGCTCGTATGAAATAGGTGTGACTTGAGTTGAACATAAGCACTTGGATGTTTGGCTGGTATGTGCAGGACTGAACTCAGGTGATGATACCATGTTGACTCCACTATTTCATGCTCTTACCTTAATTCTCAATGAATGCGTCGTAGCAAAAGGAAACAACTTTAAAAAAGTGGCTTCGACAGAGTTGTGTCAGGTGTACTTTATTAGTGGGATTCGAGTCTTTCGCTCGTTATCCATTATTCATCTCAAGTTCTAGTCCACTGACTTCCTTTAATACATGCGTGGTTGCAGGGTTGAGACTTCGTTCACAGTCAGAGATAGTATTTGTTTGCAGGAATCTTTAAAGGGCGGGAGTACGCAATCGGGTCTGTAGGTATGTCACTTGGAAGCATTCACACAGTGGTCTGAATTATGACGGTCATCCGTTTTTGATCACTAGGCCATAATCTCTTCTGCGGTAGTCACGACTGGTTCTACGTGGTTGTCAAGAATTCGGCGTTGATTATCTTCAGTTTTCTGACTATAATTTCTGTTGTTGCATATTGTGAGGACACGTTCGAGCTGCGTTCCTTCAAAATGTTGGTTCAATCAATGGCTTGTCGGTCCCATGTGTTTAGAATTTCCGCAGTGTGGACTTCATGCACCGTTGAGGTTATGAATATGCCTCAATGATATGAAGAAGTAATGGCAGCCTTAGCATAAATATGGTTACATGTGTTTAGTCTTTTATGTTTCCCTCTTGCAGGTGGTAGTATTATGAGTTAACTCCTTATCAGGAAACTTTCAAGTGGCGGGATAAACTGTGAAAGCTGAATCCGGCACCGATACAAGCTCACGTTGACGGATCGAACTATATGGATGAAAGGAAGAACATCTGCGTATTGCATACCGTGGGAGGCTTCACTGTTGCGGATAGTATTGTTTCCATCAAAATCGTCAATTTCAAATGAGAGGTAGAAATCTTGACTTCTTTTATAAAATAAAACGATTGCTAAGAACAAAAAACTTTGTTCACAAATCCTGATGCTGTAAATTCAGGAAGTTACGCCTGAAACCGCTGCACCGTTGATGCCGTTCAGAACAATTCTGCTTAGAGTTGTGCATTACAGAGTTTCCACTACCCCGTTCTCAAAACATGATCGTAGCTTAATTAGTCTTGAATCAAATTTGAACATATTATTGAATAACCCCTAGCTGTTCAAAGATTATACTTGAGAATACCAGCTTTCTCATATAAATTATTCCCAATGTACCCAAATATCTGTACTGATGTGCATCATTTCGCAGGTGTCGTCGCATTAGGATATACAAGGGTGTAGGACACTTCGGTTGTGCCACTCCCGGCACTCGATGATGACATTGTTCTGAGAGTGTCGAAAAAGAAAAAAAAGAAAAAAAAGAAACATTTTCTGTACT
Organism: Lathyrus sativus; assembly: GCA_963859935.3. NCBI lineage: Eukaryota > Viridiplantae > Streptophyta > Magnoliopsida > Fabales > Fabaceae > Lathyrus > Lathyrus sativus. Next base: position 925,930,200 of record OZ012735.1, read on the forward strand.
GTCTGTTCTCTTTTGATGTGCAGGTTAGCTGAGGATTCACGGAGAAGTTCAAATACGAACATGAAGACCTTTAGATACTTTTAGGATTTAGGATAGATGCTTTAATGTAATCCCTTAGGATTTGAGAATTTTAATGTACTTCCTTGTAACAGTACTTTGTAAAATATGAAGCAACATCCCCATTCTTGTATGATAGCATTATTTATGAAATAAAATTCTCAAAGTTTTGAATTTATATATATTCTATTCTTAGTTAAAAAATATAAACAAATGTGAATAAATCCACAAGTATTTAATTCATTAACATAGGCATAAAACATAAATATTTCCAAGTGGTATTTGTGATCCTAATCTCATCATCAGATTAAAATGTTAACCAATTGTTTCATAACCAAACTCATGTGGGCACCATGGTCACAACATTTTCAGCATCAACAGCAAAACTAATCGTAATTAAACTCCACTGACCAAATGCCAAATCTCAATATGATCAGAACTGGTGATTGATAAATGCCTCAAAACCATAACGCATCAAATGCCTCAGAATTTTAATAACAGCCCGTCTTCAAGGAATTGGTAGAATTTGTGTAAAATGACCAAAATACCCCTGGGACCAAATCTCTCTTTGAGGTTGGCAAAAAAAATCATGAAGTTTGACTTTGGTTTGACCACAGTTGACCTCAGTTTGACTTTTTAACTGCATTGACTGCTTTTGACTTATCTGATCATCTGACTGAGCAAACTTTTGAGAAAAGTCTTGAAACTTGACATGGGGGTTCTTATACACATATAAGATGTTATGAAGCTCACTTGAAGTCTTGGAAGTCCATTTAGCCTGATTAAAGTCAAAACCCTAGTTTTGGATGCACTGCTTAGGAGGTGCATTGTCTGAGGGAATTGTCAACTCTTCTGACCAATTGTGAATTTTGTGAACCTTGTGAACCTTCTTGGAACACAAAGTCTTGTATTGTGAGGGCAAATTTTGGGGTGCAACAGCTGCCCCTGTTCAATTTTCTGAAACCTGAGGGGTTAGATTGGTATATTTGCCAGTCGTAACCTGGAAGGTTGAAGGGGATTGAACACAAAAGCCCAAAAATTTGCACTCACCAGTGCATGGAGTGATATTGATGGTTGGTTGAACATGATTGAGTGGGCTTAAAGATGCCACTAGGGGAAAGTTCTTCAGTAGTATAATGAGAACTGTCAGGAGTCTGGAGTAATACTGATGTAACAACATGTCTTCATGAGGATAGAGCAATCAATAATGATAACCCTAAAGCAGTCTTGAAGTGATAAATCTGACCTCAGGAGGATAGAGCAATCAATAGCTCTAAAGCAGTCTTGAAGTAATAATGGCTTCAGGAGGATAGAGCAATCAATAGCTCTAAAGCAGTCTTGAAATAATAATGTGATATGTCTTCAGGAGGATAGAGCAATCAATAGCTCTAAAGCAGTCTTGAAGTAATGATTTCAGGAGGATAGAGCAATGGATAGCTCTAAAGCAGTCTTGAAATAATAATGTAATTTCAGGAGGATAGAGCAATGGATAACTCTAAAGCAGTCTTGAAATAATAATGTGATATGTCTTCAGGAGGATAGAGCAATCAATAGCTCTAAAGCAGTCTTGAAGTAATGATTTCAGGAGGATAGAGCAATGGATAGCTCTAAAGCAGTCTTGAAATAATTAGATGGCTTCAGGAGGATAGAGCAATGAATAGCTCTAAAGCAGTCTTGAAGTAGTAATATGACCTCATGAGGATAGAGCAATGAATAGCTCTAAAGCAGTCTTGAAGTAATAGGATGATTTCAGGAAGATAGAGCAATCAGTAGCTCTAAAGCAGTCTTGAAGTCATGAGAGGCTATCAGGAGGATAAAATAACCCTGAGGTTACAATAAAGCAGTCCCAAAGTAATAAGAAGCTCATCAGGAGGATAAAGTAACCCTGAGGTTACAATAAAGCAGTCCCAAAGATCATAAGCTTGTTTGTTGGATAATTAACCTGAAAACAAGGTAGCATTCTGTATAACAACATTAGTTTATGCTTTATGTATGCATGTATGACATGATGCACTTAGGTAATGTACTATAGATATATATGTTATGGTATGATGTAAATGATGTATGTATGATATGACACTGCTGGAAGTGTCTGGATATCCTTGTATAACAACTGCTGGCCAAGGAAAATAGATCCCGATTCGTTGTTGAAGAATATATAACCCTCCGTCTGCTGGGGATAACAAGGTATAGATAACCTCCCGTTGTTGGGGATAACAAGGTATAGATAACCTCCCGTTGTTGGGGATAGTAGGGTATAGATAACCTTCGTTTTCGTTTGATAGTAGGATAAGTATAACATCCCGTCTTCGTTCATCGTGCCCTTATTGGAAAGTAATTTCCCGTATATCTGTATGAGGATAAAAGAGATGGATATAAATTCCAGGGGAGATTAGACTTTGTGAAAATGGATTAGTCCTACTGATGGTTTGTAACTGTCTTGTAAAGATGAACCGGCGAAGCTTCGTTGAAATCCTTCCCTCGTTCGTCCTTAGTAAATACTATTACTGCATTTTCATGCATTTCTGGTAAACATCAATCATATTAAAAGCATACATGCGTTTCTGGTAAACATCAATCATATTCAAAGGCATACATACATTCAAATACAACCAATGGACGTTTCGCTTATGTAAATAGGGTAAAAGTGAATCTGGATTCAAAAGATGGAATTTATTTATATCAAAAGTGACCCATACACGGGTAAGTTTGTACAAGGAGACATAAACCCTAGTAAGAGAATTTTGTCATGAAGTTTTACAAAAGAATCAGCTATGTGGGAAATAATCCTATTGAGTTTCAATTCTACTATTGCCACTCAAGTATCTCATCTTCTTGCTGTTGAGACGGAAACGATTGGATTGAGCTTTATCTGTTTGAGCTTGAGTAAGTAGTACAACTGGTTGCAGTTTCATGAGTGATCCAAACGAGACATAGTCATACGCTTTAATCCCTAACTTTTGCCTGGATTGCCCTTTCAGGTTTTCAATCCACCGGGATACCCTTTTTTGCCCAAGCCGCCTTTTCAGGTTTTCGACTTGCCGGGTGTACATCTTTTTATATATATATCCCTAATTTTTGCCCAAACCCTTTTGGTTTGCCGGGATGCCCTTATTTTTGCCTAGGCCTGTCAACCTAGCGGGTCTCTTTTTATGCGTAGTATTTTTTAACTATGTCTGCGTTTACAGGTTGTGGGAAGTCTTCACCATCCATTGTAGTCAGTATCATGGCACCTCCTGAGAATACTGTCTTGATCAGGGAACTCAAAATTCATTGACTGGTAATCATCTACTGCTTGATGAGCCAAATGATCAGCAACAACACTCCCCTTAATGGCCTTCTGAGTAGTATACTGTATATCATATTCCGTCAAGATCATTTGCCATCTTGCAATTCTTCCGGAGAGAGCAGGTTTCTCAAATATGTACTTGATTGGATCCATCTTCGAAATCAACAAGGTAGTATGGGTCAACATATACTGTCTTAGTCGGCGAGCAGCCCATGCCAAAGCGCAGCAAGTTTTCTCGAGCAGTGAGTATCTTGTTTCACAGTCGGTAAACTTTTTGCTAAGGTAGTATATTGCCTGCTCTTTTCGACCAGACTCGTCATGTTGCCCCAATACACACCCCATTGAGTTGTCTAATACTGTTAAATACATAATCAAGGGTCTTCCATCAACTGGTGGCATTAAAATTGGAGGTTCTAGCAAATATCTCTTGATTTCATCAAAGGCAGTCTGGCACTCATCATTCCATTCCATCACCTGATCTTTCTTCAACAACTTGAAGATTGGCTCACAGATGGTAGTTAATTGGGAAATAAATCTTGCAATGTAGTTCAATCGTCCCAAGAAACCTCTAACCTCCTTCTCAGTACGGGGAGCTGGCATCTCTCATATAGCTTTTACTTTTGCAGGATCCACTTCAATACCTTTTCCACTGACAATGAAACCCAAGAGCTTTCCAGATCTAACTCCAAAAGTACACTTGTTTGGATTTAATCGCAACCTGTATTTCTTCAACCTATCAAACAACTTGTGCAGACGATCAAGATGTTGTTCTTCATTCTGAGACCTGGCTATCATATCATCCACATATACCTCTATCTCATGATGAATCATATCACGAAACAAAGCCACCATGGCACGCTGATATGTTGCCCCTGCATTCTTTAAACCAAATGGCATTACCTTATAGCAAAATGTGCCCCACTGTGTCACAAATGTAGTCTTCTCCATATCTTCAGGTGCCATCTTGATTTGATTGTAACCAGAGAAACCATCCATAAAAGAGAATACCTTATGCTGAGCAGTGTTGTCTACCAGAATATCAATATGAGGAAGTGGAAAGTCATCCTTAGGGCTAGCCTTGTTCAGATCTCTGTAATCTACACACATACGTACCTTACCATCTTTCTTAGGAACTGGTACCACATTTGCAACCCACTGAGGATAAGAAGTTACGGCCAAGAACTCTGCATTGAACTGTTTCATTACCTCTGCTTTGATCTTTTCTGACATTTCAGGACGCATACGACGAACCTTCTGCTTCTTTGGACGACAATCTTCTTTCACTGGCAAACGGTGAACCACAATGTCTGTATCCAACCCTGGCATATCTTCATAAGACCAAGCAAAGATCTCCACATAGTCATGTAGCATCTGAATCAACCTGCTCTTGACACTGTCCTCTAAATCAGCCCCTATCTGGACCTCTTTTCTGTTTTCTTCAGTTCCCAGATTCACAACTTCGACTGGCTCTTCATGTGGCTGTATAGCTTCCTCTTCTTGTTGTAACAACCTAGCAAGCCCTACAGGTATTTCACAATCGTCCTCGTTTCCGTCTTCAGTTTGATAGATCGGATTCTCGAAATTGTAATTGGCAATAGTAGAACTGTTATCAACTGGATCCAGAGTGGATGCGGATCTGCATTTTAGTGACGTGGGTGTGTGTAAGAACACATAGCTTGATAAAGCAAAAATAAAAGAAAAAGAAAGACAAGGAACACAATATTTACGAAAACGAAACGTCCACTGATTTTATTGAATGAAGTATGCAAATGAAATGACAACCCGTAACAAGCACACCATTGTGCCCCGGGTAAGGCACATGGCTTGAAAGTTTTAATTGTTCCAGAAATTATAAATTTAAAAACATAACACAGTAATAGTATTTACTCCTGACTAAAGGAGATAGGGATAACATCTTCAGCTGTCCAATTATTGAGTCCAGCACCCACAGTAGGAAAAATTCATGCCTCCAAGTTGTAGTCTTCATCTTGATCTCCCACAGCATTGATAACCCCTTGATTGGTGATACGAACAGCACGGGCACGACGGACAGCCTTCTGGGACTCTTCTTCCACCACAGCTTTTGCATCATTGAGGGAGGCCATTGCCATTGTTGGAGGGTTTCTGATGACCACAGGAACCTTCTTCACAGCAGGAGGAGTCACACAATCCTTAACAGCCCAGGGAACCACTTCAAATGACTGACATGGAGTTTCAATGTATTCACCTTCTACTTCCAGATACTTGAAAGTGTTTACATGGCTGACAAAGTATTCTTCCTCTCCAAAGACAGTAACAACTTTTCCATTCACCGGATATCTCAACTTTTGATGTAATGTGGAGGTCACAGCACCTGCCCCATGGATCCAGGGACGACCAAGCAGACATGAGTACGAAGGACGAATATCCATCACATAGAATGTAGCAGTGAACACCTGAGAGCCAACCCTGATTGGAAGATCAATTTCCCCATGCACTACTCTTCTAGAACCATCAAAAGCCTTTACCATAATATTACTGGGCTTCAATACCGTATCTTCAGGACTCAGCTTGTTCAGGACTTCCTTAGGCAACACATTCAGAGAGGAACCATTGTCTATCAGCACATGAGACAGGGTAGTGCCCCTGCATTCAATTGAAATATGCAAGGCCCTGTTATGATCCCTCTTGGCAGGGGTCAAGTCAGCATCAGAAAATCCTAACCCGTTGTCATAGGTCAGGTGAGCAACACAATTCTCAAACTGGTCCACAGAAATTGCACTGGGTACATGAGCCATCTTTAGAAACTTGATCAATGACTTGGCATGAGCCTCAGAACATAATAACAGGGAGAGCATAGAAATCTTTGAGGGAGTATGCCCCAGCTGATCAACAATATCATAATCACTCTTGCGAATGATTTTCAATACTTCTTCCATCTGCTTAGAGAGGTCATCAGCAGCTGGCACATCAGTAGATACAGGCTCAATAGCAGGACCCTTGCCCCGAGCATCAGTGGTGGAAGTAACAGCAGGAGTAACTGCACTCTTAGAAGCAACTGGAGGAGAGAAGACTCTTCCACTACGAGTGATCTTGCTAGATCCAGCAATATTATCAATGTCAACAGGCATATCAGGTAAAGGCTCCTGCTTGACACCATGGATGTAAACATCAGACCCATAGTGCCAAGGCACAGCTTTGTCAGATGTATAAGGAATAGGACCAGGAGTGGTAATGATCATAGGAGCTACTCTGGCTTCAGCAACAACTTTCACAGGACCTTCAGCAGTAATCTTGATTGGGCCCTGATGAGTGATTTTAATGGGACCCTTTGAAGTGATTCTTAGTGGTACTTTGTCAACCATGTCAACCTCTTCAATCTTCTTACCCTGAGTCAGATGATCCACCATACTTTCTACAGATGCTGGTCTTCTTTCAAACACTATAGTATATTTATCCATGAGACGTTGAATCCCATCTCTCAAAATGAAGCAACTATCCGGCTTATAAGTACAATATAGACAATCTTCATGGCAACCTGGAAAGATTCCAGCTTGTACTAACCTCTTTTTGATAACAGACAATGGTGTGCTCAACTCCATAACTGAATAGACATGCAGATCTTCATCAATATCTTCATCAATGGCGTTGACAGTCTTCTCGTGATTTGGCATTGGAGCTGTAATCACATTTGGAGTACCTGGTGGATCAAACTCAATTTCTCCAGCATCAATCATATCCTGAATTTTGTTCTTCAAGACCCAGCAGTTATTGGTATCATGTCCTGGACAGTTTGAATGATATGCACATCGTGCATTGGGATTGTACTTGGGAGAGGTAACATTGGGATTCTGAGGGGCCTCCCTCAGGGTAATAAGTTCAGCTTTCAACAAGTGTTGCAATGCCTGAGCCATTGACATGTTGATCTTCGTGAACTGTCTTCTAGCCCTCTGTTGGTTGCCTTGAGGCTGCTCTGTTGTTGCAGGAGTTGGATTTGAAATATGAACTGCACTAACGGACTGATGCCTTCTGTTACGATCAGGCTGACCATACACAGCATTAGATTCTTTCTTCCCAGTGGGAGGCTTCTTTGCAGCACCTGATGAAGAAGTGCCCACTTGGATCTTACCACTCTTGATACCATTCTCTACTCGCTCTCCTGTCATGATCAACTCAGTGAAGCCAGATGATGAGCTTCCAATGAGATGACTGTAAAACGGACCATTCAGCGTACACATGAACATATCAACCAACTCCCTATCAGTCAAAGGGGGTTGAACTCTTCCAGCTAAGTCTCTCCACTTCTGAGCATACTCCTTAAAGCTTTCTTTGGCACTCATAGACATGCTTTGAAGCTGCATGCGAGTGGGGGCTAAGTCAGCATTGTATTGATACTGCTTGTAGAAAGCTTCAGCAAGGTCATTCCAATCTCTGATGTTGACACTCTCCAACTGATAATACCACTCTAGCTGAGCTCCATATAAACTCTCTTGAAAGAAATGGATCCATAACTTTTTATCAGCAGTGTGGGGTTGCATTCTTCTGACATAAGACCTCAGATGCAATTTGGGACAAGAGACCCCATCATAGACAACAAATGTAGGAACTTTGAACCCAATGGGTATGACCACCCCAGATATCAAGCTCAAATCCTCAAAATCCAGCCCAGATGATTTCTGTAATTCCATAGCATCCATTCTATCCACCAGCATCTTGAATTTGTCTTCGTTAGGCTCATGGTAGTAGTTAGCCTCAGAATCAGAGTCCCCCATAGTGTTGTGGAGACTGCCTCTCTCCTGCTCAGATTCTTCAGATTCATAGTCTTCAACATGTTCCTTGGTCTTGACAGGACCTTTGAACCTTCTTCCCATGTTGAGCAACCCAGCAGACCTTCTAGCCTTCTTAGTCTTCTTGGCCAGCAGTGTCTTCAATTCATCCTGCCCCTTGGATAGGTTCAGGATCAGCTCTTGGAACTGTGCATTCTGTGCCTGGAGATCCTTAACTGATTGTTCAAGAGCCATTGCTGAAATAAACAGCGAGAAGATGAGAAACCTGTGCACAATTATAAACCTGTGATGCAATGATATGGGAATGCATATGCAATGTTTTCAAGGACCGCAGGATTTAAATTTGCTTAAACAAACAAGAAAGTAACTTTTTATTAGTAATAACTTGTTTTGCTTTTTAGGCTTTACAAAAAATGAAAACGAAATAAGTACAAAAGATGGGGTTTTAAGTCTCCCATGGACGTTTCCTCTTTGTGTTGAGGTATGAGTTGAGGTTTCGTTCCTCATGAAGTAGCTTTGTTAGCTCTAGGATCCTTGCTTGGCTTGCTTTGTAATGAGCCTCGAAAGTATCCCTTTGCTCTTTCAGTTGGATCCATGATCTCTGCAAGTCTTCCATATCAATAGGCATGTCTGGGTGAAGGATGGTATAAGCTGTGTCTCCTTCAGCAACAGGTTCCATGGTAACTGGTAGGATGGCAGGATATGGCATCATGAGTGTCTGAGCACGAGATCGTACCCATCTGAGATAAGCCTCCATAGGAATAGTGTACTTAGGCTCCAGTGTCTTGCTGTCAATCCTGTTTACCTTTCCCCAAGCTCGGATGAATCTCTGACGGTAACCCTGAAGATCGTTGTCGTAGTCAAACACAATGCCCTGAATCAACATGTCATGTGGACCATCGCTCCGGGCGTAACCAAACTGTCGTAAAGCTAGAGATGGGTTGTAGGTGATGCCTCCTCTTATGCCTAGAAGTGGCACATTAGGAAACTCCCCACAACGGTCAATGATGGTGACATTCTCCATAGATCTGGAGCACCAATGGATGTCTGAGTGAGAAAGTGACATGATCCTCTTGGGCCATCTGAACCCTTGCTCATTCTTCATTACTGAGCGAGGAAGGTGAGAAATAAACCACCTAGAAAGTAAAGGTATGCAGCACATCAAAGTTCCTCTTGCCCTTGTAGTACGGGTGTGAAGAGAATGTAGGATGTCTCCAAGTAAGGTAGGCACTGGATTGTGACTCAGGAATATGTTGATGGCATGAACGTCTATGAACTGATCAGGATTGGGGAACAACACTAAGCCATAAATCAATAAGGCTAAGATCTCCTCAAAAGCATCGTAGCTCATAGCCTTCAAGAACATTTGAGCTTTATCCACTAATACCTTGGCAAGAATACCTTTAACTCCACTTCTCGTCTCTAGAACAATGTCAGACTTCTTCAGATGTAGAGCTGCAGCAATAACTTCTGGTTTAAGCTCCTTCTCTAAGCCTGTGAATGGCTTCTGATCAAGAACAGGTATACCCAGAAGTTTAGAGAACTCCTCCATGGTTGGAACCAGCTGATAATCAGGAAATGTAAAGCAATGGTGCTTAGGGTCAAAGAACTGAAACAGCACACTCATCATGTCTTCACTGAACCCTGAAGTAACTAGATCCAATAAGTGACCATGTCTCTGGACGAACTGGGAATGATCAGACACTTGGGAAACCAACTCTTTGAGCTTGGGAGGTATCCCTACAAAGTTGATCCTGATGGTGTTTCTACGAGCAGAAGCCATGACCTGCAACAAAGAACAAAAATAAATCCCTTGGTCCTTGAAATGGTTAGGGAAAATGATATGCTCATGATGCATGATGATGTCATGATGTTATGTTCAATCACAAACATGTGGCACACACAAACAAGTCACACAATTGCCCTAGGTTTAAAGGCTTGCATGAGGTTCAAAGGCAAGTACCCTCCCCTGAAGTTAGATGGTTCATCCTGTCCTACAAAAGTAACCAGGTTCTAAGGGATCTCAATATCATTGATCCTTCACAAGGGTGGTTGTTCAGAAGGCAACTTACTTGCCAACCAAAACCCTCCAAGTTTAAGATCTCAATGAGCGTAGTATCGAGTGTCAACCAACTTCAGTCTGCACCAAAGCCGGTTACCTCACTACTTTCTAAAGGCCAAGATGAGTTAACTAGGGTTCTAAAAGTCAGTTAGTGCATTGACAACATATGGCAGCCTCAATATTATCCTCAACTTGACTTAAGGAATATAAGCACCAACCAAGAAGTCGCACTAACTATGGCCACCAGATCAACCGTATCGATATACGTCGTACAGTTTCCTTGGTCTATTGCCATTTACTTAAGGTACACTAGATCCGGGTTAGGACCTTTCACACATAAGAGCACCCCAACAATATAATAATAAAGCAAACAAGGCAAACAATTTAAAGTGATCTTAATTCCTAAGGGTACCCCTCTTAAATAGGTCCCCAGCAGAGTCGCCAGTTCTGTAACACGGTGGGAGAACTGACTTTAAACAATGTTGCGGATAGCAAGAGTCGCCACCGACTTTTATTTTATCCATAAGGAAAGGTTATAAAAGAACAGGAAAGACCTTAGAGAATATTTTGGGTCCGGGGGGTAGGTTATGAAAAGGGAAGGTGTTAGCACCCTTTTCATCCATGGTTATCCATGGGCTCTTAGGTACTTAAGCTCACTTTTGAATTGTTTTGAAAGTGTAGTGTGTGAATAGAAAATTTTCAGAATAGTTAATAAATAATCCATGTAAGGATGTGTTAAGAACTTGTTTGAAAACTTGTTGAAAATTTGTTTAAGTGTGAAACAGTTTTGAAGTGAGCAAGTATCTAGGAGTAGCCTACCCTAATGTTTTAAGGTCTTTCTTATTCTTTATTCTTTCCTTTAGTAAGACTATCCCTACTATAATGGAGTAGGTAGTCCTTACTTTGGATGTTAAGGGACATGTGAGGGACAATTTGACTTTGAAGGCCATTGTGGGATGTAATAAGCACATATAAGGGACCATCATCATTTTTCGAAAGGGACTCGATTCGTAAAGGCAACCATAAGGGACTTTGATGATTTTTCTATTTGAGAGACTTGCTTTATACGCCCCATTTAACCATTATTCGTAGGCAACTTGAGGGATATCCTTAGGAAGTGAGACGGCAATTAAAATCGACTTACGTGTGTGACGTGTTTATTTTAATTATCTTTATTTAAAAGTGATCTAAATTTATTTTAATATTACATACAGGTTGTTACACTCCCTAATTACTAACCATAATAATAATTAAATAATTAAACAACTTTACATCCAAGAAACAATTACAAAATAATAAGCAAAATAATTAAATAGCAAAGATAAATAAAATATAAATAAGCAATAATAAATAATAAAGGGGGTTAGTAAGCAATATTTAACAAAATAATAAGCATGATTAGAATATAAATGGGTTAGTAAATAAGAATAAACAAAATTAATCCAAATATTATAATAATAATAAGAAATTAACAATTTTTTAATATAATCAACTAAAAGATTTGAATTAAATTAGATAAAAGTTTGTTATAATGATTATTATTATTATTTTGGTTGTTATGAAATAGATTTTAAAACACATTATTATTTTTGTAAAGAAAATGATTTATTAATTTTTTTTTAAAAGATGATTAAAGAACAAATTTATTTAATTTTTAATTTTAAAAATAATTAAAGGGTGACTTAGCCTTTTTTTTTTAAAATGTTGATTAGATAATTAAAAAAAAACTGGTTAGGAGAGTTAAGCGTGGGATTAAGGTGTGTATGTGGTATGTGTGTAGTGATTAGTGATTATTGAATTAACAGATTACAAAACACAAACAAAAATAAGAGGAAACACGGGAACCCTAGATCCCACATGGCCCCAAATCATGCGCCGTCTCCCTCTCGATCTCATCTTTCCTCATACCCTCTTCGTCCCCTTTGTGATCCTGATTCGTCTTATCTTCCTCCAATTTTGTACCTACAATTACATCGAAAGGATCAGTGGATCAAAAAATGGATAAGAGTGAGTGATTCACCGAGGGTTGGTGGCGGCGTTGGCGTCGGAGCCGACAAGAGAGTGGAGTTCCGTTTTGTTGAACTTGCGGCGTTTGAGATGGCGGCAAGGGATGCTTCGGCGATTTGAATTCACGGCAGCCTGGGTTTCAAAGACGTAGACGGAAGGTTTTGACGATAGCGGTGGCTTGCGAATAGCTTTTGACGGCAATGAAGATAAGTGCTTCTTCTAGGTTTACGAATATAAGTTTTGTTTTGATGATATTTTCTCCCCCTATTCTCCTCCTACGTAGTCTCCTTATATAGGTCTCAGAGTTGAAACGTCTTGATTGGATTTGTTAATTGCTGCTTTAAATATGATTGAGCTTTTCCTTTTTGGTGTAAGCCAGATTTGAAAATTTCCCTTTTCGTCTGATTCTTAATGATATGTATTGATGAAAATTCCAAATTGTGATCTCTTGTATCTATCGTGTTTAATGCCTTTGGATCTGTTTTAGAATCTTTTCTTCTGATCAGCATATTCTCCAATGGATTGGCAGGTACACGTGGCACTTGAACAATCTCGAAGCCGAAGAAGTTTACACAAGGGTGGGACGCTGGCAGTTGAAAGAAGGTATCCTCTTGCTGATGTTATCTCAAAATTGAACCCAAAACGTCATCAACACTAATCGGGCTTCAACTTCTGAAGGTTGCCGTTGTGTATCAGTATTAGCTTGGCTTTCCAAACCGCAAGCTGGGATGTCATCATCAATAGTACATAGGGGAGTATCAACCATATCAGAAGGCTTATCATCTTTAGTTCAGACTGGCAAAGGCTTCCTGATGGACAAACATCATCTGGTGGAAAGTTAGTAAGTAGCTGCTCCTCTTTTATTTCTTTTCGATGTTCGTTGCAGCTGTGTTATATATCCCTTCCATGTGAATTTCGGATCCTCCATCATGATCGATTATGTAAATGCTTTACAAAGTTGGATAGACCATATTCTGCCAGCAATCCAGGCGCAAATGACATGAAGGCACATCTCTCGTCTTCTGTACCGCTGGTTAGTATACTGAAATCTCATGGAAAGCTTGCAATGGTTGGTGGGGTACGAAACTCATCTTTCCAACACACGAATCTATAATGTTCCGAATATACTAATCGAAATGCCTTTTGCTTTACAGCTGCGACTTAACCAAATCAATCCCTCTTATCGGTAACATCGGCAACAACTTGGAATTGCTACCAGTTTCTCTTTTCTGTTTTCGAAAATAACATGAGTAACGAGTTTGAATGCTCATACATCTTCCTTATTGCCATGTAGGTTGCGAGGAGCTTGAGGTTGTACTGATGTCGTTTGAAGGGAAACGATGAGGGTTGCTTGTCTGCTTGGTCTTGCTCGTATGAAATAGGTGTGACTTGAGTTGAACATAAGCACTTGGATGTTTGGCTGGTATGTGCAGGACTGAACTCAGGTGATGATACCATGTTGACTCCACTATTTCATGCTCTTACCTTAATTCTCAATGAATGCGTCGTAGCAAAAGGAAACAACTTTAAAAAAGTGGCTTCGACAGAGTTGTGTCAGGTGTACTTTATTAGTGGGATTCGAGTCTTTCGCTCGTTATCCATTATTCATCTCAAGTTCTAGTCCACTGACTTCCTTTAATACATGCGTGGTTGCAGGGTTGAGACTTCGTTCACAGTCAGAGATAGTATTTGTTTGCAGGAATCTTTAAAGGGCGGGAGTACGCAATCGGGTCTGTAGGTATGTCACTTGGAAGCATTCACACAGTGGTCTGAATTATGACGGTCATCCGTTTTTGATCACTAGGCCATAATCTCTTCTGCGGTAGTCACGACTGGTTCTACGTGGTTGTCAAGAATTCGGCGTTGATTATCTTCAGTTTTCTGACTATAATTTCTGTTGTTGCAGATTGTGAGGACACGTTCGAGCTGCGTTCCTTCAAAATGTTGGTTCAATCAATGGCTTGTCGGTCCCATGTGTTTAGAATTTCCGCAGTGTGGACTTCATGCACCGTTGAGGTTATGAATATGCCTCAATGATATGAAGAAGTAATGGCAGCCTTAGCATAAATATGGTTACATGTGTTTAGTCTTTTATGTTTCCCTCTTGCAGGTGGTAGTATTATGAGTTAACTCCTTATCAGGAAACTTTCAAGTGGCGGGATAAACTGTGAAAGCTGAATCCGGCACCGATACAAGCTCACGTTGACGGATCGAACTATATGGATGAAAGGAAGAACATCTGCGTATTGCATACCGTGGGAGGCTTCACTGTTGCGGATAGTATTGTTTCCATCAAAATCGTCAATTTCAAATGAGAGGTAGAAATCTTGACTTCTTTTATAAAATAAAACGATTGCTAAGAACAAAAAACTTTGTTCACAAATCCTGATGCTGTAAATTCAGGAAGTTACGCCTGAAACCGCTGCACCGTTGATGCCGTTCAGAACAATTCTGCTTAGAGTTGTGCATTACAGAGTTTCCACTACCCCGTTCTCAAAACATGATCGTAGCTTAATTAGTCTTGAATCAAATTTGAACATATTATTGAATAACCCCTAGCTGTTCAAAGATTATACTTGAGAATACCAGCTTTCTCATATAAATTATTCCCAATGTACCCAAATATCTGTACTGATGTGCATCATTTCGCAGGTGTCGTCGCATTAGGATATACAAGGGTGTAGGACACTTCGGTTGTGCCACTCCCGGCACTCGATGATGACATTGTTCTGAGAGTGTCGAAAAAGAAAAAAAAGAAAAAAAAGAAACATTTTCTGTACTGTCTGTTCTCTTTTGATGTGCAGGTTAGCTGAGGATTCACGGAGAAGTTCAAATACGAACATGAAGACCTTTAGATACTTTTAGGATTTAGGATAGATGCTTTAATGTAACCCCTTAGGATTTGAGAATTTTAATGTACTTCCTTGTAACAGTACTTTGTAAAATATGAAGCAACATCCCCATTCTTGTATGATAGCATTATTTATGAAATAAAATTCTCAAAGTTTTGAATTTATTTATATTCTATTCTTAGTTAAAAAATATAAACAAATGTGAATAAATCCACAAGTATTTAATTCATTAACATAGGCATAAAACATAAATATTTCCAAGTGGTATTTGTGATCCTAATCTCATCATCAGATTAAAATGTTAACCAATTGTTTCATAACCAAACTCATGTGGGCACCATGGTCACAACATTTTCAGCATCAACAGCAAAACTAATCGTAATTAAACTCCACTGACCAAATGCCAAATCTCAATATGATCAGAACTGGTGATTGATAAATGCCTCAAAACCATAACGCATCAAATGCCTCAGAATTTTAATAACAGCCCGTCTTCAAGGAATTGGTAGAATTTGTGTAAAATGACCAAAATACCCCTGGGACCAAATCTCTCTTTGAGGTTGGCAAAAAAAATCATGAAGTTTGACTTTGGTTTGACCACAGTTGACCTCAGTTTGACTTTTTAACTGCATTGACTGCTTTTGACTTATCTGATCATCTGACTGAGCAAACTTTTGAGAAAAGTCTTGAAACTTGACATGGGGGTTCTTATACACATATAAGATGTTATGAAGCTCACTTGAAGTCTTGGAAGTCCATTTAGCCTGATTAAAGTCAAAACCCTAGTTTTGGATGCACTGCTTAGGAGGTGCATTGTCTGAGGGAATTGTCAACTCTTCTGACCAATTGTGAATTTTGTGAACCTTGTGAACCTTCTTGGAACACAAAGTCTTGTATTGTGAGGGCAAATTTTGGGGTGCAACAGTCGGTAATCCTGAAAATTAGTCTGGGGCATTACAAATGGTATTAGGACTAGACCTCTCCCAGTACAATATGGTTCGAGGACGAACCAGCGGAAGCTGGTGGGCATGTAACACCCAAGGCTGAAAAGGGCAGAGAGTGGTTACATGTAACACTCGAGGGTGAGGGAGTGGTTGTTGGTGCACGAGGCATGAAAATGAGATGCTCCTAGCCGCTTAGCAAGGGAGTGGTTATTGGTGCATGAGGCATGACAATGAGACACTCCTAGAAGCTTTTAGGGAAAACCCAAATCACATTGGAATGAGAGGGATCATGAGGCTATACGGGTATGAGACTACATAGTTGAAGGAAGGCTTATAAAGATTAATTGGTACTACTTATACCAACAAGATGCGTCTTCTTGTCGGTAGCCCGTCCATAAGAACTCCACGGTTAAACGTGCTTGACTTGGAGCAATTCTAGGATGGGTGACCTTTTGAGAAGTTTCCCAGAAAGCGTGTAATTGAGACCAAAGCATGCTGAAAAGACCCGTGTGGTTTGTGGGGTCAGTCGGTAATCCTGAAAGCAGTATGGGGCGTTTCAAATGGTATCAGAGCTAGACCTCTCTCAGTATGATGTGGTTCGGGGACGAACCAGCGAAAGCTGGTGGGTATGTAACACCCGAGGCTGAAGAGGGTGGAAAGTGGTTACATGTAACACTCGATGGCGAGGAAGTGGTTGTCGGTGCATGAGGCATGATAATGAGACACTCCTAGCCACATGGTGAGGGAGTGGTTGTCGGTGCATGAGGCATGACAATGAAACGATCCTAGCCGCATGGCGAGGGAGTTGTTGTCGGTACATGAGGCATGACAATGAGGCACTCCTAGCAGCTTCTAGGGAAAAACTAAATTCACATCGGAATGAGAGGGATCTTGAGGCTATGCAGGCATGAGACTGCATGGTTGAAGGAAGGCTTATAAGGATTAATTGCTACTACCTATACCAACAAGATGCATATTTTTTCGGTAGCCTGTTCCATAAGAACTTCATAGTTAAGTGTGCTTGAATTGGAGTAATTTAGGGATGGGTGACCTTCTGGAAAGTTACATGTAACATCTGAGGGCGAGGAAGTGGTTGTCGGTGCACGAGGCATGACAATGAGACGCTCTTAGCCGCATGGCGAGGGAGTGGCTGTCGGTGCATGAGGCATGACAATGAGACACTCCTAGAAGCTTCTAGGGAAAAACCGAATTCACATCAAAATGAGAGGGATCCTGAGGCTATGTAGGTATGAGACTACATGGTTGAAGGAAGGCTTATAAGGATTAATTGGTACTACCTATACCAACAAGATGCATCTTCTTTTTGGTAGCCCGTTCCATAAGAACTCCACAGTTAAGCGTGCTTGACTTGGAGTAATTTAGGGATGGGTGACCTTCGGGGAAGTTTCTCAGAAAGCATGTGAGTGAGGGAAAAGCATGCTGGAAAGACTCGTGTTGGTTTGTGGGGTCAGTCGGTAATCCTGAAAAGCAGTCTGGGGAGTTACACTTAGGGTGCTAGTACCTTCCCTTTGTATAACCAACCCCCAAACTTTAGATCTTATTGCGTTGTTTCACATTGCATGATTATAGGTTATTATTTCTTTAGCCTATCCCTTGGATAAACTAAACTCCAGTGGAAATTTTTTGATTTGCGGGTCAAGTTAATCCAATAGCATGGTCTCCCGATTCACCCAAAAAGTGTGCGACACCAGAAAATGACAACCCAAAGTTACGATAATATCAGAAAAGAAGAGTCTTTCTACCATGACATCTGCATCGTTGTTCGAAAAGCTTCAAGAGCATGAAATAGATCTTGAAAGATCGGAGAAGCATGAAATACAAGTAAAAGATTAAAAAGATGTTATATTAAAAACAAGAGTCGAATTTCTTGATAGCAATCAAGAAGAGGAATCCACTTATGATGATGATGTTCTCATCAAAAAGTTTCAAAAGTTCTTAAGAAAAGAAAGGAAGAATGAGATCATTCAGAAAGAAGTACCAACAAGGAAAGTTACATGTTTTGAATGTGAGAAACCAGGACATATCAAGATAGATTACCCTAAACTGTCAAAGAAAAGAAAATCAAAGGTAAAAAGGAATCAAAATCAAGAAAATCATTTGTGGCATGGGACGAAAATGAAATAAGTTCTTCATCGGAATCAGAAAGCGAAGAATATTCTAATCTTGCTCTTGTAGCAACACACTAATCCGACAATGAAGAAGAAGAGGTATGTTCCGAAACACCTTCTTGTGATGATAATGCTCAAAATGATATGAAAATGCTACTCGATGAATGTAGAACTTTGCATAAAACTGTGTCCACTCAAAAGAAAATTATTTCAACTCTTGAAGAGAAAGTTGACAACATGCAAAAGGATTTTAACATTGAGAAATAAAATTATTTTGAAAAGGAAAAACAAAGTCTTGCATGCCAAGAGTGGGAATCACTTTCCTTCCAAAATTTTCAATTAAAAAGAGTCCTTGAAAGATATGAAAAAGGACAAATTGTATTAGAGGATGTTCTTAGTCGTCAAAATTTTTCTAATAATAAAGAAGAACTTGGCTATTTTAATTTTGATAAACAAAGTTCTAGAAAAACAATATTTGTCAAGGCTGGTGAACAACCAACTAAGGAAAAGGTGAATAAAGTTGTGCATCATCATCCTAGGAAGAGAAATGTTCAAAAGAAAACCTATGTTCCAAGATATAAAAGTAATTTTTTTCCTACTTGTTTTTACTCTTGCCAAATTTCGACTTTATGCCCCATTTGCTAACATCACGCGTAACGATACCAACTTTCTGTGTCACGATTTCCAAGGGGCGCTCCATCATTTTTCATGATTTTGGCTAATCCCTAGGTCGTGGGTTTTCAGCTACTCTCACTAGCTTTCCCCCTACATTGGAACGAAACATTCACAAAATTGTTGTCAACTATCACTTGACCATCATAGATGTTTGATTCCTAGTGCTTATAAATACTCCTTCCACCACTTTCATCTCTTTTCTTCTTCTTCGCTCTCATTTTTCTACAACTTCAGAGATTCACCCTTTTCTTTACTCTTCTTTTTCTGCAACTTCAGAGATTCACCATTTTCTATGCTCTTTTCCTTACTTCGATACATTGTTATGGCTTCCATTACTCACACTACCAATAACAATACTCTAGCCTTCCATGGGTCGTATCTAGATGCAAAAACACACCCCAAAAAGGTGCAAGAAAATTTTCCTTATTTCACTTCTACCAATCCACCTGCCTTTGATAAGAACGGTTCTATCGACTTGAAGCTCATGGATCCAAATGACAAGGTTTTCCATTTAATGCCTACTCCTGGAAACAAAGACTATTTGGCATGGCTCAATAGGGTCCAAAATAAACGTCAAGAGCAATGGTGAGCAGTTGGCATCTTTAACACTGTTCAGTTATCGAGACAAGCTCACAAAGTCAATCCATGCATGCTCCTTGCTTCGATTTACTTCTGGGAAGGTTTTGCTAAAACCTTCCAACTCTCTTATGGCATGTTGACGCCTACCTACTCTTTTCAATGTGGCAGCCATTACTGGCCTTTATCCTTTGGGAGAAACTTTCGACCCAACTCTTTCAACTAAGAACACCTTCCCTTTCAACCGTGCAAGTATCAAGTACTATATTGAAGACCACCATGTCAAGGACTCGGAGGAAGTTTCAAACAAGGAACACATTTCTTTCTTAACTCTTTGGCTCTCTTACTACGTGTTCTATCCTTACTTTTTTCAAATAGCTAAGAGTTATATTAGTTTTGTGATCCAGATACATGAAGGTCGACAATTTTCCTTTGGGAAACTTCTACTGGCGTCACTTTACCATTCTTTGGGTATTGCTTCTTTGAAGCTAAAGCTTCTTCACGCCACCCCTAAGGCGTTGAATCTGTCGGGCCCCATATGGCGGTAGCAACATTGGCTGAATGTCACTTTTGAACATCGACTAGGTGCTCCTGTGACGGAGTGCATCATGTATTTGACACAGAGCCGACCTTTTGAAGGCATGAGGCTTGGCTTAACTACTCATCAAGCAATTACAAATAAGTTCATTTTTATGAAATATACTAATATGTTTATCGACATCACTACTTTTGTTTCGGTCATGGCTCCCTTCGCGGATCGAAGCTTTGGTCTAACTTGGTTTAGGGATCCTTTTCCTGGTGTTTCCCCAAAGTCTGCAGCATAGTTGAATGTTGTGTGGAGGCCATTTCTGACTCCCACAATTCTATCTTTTAGAATTGAGGCTGGGTCGAAGAGGTATTGGTTCATGAACTACCAACACAATTTGGTGGCTCGACAATTTGGCTTGAGCCAAATGCTGCCAAAATCCTTAGTGTCCCATTCGACTGACATCATGCGGGCAGGTCAAAAGCTGAACACCGATGGCCATGTAGCTTGCCTCAAATTCCACAAGATTACTTAGCACCTTGAACTTCATGCGTTCAAGTTTCACCATTCTTTCTTCACCACCAAGGAATCGACACATGGTGGTCTGAATACCAGCACAAGTACCTCTCTAGCTCTAGTTTTCTCCAAAATTTATTTATCGTTTTCACCACCTTAGAAGGAAAACTCCCAGCTGCAAAGCCAGCAAAAAATACTTCCGTCGAAACAATCCAAATTGCTGATGTCGATGGGGCTCGGCAGAAGAAGGTAAACTCTGTTTCATCAAATTCCTTTTGTTCGAAAACCAAACAAACTGACCATTTTTGTATTTATCCTCTAGGGTCGAAAGCATGCTCTGACTTCTGCACCAGCTCCAAATAAATCCCCAAAGAAGACGAAGGCATTTTCAAGGATTCACGACCAAAGATAATCCTGATCCTGATACTCATACTGATGCAAATCAGGAGCCTTCGACTACTGCTTCTAGCAGCATGCCTGGTGAAGAAAATCCAAATCAACAAACTTCTATCAGAGGTGCCTTTAACCCATTCTTGCAAAATACCAGCTTCAACAACCCCCTTAGTCTAGATAAAATTCTGGCCATGAAGTAGAAGAATTCAGTTGAGACTTTACGAAGACTTCAAAGACTTCGACAGGTGTCAGCTGGCACTAAACCCTCTTTTTTAACTCTCATTCCTACATCGGAAATGGATGCCTCTATTATCCTCAAACTCCAACAACTCAGAACATATTTGTTTGAGGAGGAACTTTTGGCCTTTGTCGAAGAGGAACCTGCTTTAGCGGCTGATGTTTTCAAACACATCGATGAAATCTCCCAACACAACATTCCTGATTACTTGGCTCAATACCTGATCGAGTTCGAAGCCTTTTTTAGCCAACTTGTCAAGGATCTCTCTCTTTGACGAAATACGGATTTTCAAATCAAGACGAAGTCGAATGAGATGACATTAGAATGGGACTTCAACGAAACTTGTAAGAGAAGCTGAATGACTTTGAGGTCAAGCGTCAGAAGCGCTTCAAAAAACATCGTGCCTTCGACCAATAAATCTCAACCTATCAAGCCCAAATAGATGAACTCAACTAAAATATTGTTGAAGTCAAGCAACAAAAGGCCTCATTGGATTCATCTAGAGGCCTTTCGCCTCAGGACGTTGTTGACCAAGAAGTCCTCAAGGGGATTGCTCATGGTGAGAAAGCCCTCAAGATCAAATAAACAATTGCTTAATTGGCAGAGAGGAATGCTCGTCTCGATAGCAGGATTGCTTATGAAAATAATCTCTTCGAAGAATTTAAGTCTAGATTTCCTGCTTAATTATTTCTCTTATCAAGACGATGTAATTTTCAAATATCTTGTCTACCATCTTGGTTGTACGCCATTTTGGCCCCCATTATTAATGGGATGTTCTATTTTCTTTTGATTATAATCTCTTAGAGTATAGGTTTATATTTTTTCAAATATTTCCTATTTACCCTTAAGACTCATCGATCAATACCTGTTTCTTGAACTCCATAGGCATTATTCATAAATGTTTGGATCACTTGAAATGGTCCTTCCTAATTTGGTGACCATTTTCCTAATGTTTGGTCTCTTCGATCCATAGGTAGTATCACTTTCCAAACATATTCATTTACTGCAAAGGTTTTTACCTTAACCTTTTTATTGCATGCCTTCGCCACTCGCACTTTTTGTCTCAATAACACGTCTAATGCAACCAACCTTTCCTCATCTAAGTTGACTGTCTCGTGAGCATCATACCCCAATATTATTCTGACGGAATTTTTTTTTGTCGCTGCATCCATACTGATTGCAAACAAATTTCAACTTGCAACACAACGTCATGGCCAAATGTTAGACGAAAAGGTGTCAAATTTGTTGCCTCCTTGGAAGATGTTCAACAACCCCACAAAATCTAATCTAGTGTTTTGTGCCAATTCTTAGGTTTTTTGGCAACACATTTTTTGATCAACCTGATTATCACTTTATTAGTTACTTCAACTTTCCCATCTGAAACATGTTCCGGCCGCAAGCTCTTGCATTTTTTAATCCACAAACAGTGATCCTTGGTCCGTGGTAATGGTTTCAGGAATTCTAAACCTATAAATAGTATATTTCTGAATGAATTCGATCACCGCCTCTTGATTTACTTTTATTAACGACACGACCTCTATCCATTTTGTGAAATACTCCCACCAAGATGTATTTTTGCTATTTCGATGATGCTAGTCGAATTTCACCAATGATGTCCAACGCCCATCCTTGAAAAGGCCATGTTTTAATATTTACGTGTAATTCACTGGCTGGCACATGCTGAATGTTTGCATGTCTCTGACATTCCTGGCACTCTTTGGCAAAGCCATTGCAGTCTTTTAACATGCTTGGCCAATAGAAACATTGTCGAAATAGTATCCATTTCATTTTATGGCCAAATTGGTGGGCGCCACATGTTCCAATATGCACTTCAGATATTTCTAAGTACGCCTCTGTGTCCCCAAGAAACTTGAGCAATACACCTTTTGGAGTCTTTTTCAGCAATTCATTGCCTATACTGACATAACTTAATGCTTTATACTTGACTTTTTTGTTAGTGGTTTCAACAGGTTTTCCAAGTATTCCATGATTGGCTTTCGCCAATTTGACTTTGTCAAATTGTCAATGGCAAAAATTTCAAAAATTTCAAATATCTCGTCTAGAGCTTTCACCCCCTCACCCTTTGGTATATACACATTTGGTGACGGTAATACGTTCGACACCACTTTTTCTCTGACTTTGATAAAGTCTCTAAGCTTGTCGGTCGACACCTTTTACCCAGATGCAATGTGTGTTAATTTATTAGCCTCTTAATTTTCTATTCTAGGCACATGTGTGATGCTTACTATCTCGAAGTGCTCCAACAGCCGGTTGGGTATTGTGAAATACACTAATAAATGCTCTTTAAGGCATTTATATTCTCGTGTAATTTGCTTGATCACTAGCTTAGAGTCACCCTTTATTGCAACCTTATTTGCCCCTAAATCTTTTAGGATCTTGAGGCCATTGATTAGGGTTTTATATTCCGCTTCATTATTGGAACATCTTCCATCTACTTGATATTTGAACTTTGTCGAAATCCCTTTTGGAGATAATATTAAGACTCCAACACCAGTTTCGTTTTTATGACTTGACCCATCAAAGTATAACTTCCAAGGGTCTATGTTGATCATGTTTAGTGACGGCTCGACTATTGCATCATCTACAATGAAGTTTGCCACAATTTAGCCTTTCATGGCCCTCAAAGGCATATAAGTCAAAGAGAATTCAATTAATGCAAGTGCCCATTTCCTAATTCGACTATGTAAAATGGGTTTAGACAACATATTTTTAATAACATCAAAATGAGACAAAACATAAACATCAACTGGTTTTATATATTACTTTAATTTCATATATGAGAAGTACAAGCATAGGCACGATTTCTCAATCATATTATACCTAGTTTCAACATCTATTAAGATTCAACTAAGGTAGTAAATGGGTATCTCGGCTCCATTATCTTCCTCTTGAGCTAACCTACTTCCTATGGTTTAATCATATGCATCAATATATAATTTCTATACTCTTATTTCTACTAGGGACAATAAAATGGGAGGCTTTGTGAGCTATTATTTGATGGTGTCGAAAGCCTCCTATTGCTCTCGTCCCCAGTGAAAATCACTTTCCTTCTTGATTTTGAGCAATGGCGAGAAAACCTTTGTCCTGCCACTTAGATTTGATATGAACCTTCTCAAGAAATTTATTTTCCCCAACAAAGATTGTAGCTGCTTCTTTGTCGAAGGAGGCTGGAGATCCAAAATTGCTTTGTTTTGTTTTGGTTGATCTCAATATTTTTTTTGTGCACTATGAAACCTAGAAAGTCTCCTGCATGTACACAGAAATCATATTTTAGTGGATTCATATTTAATCCATATTTTCTCATTCTCTCGAAGGCTCGTCGAAGATGGTCTAAATAACCATTTTTCGATGAGAATTTTATTACAATGTCATCGATGTACACCTGCATAAACTTTTCTATAAAATCATGGAACATGACGTTCATAGCTCTTTGGTAGGTTGCTCCGAATTTTTTAAACCAAATGACATCACAGCCCATTTGTATGTTCCCAAAGCCCCTGGGCATCGAAACACTATTTTTGGTACATGATCTTCTGCTATGAAAATCTGGTTATAAGCATGATATCCATCAAGGTGACTAAGGTAATCGAAGCTTACGGCTGAATCAACTAACATTTCTACCACTGGCATCGAATACTCATCTTTTGGAGTTGCCTTGTTCAAGTCTCTAAAATCTATACAGACTCGAAGTGTTCTATTTTTCTTAATGACATGTATAATATTAGATAACTATTCGACATACCTTGTAGTTCTAATAAACTGGCTTTTGAGTAATCTTTTGATTTCTTGCTTAATCTTCATTGTGATTTCTGAAGCAAACCTTTGAGGATGTTGCTTCACTGGCCTTTTCCTTGGTTGAATAGGTAAGTGGTGTTATACCATACTTCGACTCAGACCAGACATCTCTCCATAATCCCAAGTGAAGCAATATTTGTATTCTTTCAATAACTTGACCAAATTCACCTTCATTCTCGACCCAACTTTAGTGCTTATATAAGTTAGTGCTTATATATGTTGGTCTCTTTGTAATTCCATCCCCTAAGATCTATTTCTTCTAGCGGATCTTGTGCTTGCATCCTCTGCGATTCATTTAGTGGGTCTTTTTTAAACCCCAAAGGCTCATTGTCATAGATACAATCTAGCCTCCGGTTTTCTAAAGCTTTTGTTTGGCCTTGTTAGCCATCTTCAAGTTTTTCTTCTTTGGCCTCGACAGCCATATTTTGTAGTTTCTCGACTTCTAGTACCAATTTTCTTTTGTTTTCAGCATGATAGGCCAAAATTTGAGCCAGACTTTCTGACTCAGTGGTCATCTTCGTCGACCTCATGCCACCCTATAGGTGGATTCACCTCTTCAAGCTTCATTGCCTCTTCGGTATCCCAGATAAACCCAAAGTCGGGGTCCAGACTCAAGAAACAGTTTGTATTTTTGACAGAGGTGTAAACTTCTGATTTGTTATCACACGGTGCAACATTTGCTAAATAGTGGTCGAAGGATTTCTTCAAGCCCTTCGCTTCGTCAATTTTGTAGTAGCCCTAATCAGCTTCGATATTTTCTACAATGCCAAATTTTCTCCAAATAATTAACCTTTGGTGTAAGGTTAATTCCATTACCCCTATTCTGTGAATCCATTCGCGTCTCAACAACAAATTAAAATTTGCTTTGGAATTTATCACCATAAACATCGTCGATCGGCCAGTTGTACCAACAATCAGTTCGACTTGGATCACTCCTAGTATATTACTGGTTTTTCCTCCGTAGTTAGATAAGACCATATTGTGTTATTGAAAATAGGGATCACACTTTCCCATATTTTTGAACAAGGTATGAGGCATTAGATTGATAGTTGCCCCACCATTGATGAACAGCTTGTTTACTAGCATTTCATCTTACTTTGCCCTTATGAATAATGGTTTCAGATGAGACATCATTCCTGGACTAGGCTTCTCAAAAATAGCCTTTTGCTCATCCACCACACCACTGTTCATAATGTATTAACATAATGGTTTGTCCTCACAAGTTTCATATGGAAAAAAGTTTTTTTCAGGTTCAGAGACTTTCGACACTCTGTCATATTCAACAGGTAACACTGACATGATCCTAAAGTTATTGATAAAGTCTTCGCCATAATTGTTGTCGACCATCTCATCTTCTGGTGAAGAAGTATATTCAGGCTCTTCTTCATCCGACTAGGGAGTGTATTCATGTTCCTCATCCGACTGGGAAGTGTATTCAAGTTCTCCTTTCTCGATCAGAGGAATGTACTATGTGTTTTGGGTTGATACTATCTCCTTCTCTCCCGAGGGATCAACATTCATGGAAAGCATATGATTCACCATGATTATTTCCTTATCGACCAACCTTCCCTTCTGATACTCCCTTTTTTTCCCAAGAGTCTCGACAGGTTTCAACGGAGACGTCGAAGCCACTTTCCCAACTTTCTTGTTCCTTTGATAACACCTCCACTGTGTTCTTGTCATGGGATTTTTCCCTTTGTAAATAGGAGAAACCTTATAGCCTTTATGTTCTATTCTCCCTTCTGGATTACTCGCTTCTGTATCTAAATCAAGTACTATCCACTTTGGCCTCTTTCCCCTTTCTGATTCACTGGTTCCACCTATTTTTCTTGTAGGGTGTCCGACGGGGGACGAAAGGTCTTTGGTCAAGGATGCTGGAACTGCTTTTTAAACTCTTCATTTCACCGAGGATCTCCCCTTTTTTCAAACACGAATCTTGGAACGGGAGGCTTTTGTCCTTCCTGCGCCTTCTTCTTGTCAGCTTCATACTTTTCTGCGACTTTTTCGTCAAAGACAACATTGCATCTTGAACATAGCACAACCTTCGAACCTCTCACTTTGTATTTTTCCTGGAAATCATTCAAACCTTCTCCGGCTTGGGGATTGACTTCCTTTAAGGAATCTTCAGTTTTCACGTCGAAACCATTAGTAGTTTCAACCATCATGCATTAAGAAAGTTCAGCATACAGGGCTTCATCGAAACCATCAGTAGTTTATGCATTCAAAAGGTTCAGTAATATAAAGCTTCCTCAACCTTCAAAGGATCTGTGTCCACCTGCGTCTTTGGTTTTTTTCCAAATTGAAGCCTGCCTTCTTTTAAAGCCTTTTGCACCAAATACCTAAAAAGAACACATTGAGATGTTTTATGACCAAGAAAATTATGAACTTACAAAATTCCCTTTTTGCCTTTTCTATCACGGGGGACTTTTTAGGCCTTGAGGCACAATAATTTTACCATCCTTGAATAACAAATTAAATATTTCATCGCATTTAGATATATCAAAAGTATGAGTTTTTACAACAAATTTATCTGTTTTTTCAGTCTCGACGGGGTTTTTCCCGTTTGATGGTTTTAATAATTTACAAGCGTAGGGAGGTCCTAGATTGAGCTCAGCCACATTGATCTCACTTTCATCGATGAGCTCATCATCATTAAAAAATTAGACGCCTGCTGCTACATAAGACACTTTTTCTTTCTTATGGTATTTACCAGTTCTGGCTTTTTCAGCTTTCAGACATTTGAGTTGTCGAACTTTATCAGTAAGTTGGGCCATATCTCTAAGATATTGAGTGTCTAACTTTTTCCTAATAGAATAATCTAACCCGTCTGCAGTTATCTCAACTAGGTCATGTTCAAGGACTTGTGTAAAGCATTTTGCTTTCAAAAGTAAGCGTGTTGAGATATTGATCGACTGACTCAGTGGCCTTTTGTTTGATGCTGGCCAACTCTTTCAAACATATCTTCGACTGTCCCATGTAGAATTCTTTGTGGAACAGTCTCGCCAACTGCGCCCACGTATGGGAGGATTGTGGAGGTAGCGTCGTAAACCAAGTAAACGCATTTTTTTATGATGGAACTTGGGAAGTATTTCATTTTTAAATCCTCATTATTCGCTATGTCACCGACTTTGGTTTGATATTTGGCAACATGTTCGACAGTGGTCTCTTCGATATCCCTAGAGAACTTGGTAAACTTCAGAACCTTCCATCCCCTTGGAAATTTTGTTTGCAACATAAAATTTAATAATGGGGACGAATACATTGGCCTTTAAAAGCCAGGGTTCACACCATTTCAAACCATGATTCGCTCGACAATGGCTTCTAGATTTTGTTCCCCATCCATTGCATCCTGTCAAAACTTCCTGACCACGTGGTCGGGTTCTTGATTCCTATTAACTGGCACGACGGGAGGCTATTGGGCCACCCTAGGTATTGGTTCGACCACATGGGGTTCTTGGTCAATTGTCTCATCAAACTTCTCTTTGTGTCAGACCGGTACCTCTAGTTGAGGTGGGGTCCTCTGTCGAACTTGTGCCCTAGAAGCACCTAAGTAATCACCTATTCTAGTCATCTAAGTTGTCAGTTGTTGGTAACTCTGAGTCAAATCTTGAATTAATGGCCTCAGTATGGTTCCCATTTGCTGAGTTAGAAAATGGAACATGTTAGTACCATGGTTCTATGGTTCTAGGATTGGCTAAATTTTGGTAAAACATGATCATGCACTGATGTTAAGCAGGATATTATCACATCTCCATCTGTTGTGGTGACAGAACTGTTGTGGAGTGTTTTAATGAGAATGTCATGCTGAATGTCGTGACATCCATCTGCTGTCATGACAGAACTGCTGTCATGTGTTGTTAATCACAATATCATGACCAATGTCATGACATCATTGTCTAATACAGCAGGAGCTATGGTAACAGAACTGCTGTCATGTGTTGTAAACAGGATGTCATTACCAATATCATGACATCTAGTGCAGCA
The DNA here is from genome assembly GCA_963859935.3 of Lathyrus sativus. NCBI lineage: Eukaryota > Viridiplantae > Streptophyta > Magnoliopsida > Fabales > Fabaceae > Lathyrus > Lathyrus sativus. The sequence continues at coordinate 925,959,030 of OZ012735.1, forward strand.
GGAGCTATGTGTAGCAGGAGCTAACAAGAGCAGATGGCAGAACTGTTGTCATGGATGCAGAAGGAGCTGATGACATAACTGCTGTCATGGATGTCATTACCAATGTCGTGACATCGCTATCTGGTGCAGCAGAAGCTAGCAGGAGCTGATGACAAAACTGTTGTCATGAATGTCATACTGAATGTCATGACATCAATGTCTGGTACAACAGGGGCTGCTATGTTATATCTCTTGACAGAAGTGTTTTGGTCCTGTTGGATATTCCTCATCAGTATGTACAGGCCAAAGAGATTCATTAGGAACAAAGTGCAGATTTAATTGGTGTTCATAAAAAGGATCTTTGAGACTTTTTAGGAAACTATAATATTCTTGTTTCTACTGTCATGAAGAAGATTTTGCAGGAGTGTGCAGCAAGGGGAGTCTGGTCAGATAAGAGTAAGTAAAGTTGAATGTCATACTGAATGTCATGACATTGATCGTATGACATCAGGCGTGAAGGGTTTGTTTTTCTGTTATGATATCTGATATATCTCAGGCTATAATTCAGGAAACTTGTTATGGCTCCTTAGTTATCTTAGGAGAGATTCTAGTCAGGGTTGGACATAACATGAAGCTACTGTGACCTAATTTGATAGCACCTTGAATTAAGGAAATTAGGTTTACTTTGTTAAACCTAATGTTTGTTACTTGTGACCAGCCCAAGCCCAGTATGCATTGATATAAAAGGAGGAGCAGAAGTAGAAGAAATCAAGCACTCACATCAAGAACAACTTGAGTGTAAAATAGAGGTATAGGGTTTGAGAGTCCCTTGTGTGTAAGTCACCCTTTGTATCTTTTGATACATTGTGGTAGACATATTTGTGAGTGAAGAGTGGTGCTCTTCACGTGTGTTTTGTAAGTGGAGAAGTGATTCTTCACGTGTGTAGGAGTCTTAGGATTCCTTGTGTGCCAAGCAATTGTCTGCTGGATAATTGCATTGGTTTAGTGTGTATGAACTGTTGTGTTCATTGTCCTTGATTGAAGTTGTTAAGTAAAATCCAGTGTTGTGACTTTGAAGAGTGTCTTCTAAAGTCTGTCTTTTGTAATGAATTGTATATCACTACTGTGATTGAGGGGGAGTGAGTGGGTATACTCTTGTCTAGTGGTCTCTAGGCAGAAATTGCATTGGGTAGAGATTAAGTGATGAGTTGTAAACGGGGGAGTTTAGCTCTGAATTGATTCTGCTAATAGTGGATTTCCTTCCTGGCTTGGTAGCCCCCAGATGTAGGTGATGTTGCACCGAACTGGGTTAACAATTCATTGTGTTATTTATCTTTCAGCATTTACAATTCTGCATAATTTATATGTTTAGATAAATAGTCTGTCAGTATGCAGATGTCACAACAGAAGTCATGACGTTGGTCATGATATTGGTACAATTTAAAGAAATTTAAATTGGTCATGGTCTGCCCTCGTCCTCGTTGAGCAGAGATCAATGTTCTTGGGACATATGAGATCTGCATACCAGAATTTCAGAACATTTTGTGATTACTTTTGTCCATATGTTGTCTCATAACCGTGATAGAACTTGAAGTAAAGGTCGGGATTGCCTGAGATGAAAACCCAAGTCCCGTGGTTCGACCGATATGGTTTCCCAAAGGTCCTAATCCATGGTAAGGTGAAAACGTTGAGGATGAATTTTCGCTAAATGTCAAACCGCTACCATGTATACTTGCCATCAACTCGATTGGTATTGCAAAGCTTCGATACCTACCATACACAGTCAAGGTGAAACTGGGATATATGGCTCTGAAGTTCCAACCACCGTCGGTCTTAACACTTCAGGCCAACGCGGTGACAATCTCGGTCCACTATGGGAAGTCGAAACTGCAACCATAGTGTTAGAACCAACATTAGTTGCTTCTGACATGACTGTATTTCCTCCTGAGGATTGCTCCTCGTTTGGGCTGGTATTTCGTGGATCTATCATCTTCTTACCACTACGTAATTGCATACATTTAACACAATGTGTCCCACTGGGTGTGCCACTTTGTTCGCCTATATTTCCAGTGAATAATCTCTAGCCTTTTATTAAAGGTTACTTGTGTCGCAACTGCGAAAAACAACCGGCGGAAAAATAGAAGAGTCGCCACCTTTCGTTATTTATCCTGAAGAGAGGGAAAGGAAACGATCGAAAAAACCTGACGGAAAAGGGAAAGACAAGGTCATTGTAACCATGTCTGGATTCGGGAGTCGGTTACGCAAGGGGAAGGTATTAATACCCCTCACGTCCGTCGTACTCGACGGGATCCACACATTGTTGTATATCTAAAAGGACGTGTTGAAACTATCTAGCTAAAGGCTAAGGGATAAAAGAAAAAGAGAAAAGAAGTGACTCGGCAGAGCATCGCTGCTCTGTGCCTACGTACTCCCTCGTGCAATGGGAAAGTCAGAGTCAACGTAGTTCGACTAACTACAGGAGAAAGGGGGAAGGGTTGCTCGCCAAGACATCGCATCTTGTGCCTACGTACTTTCATCTGGTATGAAAGATCAGAGCAAATGTAGTTCAGGCTAAAAGGACCAAAGGCTGGTTCAAAAGTTTCTTATGCCCGAGTAGGGTTAACAATCAGTTCTAACAGTTGGTGTATGCAGCTCAACCATTGGAGACTTAGGTGTTACCGTTTGCGATAGAACTAAGAGTTAACAACACTCTTTTTCTGAAAAGATTTTCCTGATTAAGATCCCGAAGGATGAAAATGGTTTGAAGTGTTTTTGTGTTTTTTAGAGAAGAAGTGTTTTGAACTTGATTTGTAACTCATGTCGCACTAGAGACTATGACCTAAGAGCAAATGCGTCGTATATCACCCAAGGGTGTACACTAAACACTCTAGGTCATTGATAAGAATCCCCCCAATCACCATTTCTCAAGTAGCTTAAGGCTCGTAGCGTGCTACACTTGTCATTCTTTATTAGATGTTTTATGAGTGTTTGAAGATGAGAAGAGAAGAAAAGCCACTAATGGGAGACTAATCAATCCTAAAAGTTATCATGCAAAGTGGACTTAAAGTTGGGATTCAAAGGGAACTACCTAATGTTATCATGCATGGTTAGGCACTTAATGTCTATCATAACCTCAAGAGGTTAGAGAACTTATGGGGAGCATAGCAAAGAAAAGCAAAAGAAGAAGAAGAAAAGAAAGCATATGCAAATGAAGATGCAAACATAAGATGCACAAGTAGAATGAAAGTGGGAGGAAAATAGTGTGGGGCAGTAGTCTCCACAAGATTATCTCAACCAAGCATGCATATGGAAATGCAAGAAAAGAAAATAAAAAGAAGTGCACAAGAAGAAGCCAACCAAACAAGAACAAACCACACAAAGATGCACCAAAAGTGGGATGAAATGACCTAAGTTAAACAACATCAACCACACCACCAAAACTAAACCAAATGAAAGGAAAATGAAGCTCAACATAAGAGTGAGGATGGGAGGCTATATGAGGGCAGCAAGGACCTCATATCATGCACTCAACCATAAGCATCACCCATCAAAAAACAAAGAAGCACCAAAAGTGTCCACAAGGATTCATCATTCTAGGTATGCTTTAAATACCTCCAAAGGAGGGACCAAGCCCCCTTAAATGACACTCCAAGGTCATTGTACAGAAGGTAAAGATGAAGAGAAAAGCTCAAAAGCAATAGCAAAACACAACAAAAGGAAATGCAAGAAACAACATAAAGGAATGCAAGCATACTCCACATTGAAACCCTAATAGAAAGCACCAAAAGAAATGCACAAACCAACAAGCAAAGAACATGATTTTGACCTAAAAATTATCATACAACAAGCTCAACATGTCTAATATATGAAACAAGAGGAGTTGAGAGCTTATTGGATCCACAAAGGTCATTTCCAACTCAAACTAGGTAATACACTTATATGAGCCACCTTAGGAAATGACTTGACTTGCAAGTCATCTCAAAATTAGGAAAAAGGCTAAAAAAATTACCAAATAAAATACAAGAGATGCACAAGCATGTTGGTAACCAGAGGCCAAGAGCTCAAAGCAAATATCCCCTCAAAGCACCATCAAAAGAAAATAATATTCAAGATGTACCACTTTGAAATGGGAGAATCGAGGGTCAAAAGAAAAGCACCAAAAGTCAACCCTAAAGTCAACCAACCAGGGGCAAAATGGTCCTAAAAAATTGTTCAACTCATCATGGGTATGAGGATCAACTTTCATTCATTGGAGCAAAGGGAAATGAGAGAAACAATTAAAGGATCAAACAATGTCACAATTTCACTCATTCAAAACAATTCCAATGTTTAATTCCAATTTTAATTGAAAATAAAATCATAAAATAAAATAAAAATATCTTAAAAATAAAGGACATCTCAAAGTTTCTAAAACATATTTTTGTGGAATTTTTGGAACATTGAAACTATTATAAATGAATTAAATTCAAACAGATAACAAAACAAAAATAAAAGTGAAATTAAAAAGAAAATTAACAAAAGCACGGTGCCAATAGTAATCCAAAACAGTTAAAAACAATGCATGGGCCCAGCAGGGGGCGCGAATAGAAAGCAATGCCAAAGTCCACAAGCGAATAAGACAAAACTGAAAATAAATCCTGGTGATCACATGCAGCATAGTCAGACATGGCATATGGTGGAAAGCGTTGTGATGTGTCTGATCAAAAAGTAAGCCAAATCAACGGATCTGAAAGTGCCAACTCAATTAATTAAAATTTAAACGTAATTATGTGTGTGCAGTCAAAGTGTGTGCATCATACGTCTTAACCCCAACCGTGTGCGTGAAAAGTATGCAAATCGTGAGATCCACAGCGTGACACATCATCATCCTCAACCTTCAACAAGGGAGGGAAACCAGGTGGCGGACAGAGCCACCTCCGGTCATCTTCTCCAAAATTCCGGCCACCGTGCACATGAACAACAACATGCAGGTAGCTACACTGAACCAATTTTGACAAAATTTATATGCAAATTCATCTACAGATCACACAGAACATGAATCCGACATCCATTTCCATTAATTATGCACATATAATTCAAATTGAAGCAAAACAGTTCTAAGCTCAAAACAAAAGTGTTCTCAAACATCAATCAAAAGTATACAGAAATCATCTATCTGTTACATAGATCACCAATCAAGCAACAATTAAGAACGAAGCCTCAAGAACAGATCAAACCAAGTCAAAACAGTTTGGAGCTCACAACATCAACCATCACAAATGCCAGTTCGTTTTAGTTATTAATGATCTACATGCTTCCTAAGTCTCAAATATGAAAAAATGGCAAAGAATCATGGCATAATGAAAGAGATATGATGAATTGAAGAATACCTAGTGGAGAGCTTCCACTGAGCGTGATCCTTTTATGAAGCTTAAAGAAAACTATCCAGAAACGTTCCACAAACATCAGAGAAGCTTTTGCAATCCTCAATTTTGCTTGAAATGGAGTAGATCTCAGAATTTGAATTTCAAATTTTCTTCACTTTTTCAAAGTTGCTTTTGCTCCAATTCTTCACCAAAACGAGTTCTGAGCATTTGTGAATGATGGAAATGTTTTATATGATGGATTTCAATGATAAGAAAGCCCAATGGCAGTCCCTAAAGCCCAAATGCAAATCCATGAAATTTGAGTTTTGGAGTTTGTGAATATGCACGAATTTTCCTCCAACTTGCCTCCAAAATGCGGTAATGTGAGAAGTATGAATGGCTGTGATTTAATCCTTGTTTGTAATCAATGGTTGATATTGATTGTGTAACTTAAGCTTGAAGTAAGCTTGAAAATGGCACATCAAAACTCACCAAATTCAAATTCTGAAATTTCCATCATGTTTGGAATATGTTTTGTACTCAAAATATGTACTCACTTGCACAAAATTGATCCAATATGAATTAAGTTTGATTTTCTCATTTTAAGGCCTTTTCCATGAAAATCACTTTAGGAATTCTCCATTCCAAGCCAAATCCATGACTTCTTAATGCTTGGTTGAACAATTGACACCATTTGGAGCAAGTTTGATGTTGGAAAAATCTCCATTTGAAGTGTGCAAGTTGGTGAAATGGACCTATAATTTTATGACCTATAATCTCACTTTCCCAAAATACCCCTAACTTACAAGCCTCATAACTTGATTTCTACAAATCAGATGAAAAACTTCTAGTACTCTTTGGAAATATAAGACCATGAGGAACAACTTTCATGTTCATCAAAAGTTGAGGAGAAACATCCTTCTAGGTCAAAAATGGCTTGGAAGTTGGTTGACTTTTGTTGACCAAAATCACATTCATTTGAGGACCTGTAACTTGTTTGCATAATAACTTGAGTTCTAGAAATCAAATGAATGACTTCTAGTACTCAAAAGAAATCTAAGAACATGCTCTACAAGTTTCATGTTGGTCAAAAGTTGAGATGAGACTTGTATCGTGAGATAGGTGGTCTTGAAGTTAGGCACCGAACATGGGATTTTACACTGAGAACCCTAATTTAGTAACTTCTCACACTCTTGATTCTTGATGAATTGATCTTGAAATGATATATTAGACACCTCAACATCATCCTATGACCATAGAGACTTAGAATTGAGTTTTAATCTCCTTCAATTTCACAATTGACTGAGGATTAACTAGATGAAAACCCTAGATGCAACATTCTTGACTATGGCTTCTTTCACATCACACAACAACTTGAATAAGCTCCAACATGGCTCTCAAAGCACTCAATGAGCTCTCTCAACACCTCATATCCATAATCATGACTTCATAAACTTCTGATGATCTTTAACTGGCCTCCAAGTTAGGAGATGACCCACATACATCCATGCATCCTTTCACAAGACTATTGACCACTTCTAGATGAATTGATGACCATTCAAACCTGAGTAACACCCCTTGCTTAGGCTCAACAATCTGAGTAGACTCCTCTTGCTATGCACAACCTTTTGATTCCCTGTTCAATGAAACATGTTATGCAATGTAAGTGCTAGAAAGAAATGAAATGAAACATAAACCAAGTTAAGAAAAGGTTGGGCAAATTTTGGGGTGCAATAGCTGCCCCTATTCAAACGACTTGGACCTGAATGAGTGAAAAGCGAACGGCTTTTATGCAATCAAGGTAACAGACGGTTGAATACCAAAGAACCCGGAAATTTACCAACCACAGAAAATAAAACTGCAAACAAGAATCTCCGGAGATAACTGCTCTGATTACAAACATACTCCGCTGGGGAAAAGAGGAACTTAATGAGTAACTCTGCTTGGGGAAAAACATGAAATAGGGGAATACTTCAAATTGTCGGAATCTGGATATTCAACGAACAAAATGAATCAACGAAATTTGTCGAAGCCTGAACGCTCAACCTAATAGCCGAAGCCTGAACGCTCAGCGTAAGATTGACCGGAGCCTGAATACTCAACGAACAAAAGGATATATCATTTGCAAATTCAACGGTGTCCAGATACTCAACGGAGAAGCCGGAGCCTGGATGCTCAACATAAAATTGACTAGAGCCTGGATACTCAACGGACCAAGAAATACACCATAAATTGGAATTTTATCGGAGCCTGGATACTCAACGAAATTGAAACCACGGAAAAAAATTGCCGGAGTCTGGATACTCAACGCACAAGAGAAATTACCACATATAGGAAATTGGTCAGAGTCTGGATACTCAACGTAATGAATTGGAGCCTGATCGCTCAAGGAAAATAAACCGGAGCCTGGATGCTCAACGAAATTGACCGAAGCCTGGATACTCAACGGACAAAAGAGAGATCATCACCATACAAAACTTACCGGAGTCTGGATACTCAACGGAAAATTTACCGGAGCCTGGATACTCGACGGACAAAAAAAATACCATAAATCGGAAATTCACCGGAATCTGGATATTCAATGGAGAAGGAGTACTACCACAAAACTTACCAGGTCCTGGATACCCAACTGACTTTTCCGGAGTCTGGATACTCGATAGAAAAAGCAATACGTCACAAATTGAAAATTCACCGGAGTCTGAAAACTCGACGAAGAAGCCGGAGCCTGAATGCTCAACGAAGGTTTACCGGAGCCTGGATACTCGATGGATGAAGGGAAACTATCACAAATATACCGATTAAAAACTGAACACCACACTGTCCTCACCGGAGTCTGGATACTCGACGGAAAAACACAATAATATCAATCACCATGGTCTGGATACCACAACCATCTTTACCGGAATCTGGATACTCGACGGAAAAAGGAAAACCCCGTCAACTGGGAATGGACCGGATTCTGGATACTCAATGGACTAACGAATTCATCATAAATACTTATCATGATCCACTGAGATCCGAAGATACTGCTGGGGAATAACATGAGTCGTGGTCTGGATACCACGCGGGCTAAGAGAAATCACATGGTCAAACCTCCGAAGATACACCTGAAACAAGGAGATAACAACCTGGCTTATGTTTCATATGCATCTGTTTGAAAATGGCGTAATGCTCCATACGAAATGGAAATGCTACGCATTTGGGTAGATGCTACGCACGCATGCAGATGCAACGGAACTGAATCAGCAAAATAAATGCTGGAGATACCGAAACCATCCTGTTGGGGAATCAACGACTCTGCCAGAGATAGAGCACAAACTTGCTCATGCCAATAACGATTGGACTTATGCCGAGAAACGGGCCCTTGCTGGCCTCTGGGGATTGCTCCGCTGGGGAACGAACCTAACCAGGCTGCAAATCACTCCAGGGAAAGAAAATCCAATCATAACTCACTGGGGATAGAAGTACGAACTTCACTGATCGGGGAAGTAGATTCAGGCTAGGAATAAGACGAACTTCATCCATACCTTTTTGCCCCAAGGGTGACGACCCTGCAACACTTAACAAACAGACAAGATATCCTACGCAATCGGAACCATCTTAGTCATCATTCATGACGTTGTTCAATTAATTCAAAGTTTTAACAATTATTGGCCAAGGCCTGCAAGTTTATGTAAGTGCAAGTTCATCAAAACATTGGGCGTTTTCAAAAACAAAACAGTAAGAGTTAAAACAAAGCACACAGATCAAGTACTGAATAGTATATGTTTATTGATAAGTGGCCTGTAAATAGGCAAAGTTTTACAACATATGCAACTCCTGAAAAGAGGAAGCTGCGCAAAAACAAATACAGATATGTACATGAAATATACAAAAGTGTACAAAAATGTCGGCAATGTGGCACAGACAAACACCATGAGTTGATCCCTCTATGACTCGCCTGACTCTGATGCTTTCCCGATGCTTCATCTTCAGAAGAGATTGATTCGGATAAACGACCCTCAGGTTCTCCCAATCCACTAAACAATGAAGTTCCAACGCAGACCGCAATCATTTGCTTTTTCAATCCCTAACTTTTTCCTGAACCGCCTGTCGCTACTCGAAAAAATACGCGCAACGACGGGGAAGGCGAAAAGGAAAAGGACAGAAGAGTCGCCACCGAATTTTATTTATCCCATGAGGGGAAAGGAAAATATCGAGAAAACCTCCAGAAAAGAACGGATAAGATGGTCTCGCGACCAAGAACGGGTTCGGAAGCCGGTTATGCAAGGGGAAGGTATTAGCACCCCTCGCATCCATCGTACTCGATGGGAACCATTTTCTTGTTGAATGTGATTTATTTGCTTAAAGAGTTTACTATGAAGAGTGTTCCAAAAGATACAAAAAAGGGGTTAGAAACGGGGAAAGAAAGGTAACGGGAGGAAGAAGAGAAAGAATAGACTCGGTAGGACTTCGCGGTCCTAGGCCTACGTATTCTCAACGGATATGAGAAAATCAGAGTCGACGTAGTTCGGGAAACTACGGGTGATAGGGGGATTGTGCTCGCCAAGACATCGCCGTCTTGTGCCTACGTATTCTCATCTGGTATGAGAAATCAGAGCAGCCGTAGTTCGGCCTACGGTGTGTTGATGTTTTTATGGATGATGCTATCGTACGCATTCTAGCAGTTAGGCGTATTGTTGCTCGCTCGTTGGAGACTTAGGCGTTACCTGCTTGCGGTAGAACGGACGTATCATATCGTTTTTGAAAGATTAGTTTTCGCCATGCGAGGCAAGATGTCACATTTGATTTGTTGAATTGTTTCCTTTTAAGGGGCGAGATAGGTCCTCGGATAGTAACCCCTACGGGTAGTACCCAATTCTTTATCTCAAAGTTTTTGTTATGAAAGGGTGTGACGAACATAGTGTCTTCGTATTGAAAGACGAGTATCAAAACCACACACACTACAGTGAGCATCTCGACACTCGGAGAGGAAGAAGTCTACACTTAATCCTCTCTCTTTAGTTCAATGCAAAGAGAACTTTATTCTCTTATTAAAGTGTTTTTGGTTTTGAATGGTAAGTGCTTTGCGACAGAGAACCCTACGGTAAACGTCAAGCACTCGGGATAGGAGAAGGCCTACGCCTAACCACTCCACGACCATTCAAGTTTTTGTTATGTAAAGAGTTTGAAAAAGCACTCGGTGCGGGACCGAGGTTTTAGGTGTGAAAGGTTGCGAAAGGAAATTGTGGGAAGATAGGTGGCAGATAAAGTCACGTCTTCGTATTGAAAGACAAGTATCGAGACCACCCACACTACAGTGAATATCCCAACACTCGGAGAGGAAGAAGTCTACACTCAATCCTCTCTCTTTAGTTCAATACCAAGAGAATCGATTTATTTATTATAAGTGTTTTGAAAATGCACTCGGTACGGGGCCGGGGTTTTTTAGGAGAAAAAGGTGTGGATGAAAACATCTTTGTATTGAAAGACGAGTGTCAAAACCACCCACACTACAGTGAGCATCTCAACACTCGGAGAGGAAGAAGTCTACACTCAATCCTCTCTCTTTAGTTCAATACAAAGTGAACTTTATCATTTTGTTAAATATGGTGAATTGACTTAACAATCATTTGGGAAAATCCGCTTGACGTTGGGTCAAGGATTTAATTGTTTAAAAAGGTTTGAGGTGAAGCGAGCAAGGTCGATGGCGGACGCACAAGGCGGCCGACTTACAAGGGTTAAAAATGGCTCGATAAAATCGAGAGTTTGCCTTTGAAAATGGTTTTTGGAATCAAAAGTCACCAAGGACAATAGCAACATTCCTACTAAAATCATACAACATATGGGATTAGTCGGCTAAAAAAAATCGAGACATGCAATAAAAACGGCGAATTCCTTGAGAAAAATTTTTTTGGAGGTAAAAATAACAAAAATAAGTGGAAAACAGTGGAGTAACACGAGTGGCCGTGTTGTATGACACGGCTCGTGTCATAGGGTACCTGCAATGTGAGTTTTTAGGGCATGACAGAGGTGCAACACGGGTGGCCGTGTTGTGTGACACGGCCCGTGTTGTAAAGTCTAGGTGAAAAATGATGTTTTATGGCAAACAGAAGTGTGACACGGGTGGCCGTGTTGTGTGACACGGCCCGTGTTGTGTGACACGGGTGGCCGTGTTGTGTGACACGGCCCGTGTCGGGCTACCAGAAGAAAAATTCAAACTTTTCTCTTATTTTTACCTTCTTTTTGTGGTTCCTTCAAAGGGTTTCTTGGTCCCTTAGAACCTTACATGATGCATACAATACAACAACACATAAAAGAGTAAACGAAATGAATGTAAATAGCAAAAATATAAAGAGAGAAAGGTTGGAGGAAATGGATACCCAAGAGCTTCCTATCCTTCTTGCAAGTCCTCCTCGGTCTTGGTTGAATGTACCTCACTCCTCTTCCCTCTATGTTGTGAAGGTTTTGTTTCTTCAAAGGTTCCTTGTCTTTCTATGGAACTCCTTTTTTCGGTTTTCTCTCTTACTATTTTTCTGGTTTTTCTCTTCTCTCTTACTCTCTCAATCTTGTGTATGTGAATGATAGATGAATGTGTTTGCAGCCCCCTCTCCTCTCTTATCTCAGCACATTAGGGTTTACTCTTCCTTCAAGACTTCATATCCTTACTTAGAAATGTCCAAGGCAACTTTCTTCATGTCACTCTCTTTCTTTCCATTTCCATGTATGTTGCTATGCTGTATTTTCTGCACTATTGCTAGGCCTATTTGCTGCAGCACCTTGTGCCTTGCACCCATTTTGTTTGTTTGTGTTTGGACAGCTCCTCTTGGTCAATGCCACCAACTCTTGACAGCATTTTGAAAATTCTGATATGTAGAAGCATTGTCACATGTTATTCCTTTGGTCTTGTGACATGTGATTTTGTGACATGAAGAAATTTGTCACCTCTTGCATGGGATTGTTTTGCCATGATTAAACATGCATACTCTGTTAGAACACAGATTGGTTCTTAATAATTACTCTTTGTTTTGATGATAACTGTTAGGAATTTATATTTAAGATTTATATACTCTAAAATTTGTTTGAGAGTTTTACTGCAGATTGAAATTATATTAACTCTCTAGAAGCAAATCTGCCTTGAATACAAGAAGTTATTCTGACTCTGAAGAGCCAGATGCACCTTACAGAAGAATCTGTTCGCTCCTTACAGAAGATCCTGAGCATAGTCTCCAGAAGGATCTGAAGCAAGAAGCTCCAGAACATTCTGAGTCAGAAGCATCTGAAGATAGTTAGAAGCATCTAAAGATAATCAGAAGCATCTGAAGCTGAAGCATCAGAAGTATAGAAGAATATTGATTGAAGAATTTCTCAAAGCATTAGTCTACAGAAGTTTCTGAAAGTACCTATGCTGCCAAGTACTGAAGTTCTGTGTCAAAATGCTCTGATGATCAACACGCTAGAAGCACACACGCTGCAGAAGACTCTGATAAAGCATAGTTCTGAATCTCATTAGAAGACTCTGATCCATTCAGACTCTGAAGAACTTGCTGTAACTGAAGAAGTATTTTCAAGAATATATCCGTTGGAACTATTCAACGTCTCTTTCCTTATTTGTGCTAGACACACTTACACAGACAAAAAGTATTTTTCTGTGCCATCTATTTCAAGGAAAGGTCAGTTGTTGTGAAGACAAAAAGGCTCAGACCTTTTGGGACTCTCTTTTCAACGTTCAGCTTGCATGGTTCAGCTGCCTATAAAAGGAGATCTTCACTTCATTCTTCAGTTACACACTTGCTGAAAAGAAATCATATTATTCTAAAAGCTCTCATTCTTATTCTTCATAGAATCTCATTGTACTAAAACTTAAGAGAAAAATCACTGTTGTGATTAAAGCTTTATAGAAGCATTAAAAACTCTTGTATTTAATTTACATTGATTGTAAAGGATATTCCTTAAGAGGATTCAGTTAGAATCAGTAGCTCTTGAGAAGACTAAGAACTATTGTTCTTAGGTGATACTATTGTAATCAGTTTGATTTAATAGTGGATTAAGTCCTTGTTGAGAAAGGCAAATCACTCTGGAAGGGTGGACTGGAGTAGTTGTTAAACGAACCAGGATAAAAATAATTGTGTGATTATTTTCAAGTCTTAATTTTCCATACTTATTCAATCCCCCCCCCCCCCCTTTCTAAGTATTATCTCACCTTCAGTTGGCATCAGAGCTCCGGTTCTGAGTGTGCTATCACTTAACAGTGTCAGTAAAGATCCAGAGAGATATACTTTGATAAATATATTTATTTGTTATCATGGATGATAATTCTATGTCAAATATTAACAATAAATATGAAGAGAGGGATAGGATCAGCACCAAACCTCCAATGTTTGATGGAGAAAATTTTGATTACTGGAAAGACAAAATTGAGAGTTTTTTCCTAGGATATGATGTTGATCTATGGGATCTTGTCATAGATGGATATGTACATCCCACAGATGGAGATGGCAAAAAGATTGACAGAAAATTTATGACAGATTCTCAGAAGAAAGACTTCAGAAATCACCATAAAGCCAGAACCATATTACTGAATGCTATTTCACATACAGAGTATGAGAAAATCACAAACAGGGAGATAGCTTTTGATATGTTTGAATCCCTTAAAATGACACATGAGGGAAATTCTCAAGTTAAAGAGACAAAAGCTCTGGCTCTGATCCAGAAGTATGAGGCTTTCAAAATGGAAGACTCTGAATCTGTTGAAGCCATGTTCTCCAGATTCCAGATACTTACTGCTGGGCTGAAAGTTCTGGACAAGGGATATTCCACGTCAGATCATGTAAAGAAAATCATCAGAAGTCTGCCCATCAGATGGAGACCAATGGTGACTGCCCTGAAGATGGCCAAAGATCTGAACAAGATCTCTCTAGAAGAACTCATCAGCTCACTGAGGAGCCATGAGATTGAGCTTGAGGAAGATGAACCTCAGAAGAAAGATAAAGGTAAATCTGTAGCATTAAAATCTAACAAAACTGCTAAAGCTTTGCAGGTCATTCAAGAAAGCTCTGAAGAGTCTTCTTCTGAAGAAGAAGATGAGTTATCTATGCTGTCCAGAAGGATTAACAAACTCTGGAAGCACAAGGGAAAGAAGTTCAACAACTTCAGAAGATCTGACAACAGAAAGGAATCTTCCAGTCACAAAAGATCTGCTAAGAAAGAAGTTGTGTGCTATGAGTGCAAAGAACCTGGGCACTACAAAAATGACTGCCCCAAACTTCTTAAAGAAAAACCTAAGAAGAAGTTCAACAAAAAGAAGAAGGTTCTGATGGCAACATGGGATGACTCAGATGAGTGTGAATCATCTTCTGAATCAGAAGAAGAATGTGCAAACGTTGCACTGATGGCCAGGACAGAAGATCAAGAGGAAGGTACCTCAGGATATGAATCAGAATCTGAATCTGATGATGATGCAGAAGAGGTAATGGCTAAACTTACCAAAGAAGAACTCATTAAAGTTGTAACAGAAGTTCTTAAAAGTTATAACAACATCAAACTCAAATACAAGAAGCTGAAAAGCAATCTTGAATCTGAGATTGATCTTCTGAAAACAGAACTTGTTGAGCAGAAAGAAATAAATTTAATAATCAAAAATGACTTTGAAAGAACTCAACAAGAATCTGAATCTGAGACTAAGTCATGTGAAAATATTTTAGAAAAATATGACTCTAGTTTTCAGAGATTTCTCACTAAGAGCATAGACAGAAGCAAGATGGCTTCCATGATCTATGGTGTTAGTGGAAACAACAGAAGAGGCATTGGATATGAGTCTTCATCTGGAAGCAATCCAAAACCTGTTGACAAAATTTTCATCAGGAAGACACCTCTGTATTCTCAATTCAAATTTGGTCACTTGAATGACATTAAACACACAAGCTCTGAGAAGAGTACTTATGTGTTTAAACCTAAGGCAAGTCAGAATAAACATTATGTTGCAAAACAGAAGTTTAGACAAACCTACAAACCAACTAACCCCAAAGGACCCAAGAAGATCTGGGTACCTAAAAACAAAATAATTCCTGTTGCAGATGTTCTTAGCAGCAAGGTCAGGATACCAATCATGGTACCTGGACTCTGGATGCTCACGACACATGACAGGAGAAAAGTCTATGTTCCAAAGCCTGGAACTTAGATCTGGAGGGGACGTGAAGTTTGGAGGGAGCCAGAAGGGCAAGATCATTGGATCTGGCACTATTGAAAATGGTAAACTTCCCTCTATTACTAATGTTTTACTTGTTGAAGGGTTAAAACATAACTTATTGTCCATAAGTCAATTAAGTGACAATGGTTATGATATAACTTTTAATCAAAAATGTTGTAAAGCTATTAGTCAGAAGGATGGCTCTATCCTATTTAGTGGTAAGAGGAAAAACAACATTTATAAAATAAATCTTTCAGAACTTAAAGTTCAAAATGTTAAATGCCTCTTGTCTGTGAATGAAGAGCAATGGGTCTGGCACAGAAGATTGGGCCATATTAATATGAGACGTATATCTCAGATTAATAAACTTAATCTTGTCAGAGGACTCCCTAATCTGAAGTTCACTTCAGATGCTCTCTGTGAAGCATGTCAGAAAGGGAAGTTTTCAAAAACATCTTTCAAATCAAAAAATGTTGTTTCTACCTCTAAACCATTAGAACTACTTCATATTGATCTGTTTGGACCAGTGAAAACTGCATCCATCAGAGGCAAGAAGTATGGATTGGTCATTGTTGATGACTTTAGCAGATGGACATGGGTAAAGTTCTTAAAACACAAGGATGAGTCACATTCTGTGTTCTTTGACTTCTGCAAGCAAGTCCAGAATGAAAAGAATTTCAAAATTATAAAAGTCAGAAGTGATCATGGTGGTGAATTTGAAAATAAATATTTTGAAAAATATTTTTCTGAAAATGGCATTGCTCATGATTTTTCCTGTCCTAGAACTCCACAACAGAATGGAGTTGTAGAAAGGAAAAACAGAACTTTGCAAGAAATGGCCAGAACCATGATCAATGAGACAAATCTGGCAAAACATTTTTGGGCAGAAGCAATCAATACAGCATGCTACATTCAGAACAGAGTATCTGTTAGACCTCTTCTGAAGAAGACTCCTTATGAATTGTGGAAGAACAAAAAGCCTAACATTTCTTATTTTCATCCTTTTGGATGTATCTGTTATATGTTAAACACTAAGGAAAATCTGGGCAAGTTTGATTCCAAAGCACATAAGTGTTTCATGCTTGGATATTCTGAACGCTCTAAAGGCTACAGAGTATACAACACTGAGACACAGATTGTGGAAGAATCCATTCATGTCAGATTTGATGATAAGCTTGGCTCTGAAAAGCCAAAGCAGGTTGATAACTCTGCAGATAGGGAAGTAGTCTTTATTGACTCTGAAGTTCCAAAAGCAGACAAACTTCAAGTGAAGAAACCAGAAGCACCTCCAGATGCTACTCCCTTAACTTCTCAGATGAATAATCTAAATATTTCTGAAGAGTCAACTATCAGAGGATCATCATCCAGAATTAAAGCTTCTCATCTAGAGGATGTCATTATTGGAAAGAAGGATGATCCCATCAGAACAAGATCCTTTCTAAGATCATCTGAGGCATCACTATTTAGACTAGTGTCAGAAATTGAACCATCTTCTGTAGAAGAAGCTCTGCAAGACAATGATTGGATTATTGCCATGCAAGAAGAGCTTAACCAATTCAGCAGAAATGATGTATGGGATCTAGTTCAAAGACCTCAAGGATTTAATATTATTGGTACAAAATGGGTCTTCAGAAATAAACTAAATGAGAAAGGAGAAGTTGAGAGGAATAAGGCAAGGCTGGTTGCTCAAGGATACAGTCAGCAAGAAGGTATTGATTACACTGAGACATATGCTCCAGTGGCAAGGTTAGAATCTATACGCCTTCTTATTTCTTTTGCTGCACAGAATAACATCACTCTGTATCAGATGGATGTTAAAAGTGCCTTTCTTAATGGTATTATAGAAGAAGAAGTTTATGTCCACCAACCTCCTGGTTTTGAAAATGAAAAATTTCCAGATCATGTTTTCAAATTAAAGAAATCTCTATATGGATTAAAACAAGCTCCCAGAGCTTGGTATGAGAGATTGAGTAATTTTCTTCTGGAGAAGAATTTTATCAGAGGCAAAGTGGATACAACTCTATTATGTAAAACTATAAAGAAAGATCTTCTAATTTGCCAAATTTATGTAGATGATATAATCTTTGGATCAACAAATATTATGCTTGGAAAGGAGTTTGCTACATGTATGCAGGCTGAATTTGAAATGAGCATGATGGGAGAACTCAGATTCTTTTTAGGAATCCAAGTTAATCAAACTCCAGAATGCACCTACATACATCAGACAAAGTATGTTAAAGAACTTCTGAAGTATTTCTTCTGTTCATTCATTCTATTCTGATTAATATTTCTGATGTGAAAATCTGAACTAACTATCTTTAGAAGATCTGAACGTTGTCTAACGTTTCATTTCTTGAGAGAATTCAGAACAGCATGCAAGCAAACACGTGTCCCACAAAATCTGAAGAGGTGGCGTGTGCACAACTGAAAAGACGTTTGAGGTGAAATTTGAATAGTAAATATCTTGGTTTTCCCCCCAAAAATTGTCAGAAGCATTTATTATTTGAAATGATTTTATTCTCTTCATTTAATGCTGCTCAAACGTGCGTTCTTTCTGTCTTTTGGTGTGCCTATGTGATTAGTATAAATACTTGTTGTGTATTCACTTTCACACTTTTCACTCTCAGAATTTACATGCGTTTTCATCTATTGTTCTCTCTGCATAAAAACTCAAAACCTAAGTGTTTGAAAAAGCAATCTTCAATGGCGTCTTCTTCATCAACAACTGCACAGTTTCAATCTACAATGGTTGCTGTGACTTCAGATAACCTAGGTGCTGCTCCATATACTCCTCCAAAGAGAACTCTTCTCACACCTGTTGATAAATTAGAAGTGTTGTGTGAATCCATGGTTGAATTTGACTCTCTGGCTGACAATGGGTTTGATTTTCGCTCCATTGTTAGAGCTCAAGGTTGGGTGAAATACTTTGATAGATTGTTTGGACCAGTTTACCCTCTACTTGTTAAGGAATTCTGGATTCATGCATCTGTGTATCCCAAGTTTATTTTATCATCTGTGCTGGGAAAGGAGATTATCATCACAGAGGATCTGATTAGAAGACTGATTGGTTATGAAGAAACAGATGGTGTTTCACACTTGCCAGCTGGGCGTGTGGATATGGATGAAGTTTATGAGGAAGTTATGACTGCTGGACAAGCTTCTAACAGATTCAAAGATCTGAAGCCTGATTACAAGATCTGGGCCAAGATCTTCATGGGATGCATACATCACAGAAAGTCAACAAATTCCCCAGATTATGTCAACAATGAACAGATCTATTTTATGTACTGCCTTAGTCAGAGCAACAAGGTAAATCTTCCTTACATTTTGTTCATGCATCTGTGGAATCACATCAATGCATCCAGAGAATCTGTGAAAGCAAAAGGCCAGAAGATCAGGACTTGGATACCTTTTGGAAGGTTGCTCTCAGATCTTCTCACTGAAAATGGTTTAGTGGCTGCTCTGTATGATGCTGGTGTTACAGAGGAACTAGAGTTCATTATGGGAAAGCCTCTGAACGCTAAAAGCCTTCTGAGACTCAAGATTGTAGATGAACTTACTACTGCTCCAAAGAGGTTAAATATGTCTGATCTGAATAAAAGGGTTCCAGTATATGACTTTCCTCTATTCTTTGCTGAAGAACCTAGACACATTATTCTGATGTATATAGAGGAATGCAAAAAGGAAGGAGTGCCTGTTCCAGCCAATGTGTTTCAACTTGTCAAGCAACCACTGCCAGATGCAGGAGAAGAAGAAGAAGAAGAAGAAGTTCCACTTCAGAGGAAAAGATCTCAGCCTGCACCAGAATCTGAACCTGTCCAGAAGAAGGCTAAGATTGCTGAGAAACCCAAGGATCTTTTAAAGAGAAAGGATTCTGGAGAAGCTGCCTCTGCATCTGCTAAGAGGATTAAACTCAAAGGTACAAAGACTTCTGCTATTTCTAAAAATGTTGTTATTAATGATTCATCTATTAAGTCTGTTCCCAAACCACCTGTCACTCAAACAACATCTATTGTTGCCCCTAGTTCTGTCTCGCCTCAGAAACAAACCACTGCCTCTGTATCAAAACCACCTCAACCCAAAATACACATCAAACACTTCACTCCACGTCCATCACCATCAGTTCCACAACCAACAGAACCACCACAAACAGAATCACAACCATCAGAATTACAACAAACTTATGATAAACAAAACTCTGCTCAACCACAAACAGAAAATCAACCAAAAACTTTTGATCATCCAGAAAAACAAACCACAAAAGATCAACCAGAAAAAGACTCTGTCATACCACCATCAAATACTCCATCTTCTGAACCTGTAGCACCTGTTACTTCTGAACCCACTAAAGTAACTTCTGCTCCTGTTTCATCAGAACCACCATCACAACAATCTGATATTCCTTCAGAACCTACTCATATCCCTGAGACAGAAGTTCTTGATATCGCTCTATTAAAAACAGTGTTTCAAGTCTCTTCTACCTCTTGTACACCTACAACATCCTCCAACTCATCAGAATCAGAAATTCATCCTGATTTTCTAATTAATCCATCTGACAAATACCCTGTACATGACCCTGAACCTGAATCAACCTTACCTACTAAAACTACCATTCCAGACCCTATGCCTCCACCTGCAACTTCATCTGAGATGATTGTTCCCACTTCCAATCCATCATCATCTGGAATATCTTGTGCCCAAGTGTCTTCTCTTTATCATAATTTATCTTATGGTTTCAAACTGAAAGATTTTTATGATAGAGTTGAGCCTTCTAAACCTTTGAAACCTCTGAAACCAAAACTCAGACAGGCCTTTCCATCTGCAATCCTTTCATATATTCAATCTATGAACAATGAAGGATCATTAGCCACCATATCTGCTACATCTGGTAAAGCTGCTGTTTCAGCTCTGCATCCTGCATCTGATAACACAGTTGCATCTGATAAACCATCAAACTCTGCTTTCGTACCATACTCCAATGCATCCTTTGATGTTGTTTACCCACGCACAAGACCTCAACCAAATCTGCTTAATGCATTAAACAGATCCTTACATCAAAAACCAGAAATTCCATTCATTCCATATGTTCCCCCTCCTCTGATTTCCATCTCAAAATCACTGATACCACCAACTCCCAAACCTAAACAGATGACTCTGGAAACCTTGCTCAAACCACCACCCAGACTTAATATTGATCATTTATTTCAAACGTTTTTGCAAGAAATACAGATGTCTTTAGGTACTGTTTAGAAGAGATGCTCTGAAACTATGGATGCAAATGAGACTGCCATCATCTGGAAAGGGTTTATCAATAGATTCAACACTGTAGCTTCTAATCTGAAGAACATCTGTTTGGATGATGCCAAGCTCAAAGCTGAAAGAACTCAATTCTGGATTGTCAACAAGACTGAACCTCTGCTTTGTTTGGATGCTCCTCCTCCTCCTCCTCCACCAGAACCAACTGCCAATGCATTGACTATGACTCTGGTAGAACCCTCTTCAGGATCTCCAGAACCTATGGCAATTGACTCTGTTCAAGCTGCAGAACCTCCATCTTCTTCATCAGAGATAAAGACAGAAAATCCAGATCTTGGAGACAAGATTGCTGCTCTGGAAGCTGGTCAATCTGAAATAAAATCTTGGATGGCGAAGCAAGACAAGAAATCTGAGGACATGTTAGAGTGGATGTCTAAACAAGATGAGAAGAATGAACAATGATTAAGTGGATGTCAAAGCAAGAGCAATCATCATCTGAGATCACAGACCTATTGAAGATGCTTTTGTCAAAACATTCTTAGATTTTTTTTCCTTATGTTTGTTAATCTGCTGTTTTGCATCTGAATTTTATTGTTATATCTTCTAATATTTTCCAATGTACTCTTGCTCTGTTATGTTAAATGAATCAGTTTGTTATTCTCCATTGAATTATCTGCTTCATGTTCCTTACTCTTTTATTTGTCTTTATTAAAAGTTTTTACTTTTTGCTTATGACAAAAAAGGGGGAGAAAATAAAGATCTGAACTATTTAATATAATTTCACTAGAATGAATCTTCAGACATATCTACTTTTTCTAATATCTAAATTGACTATTTCAGAACATTTGATAAGAACACTCTATAAAAGAATCTCTGAGTTTCTCAGATCACTTATCTTTTATCAAACTCTGAATCTCATATCTGCAAGATAGTCTAACCATTAAGTATTACAAAGACAAACAAGATCTGACTCTGGAGATTACTCAAGATAAAAAGGGAAGTTTCTATTCCTTTTTCATATTCAACTCAGGGGGAGATTCATCATCTCAGGGGGAGTTATATTCTTTATGTTCAATTAAATAAAATTTCTGATACTTTTTGTCATCATCAAAAAGGGGGAGATTGTTAGAACACAGATTGGTTCTTAATAATTACTCTTTGTTTTGATGATAACTGTTAGGAAATTTATATTTAAGATTTATATACTCTAAAATTTGTTTGAGAGTTTTACTGCAGATTGAAATTATATTAACTCTCTAGAAGCAAATCTGCCTTGAATACAAGAAGTTATTCTGACTCTGAAGAGCCAGATGCACCTTACAGAAGAATCTGTTCGCTCCTTACAGAAGATCCTGAGCGTAGTCTCCAGAAGGATCTGAAGCAAGAAGCTCCAGAACATTCTGAGTCAGAAGCATCTGAAGATAGTCAGAAGCATCTGAAGATAATCAGAAGCATCTGAAGCTGAAGCATCTGAAGTATAGAAGAATATTGATTGAAGAGTTTCTCAAAGCATTAGTCTACAGAAGTTTCTGAAAGTACCTACGCTGCCAAGTACTGAAGTTCTGTGTCAAAATGCTCTGATGATCAACACGCTAGAAGCACACACGCTGTAGAAGACTCTGATAAAGCATAGTTCTGAATCTCATTAGAAGACTCTGATCCATTCAGACTCTGAAGAACTTGCTGTAACTGAAGAAGTATTTTCAAGAATATATCCGTTGGAACTATTCAACGTCTCTTTCCTTATTTGTGCTAGACACACTTACACAGACAAAAAGGATTTTTCTGTGCCATCTATTTCAAGGAAAGGTCAGTTGATGTGAAGACAAAAAGGCTCAGACCTTTTGGGACTCTCTTTTCAACGTTCAGCTTGCATGGTTCAGCTGGCTATAAAAGGAGATCTTCACTTCATTCTTCAGTTACACACTTGCTGAAAAGAAATCATATTATTCTAAAAGCTCTCATTCTTATTCTTCATAGAATCTCATTGTACTAAAACTTAAGAGAAAAATCACTGTTGTGATTAAAGCTTTATAGAAGCATTAAAAACTCTTGTATTTAATTTACATTGATTGTAAAGGATATTCCTTAAGAGGATTCAGTTAGAATCAGTAGCTCTTGAGAAGACTAAGAACTATTGTTCTTAGGTGATACTATTGTAATCAGTTTGATTTAATAGTGGATTAAGTCCTTGTTGAGAAAGGCAAATCACTCTGGAAGGGTGGACTGGAGTAGTTGTTAAACGAACCAGGATAAAAATAATTGTGTGATTATTTTCAAGTCTTAATTTTCCATACTTATTTAATCCCCCCCCCCCCTTTCTAAGTATTATCTCACCTTCATACTCTTGGTCCTAAAACATTCCAATGTTGATTTAATCCTTGCATGTTTCTTGGATGTTTGTAAGCATAATGTAGACTTGGTGTGGCATTACCATAACATGAATTTGACTAGAGGCTTGAATGAAGTATTAGAAATAAATTAATTTCTAAACATTACTTAGAGTTGAAAATCTTGCAACAAATGACATTCTTGTAATGTCACAAAACTTCTCTTTATAATATTCTTGCCTTTAATCTTGAATTCATGATGGATTTCCTTTATGTCATTGAATTTGAAAGGAATGAAGAAATGAGTCAAGCCTTGAAAGAAGGCAAATTTTGGGGTGCAACACCGCCCTTTTGGGTTTTCGATTCACCGGGATACCCAGTTTTGCCAAAATCGCCCTTTTAGGTTTTCGACTTTGCGGGTTTACATCTTTTCCTTTTTATCCCTAATTTTTTCCCGAACCTAATTTCCTTTTTTATGGTTCGCCGGGATGCCCCATTTTTGCCTGGACTTTTCTTTTTGCGTCCAGCGGGTCTCTTTTAAGCAAAGTATTTTTTTAACTGCGTCTGCGTTCACAGGGGATGTGAAATCTTCACCATCCATGGTGGATAACAACAAGGCTCCTCTGGAGAAGACCTTTCGAACGACATATGGACCTTTATAATTGGGAGTCCATTTGCCCCTATGATCTGATTGTGGTGGGAGAATCTTTTTCAACACAAGATCGCCCGTCTGAAAGCTTCAAGAGCGCACCTTATCGTAAGCTTTCTTCATCTAGCTCTGGTACAACCGACCATATGCAATTGATGCTAGCCTCTTCTCATCCATCAGACTAAGTTGATTCAATTTGTTCTTTATCCACTCTGCCTCATCAAGCTTGACGTCAACCAAAACTCTTAAAGAAGGAATCTCGACCTCCAATGGTAGGACAGCTTCCATACCATATACCAGCGAGAAAGGAGTTGCCCCGGTTGATGTGCATACCATTGTACGATAACCGTGAAGAGCAAAGGGAAATATCTCATGCCAATCTTTGTAAGTAACAACCATCTTTTGCACTATCTTTTTGATATTTTTGTTAGCCGCTTCAACAACGCCATTCATCTTCGGCCGATAGGGCGATGAGTTATGATGCTCGATCTTGAAGTTCTGGCATAACTTCTTCATCATCTTATTGTTCAGATTCGAACCATTATCAATAATGATATGCTCGGGTATTCCATATCTACAAATGATGTCCTTCTTTATGAATCGGGCTACGACTTGCTTTGTGACATTGGCGTACGAGGCTGCTTCAACCCATTTGGTGAAGTAATCAATAGCAACCAAGATGAAACGATGACCATTGGATGCGGTTGGCTCAATCTTGCCAATCATATCAATGCCCCACATGGAGAAAGGCCACGGGGATGCCATAACATTCAATGGGCATGGCGGTACATGTATCTTATCTGCATAAATCTGGCATTTATGGCATTTCTTCGCAAATTTAAAACAATCTGACTCCATAGTTAGCCAATAATACCCTGCTCGTAAGAGTTTCCGAGACATGGCAAGTCTGCCGGCATGTGTACCGAAAGTACCCTCGTGGACTTCTTCCATAAGCAACGTTGCTTCTTTTTCATCCACACATCTCAACAACACCAAATCATGGTTCCTTCTGTAAAGCACACCATCTGGGTTTAGATAAAAGTTGCCAGACAACCTCCTCAGCGTCTTCTTATCCTGAGTCGAAGCCCCTGGTGGATACTCTTGCTTCTTGA
Organism: Lathyrus sativus; assembly: GCA_963859935.3. Lineage (NCBI taxonomy): Eukaryota > Viridiplantae > Streptophyta > Magnoliopsida > Fabales > Fabaceae > Lathyrus > Lathyrus sativus. Next base: position 925,983,869 of record OZ012735.1, read on the forward strand.
GGAAGTTTTGTATATCGTAAAACCATGGCTTGCCATCAGCAGCCTCTTCAATGGCGAATACGAAAGCGGGTCTATCCAAGCGAGAAATGACTATTCTGGGAGCATCATTCCAGAAATTCACTTTGTACATCGAAGATAGTGTGGCCAAAGCATCGGCCATCTGATTCTATGCTCGTGGTACATGGTGAAAATCTACCCGATCGAAGAAGGGTAACAACCTCCTTGCGTAATCTCTGTAAGGAATTAGATTTGGTTGACGAGTTTCCCACTCTCCCATGATTTGATTAACCACTAGCGCTGAATCGCCATATACATCCAAACTCTTGATTCTCAAATCAATAGCCTCTTCCAGACCCATGATACATGCTTCGTATTCAGCTTCATTGTTAGTGCAAGGGAATGTCAACATGGCAGTGAACAGGATATGAGTACCATGAGGAGTTGTAATAATTACGTCGATTCCACTACCATAGGAGTTGACAGCTCCATCGAATATCATCTGCCACTGAGAATCCTTCTCTGGACCTTCGCCGTGTAATGGTTCTTCACAATCTTTCGCTTTGAGGAACATGATATCCTCGTCAGGGAATTCAAACTTCATTGGTTGATAATCTTCGATAGGCTGCTCAGTGAGGTATTCTGACAGAACACTTCCCTTGATGGCTTTCTGAGAAACGTATTGTGTATCGTACTCTGTCAGTACCATCTGCCACCTGACAATTCTTCCTGAGAGTGCTTGCTTCTCGAAGACATACTTAATCGAATCCATCTTCGAAATCAGCATGGTTGTATGATTGAGCATATATTGTCTCAAATGTTTGGCAGCCCAAGCAAGTGCGCAACACGTTTTCTCGAGCATTGAGTAACGGGACTCACAATCTGTGAACTTTTTACTCAAATAATAAATCGCATGCTCCTTTCTTCCAGTCTCATCATGTTGACTGAGAACACAACCCATACTATTCTCAAGAACCATTAAGTACATGATTAAAGGCCTTCCAGCTACTGGGGTTATCAATATCGGAGGCTCCTGCAAGTATTCTTTTATCTTATCAAATACCTTTTGACAATTTTCATTCCAGACAACCGCCTGATCTTTCTTTAACAATTTAAACATTGGTTCACACATGGCTGTGAGATGAGATATGAACCGAGCAATGTAGTTCAATATCCCCAGGAAACCACGAACCTCCTTTTCTATTTTCGGCGCTGGCATGTCTTGTATGGCTTTTATCTTTGCAGGATCAACCTCGATTCCTTTTTCACTGACAATAAACCCCAATAACTTTTCGGACCGAACTCCAAAAGTGAACTTATTTGGATTCAACCTCAATCTGAACTTCCTAAGCCTCTCAAACAGCTTCAACAAGTTAACCAGATGCTCTTCCTCCGTTTGCGACTTTGCTATCATGTCATCAACATAGACCTCAACCTCATGATGAATTGTGTCATGAAACAAAGTGACCATAGCCCGCTGGTAAGTTGCCCCTGCGTTTTTCAACTCAAAAGGCATTACTTTGTAACAGAACGTCCCTCATGCTGTAATGAACGTCGTCTTCTCCATATCTTCCGGTGCCATCTTTATCTGATTATAGCCCGAAAAACCATCCATAAAGGAAAATACGGAGTACTGAGCAGTATTGTCAACCAATACGTCAATGTGAGGGAGCGGGAAGTCATCCTTTGGGCTCGCCTTATTCAAATCCCTGTAATCTACACACATCTGTACCTTACCATCTTTCTTAGGTACAGGTACGATGTTGGCGACCCACGGAGGGTAAGTGGTTACGGCTAAAAATCCAGCGTCCAACTGTTTTTGAACTTCTTCTTTGATTTTTACAGCCATATTTGGTCTTGTCCTCCTAAGCTTCTGCTTGACCAGCGAACATTCCTCGCGCAACGGCAAGCGATGAACCACTATGTCGGTATCAAGCCCGGGCATATCTTTGTACGACCAAGCAAAGATGTCACTATACTCTCGAAGCATCTCGATCAGTCTTTGCTTGATGTCACTCTGTAGCGCAGCCCCTATCCGAACGTTTCTAACAACCTCTTCAGACCCCTGATTAACAACCTCGATTTCCTCCTGATGAGGCAGAATGATCTTTTCTTCTTGTTTTAAGAGTCTAGCTAGCTCTTCGGGCAGGTCTTCATCCTCATCAATCTCTTCTTCAGCTTGATATATCGGTTGATCGAAGTCGAAGCGAGTCATTGGAGGTTCTGAATCGGTGTCATCTGCAATAGGAATCCTGCAATAAAAATGGTTAAATGTTTCAAACAATATGCAAACAAGTATAAACCACGTTGCCATTTCATTGTGAAAAATAAAAAATAAGAAAAACAGAGATCACCAAATTTGAATGAGAAAACACCCTTTGATTAATTGATAAAAAATGTTCAGACATAAACAAATAAGGCCCTAAAATAAAAACCGCTATGCCCCGGGTAGGACATAGGGTAGTACAATAATTGGAAAATAAAGCATTACTGTTCTATCGTCACTTGAATGAATTCTTCAATTGACCAGTTGCGCAGGCTCTGTCCCGGAATACATGGCTTGATCCAGGCATCCATATCACAATCATTGTCTCCGTCTTCATTAGATACAACATTGATTCTCTCAAAGATGACTCCCCCCTTGGTGAACTGTACGAGCCCTTTATAGTGCGGCGCGCTCTGCGAGGCTGAAGGAGAGGAGAATGACGGTCGATACCCTAAACCAAATCTATCTTGTTTATGGGGAATCTCCAATACTTGTCCCCATCCCTGCACTGCCCCAGTCTGTACCACTGCTTAAGGTTCTTTAAAAGAAGACATGGCCACTTCCGACACCTTGCTCACAACAGGAGACTTGTCTTTAATCTTGACCGCTTCGAAGGCCTGGCAAAGAGTTTCATGGATCTCTCTGTCCACTTCAACATACTTAAAGGATGACAAATGACTGACCATGATATCCTCCTCCCCGCATACCGTAACAACGTTACCGCCAACCATGTATTTCAGCTTTTGATGCAACGTAGAGGTTACAGCTCCCGCTGAATGAATCCATAGTAAACAACTGTAGGCCGGCTGGATATCCATGATGTAAAACACTACATCAAAGACTACAGGTCCCACCTGAATAGGCAAAGTTACCTCCCCAAACACAGATCTTCGGGTTCCGTCAAACGCACGCACCACTAAATCACTTGGCGTGCAAATCAACCCCTGCATATCTAACTTCATTAGGGCCTTCTTCGGAAGTGCGTTTAAGGACGATCCCGTATCCACAAGCACATGAGACATGAAAGCCTCTCGGCATTCTAAAGATATGTGCAGCGCACAATTATGATTTCTGCCTCTTGGCGTCAAATCCAGGTCTGTAAAGCCTAGGCCATTTCCTGCATTTACGTGCGCCACAACTCCCTCGAGTTGATTGACCGAAATTTCCTGCGGTACATAAGCAGTGTTTAGTATTCTCAAGAGTGCATTCCTATGCGCCTCAGAGAAAAGGAGCAACGACAAGATAGATATTTTGGAAGGAGTTTACTGCAAATGATCGACTATCTTGTAGTCGCTTTTCTGAATCAGCCTCATAAACTCCTCCGCGTCTTTCAACAAAGACTCCTTCTCCCTAGATTGAGAAGTCTCCTCCACTACCGGTCTTTTCCCCTTATCCACCTTATCAACAGTCACTTCAGGCGACGAAAAGACCCGGCCACTGCGAGTAATACCTCCTGCTCCCACGAGATTATCAACTGAATTTGCAGGGGGATCATTCAAGTTTATCTTCTACCCATTGCAATACACTTCGGCTCCGTAGTTCCACAGAATAGCCTTAGTGCTTTCAAACGGCACAGGACCCGCTTTTGTGATAGTTATCGTTGGTGGTTTCTGTGCATAAATAGTAACAGTCTTATACGGGATGGAGATTGTTGCAATCTCATCCTTTTCTTCAGCCACCAAATCCTCAGACTCTCTTCCAGTAGAACGGTCAAATTGTAAAACTCTGTTATCCATCATCTCTTGAACACATCTTTTCAACAATCCACATCCTCTCTCAGGATTAGCAAGACATTCAACACAATCTTCAGCACAACCCGGGAAAACACCCCTCTTTAGCAATCTGGCTTTCACAAAGCTTAAGGGTGTCTTCAGTTCATCAACATCTGTCACCAAATTCAACACCTCCTCCTCGATAATTTCATTAACCCCAGCCTGCCCATGATTCGGCATGGGATTCTGCACCATATTGGGAACATCATTAGAAAAGTTAATCGCCTTACTGTCAATCATGTCTTGCACCTTATGTTTGAAGGCTTTACAATTATCAATGTTATGTCCTGGGGCATCCGAATGAAACTCACAGTGAGCATTTGCATCGTACCCGGGTGGAGGAGGTCCGGTCAAGGGAGCCAAAGTCATTTTCTGAATCAATTGCAACTGTAACAAAGCCTGCAATAACTGAGAGTAAGGCATAGGAGGCACATCAAAATGCCTATTTGCTACCCGGCCTCTATCTTGGTATCTTCCGTACCCCTGTTGATTTTGTTGCGGTCGTTGTTGTTGTTGTTGCTGACGTTGTTGTTGTTGTGGTTGTTGAACTGTTGGAATGGTGATGTTGGCAATCTGCTGATGCTGCCGATTCTGACCTCTATTTCTTCCCCGTGATCTGGATACAACATTAGTATCTCCCTCTCGCCTTTTGTTTCCGAACACCTTCTTGTTCCCTCCAGCTGAGGGTATCTCACCAGCATTGATCTTTCCTAACTTAATTCTATTCTCCACCCTCTCCCCAGTGATGATTAAGTCAGAAAAGCTTCCTGACATGCTGCTGATGAGCTTTTCATAATAAATGTCTGGCCGGGTGGCGACAAACATATCCATAAGTTCACGCTCTACCATTGGTGGTTGTACCCTAGCCGCCAACTCTTGCCATCTTTGAGCATATTCTTTGAAGCATTCATTACTCTTTTGTGAGAGGTTTTGAAGTTGGACCCTGTTGGGAGCAAGGTCACTATTATATTGATAATGTCTCACAAATGCTTCAGCCAAATCCCTCCAACTACGGACATTTGCAGGCTCCAAGCTCATGTACCATTCCAGCGAGAGACCGGATAGACTATCCTGGAAGAAATGCATAAGTAGTTTCTCGTCATCGGAATACACAGACATCTTGCGATAATAAGACCTCAGATGAACCCTAGGGCAAGTGGTACCCTTGTATTTATCAAAGTATGGGACTTTGAACTTTGGTGGCACTCTCAAGCCTGGGATCAGCCCCAGGTTAGCCATATCCAGCCCCATAGAGTTTTGGCATTCAAGAGACCTCATTTCTCTTCGATCATCTTAATCCTCTTATCAGCCGCGGAGGGTAATTCAACAGCTACAACTCTTGGCGAGAATACATCCTCTTGTCTATCCTCATTCCAGATATGGTCCATATTACCGTGTATGGGACACGTGGTGTCGAGGCCATAGCTATTTCCATTACCATTACCACCATTAGCAAAACCAGCATGGTTAAAACCTGCCGCATTTCCAGCACCAGCAGCGTGACCACTCCCTCCAGCAGTAGGGATGACTAAGGTAGGCATAGAATTGTCTGCATGCGGAGTCTCAATACGAGGAGGGTTAACAACATCTCCACCATGCAACACTCCGTTTTCGTCGACACGTGCAATCAAGGGTTGCACTAGAGTCCGGAGTTGCTCCTGTCCATTGGCTACTCCTTGCATAACTTCCATAAATTGGGCCATACGATCTCGCATCTCCTGCATTTCCGCTTGCATTTGCTCCATCACTTTCTTTTGGTTTCTCCTGGTCGCGTACCGGTGAATTGTTAAGTTAGCAATCCTGAAACATTAGTAAACCACTAGAGAAATAAGGTTAACAGTTCCAGTGCACCTGCAAATGCGAGAAAAATGCTAAAATGCAGACATGTATTTATGCAACAAGGAAATTTCCCCCTCGATTCTAGTTTCCAAAAAAACATAACAATGGAGAACCCTACGGACAAGCATAGAACGCCAACTCCTCGTATATAAATCAAAGGCCAGCAAGCAATGTACAAGCTACAAACTGAGTACAATAAGGAAAAGACCTCAACCAACAAGCCTGGTGATGGTCAAATACAACAAATAAGCAGCAAAAACTACAACAGAAATAAACAAGACAGTCAAGCAGGATGACGTGATCGGAAATCCTCTAACAGCTTCAGCGTCTCAGGATGATCCGGCCTAGCAAGTAGTCCCTGAATAAGCAAATCCTGCTGGCTAACAGTATGCAGCAGACTGTCAACGTGATCTTCCAAAGCTTCTTCCCCGAAACATGCCTCAAGCCTGCGTCTCTTGGAGTCAGCTCTCAACCTGAGATCCTTCAAGTTCGCAATCGCTTCATTCAACCTGTACTCACTGTCTCGTCTAAGTGATGCTTCTGCTGCAATCTCCCCATCTTTGGCATTAAGTTGCGCCTTCAACTTGCTGATCTGAAGTTTTAACCCGTCTTCGCGCTCTTTGTTATTGGTGAGCATGGCATTCCATACTGATTCAAACTTAGAGATCTCTAAGTAAGCCTTGTCCAGATCCTTCTTTTTGGTAGCAAGAACACTGTGGACAACATTCAAATCTCGGCCTGTGCGTTCTCTGTCACTAGTCTCCTTAGTCAGATCCGTACCCAGTTTGTTGACAAGCTCAGTCTGTCTCTTGAAGGAATTAACAACATCAATCTTCTCGCTTCGGAGCTGGATGATCTCTTTTTCTAATTCTTCATTTGCTCTTCTCAGCTCTTCCTTCTCCAACAATACCTGATTGTATTTCTGGATATCTACAGTAGTGGGTTCCTTTATCATGAGAGGATATAGAAGTGCAACGGCAGGGAATGGCATCAAGAACTTCGCAGCTCTATCATGAATCAAAGTCAGGTAAGGGTCATATGCTCGGCTGTTACTCTTCCCCAAAGCTAATTTCCCTTTCCGATGAATGTTATTCCATGCATGCTCAAGTCTGCCTAAAGTCTCGCCCTTCAGTAAACTGGTGAGATACAAAGATTCCTGTATCTCCTCTTCTCTAGGAGGCCCCCTCAATGCGTACCCAAATTGTCTGACCAATAGAGAAGGGTTATAGTTGATGCAACCCTTCCTTCTGACCAAAGGGACGTTAGGAAAACCACCACAACTATAAACAATATCCGTACCAAGCATGTCCCGGTCAAACCAAACAATATTCTCTGCAGATAAACCCATCAACCTCTCCGACCACTTTGAGGTACTAGTAGTGGCCATAAACGGATCTGTCTTGGGCATATGACTAGCAAACCAAGCGTACAATAGAGGAACACATCAAGCCACATTCTTTCCCCTTCGTTTCTCATTCTTGTAATGCACGGAATGATAAACATCTCCAAGAAGAGTAGGCACTGGGTTTCTTGAAGCCAAGATATGAAATGCATCTAAATCCATAAAGTCAGGGAGATTAGGAAACAATACAATGCCATATATGCAAAGAGCAAGAACAGCGTTAAATACAATCCAACAACCATCCTTAGCAAACTGCCGAGCCTTATCAACTAGGAAAACCAGAGGAAAACCATGCACTCCATTTCACTCTGTCAGACCCCCCCCCCCCCCCCCCTTTAACTCTGAAGCATCCACATGTACTATGGCAGCTAGCTTAGCCAGATCAGGCTTAGCGTCAATAAGAAAAAATGGCATCTAACTAAGAACGGGCACATCCAACAATATAGAGTACTCCTCCAAGGTAGGTGCCAGAATGTAGTCAGGAAAGACAAAACACCTCAACTGTGGATCGTAGAACTGCAGAAAGGCATAAAGGCCATCCATCTCATGTGCTGAAGGCTTGCAAATACATCTCAATAATCTCCCATAAGACTGCCTGAAATCCTCCATCACCTTCCCACTAGCCATGGAAATCAAACTCAGCAAAGATCTAACATCTGGAGTTGGAAGCTTGTAAGCCATTATTCTCTTCAAGGACTCCATATCAGCAATGAGAGAATACGATCACTAGAATCAGGGAGAAATATGCACCAGTAACATAAATACATGTTAATGAAATGCAGATGAAAATGCAAATGCAAATGCAAACAAGGGATCAAGATTGTTGTGCCGTTGGTCGAGAAGAACCAGCGCTCCGCCTTAGCAAGAACAAAATACCGACAATAGGACCCACTGATAAACAGATTCACACTGTAAATAACCGGGTATTCTGAAAGCCAAAGTTTCCTGCATAACCCAATCCCTCTCACAGGTATGGACCTATCCACTGATAAGGTTCAGCATCCTATGCGTTTGTCAGCGTCACATACTTTCAAGAAATGATGATACGTTCACCATTTCTGGTTTAGCATCATAATCTCTTGAAGAGGCCTCACTTAACTGACTCACAAATGATCGGTCCCCAGAGTCGAAAACCCTCAGATCTAAAATTCCTTCGAGCCCAAAGGGCCAGAAAGAAAATTGTCAAAGAGAATCTCGTCCGAGCGCGAATTTCATGGTGAACTAGTACGAGCAAAGCAAGCACATCCACCACTACTTTCCACTACTAAAGCTAGGTGTATACTCAAGCCTGGGTCTGGCTTATCACTCAATGGAACTTCCCTCCCCACAGCACAGCAGTAATGACATATGATGCGGAAAATAAATGCGAGAAAGTAAAATGCGAAAATAAATAAAGCACACATGTACAACACCCAAAGATAAATAGACAAGCGCTAGGATTGACTCTCATAGGGAACCAGAGTCCCCAGCAGAGTCGCCAGCTGTCGCAACTGCGAAAAACAACCGGAAGAAAAACAGAAGAGTCGCCATCTTTCGTTATTTATCCCAAAGAGAGGGAAAGGAAACGATCGGAAAAACCTGACGGAAAAGGGAAAGACAAGGTCATCGCAACCATGTCTAGATTAGGGAGTCGGTTACGCAAGAGGAAGGTATTAGCACCCCTCACGTCCGTCTTACTCGACGGGATCCACGCATTGTTGTCTATCTAAAAGGATGTGTTGAAACTATCTAGCTAAAGGCTAAGGGATAAAATAAAAAGAGAAAAGAAGTGACTTGGCAGAGCATCGTTGCTCTGTGCCTACGTATTCCCTCGTGCAATGGGAAAGTCATAGTCAACGTAGTTCGACTAACTACGGGTGAAAGGGGGAAGGGTTGCTCGCCAAGACATCGCATCTTGTGCCTACGTACTTTCATCTGGTATGAAATATCAGAGCAAACGTAGTTCGGGCTAAAAGGACCAAAGGCTGGTTCAAAAATTTTTTAGGCCCGAGTAGGGTTAACAATCAGTTCTAGCAGTTGGTGTATGCAGCTCGACCATTGGAGACTTAGGTGTTACCGTTTGCGATAGAACTAAGAATTAACAACACTTTTTTTCTGAAAATATTTTCCTGATTAAGAACCCGAAGGATGAAAAAGGTTTGAAGTGTTTTTGTGTTTTTTAGAGAAGAAGTGTTTTGAACTTGATTTGTAACTCATGTCGCACTAGAGACTATGACCTAAGAGCGAATGCGTCGTATATCACCCAAAGGGTGTACACTAAACACTCTAGGTCATTGAGAGGAAGCCCCCCAATCACCATTTCTCAAGTAGCTTAAGGCTCGTAGCGTGCTACACTTGTCATTCTTTATTAGATGTTTTATGAGTGTTTGAAGATGAGAAAAGAAGAAAGGACACTAATGGGAGACAAATCAATCCTAAAAGTTATCATGCAAAGTGGACTTAAAGTTGGGATTCAAAGGGAACTACCTAATGTTATCATGCATGGTTAGGCACTTAATGTCTATCATAACCTCAAGAGGTTAGAGAACTTATGAGGAGCATGGCAAAGAAAAGCAAAAGAAGAAGAAAAAAAGAAAGCATATGCAAATGAAGATGCAAATATAAGATGCACAAGTAGAATGAAAGTGGGAGGAAAATAGTGTGGGGAAGTAGCCTCCACAAGCTCATATCAACCAAGCATGCATATGGAAATGCAAGAAAAGAAAAGAAAAATAAGTGCACAAGAAGAATCCAACCAAACAAGAACAAACCACACAAAGATGCACCAAAAGTGGGATGAAATGACCTAAGTCAAACAACATCAACCACACCACCAAAACTAAACCAAATGAAAGGAAAAGGAAGCTCAACATAAGAGTGAGGATGGGAGGCTATATGAGGACAGCAAGGACCTCATATCATGCTGTTGCACCCCAAAATTTGCCCTCACAATACAAGACTTTGTGTTCCAAGAAGGTTCACAAGGTTCACAAAATTCACAATTGGTCAGAAGAGTTGACAATTCCCTCAGACAATGCACCTCCTAAGCAGTGCATCCAAAACTAGGGTTTTGACTTTAATCAGGCTAAATGGACTTCCAAGACTTCAAGTGAGCTTCATAACATCTTATATGTGTATAAGAGCCCCCATGTCAAGTTTCAAGACTTTTCTCAAAAGTTTGCTCAGTCAGATGATCAGATAAGTCAAAAGCAGTCAATGCAGTTAAAAGGTCAAACTGAGGTCAACTGTGGTCAAACCAAAGTCAAACTTCATGATTTTTTTTTGCCAACATCAAAGAGAGGTTGGGTGAGAAATATTATCATAATAACTGTAATACCCCAAATTTTGCCCTAAGATTTGTCGTCGCATTTCATTGCATTTAATCAATTACTAACAAATTTGTGTAGTCGTTTGACTTTTTGCAGGTAAATATCATATGGCATGCATTTTTTTTCTAAAAAGTAAAAATGGCACAATTGGCAGGAGGACATGTGTAAGGAGTTATGAGTGTGAGAGGTTGAGAGTTCGAATCTCACCTTTGTCACTTTTTTTTTGTTTTTTATTATTTTTACTCTAAATTTTTCTATCTTTCATTAAAAAAATAACAAAAATAGTTTTTTATTATTATTTAATTATTATTTTCGTATTTTAATTAAATCATTTTTTAAAATATTTTTTTTTTTCACTTTTTTCTAAATTATTCATAAAAATATCCAAAAAAATCATAAAATAAAAAATATTGAAAAAAATTTTGTTCTTTTTATAATATTTTTTATTTTAGGAATCAATAGGATTATTAGTTTTTATTTTAAGTTTATTTTAATTATTTTAAATTATTTAAATTTTATTTTTTCTTAACTAATTATTTAGTTTGGGCTTTAAAATGGGCTTTAGGGACATTATTGACAATTTGGTGTTAACCCTAATTTGTTCCCTATATATACATGTGTTGCCTTGTTGAAAAAAAAAGGAGAGAAGGAAAAAAACCTAAGAGGAGTGAGTGCCGTTTGCCGTTATTTAGTTTTCTTCTTCATCCATTACTATTGTTTCTTTTTCTTCATCGTTTACCGTTATTTCTTTTCCTTCATCTATTACTGTTGTTTCTTTTTCTTCATCTTTTACCGTTATTTCTTTTTCTTCATCTATTACCGTTATTTCTTTTTCTTTATCTATTACTGTTACGTTTATATATATATAATTTTTAAATTGTTAGAGTTTATATATATAAGATTTTTGATCGAATTATGTCGATACGATGTTTGCACATTTGTGTGCATGACGCGTGACATTTGTGTTAGTTCGATCTGGTTGCGATGATCGCATTTTTGTGTGAGCAATAATACTATTTTTTGCTTAATTTCTTTTTCTTTGCGATAAATTTTGTTTCGTCCGATTTAGATCTGGTTGCGATGAGCGCATTTCTGCGTTAGCAACATTGTTGGGTTATTTGGCACATTTAAAATTCATTATTGCTTTATTATTATTATTATTATTATTATTATTATTATTATTATTATTATTATTATTATTATTATCATTATTTATTATTATTATCATTATTATCATTATTATTACCATTATTATTATTATTGTTATCATTAATTTATTAAAATTTGTTATAATATAAAAATCTGTTTTTAAAAATAAATAACATTAACATCTTTTCCAAATTAATATGAAAACCTATTATTTTTAAGAAAAACTTTTTTTTTATAAATTTAAAATAATAACTAAAATCTTTTTTCTAAAATAATAACTAGAACCGTTATTTATTTTATTTTATTATTGTTCAATTCAAAATTCATTATCATATTGTATCTGCTCCTCTCATGTAACCTCGCGAACTTAACAATCGCTCTTTAACTTCTGCCTTTAAATTTCTGCTTGCATGGTTTAAATTATGACATTATCTCTCTGTTTGCATGATTCACGCGTTTACTATTATTTCTGTCACATTGCACACATCCGAAGGTTAGGTCTAACTGTTTGGCCGCCGCGCCAATAGTCCATAAAACTTCACACATTCAATTTCAAATCCTCAAAACTACAAACTACAAACCCTAATTTTCACAAATGCCTCGCCGCAGGCAAAATTACAATTTTACCCTTAGCATTAGGTCAAAGAGCCGCCGCGCTCATTTTAGGGTTTCCCGCCGTGGAATCCCTAATTTAACCCTAATTACAACTTAACATTTCAACGTAGAGATTTGGAGTTTCTACACTCCACGTAAGCGTGTCCTTAAGATGCGTTTATTCCCCTTGAGACCTTGACCACAGTCAAGAAGTTTCTAACCTCCCTATTGAGGGGAACTACGATTACTCTGATTCCACTCCCGTAAGGATACGTAGGCACAAGATGCGATGTCTTGCCGAGTAAATTTAGAATTAACCCCCTTTATTATTTATTATTGCTTATTTATATTTTATTTATCTTTGCTATTTAATTATTTTGCTTATTATTTTGTAATTGTTTCTTGGATGTAAAGTTGTTTAATTATTTAATTATTATTATGGTTAGTAATTAGGGAGTGTAACAACATGTATGTAATATTAAAATAAATTTAGATCACTTTTAAATAAAGATAATTAAAATAAACACGTCACACACGTAAGTCGATTTTAATCGCCGTCTCACTTCCTAAGGATATCCCTCAAGTTGCCTACGAATAATGGTTAAGTGGGGTGTATAAAGCAAGTCCCTCAAATAAAAAAATCATCAAAGTACCTTATGGTTGCCTTTACGAATCAAGTCCCTTTCGAAAAATGATGATGGTCCCTTATATGTGCTTATTACATCCCACAATGGCCTTCAAAGTCAAATTGTCCCTCACATACCCCTTAACATCCAAAGTAAGGACTACCTACTCCATTATAGTAGGGATAGTCTTACTAAAGGAAAGAATGAAGAATAAGAAAGACCTTTAAACATTAGGGTAGGTTACTCCTAGGTGCTTGCTCACTTCAAAATTGTTTCGCACTTAAACAAATTTTCAACAAGTTTTCAAACAAGTTCTTAACACATCCTTACATGGATTATTTATTAACTATTCTGAAAATTTTCTATTCACACACTACAATTTCAAAACAATTCAAAAGTGAGCTTAAGTACCTAAGAGCCCATGGATAACCATGGATGAAAAGGATGCTAATACCTTCCCTTTTCATAACCTACCCCCCGGACCCAAAATATTCTCTAAGGTCTTTCCTGTTCTTTTATAACCTTTCCTTATGGATAAAATAAAAGTCGGTGGCGACTCTTGCTATCCGCAACATTGTTTAAAGTCAGTTCACCGGGTTACAGAACTGGCGACTCTGCTGGGGACTTTATTTAAGAGGGGTACCCTTAGGAATTAAGATCACTTTAAATTGTTTGCCTTGTTTGCTTTATTATTATATTGTTGGGGTGCTCTTATGTGTGAAAGGTCCTAACCCGGATCTAGTGTACCTTAGGTAAATGGCAATAGACCAAGGAAACTGTACGACGTATATCGATACGGTTGATCTGGTGGCCATAGTTAGTGCGACTTCTTGGTTGGTGCTTATATTCCTTAAGTCAAGTTGAGGATAATATTGAGGCTGCCATATGTTGTCAATGCACTAACTGACTTTTAGAACCCTAGTTAACTCATCCTGGCCTTTAGAAAGTAGTGAGGTAACCGGCTTTGGTGCAGACTGAAGTTGGTTGACACTCGATACTACGCTCATTGAGATCTTAAACTTGGAGGGTTTTGGTTGGCAAGTAAGTTGCCTTCTGAACAACCACCCTTGTGAAGGATCAATGATATTGAGATCCCTTAGAACCTGGTTACTTTTGTAGGACAGGATGAACCATCTAACTTCAGGGGAGGGTACTTGCCTTTGAACCTCATGCAAGCCTTTAAACCTAGGGCTATGGTGTGACTTGTTTGTGTGTGCCACATGTTTGTGATTGAGCATGACATCATGACATCATCATGCATCATAAGCATATCATTTTCCCTAACCATTTCAAGGACCAAAGGATTTATCTTTGTTCTTTGTTGCAGGTCATGGCTTCTGCTCGTAGAAACACCATCAGGACCAACTTTGTAGGGATACCTGCTAAGCTCAAGGAGTTGGTTTCCCTAGTGCCTGATCATTCCCAGTTCAACAAGAGACATGGTCACTTATTGGATCTAGTTACTTCAGGGTTCAGTGAAGACATGATGAGTGTGTTGTTTCAGTTCTTTGACCCTAAGCACCATTGCTTTACATTTCCTGATTATCAGCTGGTTCCAACCATGGAGGAGTTCTCTAAACTTCTGGGTATACCTGTTCTTGATCAGAAGCCATTCACAGGCTTAGAGAAGGAGCTTAAACCAGAAGTTATTGCTGCAGCTCTACATCTGAAGAAGTCTGACATTGTTCTAGAGACGAGAAGTGGAGTTAAAGGTATTCTTGCCAAGGTATTAGTGGATAAAGCTCAAATGTTCTTGAAGGCTATGAGCTACGATGCTGTTGAGGAGATCTTAGCCTTATTGATTTATGGCTTAGTGTTGTTCCCCAATCCTGATCAGTTCATAGACGTTCATGCCATCAACATATTCCTGAGTCACAATCCAGTGCCTACCTTACTTGGAGACATCCTACACCCGTACTACAAGGGAAAGAGGAACTTTGATGTGCTGCATACCTTTACCTTCTAGGTGGTTTATTTCTCACCTTCCTCGCTCAGTAATGAAGAATGAGCAAGGGTTCAGATGGTCCAAGAGGATCATGTCACTTTCTCACTCAGACATCCATTGGTGCTCCAGATCTATGGAGAATGTCACCATCATTGACCGTTGTGGGGAGTTTCCTAATGTGCCACTTCTAGGCATAAGAGGAGGCATCACCTACAACCCATCTCTAGCTTTACGACAGTTTGGTTACGCCCGGAGCGATGGTCCACATGACATGTTGATTCAGGGCATTGTGTTTGATTACGACAACGATCTTCAGGGTTACCGTCAGAGATTCATCCGAGCTTGGGGAAAGGTAAACAGGATTGACAGCAAGACACTGGAGCCTAAGTACACTATTCCTATGGAGGCTTATCTCAGATGGGTACGATCTCGTGCTCAGACACTCATGATGCCATATCCTGCCGTCCTACCAGTTACCATGGAACCTGTTGCTGAAGGAGACACAGCTTATACCATCCTTCACCCAGACATGCCTACTGATATGGAAGACTTGCAGAGATCATGGATCCAACTGAAAGAGCAAAGGGATACTTTCGAGGCTCATTACAAAGCAAGCCAAGCAAGGATCCTAGAGCTAACAAAGCTACTTCATGAGGAACGAAACCTCAACTCATACCTCAACACAAAGAGGAAACGTCCATGGGAGACTTAAAACCCCATCTTTTGTACTTATTTCGTTTTCATTTTTGTAAGCCTAAAAGGCAAAACAAGTTATTACTAATAAAAAGTTACTTTCTTGATTGTTTAAGCAAATTTAAATCCTGCGGTCCTTGAAAACATTGCATATGCATTCCCATATCATAGCATCACAGGTTTATAATTGTGCACAGGTTTCTCATCTTCTCGCTGTTTATTTCAGCAATGGCTCTCGAACAATCAGTTAAGGATCTCCAGGCACAGAATGCACAGTTCCAAGAGCTGATCCTGAACCTATCCAAGGGGCAGGATGAATTGAAGACACTGCTGGCCAAGAAGACTAAGAAGGCTAGAAGGTCTGCTGGGCTGCTCAACATGGGAAGAAGGTTCAAAGGTCCTGTCAAGACCAAGGAACATGTTGAAGACTATGAATCTGAAGAATCTGAGCAGGAGAGAGGCAATCTCCACAACACTATGGGGGACTCTGATTCTGAGGCTAACTACTACCATGAGCCTAACGAAGACAAATTCAAGATGCTGGTGGATAGAATGTATGCTATGGAATTACAGAAATCATCTGGGCTGGATTTTGAGGATTTGAGCTTGATATCTGGGGTGGTCATACCCATTGGGTTCAAAGTTCCTACATTTGTTGTCTATGATGGGGTCTCTTGTCCCAAATTGCATCTGAGGTCTTATGTCAGAAGAATGCAACCCCACACTGCTGATAAAAAGTTGTGGATCCATTTCTTTCAAGAGAGTTTATCTGGAGCTCAGCTAGAGTGGTACTATCAGTTGGAGAGTGTCAACATCAGAGATTGGAATGACCTTGCTGAAGCTTTCTACAAGCAGTATCAATACAATGCTGACTTAGCCCCCACTCGCATGCAGCTTCAAAGCATGTCTATGGGTGCCAAAGAAAGCTTTAAGGAGTATGCTCAGAAGTGGAGAGACTTAGCTGGAAGAGTTCAACCCCCTTTGACTGATAGGGAGTTGGTTGATATGTTCATGTGTACGCTGAATGGTCCGTTTTACAGTCATCTCATTGGAAGCTCATCATCTGGCTTCACTGAGTTGATCATGACAAGAGAGCGAGTAGAGAATGGTATCAAGAGTGGTAAGATCCAAGTGGGCACTTCTTCATCAGGTGCTGCAAAGAAGCCTCCCACTGGGAAGAAAGAATCTAATGCTGTGTATGGTCAGCCTGATCGTAACAGAAGGCATCAGTCTGTTAGTGCAGTTCATATTTCAAATCCAACTCCTGCAACAACAGAGCAGCCTCAAGGCAACCAACAGAGGGCTAGAAGACAGTTCACGAAGATCAACATGTCAATGGCTCAGGCATTGCAACACTTGTTGAAGGCTGAACTTATTACCCTGAGGGAGGCTCCTCAGAATCCCAATGTTACCTCTCCCAAGTACAATCCCAATGCACGATGTGCATATCATTCAAACTGTCCAGGACATGATACTAATAACTGCTGGGTCTTGAAGAACAAAATTCAGGATATGATTGATGCTGGAGAAATTGAGTTTGATCCACCAGGTACTCCAAATGTGATTACAGCTCCAATGCCAAATCGCGAGAAGACTGTCAACGCCACTGATGAAGATATTGATGAAGATCTGCATGTCTATTCAGTTATGGAGTTGAGCACACCATTGTCTGTTATCAAAAAGAGGTTAGTACAAGCTGGGATCTTTCCAGGTTGTCATGAAGATTGTCTATATTGTACCTATAAGCCGGATAGTTGCTTCATTTTGAGAGATGGGATTCAACGTCTCATGGATAAATATACTATAGTGTTTGAAAGAAGACCAGCATCTGTAGAAAGTATGGTGGATCATCTGACTCAGGGTAAGAAGATTGAAGAGGTTGACATGGTTGACAAAGTACCACTAAGAATCACTTCAAAGGGTCCCATTAAAATCACTCATCAGGGCCCAATCAAGATTACTGCTGAAGGTCCTGTGAAAGTTGTTGCTGAAGCCAGAGTAGCCCCTCTGATCATTACCACTCCTGGTCCTATTCCTTATACATCTGACAAAGCTGTGCCTTGGCACTATGGGTCTGATGTTTACATCCATGGTGTCAAGCAGGAGCCTTTACCTGATATGCCTGTTGACATTGATAATATTGCTGGATCTAGCAAGATCACTCGTAGTGGAAGAGTCTTCTCTCCTCCAGTTGCTTCTAAGAGTGCAGTTAATCCTGCTGTTACTTCCACCACTGATGCTCGGGGCAAGGGTCCTGTTATTGAGCCTGTATCTACTGATGTGCCAGCTGCTGATGACCTCTCTAAGCAGATGGAAGAAGTATTGAAAATCATTCGCAAGAGTGATTATGATATTGTTGATCAGCTGGGGCATACTCCCTCAAAGATTTCTATGCTCTCCCTGTTATTATGTTCTGAGGCTCATGCCAAGTCATTGATCAAGTTTCTAAAGATGGCTCATGTACCCAGTGCAATTTCTGTGGACCAGTTTGAGAATTGTGTTGCTCACCTGACCTATGACAACGGGTTAGGATTTTCTGATGCTGACTTGACCCCTGCCAAGAGGGATCATAACAGGGCCTTGCATATTTCAATTGAATGTAGGGGCACTACCCTGTCTCATGTGCTGATAGACAATGGTTCCTCTCTGAATGTGTTGCCTAAGGAAGTCCTGAACAAGCTGAGTCCTGAAGATACGGTATTGAAGCCCAGTAATATTGTGGTAAAGGCTTTTGATGGTTCTAGAAGAGTAGTGCATGGGGAAATTGATCTTCCAATCAAGGTTGGCTCTCAGGTGTTCACTGCTACATTCTATGTGATGGATATTCGTCCTTCGTACTCATGTCTGCTTGGTCGTCCCTGGATCCATGGGGCAGGTGCGGTGACCTCCACATTACATCAAAAGTTGAGATATCCGGTGAATGGAAAAGTTGTTACTGTCTTTGGAGAGGAAGAATACTTTGTCAGCCATGTAAACACTTTCAAGTATCTGGAAGTAGAAGGTGAATACATTGAAACTCCATGTCAGTCATTTGAAGTGGTTCCCTGGGCTGTTAAGGATTGTGTGACTCCTCCTGCTGTGAAGAAGGTTCCTGTGGTCATCAGAAACCCTCCAACAATGGCAATGGCCTCCCTCAATGATGCAAAAGCTGTGGTGGAAGAAGGTGGTTGTACTATTTGGGGTCAGCTTCCTGATATTCCATACAAGTCTGACAAGTTTGGTTTGGGTTTCACTGCAGAGTCCCAGAAGGCTGTTCGTCGTGCTCGTGCTGTTCGTATCACCAATCAAGGGGTTATCAATGATGTGGGAGATCAAGATGAAGACCACAACTTGGAGGCATGGATTTTTCCTACTGTGGGTGCTGGACTCAATAATTGGACAGCTGAAGATGTTATCCCTATCTCCTTTAGTCAGGAGTAAATACTATTACTGTGTTATGTTTTTAAATTTATAATTTCTGGAACAATTAAAACTTTCAAGCCATGTGCCTTACCCGGGGCACAATGGTGTGCTTGTTACGGGTTGTCATTTCATTTGCATACTTCATTCAATAAAATCAGTGGACGTTTCGTTTTCGTAAATATTGTGTTCCTTGTCTTTCTTTTTCTTTTATTTTTGCTTTATCAGCTATGTGTTCTTACACACACCCACGTCACTAAAATGCAGACCCTCATCCACTCTGGATCCAGTTGATAACAGTTCTACTATTGCCAATTACAATTTCGAGAATCCGATCTATCAAACTGAAGACGGAAACGAGGACGATTGTGAAATACCCGTAGAGCTTGCTAGGTTGTTACAACAAGAAGAGAAAGCTATACAGCCACATGAAGAGCCAGACGAAGTTGTGAATCTGGGAACTGAAGAAAACAGAAAAGAGGTCAAGATAGGGGCTGATTTAGAGGACAGTGTCAAGAGCAGGTTGATTCAGATGCTACGTGACTATGTGGAGATCTTTGCTTGGTCTTATGAAGATATGCCAGGGTTGGATACAGACATTGTGGTTCACCGTTTGCCAGTGAAAGAAGATTGTCGTCCAAAGAAGCAGAAGGTCCGTCGTATGCGTCCTGAAATGTCAGAAAAGATCAAAGCAGAGGTAATGAAACAGTTCAATGCAGGGTTCTTGGCCGTAACTTCTTATCCTCAGTGGGTTGCAAATGTGGTACCAGTTCCTAAGAAAGATGGTAAGGTACGTATGTGTGTAGACTACAGAGATCTGAACAAGGCTAGCCCTAAAGATGACTTTCCACTTCCTCATATTGATATTCTGGTAGACAACACTGCTCAGCATAAGGTATTCTCTTTTATGGATGGTTTCTCTGGTTACAATCAAATCAAGATGGCACCTGAAGATATGGAGAAGACTACATTTGTGACACAGTGGGGCACCTTTTGCTATAAGGTAATGCCATTTGGTTTGAAGAATGCAGGGGCAACATATCAGCGTGCTATGGTGGCTTTGTTTCATGATATGATTCATCATGAGATAGAGGTATATGTGGATGATATGATAGCCAGGTCTCAGAATGAAGAACAACATCTTGATCATCTGCACAAGTTGTTTGAGAGGTTGAAGAAATACAGGTTGAGATTAAATCCAAACAAGTGTACTTTTGGAGTTAGATCTGGAAAGCTCCTGGGTTTCATTGTCAGTGGAAAAGGTATTGAAGTGGATCCTGCAAAAGTGAAAGCTATACGAGAGATGCCAGCTCCCCGTACTGAGAAGGAGGTTAGAGGTTTCTTGGGACGATTGAACTACATTGCAAGATTTATTTCCCAATTAACTACCATCTGTGAGCCAATCTTCAAGTTGTTGAAGAAAGATCAGGTGATGGAATGGAATGATGAGTGCCAGACTGCCTTTGATGAAATCAAGAGATATTTGCTAGAACCTCCAATTTTAATGCCACCAGTTGATGGAAGACCCTTGATTATGTATTTAACAGTATTAGACAACTCAATGGGGTGTGTATTGGGGCAACATGACGAGTCTGGTCGAAAAGAGCAGGAAATATACTACCTTAGTAAAAAGTTTACCGACTGTGAAACAAGATACTCACTGCTCGAGAAAACTTGCTGCGCTTTGGCATGGGCTGCTCGCCGACTAAGACAGTATATGTTGACCCATACTACCTTGTTGATTTCGAAGATGGATCCAATCAAGTACATATTTGAGAAACCTTCTCTCTCCGGAAGAATTGCAAGATGGCAAATGATCTTGACGGAATATGATATACAGTATACTACTCAGAAGGCCATTAAGGGGAGTGTTGTTGCTGATCATTTGGCTCATCAAGCAGTAGATGATTACCAGTCAATGAATTTTGAGTTCCCTGATGAAGACGTTATGTCTGTTACCAAAGAACCTGGACAATATGACGGACCTGAACAAGGATCCCGATGGACTATGGTTTTTGATGGTGCCTCCAATGCACATGGTAATGGTGTTGGTGTTGTGATTAGTTCCCCTGAAGGTTGTCATACCCCGATTACTTCCAGACTTTGTTTCTATTGTACCAATAACATGGCTGAGTATGAGGCATGTATCATGGGTATGCAAGTTGCTATTGATATGAAGATTCAGTTCCTTGAGGTGTATGGAAATTCAGCTCTGGTAGTAAGTCAGATTAAAGGAGATTGGGATACAAAGCATGATAATCTCATTCCTTACAGAGAACATGTGTTGTCTTTGATCCCACATTTCAAAGAGATTACTTTTGGACATATTCCACGAAGAGAGAATCAGTTGGCAGATGCATTGGCCACCATGGCATCTATGTTTGAGATAAGCTGGGATGATGAAGCTCCCAAGATTACCATTGATAGATTTGAGAAGCCTGCATACTGCAATGAGATTGACACTGAAGGGGCAAGTGGACTCCAACATATGAGGGACCATTTGTAGTCAAGACAGTGTTCTCAGGAGGTGCCATGATACTGACTACAATGGATGGTAAAGACTTCCCACAACCTGTAAACGCAGACATAGTTAAAAAATACTACGCATAAAAAGAGACCCGCTAGGTTGACAGGCCTAGGCAAAAATAAGGGCATCCCGGCAAACCAAAAGGGTTTGGGCAAAAATTAGGGATATATATATAAAAAGATGTACACCCGGCAAGTCGAAAACCTGAAGAGGCGGCTTGGGCAAAAAAGGGTATCCCGGTGGATTGAAAACCTGAAAGGGCAATCCAGGCAAAAGTTAGGGATTAAAGCGTATGACTATGTCTCGTTTGGATCACTCATGAAACTGCAACCAGTTGTACTACTTACTCAAGCTCAAACAGATAAAGCTCAATCCAATCGTTTCCGTCTCAACAGCAAGAAGATGAGATACTTGAGTGGCAATAGTAGAATTGAAACTCAATAGGATTATTTCCCACATAGCTGATTCTTTTTGTAAAACTTCATGACAAAATTCTCTTACTAGGGTTTATGTCTCCTTGTACACACTTACCCGTGTATGGGTCACTTTTGATATAAATAAATTCCATCTTTTGAATCCAGATTTACTTTTACCCTATTTACATAAGCGAAACGTCCATTGGTTGTGTTTGAATGTATGTATGCCTTTGAATATGATTGATGTTTACCAGAAATGCATGTATGCTTTTAATATGATTGATGTTTACCAGAAATGCATGAAAATGCAGTAATAGTATTTACTAAGGACGAACGAGGGAAGGATTTCAACGAAGCTTCGCCGGTTCACCTTTACAAGACAGTTACAAACCCTCAGTAGGACTAATCCATCTTCACAGAGTCTAATCTCCCCTGGAATTTATATCCATCTCTTTTATCCTCATACGGATATACGGGAAATTACTTTCCAATAAGGGTACGACGAACGAAGACGGGATGTTATACTTATCCTACTATCAAACGAAAACGGGAGGTTATCTATACCTTGTTATCCCCAACAACGGGAGGTTATCTATACCTTGTTATCCCCAGCAGACGGAGGGTTATATATTCTTCAACAACGAATCGGGATTTATTTTCCTTGGCCAGCAGTTGTTATACAAGGATATCCAGACACTTCCAGCAGTGTCATAGCATACATACATCATTTACATCATACCATAACATATATGTCTATAGTACATTACCTAAGTGCATCATGTCATACATGCATACATAAAGCATAAACTAATGTTGTTATACAGAATGCTACCTTGTTTTCAGGTTAATTATCCAACAAACAATCTTATGATCTTTGGGACTGCTTTATTGTAACCTCAGGGTTACTTTATCCTCCTGATGAGCTTCTTATTACTTTGGGACTGCTTTATTGTAACCTCAGGGTTATTTTATCCTCCTGATAAGCCTCTCATGACTTCAAGACCGCTTTAGAGCTACTGATTGCTCTATCCTCCTGAAATCATCCTATTACTTCAAGACTGCTTTAGAGCTATTCATTGCTCTATCCTCATGAGGTCATATTACTACTTCAAGACTGCTTTAGAGCTATTCATTGCTCTATCCTCCTGAAGCCATCTAATTATTTCAAGACTGCTTTAGAGTTATCCATTGCTCTATCCTCCTGAAATTGCATTATTATTTCAAGACTGCTTTAGAGCTATCCATTGCTCTATCCTCCTGAAATCATTACTTCAAGACTGCTTTAGAGCTATTGATTGCTCTATCCTCCTGAAGACATATCACATTATTACTTCAAGACTGCTTTAGAGCTATTGATTGCTCTATCCTCCTGAAGCCATTATTACTTCAAGACTGCTTTAGAGCTATTGATTGCTCTATCCTCCTGAGGTCAGATTTATCACTTCAAGACTGCTTTAGGGTTATCATTATTGATTGCTCTATCCTCATGAAGACATGATGTTACATCAGTATTACTCCAGACTCCTGACAGTTCTCATTATACTACTGAAGAACTTTCCCCTAGTGGCATCTTTAAGCCCACTCAATCATGTTCAACCAACCATCAATATCACTCCATGCACTGGTGAGTGCAAATTTTTGGGCTTTTGTGTTCAATCCCCTTCAACCTTCCAGGTTACGACTGGCAAATATACCAATCTAACCCCTCAGGTTTCAGAAAATTGAACAGGGGCAGCTGTTGCACCCCAAAATTTGCCCTCACAATACAAGACTTTGTGTTCCAAGAAGGTTCACAAGGTTCACAAAATTCACAATTGGTCAGAAGAGTTGACAATTCCCTCAGACAATGCACCTCCTAAGCAGTGCATCCAAAACTAGGGTTTTGACTTTAATCAGGCTAAATGGACTTCCAAGACTTCAAGTGAGCTTCATAACATCTTATATGTGTATAAGAGCCCCCATGTCAAGTTTCAAGACTTTTCTCAAAAGTTTGCTCAGTCAGATGATCAGATAAGTCAAAAGCAGTCAATGCAGTTAAAAGGTCAAACTGAGGTCAACTGTGGTCAAACCAAAGTCAAACTTCATGATTTTTTTTTGCCAACATCAAAGAGAGGTTGGGTGAGAAATATTATCATAATAACTGTAATACCCCAAATTTTGCCCTAAGATTTGTCGTCGCATTTCATTGCATTTAATCAATTACTAACAAATTTGTGTAGTCGTTTGACTTTTTGCAGGTAAATATCATATGGCATGCATTTTTTTTCTAAAAAGTAAAAATGGCACAATTGGCAGGAGGACATGTGTAAGGAGTTATGAGTGTGAGAGGTTGAGAGTTCGAATCTCACCTTTGTCACTTTTTTTTTGTTTTTTATTATTTTTACTCTAAATTTTTCTATCTTTCATTAAAAAAATAACAAAAATAGTTTTTTATTATTATTTAATTATTATTTTCGTATTTTAATTAAATCATTTTTTAAAATATTTTTTTTTTCACTTTTTTCTAAATTATTCATAAAAATATCCAAAAAAATCATAAAATAAAAAATATTGAAAAAAATTTTGTTCTTTTTATAATATTTTTTATTTTAGGAATCAATAGGATTATTAGTTTTTATTTTAAGTTTATTTTAATTATTTTAAATTATTTAAATTTTATTTTTTCTTAACTAATTATTTAGTTTGGGCTTTAAAATGGGCTTTAGGGACATTATTGACAATTTGGTGTTAACCCTAATTTGTTCCCTATATATACATGTGTTGCCTTGTTGAAAAAAAAAGGAGAGAAGGAAAAAAACCTAAGAGGAGTGAGTGCCGTTTGCCGTTATTTAGTTTTCTTCTTCATCCATTACTATTGTTTCTTTTTCTTCATCGTTTACCGTTATTTCTTTTCCTTCATCTATTACTGTTGTTTCTTTTTCTTCATCTTTTACCGTTATTTCTTTTTCTTCATCTATTACCGTTATTTCTTTTTCTTTATCTATTACTGTTACGTTTATATATATATAATTTTTAAATTGTTAGAGTTTATATATATAAGATTTTTGATCGAATTATGTCGATACGATGTTTGCACATTTGTGTGCATGACGCGTGACATTTGTGTTAGTTCGATCTGGTTGCGATGATCGCATTTTTGTGTGAGCAATAATACTATTTTTTGCTTAATTTCTTTTTCTTTGCGATAAATTTTGTTTCGTCCGATTTAGATCTGGTTGCGATGAGCGCATTTCTGCGTTAGCAACATTGTTGGGTTATTTGGCACATTTAAAATTCATTATTGCTTTATTATTATTATTATTATTATTATTATTATTATTATTATTATTATTATTATTATTATCATTATTTATTATTATTATCATTATTATCATTATTATTACCATTATTATTATTATTGTTATCATTAATTTATTAAAATTTGTTATAATATAAAAATCTGTTTTTTAAAATAAATAACATTAACATCTTTTCCAAATTAATATGAAAACCTATTATTTTTAAGAAAAACTTTTTTTTTTATAAATTTAAAATAATAACTAAAATCTTTTTTCTAAAATAATAACTAGAACCGTTATTTATTTTATTTTATTATTGTTCAATTCAAAATTCATTATCATATTGTATCTGCTCCTCTCATGTAACCTCGCGAACTTAACAATCGCTCTTTAACTTCTGCCTTTAAATTTCTGCTTGCATGGTTTAAATTATGACATTATCTCTCTGTTTGCATGATTCACGCGTTTACTATTATTTCTGTCACATTGCACACATCCGAAGGTTAGGTCTAACTGTTTGGCCGCCGCGCCAATAGTCCGTAAAACTTCACACATTCAATTTCAAATCCTCAAAACTACAAACTACAAACCCTAATTTTCACAAATGCCTCGCCGCAGGCAAAATTACAATTTTACCCTTAGCATTAGGTCAAAGAGCCGCCGCGCTCATTTTAGGATTTCCCGCCGTGGAATCCCTAATTTAACCCTAATTACAACTTAACATTTCAACGTAGAGATTTGGAGTTTCTACACTCCACGTAAGCGTGTCCTTAAGATGCGTTTATTCCCCTTGAGACCTTGACCACAGTCAAGAAGTTTCTAACCTCCCTATTGAGGGGAACTACGATTACTCTGATTCCACTCCCGTAAGGATACGTAGGCACAAGATGCGATGTCTTGCCGAGTAAATTTAGAATTAACCCCCTTTATTATTTATTATTGCTTATTTATATTTTATTTATCTTTGCTATTTAATTATTTTGCTTATTATTTTGTAATTGTTTCTTGGATGTAAAGTTGTTTAATTATTTAATTATTATTATGGTTAGTAATTAGGGAGTGTAACAACATGTATGTAATATTAAAATAAATTTAGATCACTTTTAAATAAAGATAATTAAAATAAACACGTCACACACGTAAGTCGATTTTAATCGCCGTCTCACTTCCTAAGGATATCCCTCAAGTTGCCTACGAATAATGGTTAAGTGGGGTGTATAAAGCAAGTCCCTCAAATAAAAAAATCATCAAAGTCCCTTATGGTTGCCTTTACGAATCAAGTCCCTTTCGAAAAATGATGATGGTCCCTTATATGTGCTTATTACATCCCACAATGGCCTTCAAAGTCAAATTGTCCCTCACATACCCCTTAACATCCAAAGTAAGGACTACCTACTCCATTATAGTAGGGATAGTCTTACTAAAGGAAAGAATGAAGAATAAGAAAGACCTTTAAACATTAGGGTAGGTTACTCCTAGGTGCTTGCTCACTTCAAAATTGTTTCGCACTTAAACAAATTTTCAACAAGTTTTCAAACAAGTTCTTAACACATCCTTACATGGATTATTTATTAACTATTCTGAAAATTTTCTATTCACACACTACAATTTCAAAACAATTCAAAAGTGAGCTTAAGTACCTAAGAGCCCATGGATAACCATGGATGAAAAGGATGCTAATACCTTCCCTTTTCATAACCTACCCCCCGGACCCAAAATATTCTCTAAGGTCTTTCCTGTTCTTTTATAACCTTTCCTTATGGATAAAATAAAAGTCGGTGGCGACTCTTGCTATCCGCAACATTGTTTAAAGTCAGTTCACCGGGTTACACATGCACTCAACCATAAGCATCACCCATCAAAAAACAAAGAAGCACCAAAAGTGTCCTCAAGGATTCATCATTCTAGGTATGATTCAAATACCTCCAAAGGAGGGACAAGCCACCTTAAATGACACTCCAAGGTCATTGGAAAGAAGGTAAAGATGAAGAGGAAAGCTCAAAAGCAATAGCAAAACACAACAAAAGGAAATGCAATCAAAAACACAAAGGAATGCAAGCATACTCCACATTGAAACCCTAATAGAAAGTACCAAAAGAAATGCACAAACCAACAAGCAATGAACATTATTTTGACACAAAAATTATCATACATCAAGCTCAACATATCTAATATATGAAACAAGAGAAGTTGAGAGCTTATTGGATCCACAAAGGTCATTTCCAACTCAAACTAGGTCATGCACTTATATGAGCCACCTTAGGAAATGACTTGACTTGCAAGTCATCTCAAAATTAGGAAAAAGGCTACAAAATTACCAAATAAAATACAAGAGATGCACAAACAGGTTGGAAACCAGAGGCCAAGAGCTCAAAGAAAATATTCCCTCAAAGCACCATCAAAAGAAAATAATATTCAAGATGCACAACTTTGAAATGGGAGAATCGAGGGTCAAAAGAAAAGCACCAAAAGTCAACCCTAAAGTCAACCAACCAGGGGAAAAATGGTCCTCAAAAATTGTTCAACTCATCATGGGTATGAGGATCAACTTTCATCCATTGGATCAAAGGGAAATGAGAGAAACAATTAAAAGATCAAACAATGTCACAATTTAACTCATTCAAAACAATTCCAATGTTTAATTGAAAATAAAATCATAAAATAAAATAAAAATATCCTAAAAATAAAGGACATCTCAAAGTTTCTAAAACATATTTTTGTGGAATTTTTAGAACATTGAAACTATTTTAAATGAATTAAATTCAAATAGATAACAAAACAAAAATAAAAGTGAAAATAAAAAGAAAATAAACAAAAGCACGGTGCCAATAGTAATCCAAAACAGTTAAAAACAATGCATGGGCCCAACAGGGGGGCGCGAATAGAAAGTAAGGCCCAAGTCCACAAGCGAATAAGACAAAACTGAAAATAAATCATGGTGATCACATGCAGCATAGTCAAACATGGCATATGGTGGAAAGCGTTGTGATGTGTCTGATCAAAAAGTAAGCCAAATCAACGGATCTGAAAGCGCCAACTCAATTAATGAAAATTCAAACGTAATTATGTGTGTGCAGTCAAAGTGTGTGCATCATACGTCTTAATCCCAACCGTGTGTGTGAAAAGTATGCAAATCGTGAGATCCACAACGTGACACATCATCATCCTCAACCTTCAACAAGGGAGGGAAACCAGGTGGCGGCCGGAGCCATCTCCAATCATCTTCTCCAAAATTCCGGCCACCGTGCACATGAACAACAACACGCAGGTAGCTACACTGAACCAATTTTGACAAAATTTATATGCAAATTCATCTACAGATCACACAGAACACAAATCCGGCATCCATTTCCATTAACTGTGCACATATAATTCAAATCGAAGCAAAACATTTCTAAGCTCAAAACAAAAGTGTTCTCAAACATCAATCAAAAGTATCCAGAAATCATATATATGTTACATAGATCACAAATCAAGCAACAATTAAGCACGAAGCCTCAAGAACAGATCAAACCAAGTCAAAACAGTTTGGAGCTCACAACATCAACCATCACAAATGCCAGTTCGTTTTAGTTATTAATGATCTACATGCTTCCTAGGTCTCAAATATGAAAAAATGGCAAAGAATCATGGCATAATGAAAGAGATATGATGAATTGAAGAATACCTAGTGGAGAGCTTCCACTGAGCGTGATCCTTTGATGAAGCTTAAAGAAAACTATCCAGAAACGTTCCACAAACTTCAAAGAAGCTTTTGCAATCCTCAATTTTGCTTGAAATTGAGTAGATATCAGAATTCGAATTTCAAATTTTCTTCACTTTTTCAAAGTTGCTTTTGCTCCAATTCTTCACCAAAACGAGTTCTGAGCATTTGTGAATGATGGAAATGTTTTATATGATGGATTTCAATGATAAGAAAGCCCAATGGCATTCCCTAAAGCCCAAATGCAAATCCATAAAATATGAGTTTTGGAGCTTGTGAATATGCACGAATTTCCCTCCAACTTGCCTCCAAAATGCCTCAAATCACTTGCTGGTAATGTGAGGAGTATGAATGGTTGTGATTTAATCCTTGTTTGTAATCAATGGTTGATATTGATTGTGTAACTTAAGCTTGAAGTAAGCTTGAAAATGGCACATCAAAACTCACCAAATTTAAATTCTGAAATTGCCATCATGTTTGGAATATGTTTTGCACTCAAAATATCTACTCACTTGCACAAAATTGATCCAATATGACTTAAGTTTGATTTTCTCATTTTAAGGCCTTTTCCATGAAAATCACTTTAGGAATCCTCCATTCCAAGCCAAATCCACGACTTCTTAATGCTTGGTTGAATAATTGACACCATTTGGAGAATGTTGATGGGCTAAAGACGTGTCTACTTATGCGTCTAGCGGTATCTTACTGCAAGTGCACAGCCTATCGAAGTAATATTTAAGATTATCGATCCACAGGGATTCTATTGTTTCTTAGTGCTAGATGAACTTCTAGTTTAGCTAAGGCGAATGGTTGTCACGATTGTTGTTGGTTTTTAAGAATATTAAAGGCGGAATTAAATTTAAGTTTTTAATAAAGTAGTACTAAGGCGGTCGGTATGTAATTATACTAACTTAGGTGGGTCAATCTAACCTAGGCTTATAGAGATGTTCACTTAATCTATTCGGTAGATATTACCAGTTTAAATACCCTCAACTCACACTCTCGTGGTCTTATATCAGATCTTATCCCTAAAGCCCTATGCCTGCTCTCGCTAGCCCATAAGTGTTTAGAGGTAATTTTTGGAAACTAAATAATTCTAATTTATCTTAAAGCGCTCTCGCTGTATTTAATTTAAATGCCTAACTTTAGCTATCTGGTTAAAATCTCACACTCTCGTGGTCTTGACCCAACCTAATACCCTTTTCTTACTCTCGTAACGAAAAGGTCTATTTCAATTAAAAAGTATCAGCCAGAATGTTAAGTGATTTATTATTTTCAGCCTATGGTTATATTTACCGGTTAAGTTTGTTATAACTACATACCGCCCTAAGGTATTTAGCTACTCATCGAGGTTGAATCAGACACAAAATTAAATAATAACTTACTCATGGCAGAAAAATAAATAGGCATTATAATTAAATTAAAGTGCAATAAATTGAAAAACCTGATTAACAAATATCTGAGTAGACTCCTTCTTCCACAGACCGGAAGGCTTGGAGTAGGCGGAAATTAAAATTAAAACGAATGCTGAAGGTTTAGAAATAAATAAATGTATAACAATTTCCTGATGTTGGAAATTGTTATACGGTTGGTTTGGATACAAATAAAACGAGACAGAAAATAAAATAATGCTGGAATGGAAATGCTGGTTCGTAAGGTAATTCGGCAGAGCTTCCGCAGGAATTTTGGATAATGAAGTCTGTCCTTGAGTTCACCTGAGCTTGTACTATTTATAGAGCCTTTAATGGGCTGGAGTTTTGGTCCTTTGTTTCATGGGCCTTGCTGAAGTGGTTGAGGAAATGCTGGAACGTGGCAGCAAAAATGGGAGAAGTCGTCTTCACGTGCTGCCTTGAGGAGAAATAATAGGAGAAGTGGTCTTCAGTGGTGCCTTGACGTAGTCTGAGTCAAAACCAAGTTTTATCCTTGTCACGGGCGTGACAAGGTTTTCACGTTCGTAATCTGAGGTTTTCAAGTGTCACGGTCGTGACCACTCCCTTACGGTCGTGAGGGCCAAAATTGGGGTGTCACGGTCGTGACACCCTTGTAACGACCGTGGCTGCAACAAATTATGCAGTCTTTTTGCAGGCTTCTGCCTTTCTTCATCTCCTTGTGGTCTCTTTCGTTCCTTTTCTCTTAATTCATGATTCGGCCTCACATAACGATGTACCTGCAAAATAGTAAGAAAAACTCGAGAAATCGAGCGTTAAAACGGTGAATGCGCGATAAAACGTCAATGAAATCTAGCGATATAATCGATGCGTTTTCTCGTCATCAAACTTCCCCAAACTTAAACCTTTGCTTGTCCTCAAGCAAATAGTCGGTTGAAAATCGGCGGACAAGATTTTATTCGCGCATACTCATAACAAACCGTACGGTGGATCGTTTTGTCGGATAGTCCGGTACTTTGATAGAACACTACCGATACACTAATGACACAAGCAACAAGCTATGTCGTCGACTTCCCGTCAAGCGAAACAATCGGCAATCACATTACGATTTCACCTAGAGTTTTTCAATCTTATTTTGCCCGGTTTCGTTCTAGCGCAGTCACATTAAGCCTTTTGCCTTAGCACGCACGTAGTGGAGTAGCCGGTTAGCGATTTTGATCCTTTTTGAGCACGGGGTCTGGTACACGAGTGTGGTAACCCTTCATGTTTTATCCGATTCGGAGGTTGTGGGGGATCGAGCCGTAGCACGCCCTACCGAGTTCAGAACCAGTACCTCTGAACCAACTCGAAACGGATTCCTTCTCATATTTCTCGTTTCTTATCTGCGAACGTGTACTTTGGTGCAATTTCTTTTCATTTTGCATCGAGATACGAAGGATCATTATTGATTAGGCATCAAACGCTTATATTCATCGGCTCCCCACGTGGTTTGTGTTCAGACGGTGCTGACTGCTAGTATAAACTACTGGGGGTTACTTTTGAACTGAAACTAAAGGTGCACTCGCAATGGTGATCGGGATGGAATTTCTTAAGCAGGGGGTCAAAGATGTCAAGATTGTATTGGTCTTGTTTAATCGTTCCCGGCTTCGTAGTTACGAACCATTCGGTGGTAAGTCGGGTAATGCGAGTAATTAAAGATTTTTCTGGTATAGCTTAATAATCGGGGAAAGCTCGAAATTAAAGAAAATAGCGCACAGATTTGCTCATTTCATTAATTTATTAAAAGAAATACAACGGAATTGAAAGTACAACAAAATGAAAAAGTGCTGAAATGAAAGGTACCTCTCCCACACTATATCAGACATTGTCCTCAATGTTGTGATATAAATGTGGCACAAATACAGTACAAGACTAAAATGAAAAACAACATAAAAGCAAACTACTGCTGCTGAGGACCGCGGGCTCGGCCTCTGGTGCGAGAGCGGCGTCTGGAGGGAGTCGCGTCGGGATCAGAACCGGTGCTGGAGGTAGCAGTAATGCTGATGCGGAGCGCTTCGAGCTCGCCGAAAAGTTCTCCAAACCGCTCATTAGTGGCCTCCTGGTTGGCAGCAATAGTGCCGAGTAAAGCATCATATTGCGCCTTCTGCCGTCGCTCCAGTGCGGCGTTCATCTGGTTCTGCTGATGAATCGCAAGGAGGACTTCCTCAAGTGTAACTGCGGGAGCAGGGGGCTATCGGGTAGATGTCTCTGGGATATCCTGGACAGGCTCAGCTGCGTCCATAGCGTCCTGCATCTCGTCCACTGGAGCGTCTTCCTGATCATCATGAACCGGGACGTGATCGGCAGCATCAGGTAAAACAAAGAGCCAGTTGGCTCGGTTGGATGGGTCGATGCGGGTGCGGGACGGCAGAGTGACGTGGTGGAAAATAGTGCCATTGACGACAGGGCTATACCTGCCATCCTCTCGCTGCGCGATCAGGTGGGCGGACCTGCAGTAACTCATGGTCAGGAATTCGGCGGCGAGGTGAGGCTGATTAACGAGCGCGTCACCAAGCCCCAACTGAATGGCGAGGGCGGTGACAATGCCGCCTATGAAGAACGGGGAGGAGCCTCGCTGTACAATGGCCTGGATGTGATGAAGCATGAAAGGAGCAGCGTTGATCGGCTCGTCATGAAGAGCGCAGTATAAGAACAGAAGCTCCTTGGAGTTGAGCTTGTGGTTGCTTTCTCTAGCGAAGATTATGTTGCAGATGACCCGGTGAAAATAGCGGATTGCCGGGTTGTGGATGTGTGTGGCGTTGAGGCTCTGGAAGGTGGATGCACGGGTGTTGGTAAGGTCGTGCCATAGAGTGAATGCTTGTTCACTAAAATTATCGGGCACGCGACGGTGGGCTTCAGTTCCGTGATCGAAGCCTAACAGCTCGGCGATCCTGGTTTGTGGGAGGTTGAACTCCTGGCCGTGCAATCTGAATGTTACGATGCCGGTAAGCTGACTCTGAGAACCGGGAGGGGTGATGTAGCTGTAAGAGCTGAGGAACTCCAGCGTCAGAAGTTCAAAAGTAGGCTGAGGTTGACGGCAGAGGTCCCACAGACCGACCTTTTGCAGTAGGCTTTGAACGCTGGCCAACATTCCGAGTTCTCGCAGACAGTCAGTGGCAATGTAGCGGGTAGGTTGCAGACCGCGGTTTTGGAAGCGGATGAAACGGTCTCTCTGGGTTACTCCAGCTTCACCTTCTCTAAAAGTGATGGAATCCATAACATGCAAGAGTGAAGAGTGAGGGAGGAAGGATTTTGTGAGGTTTGTGAGAAAAATGGTAGGATGAGGGAGATAGAGGTTCGGGTTAAATACGGGAGAGTTTTAATGAAATGGTTGATGATAATGGGGGATTAATGGGGGTAGTGGAGAGGTTACGGCGGTTGTGGAATGAATGGGTAGTGTTTTGGGTAGGTTATGGATGGAGAAGAAGAGGGGACACGATGAGAAACAGTTCTGTTTCTCACGATTCCTGTAATAGAGGTCGTCACGGTCGTGACAGGGGCGTGACGGTCGTGACACGCTAAATGAGCACGTCACGATCGTAA
This sequence comes from Lathyrus sativus, assembly GCA_963859935.3. Lineage (NCBI taxonomy): Eukaryota > Viridiplantae > Streptophyta > Magnoliopsida > Fabales > Fabaceae > Lathyrus > Lathyrus sativus. Next base: position 926,017,753 of record OZ012735.1, read on the forward strand.
GGTAGGTGTGACGACCGTGAGGGCATGTTTTGCTGAATAATTCCCATAAAAGAACATTTTCTCATGTTATTCATAAATTAATAATAATTTATTTTATTTAGTAACACTTATATTAAACACACACCATATTGTATATCATTTGCAACACAGTAGTATACGAACTTGCATGAAAGATTGTATGCATGATATAATGCAGGTATGACAGTATATAGAAAAAATATGTAAGTTGCTAAAAATGGAGAAATAATTAAAATAAAAGGTGCATTGCATAAAGTAAAAAATGAAATTACAAAAAACGGAAATTATGGTATGAAATTGTTGCGAAAGATAAATTTAACTGGAAACGAAAATAATGAGAAAAAATAAACTAAATCACTTATAGCTTTTTCAAAAGCGTTTCTTCAGGTCTTCGATGGCGGAGTCCAAATGATAGAATTGTTCGCAGGCTATGTCAGTCAATCCTATAATGTCCAATCGCATGCTCTTAATGTCTTCTTTGAATAGATTAATGTCAGTTTGGTAGGCATTGAGAGTGTGCATGATGTTTTGTAAGTTGTTAGCATAATCTCCTTGATTCGCTCCAAGGGTTTCATGAACTTTGTCAGTTGGGTCAATGTCATGGTAACCAGGAGGTGTCTCGGGGTCAGTTTCAACAGCGGTCATTATATCATCTGTTATCCTGTGAGACTGAGGTGTTTCAGGAGTAGCTGGATAATCAGGTGGGTTTAACTCATAAAGCCAGTTATCCTTATTATGAACACTTACTCTAGCATGATTAGGCAATGTGAACAGGGTGACTACTTCGTTCCGGATTAGGTACTCAAAAGGTGGGCGTCCTAAATTCCTTATGATATGTCTATTGAAGCAGAATTTAAGATTCATAGGGCGGATTGTTCCTAGACGGTTGCACCTGTCCAGTTGGTACCTAAGTCCTAAGGCATCAGCAATCATGGTTACAAGACCTCCTACCAATATAGGTAATTCAGGTTCTTCTTGGATGCGGGTGAAGGTTTGCATCATGAAAGGTACGCCATTAACAGACTGTCTATTAGTGAAACATGACATAATAAATACTTCATCTTTAGAAACTCCGGTAATGTTTTCTTCTTTTCCAAAGAAGGTGTGGGCAAGGAATTTGTGGAAGTAACAGAGAGCAGGATTATGGATCTCATCATTATTCATGTCATTTGGTTCAGGGTGGTAGTTTCCGGTTAGAGTTCCCCAAAAGAAATCTAGCTCCACATCCATCAATTCTACCTGTGTGGTAGTAAAAGCAAAAGGTCCACTAGGGAATCCTAACAAGTCAGCTAGTTCTTTATGGTTAAAGTCGTATTCTATTCCAAATAGGCGGAAACTAATAAATCCTTTCCTAAATCCAAAACCGCGCTCAGGTAGGTAGAGTAAGGAGCTAAGGAACTCAAGGGTAAGCTCGCGGTAAGTCGCAAACTTATGTTGGATCAATGCATTCTCCCATCCGAGTCGGTTGAACAAGTACATGACACTATCATGTATACCTAAGGTTTCCATAGTCCTATCATCTGGGTACAGGGTCAAATCCATTTGCCTCTGTGATAACTCTTCGAACTTCATTCTTTGGTTCCTACCTCTAAATTTGGTTTCCATATAGTTAATTGGTTGGTTAGCCATGGTCAGTGCAAATATGGGGAAAACAAATCAGTGGAAAAGACTTTAGAAAATCTGTAAAAAGTGATTTAAGATAAAAATAAGAAAATGAAATGCATAATGTATGGCGATAATAGTAAAATAAAACTGACAAAACAACTTAAACAAATAGTAAAAACGATAAATAACAATGTTCTAAAAGAAAAGAATAGTTTAAAATAAGTAAATAAGTAAATGGGTTGCCTCCCACTAAGCGCTGTTTTTATTGTCAAAAGCCTGACGTAATGTTTTGGTTTAGATTAATTAGGGGAATTGGTGGACAATTCTAAAAGCTTTATATTATTCGCATAATCTCTATTTTCAACTTTATGATAGTGTTTTAGACGTTGTCCGTTTACTGTGAATGGTTCACTATTCTTACCCTTAATTTCTACTGCTCCACTCGGGAATACTTTAGTTATATCAAAGGGTCCTGACCATCTAGACTTTAATTTTCCAGGAAAGAGCCTAAGTCTTGAATTAAAGAGGAGTACAACGTCTCCCACACTAAATTCTTTCCTAGATAGGCGTTTATCATGCCATCGCTTGGTTCTTTCTTTATATATCTTAGCATTTTCATATGCATCTAACCTTAATTCTTCTAATTCGTTAATGTCTAGGATTCGCTTTTCTCCTGCAGCATTATAGTTTATATTGAGAGTTCTGATCGCCCAATAAGCTTTGTGTTCTAGTTCTACTGGGAGGTGACAAGATTTTCCATAAACTAGTTTGAAAGGTGTAGTACCTATGGGTGTCTTGTAAGCGGTCCTATAAGCCCATAGAGCTTCATTAAGTTTAGATGACCAATCTTTCTGAGATATGGCGATAGTCTTTTCTAAGATTTGTTTAATCTCTCTGTTCGAGACTTCGACCTGTCCACTTGTTTGTGGGTGATATGGTGTAGCCACACGGTGTCTTACTCCATATTTAGATAGTAATTTGTCAAGGATTTTTGAAATGAAGTGCGAGCCACCGTCACTTATGACGAGTCGAGGCACACCAAATCTGGGAAAGATTATATTTTTGAAAAGCTTTATTACTACTCGTGTATCGTTTGTAGGAGAAGCTATGGCTTCAATCCATTTCGAGACATAATCAACAGCTACGAGTATGTAATTATTACCGAAAGATGATGGGAATGGTCCCATGAAATCTATTCCCCAGACGTCGAAGATTTCTACTTCTAAAATTCCCTTTTGGGGCATTTCATCTCTTCTTGAAATATTGCCAGTGCGTTGACACCGATCGCAACTTATAACAGCGATGTGGACATCCTTCCATAGATTAGGCCAGTATAAGCCGGCTTGCAAGATTTTTGCACAAGTCTTGGAAGTGCTTGCATGTCCACCATAAGGAGATGAATGGCATTGAGCAATGACATCTTCTATTTCTTCTTCGGGAATACATCGGCGAAAGATTCCATCTGGTCCTCTTTTGAACAATAATGGTTCATCCCAATAGTAATGTTTCAGATTATGAAAGAATTTCTTTTTCTGCTGATAGGTTAGATCGGGTGGAAGAGCTCTTGCGGCTAGGTAGTTGACAATGTCAGCGTACCATGGCAGTCCTACAGTTGTCTGTATTGTTTTCACGGGTTCTGGATCATTTATATCTAACTGGGCTAGGTCGCTTCCTATTTGTGCTATCAGCTGTTCATACGGAAAATCATCGTTAATCGGCACTTGTTCGGGTTTAATACCTTCTATTCTAGATAAATGGTCCGCTACGACGTTTTCAGTACCTTTCTTATCTTTTATCTCTAGATCAAACTCTTGTAAGAGTAAAATCCATCTTAAGAGTCTTGGCTTAGCATCTTTCTTAGTTAATAGATATCGGATAGCAGCATGGTCTGTGTAAATGATTATTTTCGCTCCAACTAGGTAAGAACGAAATTTGTCTAGCGCAAAGACAACTGCTAACAATTCTTTTTCTGTGGTAGCGTAGTTCATCTGGGCAGAATCTAAGGTTCTACTGGCGTAGTAAATCGCATGAAGTTTCTTTTCCTTTCTCTGGCCCAGGACTGCGCCTACAGCATAGTCACTCGCATCGCACATGATTTCAAAAGGTAATCTCCAGTCAGGGGGTTGCATGATTGGTGCGGTGATGAGGGCTGTTTTTAGAGTTTCGAATGCTTTAAGACAATATTCATTGAATATGAACTCAGCGTCTTTCATTAATAAACCAGTAAGAGGTTTAGTGATTTTCGAGAAATCTTTGATGAATCGTCGGTAAAAACCGGCGTGTCCTAAAAAGCTTCGTATTTCTCGAACGGTTTTAGGGGGTTGAAGATCTTTTATTACTTCAATCTTAGCTTTATCAACTTCAATTCCCTTGTCTGATATTACATGACCTAATACTATTCCTTCGTTGACCATAAAATGACATTTCTCCCAGTTAAGCACGAGATTCACTTTTACACATCTTTCTAACACCATTTCTAAGTTCGATAAGCATCCTTCAAAACTTTGCCCGCATACAGAGAAATCGTCCATGAACACTTCCATGATGTTGTCTATAAAATCTGCGAAGATTGACATCATACATCTTTGAAAGGTTGCAGGAGCGTTGCATAATCCAAAGGGCATTCGCCTGTAAGCGAATGTTCCATAAGGACATGTGAATGTAGTCTTCTCTTGATCATCAGGATGGATAGGGATTTGGAAAAATCCTGAGTACCCGTCAAAATAACAGAAGTAAGAATGCTTGGCTAATCGTTCTAACATTTGATCTATAAAAGGCAGTGGGAAATGGTCTTTTCGAGTGGCTTTGTTTAGCTTACGATAATCTATGCACACTCTATATCCCGTCACTACTCTTTGCGATATCGATTCGCCTTGTGCGTTTTTCACAACAGTGATACCTCCTTTCTTTGGCACTACATGTATTGGACTAACCCATTCACTATTAGAGATAGGATATATTATCCCGACATCTAATAATTTCTTAACTTCTTCTTTTACTACAGTGCTAAGGGTTGGGTTAATTCTTCTTTGAGATTCTCTGGAGGTTCTGCAATCTTCTTCTAGCAGAATACGATGCATGCAAACTGAAGGACATATTCTTTTGAGATCAGATATGTTATATCCTAATGCAGTTGGATATTTCTTCAAGACATCTAAAAGTTTCTTTGTTTCTATAGTTCCTAAACTGGAATTTACTATAACTGGTCTTTTACATTCAACGTCTAAGAATTCGTACCTTAGGTTATTAGGTAAAGTTTTTAATCCTAATGTAGGTTTATCTTTACTTGGCATGGGATCCGGTGTAAGTGCTAAACTTTCGCTTAGACTATCATCCTGATACGGTTTTCGCCAATTATCATCTTCGAAAATCGGAGGGATTTGAATTTTCATTATTTCAGAATAAGTGGTCTCCTTCAGCTCCATTTCTCTTACACATTCGTCAATTACGTCCATTAGATAGCATGTATCCTCTATAGCTGGTGATTGTAAGAATTGTGTTAAAACAAATTCAACTTTCTCTTCACCTACTTCAAATGTTAGCTTTCCTCTTTTCACGTCTATTATAGCTCCGGCGGTAGCTAAGAATGGTCTTCCTAGTATGATAGGTGTAGTGGAGTCTTCAGAGATGTCCATGATTATAAAATCAGTAGGAATGTAGAATTGTCCTATACGTACTGGGACGTTTTCTAGTATGCCTACAGGATATTTAACAGAGCGGTCGGCTAGTTGAACAGACATTTTAGTTGGTCTTAGGTCTCCCATGTCTAGCCTTTTGCAAATCGTTAAGGGCATAACACTGATACTGGCTCCTAAATCGCATAGAGCTTTGTCAATGACGAATTTTCCTATTACACAGGGTATAGAGAAACTTCCTGGATCTTTTAGTTTAGGAGGCATGTTATTCTGAATTATGGCGCTACACTCGGCAGTAAGTGTAACTGTTCCGTTATCCTCTATCTTTTTCTTATTGGATAAGATTTCTTTTAAAAACTTAGCATACGAGGGTATTTGGGTAATTGCTTCTGTAAACGGAATAGTAATATTCAACTGTTTCAGAAGTTCGACAAATTTCTTAAATTGACCCGTCGTCTTGGAACTTATCAATCTTTGAGGGTACGGAATTGGTGGTTTATAGGGTGGTGGAGGCACATAAGGTTGTTCTTTCTCCACTACCTCTCGACTTTCATCTTCCTTTTCTTCTGGATCATTCACCACTTCAGTCGGTTTATCCGGTTTTTGGTACATGGCTGGATTTTCAAGTCTTGGATCGGTAGGTCCGTCCAGTTCCTTGCCACTTCTTAATATTACAGCGTTAGCATGTCCTTTCGGGTTAGGTTGAGGTTGTCCAGGGAACACTCCAGCTGGTGCAGCAGTAGGTGCTTGTTGTTGAGCTACTTGTGAAATCTGAGTTTCAAGCATTTTGTTATGGGTAGCTAATGCATCTACTTTGCTCACTAATTGTTTAATCTGCTCACTAGTGTGAATGTTTTGGTTTAAGAAGTCCTTGTTTGTCTGAGATTGGCTAGCTATGAAGCTTTCCATCATCAATTCAAGGTTCGATTTTTTAGGGATGTTAGGAGCAGTCTTTTGATATCCTGGTGATGTAGCTGGTGCTTGACCTGGTGCGTAATAAGCATTGTTATTCTTATAGGAGAAGTTCGGATGATTCTTCCAACCTGGGTTGTATGTGTTTGAGTAAGGGTTTCCTTGAGCATAATTCACTTGATCAGTGGGAGTTCCTGTCAATAGTTGACAATCAGAAACTTCGTGTCCTGGGACTCCACATAACTCACAGTTAGGTGTTATTGCAGCCACGGTGGCTGCAGGTGTTATGGCCAAGTTATCGATCTTTTGGCTTAGTTGGTCAAACTTCGCATTGACTTGGTCCATACTACTTACTTCGTACATACCTCCCTTTGTTGGTTTCTCAGTTGCGACTCTCTCGCTTCCCCAAAGATAATGATTTTGAGCCATACTTTCGATAAGTGCATAGGCATCTCTATATTCTTTGTCCATCAATGCACCACCTGCGGCAGCGTCAATTGTCATTCTTGTATTGTACAAGAGTCCATTATAGAAGGTATGGATGACCATCTAGTCTATTAATCCATGATGTGGACAAAGTCTAAGTAGATCCTTATAGCGTTCCCAAGCTTCGAATAATGATTCACTTTCTCTTTGCTTAAATTCGTTGATCTGAGCTCTCAGCATGGCTGTCTTGCTAGGTGGAAAATACCTATTCAAGAAAACTTTCTTAAGTTCTGCCCACGTAGTTACTGAGTTCGAAGGCAGAGATTGAAGCCAAGCTCTTGCTCTGTCTCGAAGTGAAAAAGGAAATAAACGTAGTCTAATAGCTTCTTGGGTAACTCCATTGGCTTTTACGGTATCTGCATATTGCAAAAAGATCGAAAGATGAAGATTCGGATCCTCGGTAGGATTTCCGGCGAATTGATTTTGTTGCACGGCTGATATCAATGAAGGTTTTAGTTCGAAATCATTTCGGTCGATAGCCGGCACTGCAATGCTTGAATGCGGTTCACCTTGCGAAGGATTAGCGTAATACTTGAGTGGATGAGTTTGTTCTTCAGCCATCCCTGCGTTTTCTGATTTTACGACTGGTTCAGGCGGATCTAATTGAAGATCTGGAATATTGGAATTATTTTCGAAATCGAATATACGTCTTTTTACGTGTAAGAAGCGTTCCGATTCAGGGATTAGAGGTTGCAAGTCTTCGCTTTTGGAGCGAGTACTTGGCATACACTCGGAGATTAGATTAAATTAAATAGTTGATACCTTAGTCTAGACAATGCTACCTAAATGCACTAGTAACTAAATTAAGGAATCCCCGGCAACGGCGCCAAAAACTTGATGGGCTAAAGACGTGTCTACTTATGCGTCTAGCGGTATCTTACTGCAAGTGCACAGCCTATCGAAGTAATATTTAAGATTATCGATCCACAGGGATTCTATTGTTACTTAGTGCTAGATGAACTTCTAGTTTAGCTAAGGCGAATGGTTGTCACGATTGTTGTTGGTTTTTAAGAATATTAAAGGCGGAATTAAATTTAAGTTTTTAATAAAGTAGTACTAAGGCGGTCGGTATGTAATTATACTAACTTAGGTGGGTCAATCTAACCTAGGCTTATAGAGATGTTCACTTAATCTATTCGGTAGAGATTACCAGTTTAAATACCCTCAACTCACACTCTCGTGGTCTTATATCAGATCTTATCCCTAAAGCCCTATGCCTGCTCTCGCTAGCCCATAAGTGTTTAGAGGTAATTTTTGGAAACTAAGTAATTCTAATTTATCTTAAAGCGCTCTCGCTGTATTTAATTTAAATGCCTAACTTTAGCTATCTGGTTAAAATCTCACACTCTCGTGGTCTTGACCCAACCTAATACCCTTTTCTTACTCTCGTAACGAAAAGGTCTATTTCAATTAAAAAGTATCAGCCAGAATGTTAAGTGATTTATTATTTTCAGCCTATGGTTATATTTACCGGTTAAGTTTGTTATAACTACATACCGCCCTAAGGTATTTAGCTACTCATCGAGGTTGAATCAGACACAGAATTAAATAATAACTTACTCATGGCAGAAAAATAAATAGGCATTATAATTAAATTAAAGTGCAATAAATTGAAAAACCTGATTAACAAATATCTGAGTAGACTCCTTCTTCCACAGAACGGAAGGCTTGGAGTAGGCGGAAATTAAAATTAAAACGAATGCTGAAGGTTTAGAAATAAATAAATGTATAACAATTTCCTGATGTTGGAAATTGTTATACGGTTGGTTTGGATACAAATAAAACGAGACAGAAAATAAAATAATGCTGGAATGGAAATGCTGGTTCGTAAGGTAATTCGGCAGAGCTTCCGCAGGAATTTTGGATAATGAAGTTTGTCCTTGAGTTCACCTGAGCTTGTACTATTTATAGAGCCTTTAATGGGCTGGAGTTTTGGTCCTTTGTTTCATGGGCCTTGCTGAAGTGGTTGAGGAAATGCTGGAACGTGGCAGCAAAAATGGGAGAAGTCGTCTTCACGTGCTGCCTTGAGGAGAAATAATAGGAGAAGTGGTCTTCAGTGGTGCCTTGACGTAGTCTGAGTCAAAACCAAGTTTTATCCTTGTCACGGGCGTGACAAGGTTTTCACGTTCGTAATCTGAGGTTTTCAAGTGTCACGGTCGTGACCACTCCCTTACGGTCGTGAGGGCCAAAATTGGGGTGTCACGGTCGTGACACCCTTGTAACGACCGTGGCTGCAACAAATTATGCAGTCTTTTTGCAGGCTTCTGCCTTTCTTCATCTCCTTGTGGTCTCTTTCGTTCCTTTTCTCTTAATTCATGATTCGGCCTCACATAACGATGTACCTGCAAAATAGTAAGAAAAACTCGAGAAATCGAGCGTTAAAACGGTGAATGCGCGATAAAACGTCAATGAAATCTAGCGATATAATCGATGCGTTTTCTCGTCATCAAACTTCCCCAAACTTAAACCTTTGCTTGTCCTCAAGCAAATAGTCGGTTGAAAATCGGCGGACAAGATTTTATTCGCGCATACTCATAACAAACCGTACGGTGGATCGTTTTGTCGGATAGTCCGGTACTTTGATAGAACACTACCGATACACTAATGACACAAGCAACAAGCTATGTCGTCGACTTCCCGTCAAGCGAAACAATCGGCAATCACATTACGATTTCACCTAGAGTTTTTCGATCTTATTTCGCCCGGTTTCGTTCTAGCGCAGTCACATTAAGCCCTTTGCCTTAGCACGCACGTAGTGGAGTAGCCGGTTAGCGATTTTGATCCTTTTTGAGCACGGGGTCTGGTACACGAGTGTGGTAACCCTTCATGTTTTATCCGATTCGGAGGTTGTGGGGGATCGAGCCGTAGCACGCCCTACCGAGTTCAGAACCAGTACCTCTGAACCAACTCGAAACGGATTCCTTCTCATATTTCTCGTTTCTTATCTGCGACCGTGTACTTTGGTGCAATTTCTTTTCATTTTGCATCGAGATACGAAGGATCATTATTGATTAGGCATCAAACGCTTATATTCATCGGCTCCCCACGTGGTTTGTGTTCAGACGGTGCTGACTGCTAGTATAAACTACTGGGGGTTATTTTTGAACTGAAACTAAAGGTGCACTCGCAATGGTGATCGGGATGGAATTTCTTAAGCAGGGGGTCAAAGATGTCAAGATTGTATTGGTCTTGTTTAATCGTTCCCGGCTTCGTAGTTACGAACCATTCGGTGGTAAGTCGGGTAATGCGAGTAATTAAAGATTTTTCTTGTATAGCTTAATAATCGGGGAAAGCTCGAAATTAAAGAAAATAGCGCACAGATTTGCTCATTTCATTAATTTGTTAAATGAAATACAACGGAATTGAAAGTACAACGAAATGAAAAAGTGCTGAAATGAAAGGTACCTCTCCCACACTATATCAGACATTGTCCTCAATGTTGTGATATAAATGTGGCACAAATACAGTACAAGACTAAAATGAAAAACAACATAAAAGTAAACTACTGCTGCTGAGGACCGCGGGCTCGGCCTCTGGTGCGAGAGCGGCGTCTGGAGGGAGTCGCATCGGGATCAGAACCGGTGCTGGAGGTAGCAGTAATGCTGATGCGGAGCGCTTCGAGCTCGCCGAAAAGTTCTCCAAACCGCTCATTAGTGGCCTCCTGGTTGGCAGCAATAGTGTCGAGTAAAGCATCATACTGCGCCTTCTGCCGTCGGTCCAGTGCGGCGTTCATCTGGTTCTGCTGATGAATCGCAAGGAGGACTTCCTCAAGTGTAACTGCGGGAGCAGGGGGCTGTCGGGTAGATGTCTCTGGGATATCCTGGACAGGCTCAGCTGCGTCCATAGCGTCCTGCATCTCGTCCACTGGAGCGTCTGCCTGATCATCATGAACCGGGACGTGATCGGCAGCATCAGGTAAAACAAAGAGCCAGTTGGCTCGGTTGGATGGGTCGATGCGGGTGCGGGACGGCAGAGTGATATGGTGGAAAATAGTGCCATTGACGACAGGGCTATACCTGCCATCCTCTCGTTGCGCGATCAGGTGGGCGGACCTACAGTAACTCATGGTCAGGAATTCGGCGGCGAGGTGAGGCTGATTAACGAGCGCGTCACCAAGCCCCAACTTAATGGCGAGGGCGGTGACAATGCCGCCTATGAAGAACGGGGAGGAGCCTCGCTGTGCAATGGCCTGGATGTGATGAAGCATGAAAGGAGCAGCGTTGATCGGCTCGTCATGAAGAGCGCAGTATAAGAACAGAAGCTCCTTGGAGTTGAGCTTGTGGTTGCTTTCTCTAGCGAAGATTGTGTTGCAGATGACCCGGTGAAAATAGCGGATTGCCGGGTTGTGGATGTGTGTGGCGTTGAGGCTCTGGAAGGTGGATGCACGGGTGTTGGTAAGGTCGTGCCATAGAGTGAATGCTTGTTCACTAAAATTATCGGGCACGCGACGGTGGGCTTCAGTTCCGTGATCGAAGCCTAACAGCTCGGCGATCCTGGTTTGTGGGAGGTTGAACTCCTGGCCGTGCAATCTGAATGTTACGATGCCGGTAAGCTGACTCTGAGAACCGGGAGGGGTGATGTAGCTGTAAGAGCTGAGGAACTCCAGCGTCAGAAGTTCAAAAGTAGGCTGAGGTTGACGGCAGAGGTCCCACAGACCGACCTTTTGCAGTAGGCTTTGAACGCTGGCCAACATTCCGAGTTCTCGCAGACAGTCAGTGGCAATGTAGCGGGTAGGTTGCAGACCGCGGTTTTGGAAGCGGATGAAACGGTCTCTCTGGGTTACTCCAGCTTCACCTTCTCTAAAAGTGATGGAATCCATAACATGCAAGAGTGAAGAGTGAGGGAGGAAGGATTTTGTGAGGTTTGTGAGAAAAATGGTAGGATGAGGGAGATAGAGGTTCGGGTTAAATACGGGAGAGTTTTAATGAAATGGTTGATGATAATGGGGGATTAATGGGGGTAGTGGAGAGGTTACGGCGGTTGTGGAATGAATGGGTAGTGTTTTGGGTAGGTTATGGATGGAGAAGAAGAGGGGACACGATGAGAAACAGTTCTGTTTCTCACGATTCCTGTAATAGAGGTCGTCACGGTCGTGACGGTCGTGACACGCTAAATGAGCACGTCACGATCGTAAGGTAGGTGTGACGACCGTGAGGGCATGTTTTGCTGAATAATTCCCATAAAAGAACATTTTCTCATGTTATTCATAAATTAATAATAATTTATTTTATTTAGTAACACTTATATTAAACACACACCATATTGTATATCATTTGCAACACAGTAGTATACGAACTTGCATGAAAGATTGTATGCATGATATAATGCAGGTATGACAGTATATAGAAAAAATATGTAAGTTGCTAAAAATGGAGAAATAATTAAAATAAAAGGTGCATTGCATAAAGTAAAAAATGAAATTACAAAAAACGGAAATTATGGTATGAAATTGTTGCGAAAGATAAATTTAACTGGAAACGAAAATAATGAGAAAAAATAAACTAAATCACTTATAGCTTTTTCAAAAGCGTTTCTTCAGGTCTTCGATGGCGGAGTCCAAATGATAGAATTGTTCGCAGGCCATGTCAGTCAATCCTATAATGTCCAATCGCATGCTCTTAATGTCTTCTTTGAATAGATTAATGTCAGTTTGGTAGGCATTGAGAGTGTGCATGATGTTTTGTAAGTTGTTAGCATAATCTCCTTGATTCGCTCCAAGGGTTTCATGAACTTTGTCAGTTGGGTCAATGTCATGGTAACCAGGAGGTGTCTCGGGGTCAGTTTCAACAGCGGTCATTATATCATCTGTTATCCTGTGAGACTGAGGTGTTTCAGGAGTAGCTGGATAATCAGGTGGGTTTAACTCATAAAGCCAGTTATCCTTATTATGAACACTTACTCTAGCATGATTAGGCAATGTGAACAGGGTGACTACTTCGTTCCGGATTAGGTACTCAAAAGGTGGGCGTCCTAAATTCCTTATGATATGTCTATTGAAGCAGAATTTAAGATTCATAGGGCGGATTGTTCCTAGACGGTTGCACCTGTCCAGTTGGTACCTAAGTCCTAAGGCATCAGCAATCATGGTTACAAGACCTCCTACCAATATAGGTAATTCAGGTTCTTCTTGGATGCGGGTGAAGGTTTGCATCATGAAAGGTACGCCATTAACAGACTGTCTATTAGTGAAACATGACATAATAAATACTTCATCTTTAGAAACTCCGGTAATGTTTTCTTCTTTTCCAAAGAAGGTGTGGGCAAGGAATTTGTGGAAGTAACAGAGAGCAGGATTATGGATCTCATCATTATTCATGTCATTTGGTTCAGGGTGGTAGTTTCCGGTTAGAGTTCCCCAAAAGAAATCTAGCTCCACATCCATCAATTCTACCTGTGTGGTAGTAAAAGCAAAAGGTCCACTAGGGAATCCTAACAAGTCAGCTAGTTCTTTATGGTTAAAGTCGTATTCTATTCCAAATAGGCGGAAACTAATAAATCCTTTCCTAAATCCAAAACCGCGCTCAGGTAGGTAGAGTAAGGAGCTAAGGAACTCAAGGGTAAGCTCGCGGTAAGTCGCAAACTTATGTTGGATCAATGCATTCTCCCATCCGAGTCGGTTGAACAAGTACATGACACTATCATGTATACCTAAGGTTTCCATAGTCCTATCATCTGGGTACAGGGTCAAATCCATTTGCCTCTGTGATAACTCTTCGAACTTCATTCTTTGGTTCCTACCTCTAAATTTGGTTTCCATATAGTTAATTGGTTGGTTAGCCATGGTCAGTGCAAATATGGGGAAAACAAATCAGTGGAAAAGACTTTAGAAAATCTGTAAAAAGTGATTTAAGATAAAAATAAGAAAATGAAATGCATAATGTATGGAGATAATAGTAAAATAAAACTGACAAAACAACTTAAACAAATAGTAAAAACGATAAATAACAATGTTCTAAAAGAAAAGAATAGTTTAAAATAAGTAAATAAGTAAATGGGTTGCCTCCCACTAAGCGCTGTTTTTATTGTCAAAAGCCTGACGTAATGTTTTGGTTTAGATTAATCAGGGGAATTGGTGGACAATTCTAAAAGCTTTAGATTATTCGCATAATCTCTATTTTCAACTTTATGATAGTGTTTTAGACGTTGTCCGTTTACTGTGAATGGTTCACTATTCTTACCCTTAATTTCTACTGCTCCACTCGGGAATACTTTAGTTATATCAAAGGGTCCTGACCATCTAGACTTTAATTTTCCAGGAAAGAGCCTAAGTCTTGAATTAAAGAGGAGTACAACGTCTCCCACACTAAATTCTTTCCTAGATAGGCGTTTATCATGCCATCGCTTGGTTCTTTCTTTATATATCTTAGCATTTTCATATGCATCTAACCTTAATTCTTCTAATTCGTTAATGTCTAGGATTCGCTTTTCTCCTGCAGCATAATAGTTTATATTGAGAGTTCTGATCGCCCAATAAGCTTTGTGTTCTAGTTCTACTGGGAGGTGACAAGATTTTCCATAAACTAGTTTGAAAGGTGTAGTACCTATGGGTGTCTTGTAAGCGGTCCTATAAGCCCATAGAGCTTCATTAAGTTTAGATGACCAATCTTTCCGAGATATGGCGACAGTCTTTTCTAAGATTTGTTTAATCTCTCTGTTCGAGACTTCGACCTGTCCACTTGTTTGTGGGTGATATGGTGTAGCCACACGGTGTCTTACTCCATATTTAGATAGTAATTTGTCAAGGATTTTTGAAATGAAGTGCGAGCCACCGTCACTTATGACGAGTCGAGGCACACCAAATCTGGGAAAGATTATATTTTTGAAAAGCTTTATTACTACTCGTGTATCGTTTGTAGGAGAAGCTATGGCTTCAATCCATTTCGAGACATAATCAACAGCTACGAGTATGTAATTATTACCGAAAGACGATGGGAATGGTCCCATGAAATCTATTCCCCAGACGTCGAAGATTTCTACTTCTAAAATTCCCTTTTGGGGCATTTCATCTCTTCTTGAAATATTGCCAGTGCGTTGACACCGATCGCAACTTATAACAACGATGTGGACATCCTTCCATAGATTAGGCCAGTATAAGCCGGCTTGCAAGATTTTTGCACAAGTCTTGGAAGTGCTTGCATGTCCACCATAAGGAGATGAATGGCATTGAGCAATGACATCTTCTATTTCTTCTTCGGGAATACATCGGCGAAAGATTCCATCTGGTCCTCTTTTGAACAATAATGGTTCATCCCAATAGTAATGTTTCAGATTATGAAATAATTTCTTTTTCTGCTGATAGGTTAGATCGGGTGGAAGAGCTCTTGCGGCTAGGTAGTTGACAATGTCAGCGTACCATGGCAGTCCTACAGTTGTCTGTATTGTTTCCACGGGTTCTGGATCATTTATATCTAACTGGGCTAGGTCGCTTCCTATTTGTGCTATCAGCTGTTCATACGGAAAATCATCGTTAATCGGCACTTGTTCGGGTTTAATACCTTCTATTCTAGATAAATGGTCCGCTACGACGTTTTCAGTACCTTTCTTATCTTTTATCTCTAGATCAAACTCTTGTAAGAGTAAAATCCATCTTAAGAGTCTTGGCTTAGCATCTTTCTTAGTTAATAGATATCGGATAGCAGCATGGTCTGTGTAAATGATTATTTTTGCTCCAACTAGGTAAGAACGGAATTTGTCTAGCGCAAAGACAACTGCTAACAATTCTTTTTCTGTGGTAGCGTAGTTCATCTGGGCAGAATCTAAGGTTCTACTGGCGTAGTAAATCGCATGAAGTTTCTTTTCCTTTCTCTGGCCCAGGACTGCGCCTACAGCATAGTCACTCGCATCGCACATGATTTCAAAAGGTAATCTCCAGTCAGGGGGTTGCATGATTGGTGCGGTGATGAGGGCTGTTTTTAGAGTTTCGAATGCTTTAAGACAATCTTCATTGAATATGAACTCAGCGTCTTTCATTAATAAACCAGTAAGAGGTTTAGTGATTTTCGAGAAATCTTTGATGAATCGTCGGTAAAAACCGGCGTGTCCTAAAAAGCTTCGTATTTCTCGAACGGTTTTAGGGGGTTGAAGATCTTTTATTACTTCAATCTTAGCTTTATCAACTTCAATTCCCTTGTCTGATATTACATGACCTAATACTATTCCTTCGTTGACCATAAAATGACATTTCTCCCAGTTAAGCACGAGATTCACTTTTACACATCTTTCTAACACCATTTCTAAGTTCGATAAGCATCCTTCAAAACTTTGCCCGCATACAGAGAAATCGTCCATGAACACTTCCATGATGTTGTCTATAAAATCTGCGAAGATTGACATCATACATCTTTGAAAGGTTGCAGGAGCGTTGCATAATCCAAAGGGCATTCGCCTGTAAGCGAATGTTCCATAAGGACATGTGAATGTAGTCTTCTCTTGATCATCAGGATGGATAGGGATTTGGAAAAATCCTGAGTACCCGTCAAGATAACAGAAGTAAGAATGCTTGGCTAATCGTTCTAACATTTGATCTATAAAAGGCAGTGGGAAATGGTCTTTTCGAGTGGCTTTGTTTAGCTTACGATAATCTATGCACACTCTATATCCCGTCACTACTCTTTGCGATATCGATTCGCCTTGTGCGTTTTTCACAACAGTGATACCTCCTTTCTTTGGCACTACATGTATTGGACTAACCCATTCACTATCAGAGATCGGATATATTATCCCGGCATCTAATAATTTCTTAACTTCTTCTTTTACTACAGTGCTAAGGGTTGGGTTAATTCTTCTTTGAGATTCTCTGGAGGTTCTGCAATCTTCTTCTAGCAGAATAATATGCATGCAAACTGAAGGACATATTCCTTTGAGATCAGATATGTTATATCCTAATGCAGTTGGATATTTCTTCAAGACATCTAAAAGTTTCTTTGTTTCTATAGTTCCTAAACTGGAATTTACTATAACTGGTCTTTTACATTCAACGTCTAAGAATTCGTACCTTAGGTTATTAGGTAAAGTTTTTAATCCTAATGTAGGTTTATCTTTACTTGGCATGGGATCCGGTCTAAGTGTTAAACTTTCGCTTAGACTATCATCCTGATACGGTTTTCGCCAATTATCATCTTCGAAAATCGGAGGGATTTGAATTTTCATTATTTCAGAATAAGTGGTCTCCTTCAGCTCCATTTCTCTTACACATTCGTCAATTACGTCCATTAGATAGCATGTATCCTCTATAGCTGGTGATTGTAAGAATTGTGTTAAAACAAATTCAACTTTCTCTTCACCTACTTCAAAGGTTAGCTTTCCTCTTTTCACGTCTATTATAGCTCCGGCGGTAGCTAAGAATGGTCTTCCTAGTATGATAGGTGTAGTGGAGTCTTCAGAGATGTCCATGATTATAAAATCAGTAGGAATGTAGAATTGTCCTATACGTACTGGGACGTTTTCTAGTATGCCTACAGGATATTTAACAGAGCGGTCGGCTAGTTGAACAGACATTTTAGTTGGTCTTAGGTCTCCCATGTCTAGCCTTTTGCAAATTGTTAAGGGCATAACACTGATACTGGCTCCTAAATCGCATAGAGCTTTGTCAATGACGAATTTTCCTATTACACAGGGTATAGAGAAACTTCCTGGATCTTTTAGCTTAGGAGGCATGTTATTCTGAATTATGGCGCTACACTCGGCAGTAAGTGTAACTGTTCCGTTATCCTCTATCTTTTTCTTATTGGATAAGATTTCTTTTAAAAACTTAGCATACGAGGGTATTTGGGTAATTGCTTCTGTAAACGGAATAGTAATATTCAACTGTTTCAGAAGTTCGACAAATTTCTTAAATTGACCCGTCATCTTGGAACTTATCAATCTTTGAGGGTACGGAATTGGTGGTTTATAGGGTGGTGGAGGCACATAAGGTTGTTTTTTCTCCACTACCTCTCGACTTTCATCTTCCTTTTCTTCTGGATCATTCACCACTTCAGTCGGTTTATCCGGTTTTTGGTACATGGCTGGATTTTCAAGTCTTGGATCGGTAGGTCCGTCCAGTTCCTTGCCACTTCTTAATATTACAGCGTTAGCATGTCCTTTCGGGTTAGGTTGAGGTTGTCCAGGGAACACTCCAGCTGGTGCAACAGTAGGTGCTTGTTGTTGAGCTACTTGTGAAATCTGAGTTTCAAGCATTTTGTTATGGGTAGCTAATGCATCTACTTTGCTCACTAATTGTTTAATCTGCTCACTAGTGTGAATATTTTGGTTTAAGAAGTCCTTGTTTGTCTGAGATTGGCTAGCTATGAAGCTTTCCATCATCAATTCAAGGTTCGATTTTTTAGGGATGTTAGGAGCAGTCTTTTGATATCCTGGTGATGTAGCTGGTGCTTGACCTGGTGCGTAATAAGCATTGTTATTCTTATAGGAGAAGTTCGGATGATTCTTCCAACCTGGGTTGTATGTGTTTGAGTAAGGGTTTCCTTGAGCATAATTCACTTGATCAGTGGGAGTTCCTGTCAATAGTTGACAATCAGAAACTTCGTGTCCTGGGACTCCACATAACTCACAGTTAGGTGTTACTGCAGCCACGGTGGCTGCAGGTGTTATGGCCAAGTTATCGATCTTTTGGCTTAGTTGGTAAAACTTCGCATTGACTTGGTCCATACTACTTACTTCGTACATACCTCCCTTTGTTGGTTTCTCAGTTGCGACTCTCTCGCTTCCCCAAAGATAATGATTTTGAGCCATACTTTCGATAAGTGCATAGGCATCTCTATATTCTTTGTCCATCAATGCACCACCTGCGGCAGCGTCAATTGTCATTCTTGTATTGTACAAGAGTCCATTATAGAAGGTATGGATGACCATCCAGTCTATTAATCCATGATGTGGACAAAGTCTAAGTAGATCCTTATAGCGTTCCCAAGCTTCGAATAATGATTCACTTTCTCTTTGCTTAAATCCGTTGATCTGAGCTCTCAGCATGGCTGTCTTGCTAGGTGGAAAATACCTATTCAAGAAAACTTTCTTAAGTTCTGCCCACGTAGTTACTGAGTTCGAAGGCAGAGATTGAAGCCAAGCTCTTGCTCTGTCTCGAAGTGAAAAAGGAAATAAACGTAGTCTAATAGCTTCTTGGGTAACTCCATTGGCTTTTACGGTATCTGCATATTGCACAAAGATCGAAAGATGAAGATTCGGATCCTCGGTAGGATTTCCGGCGAATTGATTTTGTTGCACGGCTGATATCAATGAAGGTTTTAGTTCGAAATCATTTCGGTTGATAGCCGGCGCTGCAATGCTTGAATGCGGTTCACCTTGCGAAGGATTAGCGTAATACTTGAGTGGATGAGTTTGTTCTTCAGCCATCCCTGCGTTTTCTGATTTTACGACTGGTTCAGGCGGATCTAATTGAAGATCTGGAATATTGGAATTATTTTCGAAATCGAATATACGTCTTCTTACGTGTAAGAAGCGTTCCGATTCAGGGATTAGAGGTTGCAAGTCTTCGCTTTTGGAGCGAGTACTTGGCATACACTCGGAGATTAGATTAAATTAAATAGTTGATACCTTAGTCTAGACAATGCTACCTAAATGCACTAGTAACTAAATTAAGGAATCCCCGGCAACGGCGCCAAAAACTTGATGGGCTAAAGACGTGTCTACTTATGCGTCTAGCGGTATCTTACTGCAAGTGCACAGCCTATCGAAGTAATATTTAAGATTATCGATCCACAGGGATTCTATTGTTACTTAGTGCTAGATGAACTTCTAGTTTAGCTAAGGCGAATGGTTGTCACGATTGTTGTTGGTTTTTAAGAATATTAAAGGCGGAATTAAATTTAAGTTTTTAATAAAGTAGTACTAAGGCGGTCGGTATGTAATTATACTAACTTAGGTGGGTCAATCTAACCTAGGCTTATAGAGATGTTCACTTAATCTATTCGGTAGAGATTACCAGTTTAAATACCCTCAACTCACACTCTCGTGGTCTTATATCAGATCTTATCCCTAAAGCCCTATGCCTGCTCTCGCTAGCCCATAAGTGTTTAGAGGTAATTTTTGGAAACTAAATAATTCTAATTTATCTTAAAGCGCTCTCGCTGTATTTAATTTAAATGCCTAACTTTAGCTATCTGGTTAAAATCTCACACTCTCGTGGTCTTGACCCAACCTAATACCCTTTTCTTACTCTCGTAACGAAAAGGTCTATTTCAATTAAAAAGTATCAGCCAGAATGTTAAGTGATTTATTATTTTCAGCCTATGGTTATATTTACCGGTTAAGTTTGTTATAACTACATACCGCCCTAAGGTATTTAGCTACTCATCGAGGTTGAATCAGACACAGAATTAAATAATAACTTACTCATGGCAGAAAAATAAATAGGCATTATAATTAAATTAAAGTGCAATAAATTGAAAAACCTGATTAACAAATATCTGAGTAGACTCCTTCTTCCACAGACCGGAAGGCTTGGAGTAGGCGGAAATTAAAATTAAAACGAATGCTGAAGGTTTAGAAATAAATAAATGTATAACAATTTCCTGATGTTGGAAATTGCTATACGGTTGGTTTGGATACAAATAAAACGAGACAGAAAATAAAATAATGCTGGAATGGAAATGCTGGTTCGTAAGGTAATTCGGCAGAGCTTCCGCAGGAATTTTGGATAATGAAGTCTGTCCTTGAGTTCACCTGAGCTTGTACTATTTATAGAGCCTTTAATGGGCTGGAGTTTTGGTCCTTTGTTTCATGGGCCTTGCTAAAGTGGTTGAGGAAATGCTGGAACGTGGCAGCAAAAATGGGAGAAGTCGTCTTCACGTGCTGCCTTGAGGAGAAATAATAGGAGAAGTGGTCTTCAGTGGTGCCTTGACGTAGTCTGAGTCAAAACCAAGTTTTATCCTTGTCACGGGCGTGACAAGGTTTTCACGTTCGTAATCTGAGGTTTTCAAGTGTCACGGTCGTGACCACTCCCTTACGGTCGTGAGGGCCAAAATTGGGGTGTCACGGTCGTGACACCCTTGTAACGACCGTGGCTGCAACAAATTATGCAATCTTTTTGCAGGCTTCTGCCTTTCTTCATCTCCTTGTGGTCTCTTTCGTTCCTTTTCTCTTAATTCATGATTCGGCCTCACATAACGATGTACCTGCAAAATAGTAAGAAAAACTCGAGAAATCGAGCGTTAAAACGGTGAATGCGCGATAAAACGTCAATGAAATCTAGCGATATAATCGATGCGTTTTCTCGTCATCAAATGTTTGATGTTGGAAAAATCTCCATTTGAAGTGTGCAAGTTGGTGAAATGGATCTATAATTTTATGACCTATAATCTCACTTTCCCAAAATACCCCTGACTTGCAAGCCTCATAACTTGAGTTCTACAAATCATATGAAAGACTTCTAGTACTCTGTGGAAAGCTAAGACCATGAGGAACAACTTTCATGTTCATCAAAAGATGAGGAGAAACATCCTTCTAGGTCAAAAATGGCTTGGAAGTTGGTTAACTTTTGTTGACCAAAATCACATTCATCTGAGGACATGTAACTTGTCTGCATCATAACTTCAGTACTTAAAAGAAAGCTAAGAACATGCTCTACAAGTTTCATGTTGGTCAAAAGTTGAGATGAGACTTGTATCTTGAGATAGATGGTCTTGAAGTTAGGCACTAAACAGGGGATTTTACACCGAGAACCCTAATTTAGTAACTTCTCACACTCTTGATTCTTGATGAATTGATCTTGAAATGATATATTAGACACCTCAGCATAACATCCTATGACCATAGAGACTTGGAATTGAGTTTTAATCTCCTTCAATTTCACAATTGAGTGAGGATTAACCAGATGAAAACCCTAGATGCAACATTCTTGACTGTGGCTTCTTTCACATCACACAACAACTTGAATAAGCTCCAACATGGCTCTCAAAGCACTCAATGAGCTCTCTCAACATCTCATATCCATAATCATGACTTCACAAACTTCTGATGATCTTTAACTGGCCTCTAAGTTAGGAGCTGACCCACATCCATCCATCCATCCTTTCACAAGACTATTGACCACTTCTAGATGACTTGATGACCATTCAAACCTGAGTAACACCCCTTGCTTAGGCTCAACAATCTGAGTAGACTCCTCTTGCTATGCACAACCTCTTGATCCCCTGTTCAATGAAACATGTTATGCTATGCAATGCAAATGCTAGAAAGAAATAAAATGAAACATAAACCAAGTTAAGAAAAGGTTGGACAAATTTTGGGGTGCAACAACTTGCAAGATCGACTATAAAATCTTAGATTAAGTGTTAAGTATAGAATAATTGCTTAAGTGTTTGGGTTTGGAATGGTAGATACAAAAACCGCATTCGTACAACTGAGATAACTCAATGACAAAACAAGACAAAAATTGCAAAGGGAAATGAACTGAAACAAAGACTTATGAAAAAATTGCTTAAATGCAAGTTGGACGCATGCATACATTCGTGTAAAAATGACTCATTTCTCTTAGACACTAATAATTTAAGTGTATTCTTTTCAATATTACAAAATGCGACCCCTGAAATTGAAACTAAACTCTACTTAAATGGGCATAAGAAATAATTGTTACTTCGTTGTCGATCATTCACTACCTGCCACGCGTCCACCCATGCACGCCCACTTCTTGTGTAACTCCCCAACATTCTTGTCAGTTACAAACTTGCTCAATTTAATTCCCTTTGACCTTAATCAGAATGGCTACCTATCGAGCTTGCAATAACTTCCTTCTGACGGGTGGTCCGTCGAGACTTCTTCAACCTTGGTCCGCAGGATCTTCCGTCGAACTTGCTTCGACTTCTTCGTTTTTCATATCAAGTTTCCCTTTGACTCCTTTCTTTTTTCTTCTTTGAAATTTTCCAACTAACAATAAGCAACAAGGTTCTTTTAATCTTTTATATGAATCACCCAATGATTCAGCCTCTTTTTATTTAAAGTTGAGGATGTCATATCTTTTTCTAAGGCAAACTGAAGAAGGAAAATATTCATTGAAAAAAGTTATTTCCATCTCTTCTCAATTATTGATACTTACAGTGGGAAGAAAAAAAACCATTCTTCGGTGTATTCCGCTAAAGTGAATAGAAACATTCTTAACTTTTTACTTTCTTCAGTGTGCCCTTCTATCTTCAGAGTAGTCCTCATGGTCAAAAACCTTTGTAGATGTTTATTTTCATCTTCATTGATTTTTCCAGTTAAAGGCCTCTTCTCGAGTTGATGGATAGTACTTGGGTGCAAATGAAAATTTGGAACATTCACTAGTTGATTGACTATGGTTAAGCGACCTCGTGGGAAGTTTGCTCTTCCATAGTCACCAAGAAGTCTTTCTTGTTGATTCTCATCCATCATCAATATTTCTACTTCTCTGTCTAATTCTATATCTTAATGGTCAGAGTTGGTTTCTTTGTGTTCTACCAACCTCTCCCTTCAAGCTTTCTTGAGTCGAGCATGTAAGGTTCTCTCTGGTTCTGCATCAAAAGGAAAATTTACTGAGGATTCTTCTCACATACAAATATCAGAAAGAGATTAGCAGTAACAAGATTAAAATAATAAAAATTGAGATAAGTTTTAGTTGTAGAGCAACAAAATTTTAACTAAAATAAAACTATAAACTCTATAATCTTTGGTAGTACCCCGCAACGGCGCCAAAAACTTAATCGGTAAATTATAAAATGTACTAATCTGCCAAAATAGTAACAGTGGAAAAACCCAAAGTATCGTCTCAAGGTCAGTGTGGTGATAAGAGTTATAGTTTGAGTTCAGTTAAACAAAAGCAATGACCGTTTTTGTTCAAGAAAGTAAATAACATGTAATTTAGAGCAATGTAATATAGTAGAAAAAATATGAGCAAGCCTTCTAGGAAGGGTGTTTGAACCTGGATTATTAAAATCTCAAATCAACCTTATAACCACTTATTTTATCTTTACTGATTACATGTTCTCAAGTGTGTTTGCTTGTTAGTCCTTAGTAAGTAAACCTTTAATCATTCAAATTAATCCCTATGTCCATAGTGAATTACAGATGAAATTAAGAAGTTATTTATCAAGAACAAATCGGTTTCTACATGGTATCCCTAGTCCTAGGAGATATCTACTATAAAATACTTGAATCAAACGTTACTATTGAAACTCCTTCCTAAAATGTAATCGTAAATCAATTACTAATTTGACCAAAAGAGAAATCATTAAAATCATATAAAAGTAAATCAGGTAAATATAAAATATAGGTCATTACAAGGTTCAATTCAGAAAAACTAACAAATTCAAGAACAGGAATACCCCATAGCATTGGGTGGCTTAGCTACTCATAATAATAATAATAAATAAACATTTAAATATTTTCAAACATTATAGCAAAGGAAGATGGAGAGTCTTCAATTGTGAAAATCCTTTGAATATGACGTTCCACCTTGATCTACTTTATTTTCCAGCTACTAATTGTGCTTTTTTTTCGTCCAAAAGCAGTTTGCCCTTGCAAATTCACATTTTTCCTCTTAAAAACTCAATTTGGGCTTTCTGCATAACTGGGCTTCCATATGTGTATAGACACCTCCCATATGAGTATGGCCTTCAATTTTTCCCATTCTCATACGCGTATGGCCCTAGGTAGCCATATGACTGACTCGACTTCATATGTGTTAGAGATTGCCTGCATGCAGTGTTGATCCCATACACGTATCGCATACCTCATACGCGTATGGGCAGAGTCTTGATTTTCCCCTTCATCTGGATGTACGTTTATCGCCTTGGTTGGCACCATGTGGGCCATATGCGTATGATACCAGACCATACACGTATGTAAGTGACTTGGGAAGAATTTTTTTAACATCTGGTCATGGGTTCTGATGCACATTCCATTCTGTTTGTTTCTTCATTGTTTCTCCACACCTGTAAACCACATGAAACACCACCCAAAAGGCGTAAAATTACCAATAATCACTCAAATGACGACAACTGCCAATTTAACTAGAATTGGCTCAAAACATAGTAAAATTAAGACATAACCACGAACAAATAATATATTTTTTGCGTCTAACTAATGATGATTATAACAAAAATGGTGACTGATCATCTACCATCTTATCTTATGTCATTAACATAAATGTGAACTATCATAAAATTCTCATTGTATTTCATTATGACATCCTCCAATAGCTTAACAACCTCTTCAAATGTCAAAGCTTCCTTTTAAAGGTTATCCTCTTGTGATACACATCCTTCCACTTCAGCACACTTTCATCATAATGGAAAGACATATTGTCTAAGGGAGAAATAAGAATGTTTGTGGGAATCTTATTGCCACCAACTATTTTATCATTTTTCTTGAGTTCAAGTACCACCATGTCATGCAGAATGTCTTCCATATCATCTACCACATCTTCTACTACATGATCCTTCTTTACTTTTGATGTAAATTTTCTTTTTTCATTATTTTTCTTAACAACACCGACATGGGCTACAATAATATCAACCTTAGAATCTTCATGGACATGATCATCATTACTCATAGAACTATTCTCATGGGTCACATCATCGTTCTCCTTGTGAATCTGAGACCTTGTCTCCCACATGTCAGATAGCATGTTTGGCATATCTTTATCAACATCTTGATTTTTATGGGTCTCATCAGCATTAGCTTTTGAATAAGAGGATGGTTTCTTATAGGCTCATATATGAGTGGAACATCAAGAACATTCTCACTAACATCCATATCATACTTGTTAAAATGTGGAATATTGTGGGGAACAATGTCGGGGACATGATTCCTGACATACAACTTATAACTGGGATTGTACACACCAAGAGTTACACCTATTTCAACTTCACAATACACACTATCTTGATTTTGAATAGTGAAATTTCCATAGTTAAGAGAAGGAATCCCAATAGGAATAATTATGCTATAATCACTATCTTCTGAACCATTATTGGTGGTTCAATGTTGGGAGGACCTCCAGCCTGACCATAAGCTTTCACTTTAATGACAACTCCTTGAATGAGTCTTATAAAGTCCATAATTTTATTCATAAACATGTTTAAGATGTTGAAACATCTTGTATGGCATCTTGGTTTTCTTCCCAACTTGGTCATGTCATAAATTTCATCTTTGAGATCATACATACAGAAGAAGTTCTTTAAATTCCCATGAATTCAGTGCCATAACTTAGTTTCTATATCTAAAATGTCATCCAAGATGTTTGGAACATGTTCTTTAACATTCTGTATCATAGTGCAAGCAGTATTCATCTTTCTCTCAATACATTTTTGTCTTGTAGTACATCACCAAGACTAACATAGTTTCTTTCTCCTATCAAGTGTCTATTGCAGCTAGTGTCAAAATAACAATCTTTACCATAAGATACCTTATGGGAAGTACAAGAAATATAAATAATAATATTAGGCGTGCCACGCCAAACCTGTTGATGATGCCTTTGAGACTTCTTATTCCATGGGAATACATATGTTGATAATGTAGTTTACTACCATACAATTTACAATAGTACAATGGAATGAAGGAGTAATAGATATATTCTTAGAATTTAGAGTAACACATATATTCTTAGAATTTGATGGCTCGCCAGTATGTATAACATCTTTTATGTCTTTGAAGGTCACAATATTGTTTGCTTGATTAGATTCACCTTCCTCATCATTAGTGACATTGTAGATTCTTCTTTGTTTCCTTGGAAAACTTGAGCGTTCAGCTTGAATATGTCTAAAATCTTTGCATTTAAGACATTGGATCCAGTTGAGATTTTTACCACCTATTCCTTTACGCTGTAAGTTACACCTCTTGATATTATGTTGATGATTGTCTTGAAATTTTGTTGAGACATTATTACCAGATCTCATATCTAGTTTTCTCATGACTTTACTAAAGGTCTAAGCAAGCCTAATATTTTCTTCAATATCACAATCTTCATAATTGTCTTCAGATTTATTCTTTGGAGGATCCTTAATACCATAGCGAATCTTTGGACGATGAACTACTCCTCCTTCTTTGAAATTATCCATCTTGAACATAATAAGAACCCTGGAACACACCCAAGAAGAATAGGGTGTTTGCTCTGATGCCAATTAAAATTTTATTCTTAAGGGGTTGGACCAAATGCTTAAGCCAATGTGCTCAACATCTTAAACCATAATTGGTAGATAAGATAAAACAGGATCATAAATCATAGTAATAAAAGAATACAAGGAATTGTTAACTCGACTAAGTGCAAAAAACACCTACATATAAGGGACTTCCAACCCAAGAAAGGAAATCCATTCTTTAATAGAATTAGTACAGAGTATCTTAGATGAACAATTTCATGTTCAACGCCTCTCTTCTTAATTCTACTCGTATATTTCTATTTAGAACTCCCCCTAAGTATGAGAATCTCTCTCACTTTCTATCAATCACTAACTCTAGAGATCACTAGCATAATTAGAATATTGAATGTTGAATTACAACTCAACTAACAAACCAAACTCTATGCCTTTATATATGAACGCGGATGCTAGATTGGTGCATAAACAACAACACAAATACAAGACACAAAATAGAAACTCTAACATAATGATCTTCAATACTTGCACACCTCAAATTTTAGGTTTAAGTCTCATTAAATAGCAATGCAATCTTATGGGCTTTTCTCCAATGGGAAAAAGATATGATTACGTCCATATTTTTATGAGATTTAGTTTTTATTTGTTTTTCAAAAACCTCCTAAAAGTTTTGATTTGTTTGAATTTAAATTTAAATCTCTAACTGATTTGATTTGATCTTTTTAATTTGCCAAACAAATCTAATAAAATACATTGCTAAAAGATAGAAACAAATTTGATTGAATCCCAATAAGAAAATACTCTGAAAACAACAACATCATTGGCCTGCTGACAAGGGTTAGATATTGCACACATGCTGGAATATCTTGTCCCACATGTGTTCTTCTTCACCAAAATATCTTGTACACTCCATGTTCTTTTACATAATGCAGTCAATCCAAAAGGAACAACATGAATCAACAGCTGAAATTCCCCTTGAGAATACATGCAAACTTGAGTGCATTGTAAGCCACACAATGCCCTAACTTTTCGCATCATCACACATGTAAGAAAAAGACGATGAAGTGTTTTAGCATTAGAAACACATTTAATGAAAATATTCCTCACTACTTCTTCAACTGATCCTAAGTGTTTCAGTTCTAGCTCCCACTAGATGGCATCCAAGAGGCGGGCGAAAATCACTTAAGGCTTCCCCATCTCCTTCAATGTCCAAAAAAACCTTAAGGGCAACTGTTTTACGCCGACCAGAGGCGCAAATGGATAAGGCTCAATGCATCTCAAATCCTTTCCACTTGACCTATGTTATATAACTCAGTTTACACTAAAAGCAAGATTCATTATTTGATATCCACTTTTCACTATACTTATCTTAAATCTTAAACTAATTTGGACGTTGAATTGCTAACCATGCAGGTCCACTATATGTTGTCGTGACAGAGATTATCACAACCCTTTCAAGATTAATAATTCATCAACTACATCCTATTCTGATTCCTAAACAAAACACCTCTTTTTATATTTCATATAATATGTGTGTGGTTACGATCAAGCCTTCGAGTTGGGTAAAACCATTTTCAAATCAATCTTCGCAATAAAAGCTTCCACAAATTTCTTTGATTTTTTAAAAATATTAGAAGGAATTTTTTTTGTCTTTTCAACTTATCTTCTAAACAATTAACACCATATTCAAACTAACATGGTTGCCAATGGTGGACATACGTGAAAAGATTATTCGCTATGTGATATGACAATATTTATGTTCATATGAGGTTCCTAAGTGTTAGAACCTTCCAAAAGGTTAGAACTAAAAAGGTGAAGTCATCATATCTTTACATATTAAAAAATGTAATTAATTTTTTAAGAAAGAAAAATTATAAATAATTTTACAAAATTAATTTTCATTGATAATATAAGAAAACAAATTTAAAAATTGAAAGAAAGTTGAGTGATAAATAGTTAAGTTATAATAGAAAAAAATATTTAGTTTCATTAGTATTATAAAATAACTTATATTTCTATATAAAATATTTATAAAAAATATATTTTTTAACAAACACTTAATATGTTAATTATTATGTCAGTATTTTTTTTCTCCCTTGTTTGAATTCAAAATTAAAATATTATCTAACCGTATTTCACTGTAGTCTACACTATAATGCTAGTTACTTTTTGTAAGACAAAGTTAGTATTAGAACTTAGTCGTTCTGTGTTGAATTTATATATCTTGACTTTTAGGGTGTGTTTCTCACACTGAAGGTTAGATTGAACTTACGAATGATTTTTAGCAACTAAATTTTGACAAAATGTTAAGCTAATATTGATAAATATAGGATATATCAACAAATTCAATGTGAAAGAATCTCTCACACACACACACACACACACACACATATATATATATATATATATATATATATATATATATATATATATATATATATATATATATATATATATATATATATATATATATATATATATATATATATATATATATATATATATATATATATCGTTATTGATGGAATAAGAATTGATTGGAAAATCGGTGGCCAATAACGATGAAACTGAACATCAGATGTGAAGAAGGAGAAATTGACTTACAAAGTATTTATGGTGGACTACAGTAAATAAAGACAAGTTTGATTTCACTTAAGGGATTAAACTCGAAAAGATCTCGGGATATATTATACAAAAATTAAGAGTTTAAAATACATTTGACGTCGAAGTCAAAATTAAAAAGAATTTGAAAATAACTTTCAATGTAATAAATGATTTAAAAGTAAAGAATTTAATTCATAAAGTGGACCGCAAATACATACATTTTCATATCACTCTTTTCTCAGTAAACACTTGGATACTTCGAGTTTTGTAGTATTTGTGTGAAAATTGTGGACCTCTAAAACTACAAACAAACATTACTTATATACTAGTCCTAATGTAACTTCCTACATCGGTTGACTTAGCAAACTCCGCCATGTTCCCAACACCATGCAACATTCGCTTCTGCAAGCTTTACACGTGTTTTGAAATAACTATCTGATCTTATCCGCTTGTGCCTTGATGACTTCTCGGCAAGTGTACTGATAATGTCGCAATAATAAAAAAGACCGAACCCACATGGACTGCTATTTAACAAGATAATATTGTGCAACGCGTAGAAAATACTAAATTGGGGAGGGATTTCGAGTTTTAATTGTGAAAAAATTAAGTATTCTGACAAATTTACGAAAGTGGTGGGGTTGTGTTTAAAATCCCTTATTTATCTATTGTTGATTTTCGATGTATTACATGAATGATATCGTCACCATAATCCCGCGGCGAATTAACAAAATTGTTATACCCAATCCTTAGGTGTATAACTCACTATTCGATACTCGAAGTTTTCTATCCCTAGTCCACCAACGTAGACAAGATTAGACAATGCAATAGAGCGTTAATTCCTAAGCCACTACTCGGAGTTTTCTATCTCTAGTCCACCAGCGTAAGCACAACAATCGACATAGGTCCAACACATAGACTAATGGTCATTATTACTTGTGTGCTCAAAATCAAATTAAAAGAGTATCTCACATAAAAAACATTAAAAACAAGGTGTGATTGACTAGAATTATAGATCAAATTACTCAGGCAATATCAAATCAAACACATGTCCCAATAATATCAAAATAGGTTCATCAAACATAACCTAACCTAAAGAGAATTAGCTACTCATAGTGTAAATTACAAAACCAAAATCAAATAAGAAGGTTGCATCAGAAATCCCTTGAATAATTAGCCTCAAATGACTTCAACTACTCTCCAAATATGCCCTCTGGTGCTGTAAACCCTTCCTTCACGAGTAAAAATTCAGAACCCTTGAAAAAAAATACCAATTTTCCCCTTTTAAAGCCTTCGGAATGGACCAGAACGCGTCAGTAAAAGCCCAGAAAAAGGGTCATCGCGCGCGTGATAACCTGTATCACGCATGTGATGCAGCGTTTACTTCCCCTCGTGCGTGTGATGTTGCGTGTTGTAACGCCCCTGTTTATTTAATTAATTCTCATAAATAATCATATAATTGTGTGTGTATTTGTTTATGAATTGTGGGTTAGAGGGACTCATAGTTGAAGGGTAGTGACCTTATAGAGTGGACTTAAGGTGTTAAGGGTGTGTGAGAAAAAGGGGATAAATAATAATAATGGTATTATTTAAATAATTATTTGATTATTATGTTATAATGATTTAATTAACTAAATATTTGATTAAAGATTGATAAAATAAATATTTAAATGGGAGTGATATTTATTTATTTTATTATTTTAATTGGTGAAAATAAAATAAATAGTATGTGTGTAGCGATTTTAGGGGCACGAAGATAATTACATGAGGGTAAGTTGGGGCAAATAAGGGAAAACCATATTGTGAGAATAATTTTATTAAAAAAAGGAAAAATTGAGGGAAGGTGGATCAGTTTTTGCATTCTATGTAAAGTTGTGAGAAGATAGCATAGAAATATACTAGGGCGAGGAAGGATAAGAGAGAAACAATTGTTAAAGTGTTCATTGCTAGGGATTCTAATGTAAGAGTGGGAATTCCTTTTATATAGGATTGTGCATGACAACATGTGGGTGGGTTTCTCTTTGATTGAAATTCTTTCCAATGCCATGAACCATGTGAATTGTGTGTTGATGTTATGTGAATTGTGTGTTGATACTATTGAAATTGGGTGTTGATGATATTGGGATTGAGTCTCTGGTTGAATTGTATGTTGATGAATGTGTGTGATATCGGGTGCGGTTAGGAATTAGAGTCGGAACCTGGGTTTATGAATTGGTATGAAATTTTGGGGTTTGGGGATACTTTGAAAACTAATTTTTGTACTATTGCATAGTAGAAAACTGCTTATGTCGCAATGGTAATCGGTTACCACTTTTGGTGCAACCGGTTACACCTGAGACAACTTTTCAAATAAGTGCTTTTCTTGGAGGTGTAACCGGTTACAAGTTTTGGCGTAACTGGTTACAGTGCTCAAAAATAGCATAACTGAGTTTTTTAAAAGGGGTGTAACCGATTACTGGTTTTGGTGTAACCGGTTACACTGGGAGGAAAAATTAAGAAACTTTGAAAATTCATAACTCAAGTTTCGGGAGTCCGATCGAGGTTTCGTTTGAAGCGTTAGAAAGCTAACGCAATGAACTTTATTTTAAAATAGTTCCAGTACCTGGATTCAATTTTAAAATAGTTCCCTTTCCTTTCTTATAGATATTAGTAACTCGTAATATCCCCAAAGGCGAGTCGTCGTGCCATTAAACGCCTCTAAGTTTGACCCCTCGTACAATCACAATTTCCCCTCTTCATAAACAATTCAAAGTAAATTATGTTGCACGAGCTTCCACCATCGATAAGAGTTCAGTGAGACATTGAAAAGCCCGACCGTAGAAGTTATGACTAAAGAGAATATTTCATTTGGAGTTCCTAAAATTTTCTCACAATTCTGGAATTTGGGTTTTGGCATGTCAAGGATCTTGGTTGACGTGCCTTCATTCTTCTTATGGACGACCATCATTTAAGAAAATTTTCTCTTCGTCGTCCCCTTAGACAGGATAGTCCCCTGGGGCGTTACTCAAGTGATATTGGAAATGTATTGGCGCTTTCCTTTGCTCGTTCCCTTATCCTCGTTGTTGGTCCCTTGTCTGTTGGTCACAACATCCATAAATTTTGAGGGGGACTTGTCCTTAGGTGACTATTCTATCTCTTTCTTTCTTTCTCTCTCTCTCTCACACACACACACACACCTCCCTTGACATACTCGGATAATCGACCTCTCTTTATCAATCCCTTGATGGTATCTTTCAATTGGATGCAGTCATCGGTGTTTAGGCATGGCCCTGGTGGGATCAACAATATTTTTCTTATTTGTTATGGATGACTTTGTGATGGGAAGGGGTTTTTGATTCCTCCATTTCAGAACTTTGTGTTGGCGTACTCCTGATAAATCTTCTCCTATGATGTATTCAAATAAGTGTACTTATTGTATCAACCAAGGAGGCCATGATTGTATTCATCTTTCTACCAGTGAGGTCTTTCTCGGATGAGCAGCTAGAATTTGCATCAGCAACTCCTGAGTTGTCAAACTGGGTATTAAGCTTCTCCTCTAGGTTGACGAAAGATTGAACCCACTTCAACAGTTCTTTCATGGTATGAACCTTTCTTTACCCCATCTTCTTCCAGAAGAGGTTATCCAATAACATATCATTCTCGAATATCCAACACTTTAGACCTTCCTTAACCCCATTTACTTATATGGTCACTTGTATGAAACGGTTGATGTAAGATCTTAAACACTTCTCTTTCCCTTTGTTATACCGCTTAAGGTCACTGACTGTCTTTTTTAGGCCGTGAAATGAGTTTTGAAGCTCATGAAGGTGAGAAACATACACAAGAAGGGGGGTCGAATTATGTTTTCCATTTTCTTAGTTTGCATCTATTCAGAGTTTAGAATCTAAACTGGTGTTCAGATTCTGGTTAATTCTTAGTAGCAGAATGTTAACATAAGCAAATAAATAATAGCAGAAGACACAAAGATTTATATCGGTTCCTCCCAAACTGAGAGTAGTCTAGTCCCCTTGCTTCACAAGAGATTTTCATTATAATCAAATCATGATTACAATCACTTATGCATTTTGAATAAAACATTTACACTTGCTCAGACCCATGGTCCAAGACTTTTGCTCAAGCTCCTTACTCGAGACTTCTTGCTCAGGTTCCATAAACCCAAGATTTCCTTGCTCAGGTCCTCATCCCACGATTTCTGCTCCAAGTCCCATAAAACGAGTATGTCTGCTTGCACCCTCAGGTCAAGACTTACTGCTCCAATTCCATGTACTAAGAATTCCTGCTCAAGCCCCACAAGCTCAAGGCTTCTACTCCAGGTTCCATGAAACGACCTTGTCTGCTTGCACCCCACCGGTCAACACTTACTGCTCCAAGTTTCATGAAACGAGCTATCCTGCTAAAGCCACGCTGACTCAAGACATTCCTGATCAATCAATCTACTTGGTTAAGACTTTCGCTGCTCAAGCACATAGCAAGAGACTTACGTGGTTCAAGCATCTTGGCTCGAAACTTCCTTGCTTGTATTCCAATGACACAATACTTTTATCTAAATTTTTGAACAAGATCAGTAGAATAGAGATCAAGGTGTACACGATACAAGTATCATAGGCACATGAAATTACCATAATAAAGACCTAAAGCTCTTAATATTTCTAAGATATTCAATGTATAAGAAATCTTAAGGATTTTACAATTAAAACCTACATCAGAAAAATAAGCATATACAATGAGTTGATAATTATTGATCTTGTCACTCCTTCTTCTGGTTGATCCTTCTTAAAGATTCAGTTTGAACCTTCAACCATATTTATAGCCTTTTCAGAAACTAGCCGTTGAAGAGGTAGCTTGATCAAGAGTCTTTGTTGTTACTCCATCGTACAAGAGTCGTTGAAGATGGATACACTAGAATATCTTAATCCAATGTGTAACATATTTACCCTTTGAGTCTTCAAGATACTTTGTACTATTAGAGTCGTTAAGAGTAGATATCCATAAAGCATCTCAGCCTTTCTTGAGCCTTGAAATCTGTAGACTCTAGCTGACAAACTGATTTGACAATACAACTTGCTCTCTGCAGTACAGACAACTTCGGCGTTATCACCAACTATGAATGGTACCAGAAGCCAATTTGAATTCACTAAGTGTATAGACAATTACGTTGCTTCTTCTAATGTTGAGACCTTCAGCTTCATAGTCTACACAAGACATCACTTAGCAAGTGTTTTTCAGATTCAGCAACTCAGCCAGAAGCTAGCAATTCAGAAGCTAGCAATTCAACAACTCTCAAAGTGTACTTAATGTTGAACAAATTTTGACAATAATATTTACAAGTATTAAAACATGCTTACATGTAACACACATCAAATAAACCATTATTATTTCAATACTTTTTTTATCATCAAAACCTAAGGAAAATATGCCATGAACAAATCTTTTTCTAACAGCTCATATAGGTCAATCC
The DNA here is from genome assembly GCA_963859935.3 of Lathyrus sativus. Lineage (NCBI taxonomy): Eukaryota > Viridiplantae > Streptophyta > Magnoliopsida > Fabales > Fabaceae > Lathyrus > Lathyrus sativus. The sequence continues at coordinate 926,052,534 of OZ012735.1, forward strand.
TTGACTCGATGCTCCTATCTGGTAGAGTGTTGAACCATAGCATGACGGATCGTGTCAAAGTTAGTGCAAACAATTTGCACTTATAAGCTTTGTCATCGTGGAAGTATTTCAATTTTCATTGATGATTTGTAAGTGCTAGTCGAGATCTCCTTTCCTATTGTACTCGTTCAGGTTAGAAATTTTCTCCAATGACTTTGGTATCCTGTTATCTAAAATGCATGCACATAGGGGATGTTTTTGTTAATTTTTTATTGGTGGTTTCTCTACTTGATCTTGTGTAGGAGTATGGCTACCTTGGTCTCCCATGTGGCTTTGAAGAGAAGTTTCACGCTTCTTTAGCTTTTGGTGATTCTACAACTTCGGAGATTTGCCCCTCCATGACATGGTCGGTTCAGGAATGACAACTTGGCTTCTTTTTCTAAGGGCTTCCTGCACTGTGTTTCCTATTAGAGGCCTGTTGTGTAGTCTTTCTTCAAGGTGAAAGAATCTTTCTTCTATCGCCAGTGAGTTCTTTTGTCGAATGATGTTATACATATTGTTCAACAACTCATTAGCACCTTGTATCTGAAATTAGCTTGCAATAGTTGGAAAATAGACAATGTTTCAAGTCGTGAGGCTGACAATGGTACTAGAGGTCTAAGCGGAGGTGCTAGAGTAGATCCTGCAATCTGAGAAGGTTGGAGTAGATCTAGATGTAATAAAGTGTCTATTACAACTTGATCTATAATACCTTGAGGAGGATGCAGTTGAGTTCTCGCTGCTTAACATCCCTATGATTGCATAGTGCTAGGAAGCAACATGAATAGTCACATGGGACTGTTACAAAACATCCCTATGATTGCATAAAAGTTATAGAAATTGAGTGAAGAAGCGTTACTCGATAGTTATGGAAGAAAAAGAACATTATCAAGGGTTACTTTAACGTGGGAAATGAAAATGAATCCCTTTAAAAGTTATTGATGGGTGAATCAGTATAAAAAAGAGACTTCCCAATAAGGAAAGGGATGACAAATACCTCCTAACAAAATAGGATGATTGTGACTTGACATGGCTAGCTTCAGGAGATTTTTCCAAATAGTGTTTAACAAGAATAATTATTTTTATAAAATAACTTATATTTTGATATAAAATAAAATTTAATTTTTTTAATAAACACTTAATATGTTAATTATTATGTTATTATTTATTCTCCCTTATTAGAATTCAAAATAAAAATCGGATTAAATATGTTTGTGATTTTTTTAAATATCTCAAATTTTGTTTTTAGTCTTTTAATTTTTTTAAATAATGGTCCTCCTAAAATTTTCCATAAACACTTTTGGTTTCTAATACTAAAAGCATTACTAAAATTGTCTCTAATTCAGTCGCTAAATAATAAATTATAGCTAAAAATATCGTTAATTCAATCGCTAAGTTGTAACAACCGTCACTATGTTGCAGGAGGAACCAAAAGTGTAGATGAATTAGGATGACCATTCTTTAAAGGAAATATTTTGAGGGGCTAAAACTGAAATTTGAGGTATTTAGGAGAACCACAAACATATTTAACCCATAAATATTATGTAGTTCTATTTTAATGCATTCTACACTATAATTAGAGTCGTCAAATGGGTCGGTCCGATCCAACTCACTTCGACACGGTAGACAAAAAAATATAAATAGGATGAAGTGGATCAACCTAATTATTTTATGGGCTCAAAAAAGAGTTTGACTCAATTTTTAATATGACATGTGGTTCGGTGGGTCAGTTCGGCCATATTTCAATCTTATAGTTTTAATTTTATGAAGAAAAAAAAGGATTTAATAGACAAAAGCTACATTACATAAGTAGAAAGTAATCATAAACTTAATTAAGTGATGTTTAAAATATTCATCAAATCAACATTCATATATATAAATACCACAAAAACATCTATGTAAATGTAGGGAGTAATTGAACATTATCTCCAATATTTGTCAATTTTATTCATCTCACAACCATTTATTTGATCACATCATCTTAAAAACATATTTTCATCCTCTTTAATTTTTTTCACTTGAAAACAACTTATACAATCATATCTTAACTCGGTTTTTTTTTCCAAAATTAATTAAAATTGTTTTATAAATTTTTTATTGATTTCTCCAAAACTCGCTTGGTCAGTCCAACCTAACCTATAAAAAAACATAGATGAGTGGACCGGAAAAAAAATAAGATCATGTATTTTTAAGAATTTCTACAACCTCATTCGTGCTAAAATATAGGATTTGTGGATCGGGACTGATATATAGGGTTTATTTTAAGAACCCTAACTATAATGTTAGTAAAAATGTTATAGAGAGAGGTTTCAGCTGTTGCTCAGTGCATTATTCATCTATTGAGCATGAGTCGATTAAGACATCATGGAAAGGAAGAGTGGATTAAGGTGGAGAATAGGAGGAAGTGGGGTTCTAGAAATCGCTGGGATGTTGAGCGCAATTCTTCAGGGAACAAAGATAAGGAGGTTATGTCATCACTGAGTTTCTAGAAAAATTTAGAGCAAAAGATTTGTTCCATGTGTTTGAACCCTTTGGAGACATTGATGAAGTTGTTATTGAAAATTCTGGCCAGCCCACGATGGATGTTCTAACAGAAGTTATAACATCCACTGTGACATTTACTACAGACCTACTATTATGCGGTAATAACAAAGCAGTAAATAACACAGTTAGTTGTTGACCCAGTTCAGTGCAACACACTTACATCTGGGGGCTACCAAGCCAGGGAGAAATTTCACTATCAGTAGTATCAATTCAGAGTCAAACCTCCAGTTTGCACTCCTCACTTAATCACTACCCATGACAATTTAACCTAGAGACACTCTAGACCTGAGTATACCCACCCACTCCCTACAATCACACACCAGTGATATCAAACAGTTACAAATTAACCAGTAGACTGAAGAGACACTTCAACTACACACACACCTTGATCTTGCTTCAAAGCTTTGATCAAGTGACACACACTCTTACTTCACAGCTTCGAGTGATACACAACCTAGAAACTACCTAACCAATGCAAACAACAGTTGCTTGGATTACAAGTGTTTCTAAGATACAATCGTGAAGGACAACTTCTTCACTTCTAAACCACTATGGTGATTTCTCTGTTTCTCTATCTTCAACAGCTGCCTTCTAGGATTGTTTCTCCTAGTATTTGTAGCAGCAGATCACTCCTTGGGCCTGGGTGCATACATTAGGTTTTATCCATCATAAAACCTCTCTTTTGTATTCTGCACATTTGCCTTTTTAATCAGGTACATATTAGTTCCTCTAGGGCGTTTAAAATGTCTCATGCATTCCAGCTTGAGCTTTTGAGTTGTTTCCTGAGTTATAGCTACCAGAATAACAAACTTCCGCTTGATGTCATACGACCTATGTCTTAACATTGAGTATGACATCCATCTTAACTTATAGTTAGCTTAGTTAACTTACCCTGCAGAGTCCATATTATGAATGTAATAACATCAAACATGACATTCATACATGTACTTATATTTTGCCACAAAATGCAGCCAATCAAGAGCACTTACAAACTCCCCCTTTGGCAAATTTTTGGCTAAAATACTCTGTACTTACATCAGATATTTCCTACATAGTAAAAGACTTAACAATGGTCCTGTCATGCAAGTAAGCCACTTGCTGCTCAAGCTCTCAGAATCCTCACAGTTGGCTTTCAGCCCTATTAACACTCACTTTGTTAACTCTCTATAGAATTCTACTACAGATGTTTGAGTAACAGAGTTACTCCCCCTCAACTGATACACTTATCAGCTGGGTAATATACAGTCTGAACTGGATGCTATAACATTCAGCATGACCTTCTGATGTCACACATTTGTGCTACTCCCCCTGCAGGGATGCATTCTGCTCCTTGCACAAAATTCCTAATCAACTTGTTAGGATCCCCTATGTTAGTACCTACAGCATATCAGTCCTAGTTCTAACATACGTGGCATACATATCATATCAGTAACAGCCCAAACAGTTGTTATCACACACAAATTTCATCAGCATCACCTGCACACTAATATCATAAGCACTATGGTGCATATGCTCAGTCAAAATCACTGCTCATGGAAGTCTTGTTCTTCCACCTGCATCTGTTGTACCTGTTGTTACCTGCTGTTATCTATCACACTCTCTCCCTTTTTAGCCACAAATTTAGATCCAACTAACAACTAGCATAGATCATAAATTATAACAATACATGTGTTTGGGGTTACATAGACTTCTCATATAGAGCATAACAAAAACAGATTGTCTTAACAGTTCTCACACAAGACTAACAAAACAAATCAAACCAATACAGCAGCAACACTGCTTCCTGCACCACCTCAGCCAGCAGTGGTTTGAGCTATACGGCATTAGTCTTCTTCTGCAGCTGAGCTGGACCTGTCTTCCTCAGTCTCTCCAGAGCCTTCTTCCTCAGCATCAGTGCCTTCCTCAGCAGCATCTTCTGAGCCTACTTCCTGACTTCTCTCTTCCCTGGTACCATCATCTTCCTTTGTGGCACCTTCTTCCCTTGTAGCATCCTATGAGATGTCAGTATCCTCATCTTGCTCAAGAGATTGCAGCAATATTTCAAGTGTTTGCTTTCTTGCATCCAGTTCCTTGCATGTTTCTTTAATGATGGTTATCACTTCAGCCTTTTTGGCTTTGGGACCCCTTTTTGATGTCTCAGTGGATGCCATGGCAATGTCTGAAACATGGGTTCCTTGAAATAGTTTGTGATGAAAGGCTAAGGGAGTTTATCTTTTGCTTGCTACATCACTGGTCTTGAGGATATTTGGAAACTGTGCTAACATGATTCCACAGATGAGGGAAGGAAATGCTATAGGTCCTTTGATGCTATAACTGCCAGCATGCTTCATTGTTTGATCAAAGATGTATGTGCCATAATCCATTTTGGTCCTGGTTCCCATAGCATAGATGACCCTCCCCAGGATGGTGGCCACTGATGATTTGTGATTGGTTGGCACCCAGTTTGCAGCACCAATCTTGTGCAGCAAGGCATATTTCATGCTCAGCTTACTGGCAACAAGCTTCCCTTTTTATGGCCATTTCCTGACTTGATTCCCAGTTATCACTTGACATATTCTATTGTCAGAGATGGTTAACTCAGGCACTGCCTCATTTGTTCTCTCAAGGAAGTTTTTGATGATGGTGGGAGAGAAGACAACACCATTTCCCCTGACAAAAACTTTCCCAAACTCAGAAGATTTTCTATTAGCACATTTATCAGATAAATTAACTATAAATTCTTTGACCAAAATTTCATAGCATTGGGAGAACTGAGTGACAGTTTTCATCAAGCTAGCTTCACATATGAGGTTCACAATCTCCTTGTTATCCAGAGCATTTTGAGCAAGCTCTCTCTCTAGGGCCAACCTCTTTTGGTATACATACTTCCACCTTATGACACCTGAGGGATAGTGGAAGGAGATGTTGTCAAGGGGCACTTCAGGAACATTTTCAGCCAGCTTGCTTGAAGCAGGTTTCCTCTTTGCTGGGATGTCAATGACATCCATATCAACATCCGAATCTGTTTCTTGTTCTGGTCTCAATTCAATCTTTCTCTTCTTGATGGTCACCTTGCTCCACCCTTTGGAGGGTCCAACCTGAGTCCTTTTAGTTCCAATCTTCTTGGTGGTATCTTCTTGCTCAGTAGTCTTCTCAGCATCCCTTTTCTTGGGCAACCTTTGGTCAACTACCTTTTTCCCTTTTCTTTTTATTAATCTTTTGGCAATGTCTGGATTGATCGTTGTTATGAGATCATTGTCAGAGTACTTGTCTAAGTTGCCTACCTCAACATCTTTGGCTTCATGCAAATCATCATCCATTTTATCAGACCCTTCATCCTTATTCTTCTCTTCTGGGGGGTTGTTTTCCAATGCTTTGACATTGTGTGGGACACTACTTTGATCACTTTGATTAGGCTCAGTCCCCTTAATGGGAATGTTGAGGGCACTAGCAACCATTGCAGTAATTTCAAGGTGAATTCGTCTTGCTTCTTCAGTATTTAGGTCACCAGAAGTAGTCGTAGGAGTAGCTTGCCCTGAGCCAAGGGTTTTTTATTGTCTTTCATGCTTCCTGTTAGGTTTCTTTACCAGCAATCCTTCAGGAGTCATCATCTGCAGTGGAGCAATCTCTAGAGCCTCATTTGGGTTAGCTTTATCTGGACTGATGTTCATTCTGGAGGTTGGTTATGCCATAGCCGTTGTCGTTGAAGACGATGAGGGAACCCTTTTGTGCTTGTTTGAGATGGTATGTGTTGCACCCAAAATTTGCCCTCTTTCAAGACTTGACTCATTTCTTCATTTCTTTCAAATTCAATGACATAAAGGAAATCCATCATGAATTCAAGATTAAAGGCAAGAATATTATAAAGAGAAGTTTTGTGACATTACAAGAATGTCATTTGTTGCAAGATTTTCAACTCTAAGTAATGTTTAGAAATTAATTTATTTCTAATACTTCATTCAAGTCTCTAGTCAAATTCATGTTATGGTAATGCCACACCAAGTCTACATTATGCTTACAAACATCCAAGAAACATGCAAGGATTAAATCAACATTGGAATGTTTTAGGACCAAGAGTATGCATGTTTAATCATGGCAAAACAGTCCCATGCAAGAGGTGACAAATTTCTTAATGTCACAAGATCACATGTCACAAGACCAAGGGAATAGCACATGATAATGCATCTAAATATTAGAATTTGAAATTCTGTCCAAAAAGTAGTAGCATTGACCACAAGGGTATGTCCAAGCATAAGCCAACAAAAGGTCACAAGACACAAAGTGCTGCAGAAAAAGGCCTAGCAATAGTGCAGAAAATACAGCATAGCAACATACATGGAAATGGAAAGAAAGAGAGTGACATTAAGAAAGTTGCCTTGGACATTTCTAAGTAAGGATTTGAAGTCTTGAAGGAAGAGTAAACCCTAATGTGCTGAGATAAGAGAGGAGAGGGGGCTGCAAACACATTCATTATCATTCACAAACACAAGATTGAGAGAGTAAGAGAGAAGAGAAAAACAGAAAATAGAGAGAGCAAAACAATACCCTAAAAAACAGAAAAATAGGAAGCTTTGCAAACCAAAAAAGAGAGTGATATAGAACCAAGAGGATCATTAAAAAAACAATACCTTCACAACATAGAGGGAAGAGGAGTGAGGTACATTCAACCAAGACCAAGGAGGACTTGCAAGAAGGATAGAAAGCTCTTGGGTATCCATTTCCTCCAACCTTTCTCTCTTTATATTTTTGCTATTTACATTCATTTCGTTTATTCTTTTATGTGTTGTTGTATTGTATGCATCATGTAAGGTTCTAAGGGACCAAGGAACCTTTTGAAAGAACCACAAAAAGAAGCAAAAAAACATAGAAAAAGTTAGGTTTTTCACTTTGGTAGCCTGACACGGGTCGTGTCCCACAACACGGCCACCCGTGTCGCCCAACACGGGCCGTGTCACACAACACGGCCACCCGTGTTGCACCTCTGTTTGAGGTTTCCACGACCAAAAAACCCCAGGCTTCACAACACGGGCCATGTCACACAACACGGCCACCCGTGTTGCACCTCTGTTTGCCCTAAAAATCATTTTTCACCCAGACTTTACAACACGGGCCGTGTCACACAACACGGCCACCCGTGTTACACCTCTGTCATGCCCTAAAAACTCACATTGTAGGTACCCTATGACACAGGTCGTGTCATACAACACGGCCACCCGTGTTACTCCACTGTTTTCCACTTATTTTTGTTATTTTTACCTCCAAAAAAAATTTTCTCAAGGAGTTCCCGTTTTTTTTTTTTAGCCGACTAATCCCATATGTTGTATGATTTTAGTAGGAATGTTGCTATTGTCCTTGGTGACTTTTGATTCCAAAAACCATTTTCAAAAGCAAAATCTCGATTTTATCGAGCCATTTTTAACCCTTGTAAGTCGGCCGCCTTGTGCGTCCGCCATCGACCTTGCTCGCTTCACCTCAAACCTTTTTAAACAATTAAATCCTTGACCCAACGTCAAGCGGATTTTCTCAAATGATTGTTAAGCCAATTCACCATATTTAATAAAAGGGTAAAGTTCTCTTTGTATTGAACTAAAGAGAAGGGATTGAGTGTAGACTTCTTCCTTTCCGAGTGTCGAGATGCTCACTGTAGTGTGGGTGGTTTTGATACTTGTCTTTCAATACGAAGACGTTTTCATCCACACCTTTTTCTCCTAAAAAACCTCGGCCCCGTACCGAGTGCATTTTCAAAACACTCACAATAAATAAATCGATTCTCTTGGTACTAAACTAAAGAGAGAGGATTGAGTGTAGACTTCTTCCTCTCCGAGTGTTGGGATATTCACTGTAGTGCGGGTGGTCTCGATACTCGTCTTTCAATACGAAGACGTGACTTTATCCGCCACCTATCTTCCCACAATTTCCTTTCGCAACCTTTCACACCTAAAATCTCGGTCCTGCACCGAGCGCATTTTCAAACTTATTTTCGTAACAAAAACTTGAATGGTCGTGGAGTGGTTAGGCGTAGGCCTTCTCCTATCCCGAGTGCTTGACGTTTACCGTAGGGTTCTATGTCGCAAAGCACTTACCATTCAAAACCAAAAATACTTTAATAAGAGAATGAAGTTCTCTTTGTATTGAACTAAAGAGAGAGGATTAAGTGTATACTTCTTCCTCTCCGAGTGTCGAGATGCTCACTGTAGTGTGGGTGGTTTTGATACTCCTCTTTCAATACGAAGACGCTATGTTCGCCACACCCTTTCACAACAAAAACTTTGAGATAAAGAATTGGGTACTACCCGTAGGGGTTACTATCCGAGGACCTATCTCGCCCCTAAAAAATAATTCAACAAATCAAATGTGACATCTTGCCTCGCATGGCGAAAACTTATCTTTCAAAAAGGATATGATACGTCCGTTCTACCGCAAACAGGTAATGCCTAAGTCTCCAACGAGCGAGCAGCAATACACCTAACTGCTAGAATGCGTACGATAGCATCATCCATAAAAACATCAACAAATTGTAGGCCGAACTACGGCTGCTCTGATTCTTTACTTCGTTCAAGTAAAGATACGTAGGCACAAGGGCCACAATCCTTGTCGAGCACATTCCCCCTTTATCTGTAGTTCCCCGAACTACGCCGACTCTGATTTTCTCATATCTGTTGAGAATACATAGGCCTAGGACCGCGAAGTCCTACCGAGTCCGTTCTTTCTCTTCCTTCCCCTGTTATCTCTCTTTTCCCAATTTCTAACCTTTCCCTCTATCCTTTGGAATACTCTTTTATAGCATAGTGTTTAAGCAAATAAATCACACACGATAAACAAATGGTTCCCATCGAGTACGATGGATGTGAGGGGTGCTAATACCTTCCCCTCGCATAACCGGCTTCCGAACCCGTTCTTGGTTGCGAGACCATCTTATCCTTTCTTTTCTTAAGGTTTTCTCGATATTTCCCTTTCCCCTCATGGGATAAATAAAGTTCGGTGGCGACTCTTCTGTCCTTTTACTTTTCGCCTTCCCCGTCGTTGCGCGTATTTTTCGAGTAGCGACAGTATGGAAGATAGAGCGTTTGTGAAGGCACCAAGAATAGAGAAAGTGTGTTATGTACGTGAGAGTGAGGTATGATTGGCCACTAGGAGGGAACGTACCGTTTTGACTCATCATTAAATGAATTAGTATCAAAATGTAATTCCCCATTTCCCTTAATTGCTATAACTCATCAGTACTAGAGGAACTTAATTTTTTACATTGAGGTTCCTTGATGTTTCTTGATTTCTCGTCCGCAATATTTAGGATATGGCAACTAGGTGTTGCACATGTTTTTTACCCTTTCCACACGTTACCCTCAGGCATGTCTCCCTTGAACTCAGCGGATTTTGTTAGAATGGTGCCCTTAATGTTACAGAACAAAGTCATGACATTGGGAATGACATTGCTTCTTTTCTGTAGAGTGTCCTTCATGGACTCCATTAGGTTCCAATATAGCATATCTAGCTTTACTTGATGATCAATCTTTGGGTATCCCTTCTTGTCTAGCCTTCCTACCTGACTTTTCTTACAACCAGTCCTTCTTTCTTTAGCATATTTTGAGGATCCTTTTGCTAATGATTTGGACCTGGTTCTTTTCTCTAGCCCTAGGTGATCCTTTTATTCATTTACCAGTCCATTTATGTTATTTCTGGGCTCCCATATGTAACAGTTATTTTTCGATCTAGATCATCTCATTTCTTCCTTACCCTCTTCATTTATCACCACACATTTGTCTTTGGAAAAGTGTACTTTTAAACCTTGATCACATAGCTAACTGATGCTTATTAAGTTAACTATTTGTCCTTTAACTAACAGGACATCCTTTAATTCTAGAGCTTCAGGACTGTCAAGTTGTCCAGCACCTGTGATTTCTCCTTTAGCTCCATCCCCAAAAGTCACATGACTAGATGAATGAGGCTTGAGTTTGATCAACAGATCCTCAATTCCAGTCATATGCCTGGAGCAGCCACTGTCAAAGTACTAATCCTCATTGGTTGGCATTCTTAGGGAAATGTTAGCTGTTAGAGCTACAGTCTTGACAACCCATTTTTCTTGCTTCTTAGGTACTTCCTTCTTTCTGGGTTTTGCTTTATGTTGTCTCCAGCTCTGGTTGGCATGATGATGCCTTTGTCCATGATGTTGTCTTATTCCATGCTTACCCTGATTATCACTTCTTTGGCTAGGAAATCCATGCAACCAGAAACACACAACACGAATGTGCCCAAGCTTTCCACAGTGGTAGCATCTATGCCTTTGGAATTGTCTCTTGACTTGATTCCAATTTCTGTGTGAAGGATGTTGTAACCTTGAATGTGACATTCTTTGTACCTGTTGAATCTCAGGATGCAACCTCTTGAGTTTCAAGACAGGATTTTTTTTCTTCAAAAAATCCTAGGCCAAACCTATTTCCTGCAGTCTGACAACTCTGAAGAATCTCTTCTAGGGTGTCAGTTCCAGAGTTGAGCATCCTTATGGATTTTGTCATTTGCTCATTTTCTCCTTTCAACTCCTTTATCTCTCCTTGGAGTGAGTTTATAGTAACTAGATGCTCTCTCTTTTCAGCTTCTAGCTCTTTGATGAGCTTCTTCTGATGTTCTCCTTGCTGGTACAGCTCTGTGCTTCTGATGGACAACTTCTTATATGATTCAGCTAGTTCATCATAAGTTAGCTCCTCTTCACTTGAATCACCATCATATACACACACACACTGTTGAGAACAATGACATGTTTGGATGATTCTCCTTCTGATCCACTATCAGAATCTTCATCAGACCAAGTGACTGTTAGACCTTTTCCCTTCTTTTTGAGGTATGTGGGAAATTCCTTCCTAACATGTCCATATCCCTCACACTCATGGCATTATACTCCTTTGCTTTGGTTGGCTTTATCTTCAGTTTTTTCTTTGTCAGCAGGCAACATTTTGAAATAGGGCTTAGACTTAGCATCTATCCTTTTGGCCAGTTTGTTGAACTGTTTTCCAAGCATGGCTATTGCCTCTGATAGATCTTCCTCCCTTTCATGATCTGAAGTCTCAGTAGTGTTTGAGACAAGAGCTATACTCTTGCTCTTTTTCTCCACAGCCTGATCACATATCCCCAGCTCAAAAGTTTGAAGAGATCCAATGAGTTCATCCACTTTCATGTGGCATATGTCTTGAGCTTCTTCAATGGATGTTACCTTCATGGCAAACCTTTTAGGTAGTGACCTTAGTATCTTCCTTACAAGCTTTTCTTCAGCCATCTTTTCTCCCAAAGCTCCTGAGGTGTTAGCTAGTTCAAGAACATTCATGTAAAAGTCATGAATGGTCTCATCTTCCTTCATTCTTAGACTTTCAAATTTTGTGGTCAGCATTTGAAGTCTTGACATTTTGACCTTGGAAGTTCCTTCATGAGTAGTTCTGAGAGTGTCCCAAACATCCTTTGCTAGTTCACAATGGTGGACCAGTCTAAAGATGTTTTTGTCTATACCATTGAAGAGTGCATTCAATGCTTTAGAGTTTCCAAGAGCCAATGCCTCTTGCTCTTTGGTCCATTCCTCTTCAGGAATTTGCACAGATACTCCATCCTTGTCAGTCTTCACAGAATGTTCCCAGCCAGAGTTTGCAGCTCTCCAAGCCTTGCTGTCCAAGGACCTTAGGAAGGCAATCATCCTAGGCTTCCAATAGTCATAATTTGAACCATCCAGAATTGGAGGTCTATTGGTGAATCCAATATCTTTATCCATAGTACCAGAATTTTGTTTCCCTAGATCTCACCCAGTAATAAACAGGCAGGGTGTCTGCTCTGATGCCAATTGAAAATTCTGGCCAGCCCACGATGGATGTTCTAACAAAAGTTATAACATCCACTGTGACATTCACTACATACCTACTATTATGCAGTAATAACAAAGCAGTAAATAACGCAGTTAGTTGTTGACCCAGTTTAGTGCAACACACTTACATCTGGGGGCTACCAAGCCAGGGAGAAATTTCACTATCAGCAGTATCAATTCAGAGTCAAACCTCTAGTTTGCACTCCTCACTTAATCACTACCCAATGACAATTTAACCTAGAGACACTTTAGACCTGAGTATACCCACTCACTCCCTACAATCACACACCAGTGATATCAAATAGTTACAAATTAACCAGTAGACTGAAGAGACACTTCATCTACCCACACACCTTGATCTTGCTTCAAAGCTTTGATCAAGTGACACACACTCTTACTTTACAGCTTCGAGTTCTACACAACCTAGAAACTACCTAACCAATGCAAACAACAGTTGCTTGGATTACAAGTGTTTCTAAGACACAATCGTGAAGCATAACTTCTTCACTTCTAAACCACTATGGTGATTTCTCTGTTTCTCTATCTTCAACAGCTGCCTTCTAGGATTGCTTCTCCTGGTATTTGTAGCAGCAGATCAGTCCTTGGTCCTGGGTGCATACACTAGGTTTTATCCATCATAAAACCTCTCTTTTGTATTCTGCACGTTTTCCTTTTTAATCAGGTACATATTAGTTCCCCTAGGGCGTCTAAAATGTCTCCTGCATTCCAGCTTGAGCTTCTGAGTTGTTTCCTGAGTTATAGCTACCAGAATAACAAACTTCCGCTTGATGTCATACGACCTATGTCATAACATTGAGTATGACATCCAGCTTAACTTATAGTTAGCTTAGTTAACTTACCCTGCAGAGTCCATATTATGATATTAATAACATCAAACATGACATCCATACATGTACTCATATTTTGCCATAAAATGCAGCCAATCAAGAGCACTTACAATTATCCCTCCTAGTAGAGATAAGTTTGGACGAAAGTATGGTTTTGTAAGATTTTATGAGGTCAGGGATGTGAGAAGGTTGGTGCTAAAATTATATAATCTTCTGATCGAGGGGAAAAAAATATTCGCAATTGTTCCTAGGTTCTTGAGACCTTCGGTTGGTTCCGCAGCTACTGGTAAGGGAGGTGTAAAGGGATTTGGTGTTGGGGGAAAACCAGGTTATGATGCTTCACATTTGGACAAAGGGGTTCGACCTAAAACAATGAAGGAACCTGAGTATTCTTTCCGTGGCAGGTCCTTTGCTGAGGTTACTCGCGGTGGTAGATTCCTTAAAGATGACTATGTTAAACATTCTAGGCCATCCCAAAGACTTGTATTTGAAGTTGGTAAGGATGATCTTAAGAGGTATGAGAAGGCATTTGTGGCTAAGGTGTTGAATCCTGGTTCAACTTACAACATGCAAATGATTTTCCAGACTAAGGTTATTTTGGGTTAAAGGTTACTCCATTAGGAGCTGATCTTTGCTTGCTAGAAGTAGAAGATGAAGAAGAGTTAGAAGCCTCAGTTCATGGTTTTCGCTACTGCGAAAAACAACTGGCGAAAAAAACAGAAGAGTCGTCACTTTCGTTATTTATCCCAAAGAGAGGGAAAGGAAACGATCGCAAAAACCTAAAGAAAAAGGAAAAGACAAGGTCATCGCAACCATGTCTGGGTTCGGGAGTCGTTTACACAAGGGAAAGGTATTAGCACCCCTCACGTCCTTCGTACTCGACGGGATCCACGCATATGTTATCTAGCTAAAAGGGTGTGTAAACTATCTAACTACAGGCTTATGGACAAAGGAAAAGAGAAAGGACAGGACTCGACAGAACAATCACTGTTCTGGGCCTACGTACTCCCTCGTGCAATGGGAAAGTCAGAGTCAACGTAGTTCGACTAACTACGGCTAAAGAAGGGAGGAAGTTGCTCGCCAAGACATCACGTCTTGTGCCTATGTACTTTCGTCTTGTATGAAAGATCAGAGCAAACGTAGTTCGGGCTAACGAGAACACAGACTGTTCAAAAGTTTTACCCGAGTAGGGTTAACAGACAGTTCTAGTAGTTGGTGTATGCAGCTCAACCATTGGAGACTTAGGCGTTACCGTTTGCGATAGGACTGAAAGTTAACAACACTCTTGCTTATGAAAAAGGTCTTCCTGATTAAGAACCCCAAAGGGTAAAAAAAGTTTGAAGTGTTTTTTGTGTTTTTTAGAGAAGAAGTGTTTTGAACTTGGTTTGTAACTCATGTTATACTAAAGACTATGATCTAGGAGCGAACGTGTCGTATATCGTCCGAAGGACATACACTAGCATTCTAGATAATTGAGAGGCAACCACCCAATCATCATTTCCCAAATGGCTTAAGGCTCGTAGCGTACAAAAATTGTCATCCTTTATTAAGTGTTTTATGAGTGTATGAAGATGAGAAGAGAAAGGGACAAACTAGAGGGGGACTAGACCAAACCCTAAACGTTATCATGCAAAGTGCACCTAAAGTCGGGATTACAAAAGGGAAGCCTCTACCTAATGTTATCATGCATGGTTAGAATCCTAATGTCTATCATAACCTCTCTTGAACAAGAGAGGTTAGAAATCCTAAGGGAAGGAAGACAGAAGAAGGAGAAGAAATAATAAAAGAAACAATGCAAATGAAGGATGCAAACACAAATGCACAAGCAAGAAAACATAGAATGAAAGTGGGAGGAAAACATGTGTGGGGCAATAGCCACCACAAGCTCATCTCAACCAAGCATGCATATGAGGATGCAAAGAGAAAAAGGGAGAGAAATGCACAAGAACAAGCACACAAATCAACACTTAAGTCACATAAGCAAAAGAGAATCACACAATGTATACATGAAATGGAAAAGGCATGAAAAATAGTAAAAAGCCCCTAAAAATACCAAATAAAATCTCATTGGACCCCCAAAGGGTGAGGAATCAGGGGTCCAAATTAGAGATCAAAACTCCAAGCACAGCTATCTCAATTGAAAGCAAACACACAAGGTATGCCCTAAACTAGGGCAAAAATAAAGGTTCACAAGATCAAACCAAAACCCTATACAAAACTTGATAAAAAAACAGAAATAAAAATATGGAAAAATCCTTCAACATGTTAATGCAATGCTCAAAACTTTTCATGCAAAAATAAGGAGTATACACCTAGAAATAAAATCAAGAGAAAACAATGCTACAGTTTAATTCAAATAAAACATCCCCGATTAATTAATTCTTTTTTAAATGAAAATAAGCTGAGAAAAATAAAATAAAATATATTATAAAATAAAAGACAAGTCAAAGTGTCTAAAACATATTTTTGGTGAATTTAAATAATTGGGGAATTATTTATAATGAATTAAATTGTAAACAGAAAAATAAAACAAAAAGAAATGAAAATAAAAGAAATAACAAGATTGAAGGTGCAGTTAGCAAAAGAAATTAGTTGAAATATTGGACTGGGCCCAGCAGGGGGTGTTGGTAGCAAGGCGCATCCAAGCCCAAACGAAAATCTAAGAAAACAAAAAAACCTGGTAATCACATGCTACACGGTCAACAAGGGGATACCATGGAATTCAATCAACAGCACATGATAGTTTGGTAATCAGATCAGAAGGCTAGAACGCTGCCAACACATTAATGAGTTTCAAAAAGAATTTCAAGCACACAAGTCAAAGATGGAGCATGGTACTCCCTAATCTCACCTGTCCACGCGAAAAGAAAAAAAACCAATCGGACGCGCTACATGACGATACGTCGTCGTCTTCTTCCTCAAGACTCACAGTCGCCGGAAAATTTCCCGATCATCTCCTTCATCGCGTCCGGCCACCGCGAGAAGCTACGACAACACGGTTCTACCAAAACCCAACCATTCTGGACGAATTTTATATCAAAATTCGTCTAGAGATCATGAGGATCTCATATCTAGCATCCAAATCCTCGTATCTTGCAAGATGAATCCAAACCGAAAACAACAAGGATGAACATCCAAAATCAAAGTTCATGAAAACATCTCCAATTTAACCCAAAACTCATCTAGAGCTCACGTAGATCATAGATCAAGCATTAACTAAGCCTAAAACCACATGAAACGTCCAAACCGAACCAATCAAATTTCAAGCCATCAACAAAAATTGTCACCAACCAAAACAAGACATAGACATAAACAATCTATACAACTCAAAGATCACAAACAAGCAAAAATGGCACAGAATGGCATCATGAATTGAGAGAAAGCTTGAAATTTAGTTTACCTAGTGAAGAGCCTCCACTGGGCCTTGAAACTATGCTGAAGCTTAATGAAAAGTGCCCAGAATTATTCCATGAACTTCATTAAAGGTGTTTGAATGCTCAATTTGGTCTGAAAACTGATGAATCTCAGAATTCGAATTCCACCTTGCTCTCACTTTTTCTTCATGTGTTCTTGCTCCTCTTGCACGAAAATGACCTAATTCTGATCCATTTCTCATCTAGAATATTTATGTGTTGGGTTTAGGATCAAATGAGGGCCCAATTGTGGCTAAATTGTGAGAATGCAATTTCAATTTTCACTCACTTTTTGCTTTGCCAAACACACGAATTTCCCACTGCACATGCTCATATTCTGATCCAAATCAATTGCACATGGCTTTGGTTAATCAAAGGGTCAAGAATTAGCCCTTGTTTTTGATCCTATGGTAGATTTCCAATTTGTTGCTTCATGGTGAAGAAACTATGAAA
The DNA here is from genome assembly GCA_963859935.3 of Lathyrus sativus. NCBI lineage: Eukaryota > Viridiplantae > Streptophyta > Magnoliopsida > Fabales > Fabaceae > Lathyrus > Lathyrus sativus. The sequence goes on from OZ012735.1 coordinate 926,069,630, forward strand.
ATGGCTAACCACATGACCTCAAATCCAAAATGTAATATTTCCAATGTGCTCAAAATTTTATTTGCACTCAAAAAAAGTACAAACTTGCCTTGAGAAAGTTTAAAATCAATTAAATCTCAAATTCTCATTTTAGGCCTTCTTTATGAGAAATTCAAATCCCAATTCTTCAATCCAAGCTCCCATCATGACAAGAGATGATTTGGTAATCCAAATGGCCCTATTTGGAGCAAGTTTCATGTTGAAAAGATTTCCATTTGAAGTGTGCAAGTTGGTGAAATGGACCTATAATTTTATAACCTATAATCTTACTTTCCCAAAATACCCCTGACTTGTAAACCTCATAACTTGAGTTCTACAAATCAGATGAAAGACTTATAATACAATTTGGAAATCTAGGATCAAGACCTAAAACTTTCATGTTGGCCAAAAGTTGAGGAGAAACATCCTTCTAGGTCAAAAATGGCTTGGAAGTTGGTTGACTTTTGTTGACCAAAATCACATCCTTCTGATGACCTGTAACTTGTCTGGATCATAACTTGAGTTATATAAATACAATAAAATACTTCTAGTACTCAAATTAAAGCTAAGAACATGCTCTACAAGTTCCATGTTGGTCAAAAGTTGAGATGAAACTTGTATCATGAGATAGGTGGTCTTGAAGTCAGGCACTAAATAGGGGATTTTACCCTGAGAACCCTAATTTAGTAACTTCTCTCACACTTGATTCTTGATGAATTGAACTTGAAATGATATCTCATATATCTTAACACAACATCCCATGACCATAGAGACTTTGAACTGAGTTTTAATCTCCTTCAATTGTACAGTTGATTGAGGATTTGTCAGATGAAACCCTAGTTGCAACAACTTCAACTGTAACCTTTCACACTTAGCACAAACACTTGGATGAGCTCCACAATGACCCTTAAGGCACTCAATGAGCTCTCTCAACATCTCATACCCATAATCATGAATCTCAATCCTCTGATGATCTTCCATTGGCCTCCAAGTTAGGAGTTGACCCACATACATCCATCCTTTCTTCATAAGACCAATGTCCACTTCCTGATGACTTGATTACCATCCAAACTTGAGTAACACCCCTTGCTTAGGCTCAACCCTCTGAGTAGACTCTTCTTGATATGCACAAACTCTTGATCCCCTGTTCAATAAAAAATGCTATGCAATGCAAATGCTAGAAAGAAATGAAATGAAACACAAGCCAGCTAAAGAAAAAGGTTGGGCGAATTTTGGGGTGCAACAATGGTGCAAAAGAATGGTTGGGCTAGTGGTTCTCAGAGGCGAAGCCATTGATGGATGACGATGTGGACATGGAGAAGATCACATGGTTGCATTGTTATGGTATTCCATGTCATGCTTGGTCTATTACTTTCTTCGAATTTATCTCATCTTGGTAGGAAAGCTTGTGTGCTGCGATGAGAATTCGTCTGACTTTTCGAAGATGGATGTTGCTTGCATTACAATAAGAACTACTTGTGGGATGTTGATTAATGAGATGATCAATGTAATGATAAATGGAATAACATTCAGAATTCATGTTATTGAAGAAACTCATGGTCCAACAACGAGGATTGTGAAGAGGGTTCTCTTTTCTTCTTCTTTTTCGGATCTAACTTTCTATGATAATTTAGATTACAATGCTTGGGAGGAAGATGGTAGTAAGATTGATGGGGGTGGTGAAGAAGATGAGTGTGTTGCTCGAGGCACTAGTTGCGATAGGACCTCTCATGAAGCGTTTAAGGATATTTGTTCAAAAGAATTTAATGATTCAGAAAAGGAGAATGGTGCTGTCAAGCAGAAAGTGGGTATCGAGGAATTAGAGTCAGGGCTCTCTATCGAGGTTATAGGGGAGAGTAAAGGTATTCCTGACAATATCTCGGTTAGTGGATTCTTTTTCAGTTCGACCCAAATCACATAGTATTTACTTTGACATTTGGTCAAGGCCCAATCTATTAAGGCCCTCAATTCTTCTCTCCATGTGAAACATAATTCTAAGAAAGGGAAAATGCTTTCTGGGAAATGTAAGGATGTTGCCTCAAACGTTGCTTCTGAGTTATTGGGGGATCGTCTCCTCACTTCAGGTGATTTGATACTGCTACCTCATAATGATTCTATTTCTTTATCGTCATCATTTGTGAATTTCTCCCTAGCCAAATCCTTTGAGAGTGGAGCCTCTGATTCTTCTCTAGCTAAGGCAAGCAGCGGTTTCATAGATCAACATATTAAGCCTACTAGGCCGAAAATGGAGCTGCAAGTCTCAGATGTTTCTCTATAACTGACTCAGAGGTTAACCAAGGTAATAAGAGGTTTTGGGAGGCCATGGATTCTAAGGTATCTAAGAAAGTGTGGGAGATTATCTCGTCTTTGGGAATATCTGGAAAAGATCATGATGAAGTGTTTGAAGCTCAAATCTCTAAGATGGAGGAGAGAGATAAGGAAGAGAAGTTAAAGAGGGAGAAAACCAAAGATGTGCATCAATGAATGTTATGTCATTGAATATCATGGGGGAGGAAATGTTGTCAAGAGAAACAGGATAGCTCATATTATTCAAACTGATAAGGTTGATGTTTGTTTTTTTTACAAGAAACTAAAATCAGCAAATTAGATTTCAATCTGGTTTCTTCTTTTGGGGGGATGAAGATGTGGAATGGTCGGAGTTAGGTTCTTTGGGGCAGTGGGTGGTTTGGTTATCATGTGGAGAAAAAATATTCTAAATCTTCTGTTTAGCTTTAGAGGGACGAATACATGGTAGTTAGAGCCAATTGGAGGGGGAGATGATTATACCTTTGTAAATGTGTACTCTCCGTTCAATTTTGATCTCAAGAAGAGGCTGTGGAGCGATTTGTTGAAGGTTAAAGATAATTTCTTTGGAAGAGAGTGGACTGTGGGGGAATATTTCAACGAGGTGTCTTGAATAAATAAAATAAAGGGTGTAAATGAGAGGATCAATAGAGGAGAGATAGATGGTTTTTGTTGCTTTATTGTTGAGCTTGATGGTATCGATGTTCTTTGTATCAATGAGTGTTATACTGTGTTTAAAAAGGCAAGATCAGCAATGAGAAGAATCGATAGATTACTTATTTCTAATGGTATAGAATATCGGTGGAAGATAATGGGTTACCATATTAGTAATAGAGATGTTTCAGACTATTGTCTGATTTGGCTTAGAGCTTGGAATGAAGATTGGGGCCCAAAACCTTTCGAATTCAATTGCAGTTGGATCAAACATGTTGAGTTTGATAAATTTGTTAAAAATTAATGGTTGTCTTATAAGGTAACAGGGAGAGGTGATTATGTCCTTAAGCAGAAGCTTGGGATGTTGAAGAGCAGCCTGAAAAGGTGGAATGTCGATGTATTCGAGTGGCTAGATTTGAAGGTAAAAGAGGTTGTGTAGGATCTCAATGAGCTGGATTTTTATACTGGGAACTCAGGTGGTATTGAAGCAGAGGAGTTGGTGATGAAAAGGAAAAATGTTACTTTTGAAATGTGGAATCTTCTCAATGAGAAAGAGAGTATGCTGAGACAAAAATCAAGAGCTTTGTGGCTGCAAGATGGCGACAAAAATTCTAACTTCTTTCATAGAGTTATACAAGGTAGGTTCAGAAGAAATCACATTTCATATGTGTTGTCTGATGAAGGAAGAAATAAGGGAGTGTTAGAGGTCAAAAGGGAGGTCAGTAGATTCTTTGAGCAGAACTTTAAAGAGGAAGAAGGAATCAGACCGGTTATGAGCAGAATCGAATTTGGGAGTCTTTTTGAATCTGATCGCTTGTCAATTGAGGCGTCGTTCTCGGATGAAGAGGTTAAGGAGGCTGTTTGGAGTTGCAATGGGTCCAAGTGTCCTGGCCCTGACGAGTTCTCTTTCAATATTTTCAAAATTGTTGGGAGATTGTTAAGATGGATATTATCCGATTCATTGAGGATTTCTTCGTTAATTCGACTCTGTCAAAGGCAGCCAAGGCTTCATTCATTACACTTGTACCTAAAGTTGTTAGTCCAGAGAAGTTGGGGAACTTTCGTCATATACATCTTGTGCTTACTTTTCAGAAAATTCTGTCAAAGATTTTTGCTGCCCGTCTGAAGAAAGTTGTTGGCAGCCTTATCTCGCCTGAGCAGACTGATTTTATAGCTGGAAGGAGCATGTCTGACTGAATGGTTGTGGCAAATGATATTATGGATTTGGCGAAGCGTACTAACAGGGAGTGTTTATTGCTGAAGGTTGATTTCAAAAGAGCCTATGATTGTGTATGTTGGGATTTTTTAAGAGCTTTGATGAAGAGTATGAACTATGGTGATAAGTGGATGGAGTCTTTGGTTTTCAGTGGCTCTATGTCAGTTCTCGTAAATGGCAGTGCGACTAGGGATGGCAACGGGGCGGGTTTTACTATACCCGCACCCGCACCCGCCTCCATGTAACACACCCGCCCCCGCCCCCAAACCCAATCGGGGGTAAAAATTTACCGCCCAGACTCGCCCCCAGTAGAGAACGGGTGCACCCGCACCCGCCCCGCCCCCACCCGAAAAAAATTAATTTCTTTTTAATTGCAATAAAAATTAATAATTTAATTAAAAAATTGATTATTTTAATAAATTAACTATTTATTTAATTAAAATTTTAATTAGTAAATGAATATTAATTTTATTAATTTAATTATTTTAATTGCAATAAAGGTATTAGTAATTTAATTAAAAATATAATTAATAAATGAATATTTAAATAAGTAAAATAAGAGAATTAAACTAAAATGCATTATTCGGGGGCGGGGCCGGGCCGGGTGCGGACGGGTCTTAGTGTCTCCCCGCACCCGCACCCGTAATTAAAAGTTGGGTTTTCCCCGCACCTGCACCCGTACCCACTCAAACCGGGTTTTCCCCGCTAATTTCGGGGCGAGTCCGGATTTTTTTGCCATGCCTAAGTGCGACTAAGGATTTTAAGGTGGGGAAAGGGTTAAGGCAAGGTGACCCTTTGTCAACTTTCCTTTTCATTTTATTTATGGAAGGATTAACAAAGTTGATGAAAAAGGTTGTGGATCTGAGTCTTTTTAAGGGCTTTTCGGTGGATGAAGATACTACGTATAGCGTGATTCAGTTCGGGGACGATACTATTTTTTTAGAGGAAGGAAAATGGAAGAACCTTTGGTGCATAAAGGCTTTTCTTAGGGGGCTTTGAAATGGTGTCGGGAATGAAGGTTAATCTCTTTAAAAGTAGCTTAAGTGAAGTTAATTTGAAGAATGTTTTCCTTGAAGCGGCTGTTGCGTTTCTTCATTGCACGGTAAGTCCTCTTGCTATTAATGTTTTGGGCATATTGGTTGGTGTTTCGCCGCGGAAAGTGAAGGCTTGGAAAGCAGTTCTATAGGTTGTTAGAAGTAGGATGGATGTCTAGAGAGCGAAGCATTTGTCGATCGGGGGAAGAGTGATCATGATAAATTATGTGTTTAATACGCTGTCGGTTTACACGCTTTCGTTTTATAAGGCTCTTGTGAAGATTTTAAAGGAGTTGATCAAAATTCAATTGAGGTTCTTACAGGGAGGAAATTCTAATAGTCGTCATATTCATTGGGTAAGTTAGAAGACAGTTTGCTCTTCGAAGGAGAACGGTGGGCTAGGGATCAAGGATTTATCCTTGTTTAACAAAGCTCTTCTTCTTAAATGGAAGTGGAGATTCATTTCAGAATAAAATGCGCTTTAGAAAGGTATTTTGGAGCATAGATATTTGGTGCCAAATTCTAATTTGGCTATTGATGTTTTGTGTAATGGCGGTTCGAGAGCGGGCAATAAGAACTCCATTTGGTGGTGTGATTTAATGTCAATTAGTTTCGATAAGGTGAAGGAGGTGGAAATGTTCGTCGAGAATATTTGAGGTAACATGGCTGATGAGAAAAGGATTCCGTTTTGGCAATGCAAATGGATAGAAAATCAATCTCTCAAGGAAGCTTACCCGGGGTTGTTTAGTGTCTGCTGGTTTCTGGGGTGGTACGAACTTGAAGTGGAATGTGTATTTCCCTCTTTTCCCTTCTAGATTTGCTCTTGCATCAGATTTAGAGGAGATCAATGCTTTGTTGGATGATAGATTCATTAAGAGCAATGGCGTGGATTCGTTCGTCTGGACTCTTGTGGACAAGGATGTTTACATTGTTAGCTCTTGTTACTTGGCTCTTCTGCAAGCTAGTCAGTAGGAAACATTAGCTAATGATAACGTCGCTCGGGCTCTGAGTCTCTTGTGGTAATCGAAGGTCCATTCTAAAGTGCAGATATTCTCGTGGAGGCTATTTTTGGATAGAATCACAACTAAGGAACAGTTGACTAGAAGTGGAATCAATTTTGAAGAAAATGATTTGAATTGTGTGTTGTGTAATAGTTTTGTTGAATCTTCTTTGCATTTATTTTTGTCCTGCAAAAATTCTAAGGCTGTGTGGAAGGGAGTGAAAAAGTGGCTTGGAATGGAGTCGGGTTCACTTAACTGTAGTTCGACTGAGTTTGTCGGTTTTCTAGCATTTTGAGTAAGGAGGTTGGAACTGTTAAAGACTCTTTTATTTGGCAGATCGTGACATAGGTGATATGGAAGGGTCGGAATAATTGCATATTCAATAATAAGGATTTGGATGCATCAGAGTTGATTTATTAGATTCAGTTCGAGTCTTGGAGATGGTTTTGTTCTATACTTAGTTCTTCTTCTCTTTATTCTTTTTACAATTGACATGTTATACCTGTTTCTGGTCTAAAACGGATGTAATATTCCCGCTATTATATTTATTCTGGGTTAAGTACCTCCTCTTATACTCGTGTGTGAATGAAATTTATTGTCTATTAAAAAAAATCATATTGTCATGGTCGAATTTCTGAATTCATCATTATTTTTTGTAAGACAAGGTTAGTGTTAGAACATGGCCGTACTATGTTGAATTTATACACCATGACTTTTAGGGTGTGTTAATCACACTAAAGATTAGATTGGACTTAAAGAATGATTTTTAGCAACTAAATTTTGACAAAATTTTGAGCTACAATTGATTAACATAGAATGTATCAACAAATTCAATGTGAAGGAACGACAAAACTAAATAAAGCATAACAAAGGCAGTAAATGTTATCGTCTTAACACCCTACTTATAATTATTTACTAATAATAGATAATAGACTTTATAACTATAATATATATATTAATGTCATCGTATCATTTACAAGTTAATATTATTTATTTATAATTTATTATAATAAAAATATATATAATAATTATATGGGTAATTTAATAATATTAAAATACTTTTGTTTTTATTCATCATTTTTATTTATATAAAATTATCACGATAAATATTGATTAGAATAAAAAATTATTTGAAGAATAAAAAAAGTCAACTATATTTTTATTTCAATCAAATTTAATCACTATTATAAAAATTTGTATAAAAGAATATGAAACTGATATAAAGATGGGTATTATTATTAACTTAAACAAATATTATATTTATTGTTTATTATTTACTATTACAATTAAAATCGATAAGCTATATATTTTTGGGAGATTCATATTAAACATGTCTTATATAAAACTAAAATATTGAAAATTATTTCTGTTTAATGGTTAAGTAAAACTAATAAAATTCTATATATTGTTTAAATATTTTTTCTATTAAATTCAACTTTGAATGGCTATTCTATATATATATATATATATATATATATATATATATATATATATATATATATATATATATATATATATATATATATATATATATATATATATATATATATATATATATATATATATATATATATATATATATATATATATATATATATATATATATATATATATATATATATATATATATATATATATATATATATATATATATATATATATATATATATATATATATATATATATATATATATATATATATATATATATATATATATATATATATATATATATATATATATATATATATATGTTCTGGCCTGGGCCCCGGCTTGACCGGGCAGGCCTAGTCCAATGATATTCTGTCAAGTCCAATTCAGCTTGTGCCACAAACGTCGAGCACAGAGTCCCCGCCGGGCAGGCAATGTCCCTTCGCGGGCAGGACCTTCTCCCCTTGTCGAGCAGAACAACGTGTTGTTCACACGTTCTCCACGTGCTCCCCTCCGCGGAGACACGTCATCCACCAACTGTCCACCTCCGAAAGAGCAGGTCAACCCACTTTCCGGAGTCCACGAAGCAGTTGAACTAGGGCGAAGACCACGTTCTGGTCTTCACTACGCCACGTAAGCCCTAGCAGTCACTTGGGTTGGGCCTGACCATCCAGCCCAACTCAAATGACCGTTGGCCCTGCGCTGGGGTCTCTCTATAAATACCCTCTTTCACAAGAGGGTCAGATATTCACTTCTTACCCCTTTTCTGTATTTGCTCTCACTCTGTCCAAAATCTTACTTTGGCATCGGAGTGTCTTGCAGGTACACCCCCTATCTCCTTTTTAACACCGGTGAACAGGCGACAGATCAACGGCGTGTGGCAAGTCCTTGATCCCCTTCTGATCAGGTCAGATCAAAATATATATAGACGAGATCCATAATACAATAATATTCAACGTAGATCTACCATGAGAGTGTCTTTTCCAAACAACAATTGCTGCCAAACCAGGAAGCGAGGATCAACTGGCAATATGACTCCTAGATTGTGGCAAGATAACCGAAGCTCCAAAAGTCGATTTTCCACTGATCTTAGCAATCAACATCGTTGAATATACTATAATGGGATTTCTCGTTGATGAAGGAAGTTCTTACATCGTCATTCACGTCGATGCTTTCGAATAATTAGGCCTCCAACAACCAGATCTAAAGTCGTATCACAACAGAGATCTATTGGGCTTCAACGATTTCATAAATTGCCCTTGCAGAATGACATATTTGATGTTGTCGTTGCTCATTGGGCGAAGGAGTCAGTGAGCGAAAGGTAACCCTCAACTTCCTTGTAATTCAATGTAGTAGCTCCTTGTTTCATCAGCATTTCCAAAGGAAGGCTCAGGGAGTGTCAATATGTTCGATTTAGATTGACTTATAGATGAAGTTAGACCTGTCTCAGACGAAAATTTCGAAGTTATCCAGCTCAATGATTATCTTGCCTGGTTAGTGAAAATAGGATTTAGGCTTCTGTTTATTGTAAAGTCTACTTTAATCTAGTGTCTTAGGGAGAACGTTGATATTTACACTATATCTCCAAACAAGATGCCTGGTATAGACCCCATGGTTGTCTGGAATCTGTTAAATATCGACCTCAGCATCCGGTATGTCTCCCAGTAAAGAAGAAGGCAATCCCCTGATAAAGCTGAAGCCACCACAAGCACAATGAAAGGCATATTGGAAGCATGATTTGTTTCTGAGGTAAAATACACAAAATGGATTTCCAACGTCGTTATGGTGAAGAAAACTTTGGAAAAGTGGAATATGTACGTAGACTACACTGATCTCAATAGAGCATACCCGACAGACTCACACCTGCTCCCAAATATCGACAAACTAGTAGATAATTTGGCCAATGTAGCTCCGGTTTTCATGACGCAACCACTACCGCATTTAGTGCTACTTTCGAATTTATAATATTTATCTATGATGCTTAAAAGGAAGGGGAAGAAATCTAAACTAACCCTACTCATAAATGTTTTTTTCTACAAATGCTAAGAGATCTGGAATCGGGGGTTGGTTATACTAAGGGAAGCTATTAACATCCTGAGTATCTATATTACTAATATATAGAAACCTTGATTATATATTTCTACTGTTGAATTACTTGCTTACTTAGGTTTGTCTGTTGTTTAATTGGGAAAGTTTCTCCTTTGTGAAAACTGTGGGGATGTTTTTGTTTGGTATTTCTATGGTTTTCTATTGTTTTTGGAAGGTATCGGGACCTAAGGTTTTTTTTAATGTGTGCTCGCTAAGATATCACAATCTTATTGCTACGTATTCTCAAAAACGAAACTGAAAAATCAGAGCGTTCGTAGTTCCTCCTAAATCTATGGGAGGAAATTGTTTGGTGTCTTGTTCAAAGCCCAAGATTGAAGCTAAAAGAGTTTTTATGTCTTGTTCAAAGCCCAAGATTGAAGCTAAAGGTTTGACTGAGATTTTGAAAATTTGTCATCTCTAAAGGGAGATATCTCACCTATTCATCATAAACATTGAGAAGTAAAATCATAATGGAAGAAGCTTTAACTTGAATCTTTGTCATCCTAAGCAATACCACATGTTTCTTTATGGGAAAAATGAAATATCATGAAGGAAGAAGCTTTAAACTTGGATTTTAAAATATCCAGAGCAATGCCACATCTTTCTTCATGAGTTTTATCATAAGGGAAGAAACTTTAAACTTAGACTTTGAAATATCCAGAGCAATGTCACATCCCCCTTTATGTAAAACAGTTTGATTTGATTATTTGATTTTATTTGAAATGTGTTGTATAGAAAAGAGACCTTCCTACAGAGAGGACTCAGAGTCTCATATGTGGAAAAGTTGAATTTAGTGCTTTGATCAAAGCCCAAGGTTGAAGCTAAAAAATTTAAAAACTGACTCAACTGGAGGAGTTTTATCTGTCTTGTACAAAGCCCAAGATTGAGGCTGATTGACTGTGGAAATTTAAGTGAAGATTGACTCTTGCTAAGGATTAGAAGAGAGTTGAATCTTTTGGGGATTTATTTTATTGTATCTTGCATAAAGCCTAGGATGTGAGGCTGAAAGGTTTATTTATTGATATATAACTAAGATTTGACCTATGCTTTTAGGAAGTCTGAGGGTCCTTGTATGAAGCCCAAGAGGAGGATGGGGATGATACTTTCTAAGTCTCCTTATATGAAACCCAAGAGAAAGCTAACTTAGATGGGGAAAGTATTTGTATGAAGCCCAAGAGGAGGCTGATTATGCTTGGATAAGGCCCAAGAAGAGACCAATTGTACCGGGGATAAGATTCATTTGTATAAGAGGGAACTAGTTGTTTAAACTAAGTTGTATTAATTAAAACGATCCTATTACTTGATCTAGTATAAACTAAAGATGAATTAAATTCTAAGAGAAACTTAGCAAGATATGCACAAGTATATATACAGATATATGAACAAGTATATAAACAAGTATGAATTGAATTGAAAAAGTGGTGGGTCTTACACTCTAAATTGAGACCCGAGTGTATTGTGATTGATTGAATGATTTGAGATTAATATTGAATGATTGATTAGGGTTTTGAGAAATTGAAGAAAGTTTTGAAATAATTTTGAATTTGAAGATGATTTTAATCTTGAAAAGGAGGGGAGAAAGGGTGTTGGGTCTTACACTCTAGATAGAGGCCCAGATGATTGTTTGCATCCTGTACAAAGCCCAGGATGAATGAGACTAAAATATTTTCTATTTACAAAATGTGTTGGGTCTTATACTCAAGGAGAGGCCCATATTGATTGAAGTTTTGAAAAAAGTGTGAAGATTTTGAAAATTAGAAGATGAACTATGAGCTCGGATCCAACTGTAACTTGCTTGGGATGAACTATGATCTTGATGAATTTGATGTTACAGATGATGTTTAAGTGTTTGGATCACTCATATATGATATATATGTGAGGTGTTTGGATCATTGGTTTGGATGGAATTACTATGGTTTGAGAAATTCGATTTTCACTCTTTGAAAATTGGAACTTTGATATGAAAGAGTGAAAGTGAGAAAACAATGCTTATAGTTGTTTTGGTGTGTCTCAAATGATCAGAAATAACTCCTATTTATAGGAGAGTAAGTTTGTTTTGGAAGGAATAGTGAATGGATGAAGGATCACTCTATTATCCAATGGACATAGCTAAGTAGCCAAAATCTCCTCCTAGCATAGCTATGCATTGACCCCAACCAAGTTTGCAGGTTTGAAGTCTTCTTGTTTTGGAACTGATATGAACTTTGTTGTGCATAGTTCATCCCCCCTCTATGTACCACATAAATGGAAGATGATAAAATTGAAATTCAAGGCTTTTGTAATTATGAGTTTGCACATGATATGGATAGATTCTTGACCCCTTGGTCCAAAGTTTAGGATATTAGGTGATTTATCAATATTACTTATGATTTTGGAATATGGCAAGGCTTGCAAGATGACAAACTTGTTGTGAAAAATTGTGTGATGCAAGTAAACCTAAAATCTATCTTTGAAAAACAGTTGCAGCAAGATGAATTGTGAGGTTCATAACTTCTTGCTCAAGTTGAATTAGTGGATGTTCTTGCACTTTTTGGAAAGCTGATACGATGTATTTCAACATTAATGTTCATAGTTTGCATTTATTCAACTTGGATTATAATGAAAAATCCCTCTAAAGATTGATATTTCATGCTGAAAAACTTGGCAGAAATTTCACTAAGTGCTGAAACTCATTTTTTATTTTTTATTTTATTTTGATCACTTCATAACTTAAAATCCAAGCATTTTTTTACCATGGCTTAGTTTAGCACTTTTGTAATATGTGATGAGATCTATCATTTAAGCTTTGGAACATAAAATTTGGTTGCTTCGATCATAAGTTATGGCCTTTGGAAATTGGGTACTTGAACACTTTTTTCCATAACTTAGTGAAAATTTCAATTTCTTCAACTTTGCCCCTTTTACAAGTAACCTTGATTTCTTGATTATTCTTTGATCAAATGTAACAATGGATCATATTTTCTTAAATAATAGCTCATGAGGATTAATTTGACAAAAAAGTCAAACTTTGACTTTTGGTTTTAGATGAATTTTGCGCAGAGAAATCCTAATTCCTAATTTTTGATAGATGCATCCTATGACGCTATTTTGACTTTATGAATGGAATCTTAGGATTCTTTTGAGCTTCTTCAATTATATATTAAGTCCTTGGATCATACCCAGACGAAAATTTCTCTCTGGAGGCCTTGGTCGACCAAAACACTAATTTGGTGACACAGGTGATCTTGAGGTTTGATCAACTTGGAATGATGCAATCTTGTACTTGATTCTTGATGTTGAGGATCTCTTGATCTCCATGGATGTTTGAGAGACTTGATAAGTTAAAGATCATTCTAATTCTTGATTGATCCTTTGCCTAAATCCTCTGTAGGGCTTAAAATCCTAATTCTTGCTCAAGGTGAACACTCAACAATCTTTGAAAGGACTAGTGAGGTATGAAGGTACATCCATATGATGGTGATGATTTGCAAGTAATATGAAATCTTATGGTCAAAATTTAGGATATGGCAACCGAGTATAAGCTAATATTATTCATGGATGCTTACTCTGGGTACAATCAGATACCCATGTTTGAACCCGAGAGGATGAAGACGACATTCATGACCGAGCAAGCCAATTACCAACACAACATTATTCCTTTCGGATTGAAGAATATTGGCGTAGCATATCAGAGAATGATCAACAAGGTTTTTCAGGAAGAGATATAGGAGACACTAGAAGCATACTTGGACGATATGCTCGTAAATTTTGCTCAAGAGAAGTTTCATGCTTAACACCTCCAGCGGTTGCTCAAAAGGGTTTGGTAGAGGGAAATGTACATTTGAGGTAAGAGGTGGCAAGTTTTTGGGCTTCTGCATAATTGAGCGGGGAATTAAAGTAATCACCAACAAATGCAAAAGAGTGGTCCATATGAGTGCTTTGACTTCAAATAAGGAGGTCCGAAAATGGAACAGTATGTTAACCGCTTTAAAAAGGTTCATTTCAAAATTTTCCTAACATGCATTGCCTTTTTATAGGCTGTTGAGGAAAGAGGTGAAGTTTGAGTGGACAACTGAGTGCAAAGAAGTGTTTGAATCATTGAAGAAAGCGTTGGAGATTCGAACTCTAACCATAGTCTTGTGTACTTCATATTGAAATCCCTTGTACCTATTTTTAGCAGTCTCAAAGAAGGCAGTAAACACCATCCTAATTAAAGAAACCTTGTACATGTATCTAGCAGTCTCAAAGAAGGCAGTAAATACCATCCTAATTAGAGATTCAAACTCTAACCATAGTCTTGTGTACTTCATATCGAAATCCCTAACTGGGCCAGAGACATGATACCAAAAGATAGAGAAATCATATTTGGTAAATGCACCACGATAGCTTAGAAGGTACTTCCTCTCACATTTTATAACTGTTCGGACGAACCTACTCTTGAAACAAGTGCTTCATTGACCGGATCTGGCCGGGTGTTTGACGAAATGAGCCATTGGGTTGTCGGAATTCTATGTGTCTTTCGAAGCAAAGAAAGCATTGAAGGCCTAGTTATTCCATAAGTTCCTACTTTCTATCCGAAATGACTCACGTCTCTCCGAAGCTAGATCACGCCTAGGTAATATTCACAGATGAATCATCTAAAAGTCGGGGGAGCTGTGCAGGTGTAATTTTAGAAAATAAGTTTGGGACTTATGGTAGAAGTTTCCCTAGGATTGGAGTTTTCGACCACCAACAATCAAGCTGAATACAAAGAAATAATTGCAAGAATAATCCTAGAAGAATAAATAAGGGAGGAGCATATAAATTTGTGAAATGACTCTCAATTGATCATCTCTCAGACAAGGGGGAGGCCCAAGCTAAAAAAACCGCTAGTGAAACGGTACCTAAAGCTAGCCACCGAGAAATTGACAAGATTCAAAACATTTGAAATTCTTCATGTTGTCTAGGAAGAAAACACTCGCATTAATGTACTCTATAAATTAGTAAACACAAGGAACCCCAAAATTAGATGTTAGTGATTAATCTTATATCAACTTTGAACAAAATAAATGTTAATCTTATGATTTGAACTAAAAATTGTTGAATTCATATGTGATTAATCTGTATTTTTCTTCGGATTTTGAAGTAGTCACATATATTTACTCTTTGTGCATGTTTTTGTTGGTGCAAAGGTGAATAAATGATGAACAAAGGAAATATTCTATTAAGAATAACGGCTACAAAAACATGATTAAAAGTTACAATGATTGTCACCCTATTTATAAGCTAAAACTAGGGTTACTAGAATAAGATAAAATACTAAAATACCCTCTAACAAACTTAGGGGCTAAGAAAATAGTACAACTAAATAAATATGAATTACTATTAATATTCTAATACCATCCCTTAATTCATATTCCATCAAAACTTGTAACACCAATTCCATCCCTTAGTCTGAGAAATTGATCAGTCTTGACAGCTTTCATCAGAACATCTGCCAACTGCTTCTGAGTGATGTAGTGTACAACTTCTAACACTCCACTCTGAACTTGATGTCTCAGAAAATGATACTTGGTCTCAATATGCTTGCTTCTCCCATGCAACACTGGGTTTCTGGAAAGATTGATTGCAGACTTGTTGTCAATCATCAACTTCAGAGGTTTGTCTACTTTAATCTTCAAATCCTGCAACAGATTCAGAATCCACACAGCTTGGCATGCAGTAACAGCACCTGCAATGTATTCAGCTTCACAGGTTGACAATGCCACAACAGATTGCTTCTTGGAACACCAAGAAATGGAACCTCCCAGAAATTTGAACAAGTACCCAGATGTACTTCTTCTGTCAACTCTGTCTCCACACCAATCAGAGTCTGAATAACTCAGAAGTTATGACTCATCCTTTCTTCCAGAAGTAAACAACACTCCATACTTCAGAGTTCCTTTGATATACCTCAGAATCCTGACAGCGGCTTGGTAATGGGACCACTTAGGTTTACTCATGAACATACTAACCATCCCAACTGAGTAGCAAATATCAGGTCTGGTATTGCACAGATACCTCATAGAACCAACCAACTGTTTGAAGGTTGTAGCGTCCACATCCTTTCCTTCAGAGTCTGAATTCAGTTTCTGATTTGTATCAGAAGGTGTGACAACCATCTTACAATTCTTCAGATCAAATCTCTTCAGAAGTTCTAATTCATACTTGAGCTGATGCAAAATGATACCTTTCTCAGAATATCTGAACTCCATCCCTAGAAAGTATGTCATTTTGCCTAGATCAGTCATTTCAAATTCATTCATTAGAACCTTCTTGAACTTGGCTATCTCCTGTTCAGAACTTCCAGTCAATAGTATATCATCAACATATAAACATACCAGAGTCATATTGCCTTCAAAAGTATGTTGAACATAGACACCGTACTCCATCTCACATTTCTGAAAGCCTTGCTTCTTGAAAAATGAATCAATCTTCTGATTCCAAGCTCTGGGCGCTTGTTTCAATCCATATAGAGCTTTGTATAATCTATACACCATCCCTTCCTGATTCTTTTTCACAAATCCAGGAGGTTGTGACACGTAAACTTCTTCTTCTAATGGACCGTTCAGAAATGCAGATTTTACATCTAAATGCATCAGAGGCCAATTCCTGTTAGAAGCTATTGCAATCACCATTCTGATTGTTTCATGTCTTGCTACAGGTGCAAACACTTCAGAATAATCCAGCCCAGGTTTCTGTAGAAATCCTCTGGCTACCAACCTTGCTTTATGTTTGCCAATTGAACCATCTGGCTTTAACTTCTGCTTGAAAACCCATCTGACGCTGATGGCTTTCTTGTCTTTTGGAAGTTCTGTCAGCTTCCAAGTCTTGTTTCTATCTATAGCATCAAGTTCTTCTTTCATGGCATTCAGCCAGAGCTTCTGCTTAAGAGCCTCCTCTGTACTTATAGGTTCAGAGTCTACTAACATGGCACATTGAATAACTTCTCCTTCAGAGTCTACTTCAGTGTCTTGCAACATGTCAAATTCTGCATATCTTTTGGGGAAGTTTCTGATTCTTTGTGGTCTCTGAACTTGTTCAGAGTCTTGGGCTTCAGATGATTGACTTTCTCCAGAGCTTTGACCAACTTCAGGATCTGACATATTTCCAGAGTCTTGAACTTCAGAATTTCTAGCTTCAGAGGCTTGACTTCCTCCAGAGCCTTGGCCATCTTCAGAGTCTGAATTTCCACCAGAATCTGGATTACCATCAGAGTCTGGATCATCAGAGTCACCTTCATCTTCTGAGTCTTCTCCAGAGTCAGAATCACTATCAGAGTCAGAATCAACGTCAGAGTTTACTTCAACTTCAGAAATTCTTAACTCTGACCTTTCTTCAGAAGTTCTAACATCAGAATCAGATTGAGACTTATCCCAATTCCAGACTTCTGATTCCTTCACAATCACATCTCCGCTGAATTCAATTTTATTGGTTTTTGGACAATAGAGCTTGTATGCACCTGTACTGTGGTACCCTATCAGAATCATCACTTTTCTTCTATCATCCAGCTTTTGTCTTCTGGCTTCTGGAACATGTTTATAGCAAACAGAACCAAACACCTTCAGATGACTAACACTTTGCTTATCTCCAGTCCACTTTTGTATTGGAACTATTTCCTTCAACTTCTTTGTAGGACATCTGTTGAGTACATACGTTGCAGTGGCAACAGCTTCTCCCCAGAGCTTCTGAGGAAGCTTCTTCTCCTTTAGCATGCTTCTCACCATATCAAGCAAAGTACGGTTTCTTCTTTCATCAAGACCATTGTGTTGAGGGGTATAATGAGCAGTAACCTCATGCTCATTTCCATTCTCCTCACAGAACTTCTGGAACTCTTTGGAGTTATACTCACCTCCACCGTCAGTTCTAAGAATCTTCAACTTCTGACCACTCTGATTCTCAGCCTTCATTCTGAATTTCTTGAATTCATCAAACACCTGGTGTTTGAACTTAATAAGGGATACCCATGTCATTCTTGTGAATTCATCAACAAATAACACAAAATATTTATTCCCTCCAATTGATGCTACTGGAAATGGACCACACACATCAGAATGTACAACTCCCAAGGCATGTTTTGCTCTTGGAGCAACTTCTGACGCAAATGGCAAACGTGGTTGTTTTCCTTCCATGAAAACTTTGCATGACTTCTCAGGCTTCTTAATTGCAGGAATTCCATGTACCAGCTTCTTTGAATTCAGATGTTTTAGGCTTCTGAAATTCAAATGACCAAATCTTTTGTGCCACAGCTTACTCTCCTTCTCAGCACATGTTGCACTAAGACATTCTGAGTCTGCAGTTCTGACATTCACCTTGAATGTTCTATTCCTTCCCTGTTCTGACTCCATAATCAACTTCTGATTGTAGTCATACAGCTTCAGAAGATTTTCCTTCATGGTAACTGAAAAACCTTTCTCAATTAATTGTCCCACACTCATCAGATTGCTTCTGATGCCAGGTACGTACCACACGTTCTGAATCAATGTTGTTTTCTCATTGTTCAGAGTCACTCTGACATTTCCCATACCTTCTGCATTAAGATATTTGTCATCAGCACATCTGATCCTTGTTCTCTTTTCAGAGTCAAAGTCAACCAGCCATTTCTTGTTTCCAGTAAGATGATTTGAACAACCAGTGTCCATATACCACCAGCCTGTCAGATCCATATCATCAGATTCAAAGGCCATCAATAACACAGATTCGTCATCAGAACTTCTGGCTATATTTGCTTCTTCTGATTTCTTCTCCTTGTTTGACCAACAATCTCTAGCAAAGTGACCAAACTTCTTACAACAGTAACATTGGATCTTCTTCTTGTCATACTTCTCTTTTCCCTTCTGAGCATTCTTTTTCCTATCAGAGATTAAGCTTTCTGACTTCTGACCACCATCAGATCTTCTCTTAGCTTCTGACTGCTTCTGATACCTCCTATCAAAAGTTGCTTTCAGAGTCTGCTGCTCTACTTCCCTTTCAGAAGTTCTCTCAGTCAAACGCAACTCTTGCGCTTCTAAACTGCTCTGCAGCTCTTCAATTCTCATGGTACTCAGATCTTTGGAATGTTCTATTGCTACCACAATGTAATCAAATTGAGAGGTAAGGGATCTCAATACCTTCTCCATGATTGTTTCTTCAAAAAGAGTTTCTCCACACGCCTTCATCTCATTAGTGATCAGAATCACTCTGGAGATGTATTCAGAAACTTTCTCATTATTCTTCATGTTGAGGTTCTCATATTGCTTTCTCAAGGACTGAAGCTTCACCTTCTTCACTGATGCGTCACCACCATAACATCTAACCAGTGTGTCCCATGCAGCCTTTGTTGTCGTTGAATCTGCAATCTTCTCAAACACATTTACATCAACACATTGATGAATAAAGAATAATGCTTTCTGATCCTTCTTCCTTACTTCCTTCTGCGCGTTTTTCTGTTCATCTGTTGCATCTGCTGCTACCGGAACATAACCATCAGTGACAAGATCTAAAACATCTTGAGCACCAAACAGTACACGCATTTGGATTATCCAACGATTCCAGTTTTTACCGCCAAATACTGGAAGCTTGGTGTTCATGTTGCCGTTTCCGTTCATCTTCACCTTGCACAATACACTCAGATTTCTCACACAGTGTTTCCCAACCCACAGAATAAAATTCTGATTAGATTTTGTTCAAGATTCAACACGAATCTAAGAATCAAAATCAAACACATAAGACCTCACGTTCACTCGTGTTTCCCGTGTTTCCCAATGAATCTGAACCGAAGCTCTAGATATCAATTGTTGGTGCAAAGGTGAATAAATGATGAACAAAGGAAATATTCTATTAAGAATAACGGCTACAAAAACATGATTAAAAGTTACAATGATTGTCACCCTATTTATAAGTTAAAACTAGGGTTACTAGAATAAGATAAAATACTAAAATACCCTCTAACAAACTTAGGGATTAAGAAAATAGTACAACTAAATAAATATGAATTACTATTAATATTCTAATAATTTTTTGAATATTTTTTAGTATCTCTAGATTTATATATAAGTGTTTTTTTTAGATTTATTGAATAATAAATGTATTTGAACTATATAATTAATGTATATGAATTGTATAATAAATAAGATATATTAATTATTCAATAAATATAAAAAATCAAATTTTTTTAATAAATAAAATAAGAAATATTATTATTTAAAATCAAATGGAACAAATAGTGTATATATTTCATTCAATCACCGTCGTTAAATATCCACTCTATTTCTTTTCATTTTATTCTTTTTAAAATATTCAAACATACTTTAACCAAACAACAATTCTTATGACCACTCATAAAAATTGACTAGTTAACGGAATGTAATAATGTATAACTTGGGCAATCAACTTTTATTAGTCAATAAAAAGCTGTGTTTCTCTTTTCCTTCACACGCAAAAGATTATTGTATGTTGGAACATCAATGATTTTCCGACAGGTCACACTGTATTTATGGAATCATCCCACGTGGGCAGCACGTGGTTTTATTTATAGAGCCTTGTTAACGAGTACTCTCAAGACACTATTTAAATATTTTATATTAAAAAATTATTTTTTAAAAAATTCAAACACTTCAATTTCCAATACATATTATTGCACATATTTTTATAAAAATTTACTATTTAAAGTTTTAAAAAGTATCTTAAAGGCTCTTAGCATCCTAAATAATTTAAGTGTACTACAGTTTCAGGCACGGGTGCTCATCATTACATTCATAACATTCATTAACTAACTAAACTTCATGTCTCTTCTAAAGAAAGTTTTTTAATAAATAACATTTGCTTTATTATTAAAATTAACATAACAATTGTTATTTTAAAAAGTGTGAAAAACTTAAAAACAAAACACCACATACAAGATTGAAAAGGTAATACAAATTACTTTCTATGTCTATAAAAGATATAGTATTTGAATTATGCATACTTTTTAAAAAAAATTTAAAGGATGTTTCAATTTTAATGTCAAAATTACTAGTATGTAATGATTTATTAAAATAAAAAAAAAACACACATTTTTTTTACAAATTATAAGAGAAAACATCAATTTATTTTATTTAAGTATTTTATCAAATAAATACATTTTTCAAAATAAAACTAATTTAAAATTTATTTATTTGTTTTCTCTCTCATTTTTCTTAAACAATAATCAATTATTTTTTTACATCTTTTCATACAATATATTTAAAGAAAAAATTAAAAAAGTTAATTTTTTTAATAAATGTGAAATATTAACTTTTGTTTATGAATTGTTACAGAGGGAGTACTATTTACTAAAATATATTTTAAGTAGTCCGGAGAGAAACAAAAGTGTTAATGAGATAAATGTTCGTAATTTTAGAGACCTTAACACCATATATTCAGCCAAAAATTTAAAATTATAGGAGTATTGATCATCTCTTTTATATATCAAATATTTACTCTTTTTTTAGTCAATCTAAGACTTAACCACTCACAATTGAATCTCAAAAATCTCCTCCGCAAATGTAAGTCATCCACATCAGTAGCATTTATCCTTACTAGCATCCCACTACCACTCCTCTATTGAGTCTAACCATGGCTATGATATCACTTGTTGAGGAGTCCTAATAATGTTGAAAGTGTCAATGTTTCAGTATCCTAGAGACTTTGACATCACATATCCACAAAAACTTTAAGGCTGTGAGAGTATCAGTCATTTCTTATATATATATATATATATATATATATATATATATATATATATATATATATATATATATATATATATATATATATATATATATATATATATATTCGGAAACACAAAATGGATGCTCTAGCTCCATGAAGGAATAAAAAATGAGGATAGTTGAATAATTGATGATCTTGAACTGTGGCTCCTCCTTTACGGTGATGTGGGGTTGACCTGCATGGTTAACACTCCAACGCTCAAGTCAGTTCAAGATTCAAGATGAGTATAATGAAAGTGGAGATCAGAGATTGTACATTACTATTAACATGTGAGATGTTTTATATCTTGGGTCGAGTATAGGGGATTTGAGATGGATTGAGTCTTGGTCAATTGGGCCTTTGGACGGTCTAAAAGAGTTTCCCCCAAAGCTTTATCGGGCACTACAAAAGTTGGGGAAAGCCTTAAGTATCACTGACCAACCTCTGTGTCGTGATCTGATGTATAATGGAACTGAAATGCTTGGGATCAATTTTTTAGTGGGGAACAAGCGTATTTAATATGGTTCCATCATTGAAGCATTTCGTCACTTTTTTCTGGCACGAGGAGTGATGTAACCATTTAGGGTATGAGGCAATTTATAGAGTGCTTGAGTGCACTTAAGTTGGCATGTATCCACGAGTGGAAATCTAGCCGTTGATCCTATGATTTATTTCCATAGCGGGTCTTGACTCTTCAGGTGTTGTTGCATATAAGTATAGTGAGTTAGTGAGTTGAATATTTGAAAGTTTTTTCGCAACCTTTAGCCTTCAAGCTTTATATTTACTTTGAAGTTGAGAAAAGTACACAAGAAGGGGGGGTTGAATTGTGTGTTCTGTTTTCTTAGTTTGCATGTGATCAGAGTTTAGAATCTAAACTAGTGTTTAGATTCTGGTTAATTTTTAGTAGAAGAATGTTAACATAAGAAAATAAATAATAGCACAAGATACAAAGATTTATACCGGTTCCTCCCCTAACTGAGAGTAATCTTGTCTCGTTGCTTCACAAGAGATTTTCACTATAATCAAAACATGATTACAATCGCTTATGCATTATGCATAAGAATTTTACAATTGCTCAGACCCAAGGTCCAAGACTTATGCTAAAGCTCCTCACTCGAGACTTCTTGCTCAGGTTTGACGAACCTAAGACTTCCTTGCTCAGACTCCACACCCAAGACTTTTGCTCCAAGTCCCATGAAACCAACCTCTCTGCTTACACTTCTCAACTTGAACCTTCAGTCATTTTTATAGCCTTCTTCAGAAACTAGCCGTTGAAGAGGTAACTTGATCAAGAGTCTTTGCTGTTACTCTATAGTGCAAGAGCCGTTGAATATAGATACACCAGAAGATCTTAATTCAATGTGTAACATGTTTAACTTTTGAGTCTTAAAGAGTTTCTATACTATTAGAGCTGTTGAAAGTAGATATCCACAAAGCATCTCGGCCTTTCTTGAGCCTTGCAATCTGTAGACTCTAGCTAATAAACTGATTTGACAATACAACTTGCTTTCTGCAGTACGGACAACTTCATCTTTATCACCAACTCTAAATGGAACTGGAAGCCAATTTGCATTCACTAAGTGTAGAGACAATTATATTGCTTGTTCTGATGTTGAGACCTTCAGCTTCAGAGTCTTCTCCAGACATTACTTAGCAAGTGTTCTTCAAATTCTGCCACCAGAAGCCTGCAATACAACAACTCTCAAAGTGTGCTTAATGTAGAACAGATTATGACAATAACATTTACAAGTATTAGAACCTGGACACATGTAAGACACGTCAAATAAACCATTATTCTTTCAATACTTTGTTATCATCAAAATCCAAGGAAAATATGTCATGAACAAATATTGTTCTAACATACTTTTCCATAAAAAACATCTTTGTTCCTTTTTCCCTTGAGTATCTCTGTAAACATTTCAATGCTTCCCTTAAATCTTTTTCCTTATTTCATTGCTTATGCTTCGTCAATTTCTCATAATCAGATACCCTTCTAACTCAAACTTTACCTTCGGCATATCTTGGTTTCTAGTCACGATGAGCGAAAGTACCGTTTATTTAGTGATTGACTATAAAGTTGAAATTCATCTGCTTTAAGAACGGGGGTATCCCATGATTTTCCTCAACTTTCTTTCATTATTGATCCCATAGGATCATAAATTATACCCATATCTGATGATTATGGATCAGAAAGGGTATATGGGAATTCCTTGGATGACGAAAACTATTTTTCTAGGTTGTTGGATGATATTGAATGTTGACTGAAGAATGCATCACACCAAGGTCCCCATACCCCCTCGCGTCTTGTCAAAAGAGAAGGTACAAATCAATTTGGAAAGGAGGGAAAATGTTAGACGCTTCATTCAACTTCATATATGAACATTGGTTATGAGCTGAGTGACACTGAGGTTCTAGAACACTTGAATTTGTAAATCCAGACGAATGCATCAAAGTATGATTGAGTGGATGCAAAATTAGCAGAAACTTCTTTGACTCTGAGTACTAAGGCCACTTTATGCGATGCTAACATTTTGGTTAGAGATCCTTCGAAATGGTTTTGGTCCTTTTGGTGCCATGGGAGAAGAAGATATGCATCTCTTTTGATGACTGCATAATCCTATTTTATGAGTGGCCGTTTATAAAAATAGGATTTCAGTTTTTTTTTTCTGAATTCAAGGTAACCATCCTCAAAAATTTAAATGTTGCTCCCTTATAACTTCATTCAGGGTCATGGGCATCATTTATGATCTTCCAATTGTGCGCCAAGCACGAATCCCGGAAGCCCTCTCTTAGCTTATATTTTGATCTTTTCCATATGAGGCATACTCCCTTTGACAACTTTTGTAATCAAGGGCTTATTTACTTTCATTCGATCTACCCTAGGTTCAACCATTTACTCTTGACTAGAGTGATTTTCCAGGACGTTTTTTATTGATGAATCCCTCACACTCGCATATCACTAAGTTTTTTCTATCTCTTTGTCGATTCTCCTTAATTCTGTCAGTTTTTATATCTTAAGTATTGGTCTAAGCTCCCTTTTAACCGGACTGTTCACTCATGTTATACCAAGTCAGGTTCTCTTTCTCCGGACAAGGTAACAATGAAAGAGGAAATGCAATTCTGGTTTCAAGGGATTGGCTATGAGGACAGGTTTAGCCCTATGAGGTTCCTTTTACCGATGTAAGAAAAAGATGAATTGATACTCACGATACCTTGAATGCAATTAGCCAAGAGGAGAGGAGGAAGATTTTTGGCAAGGACGAAGCCTTAGTGCCCTTTTTTTACATAAGTGATTAGATTTTTGCAGATAGCATGGAAAAAATAAGCAAGTTGAATATGTTTTATAGCTTTTTGGATGCACAAGGAATCCAGGCTATGGTGGATGCTAGGATCTCTACCTTCTCCCCTACCCTTCTAGTGACTAATGGTCTTGTTACGGTATCTTTTCCTTCCCCGATTATAGAGGTTTATGCTTTTGTACGTGAGGTGGATCAACTTACATATATCGTAACCACTTTATCAAACGGAGAATCAACCCCACATCCAGTTTCGGTAAAGAGGGTCTGAGATGAGGAACAACAATCCCCCCCGAATTGAAGGTTCTCCAAAACATACTCAATTTGCTAAGGGTGGTGCTTTTGGGGAGATAAATCCCTTCATAAAGATACCAATTATTTTCTCTTCTCCACTTCCATACACTCATGAGGAGGTTGCTGCTATTGTTTCGACATCAGATTTGACCTTCGTCCAGTATCTCGTTGATGGAGATAAGATAGAACTGTCTTCTCAACTTGATCTCTGCATGTTTAAAGCTAGTACCATGTTCTCTCTTATATCTGATGGATGAGGTGATATCTGGCCCCGAATAATACTTTTAAGAAAACGGATACTTTGAAAAAGGAGACCGAAACTATGGAGATGAGGTGCATTAGTCTCAAGATGGAGTTTGTTACATTGCAGGAGGAAGTTAAAGCTTCCAACTCTCTGAAATAGGTTGTAGACATACATGATATTTCTTCTGCTTTAGCCGCTCATGAGATTGAGCTGAAGGGTTCCCTCTAGGATGAAGAGAAGCGGATAAGGCTGCTTCTATATGGAGGAGCACTAGAAATCCTCTCTTCAAGAAACCGAGGCTCGTGCAAAGGCCTTGAAAACTCTTCAGGAAGAGGTAGCCAGTATGAAATGTGTACTCCATGACTCTCTTGACAAGACTATGAGTGGTGTGCTCGGAGTCTGTAAGATAGTTGTAGAACATACAAGGAAGTTGTCCCCCGTTGTTGTAATTTCTACCAAGGTGTTGGATCCGTTTAAGCATGCCTCTATAGAGGCTCAAGAAGGTGGTTCCAGTACATTGACTTCAGATGCTTTGGCTTGACTTTCTTTTATTTTGTATTATTTTACTTTCTGAAATTCTTCCTAGGCTTGGGTGCCTTGGTTGCAATTATTTTTTATATTTAATGAAATATTTTACCTTGATACTTCAAGAGTTATTTACTTTAGAGCTTTGTGTCAGTATTTTCTTTAACATTGTCGTTATTTACGAATTGTCATAACTCCAGGCTTATTCTTTTACTTTGTGAAGTCTTTATTCGCTTTAGATTTTATGTTAGATCACCAGGTTTATTTGGTTATAACAGGTTGTGTGTTTTAGGTGTGAAAGCCTTGATTGTCTGCTTTACAAAGGAAACAATGTATTTAATTGTAATGACGTGGCATGTGTGCCTCAAGAATTTTCCTGCTTTTTGCAACCTGGTGCATTGAATAACATTAGCTATCATTTTTGGTTTCCATGCTAATTCGATGTATATAGCATTACTATAGTAGAATGTTTTTTTTGTACATCGTGTTTGGCGATTTGCTTGCATCTCTATGAATAAGTACTAGGATCGGTGAGGTCAATGTCATGCGGTCGTACTTTGTATTATACTCCGAGCCACAAAGGATTGTTCCACGTCCAAGGGTATGATCCTCGTCCCAGTCCCCAAGGCTTGTCTCAAATTGAGGTAGACATCTATAGGATCCACCACCTACGTCTTGAGAATGGCTATACCTGATGGGGGTGCATCAGCTATGCAAAAGTGCGTTTAATAAGCCTCAGACGTGAGGTGTGAATTTGATTCATATCAAAACCACAGAAGTGTGTTAAGTCTGTATCGGATACACAATAGGGTATAAAATATGGTTAAGTCGTATCAAAATTGCAAAAATGTGTTTAATTTGTATCATATCTGTATTCATGCATAGAATGTGTTTGAGCCGTATCAAAATCGCATGAATACGTTAAGTCCATATCGAATATACATTCATACATTTTTTCTTTGCTCCCCTTTCTCAAGTGTTTTAGCAGAAAGAGAGAAAAATAACTATACAATAAAGAATATATATATATATATATATATATATATATATATATTTACGTTCACGTTAATAATGAATTAAGTTAATAACCAATAAATAATAAAATGACTAGTTAGATGAATCTTCAATGGCGAATCTGGTGTGGACGGTCGGTGTTTGAGGTCTTTGGCCTTTATCCTTTCTTAGGGTTTTGAGTTGAGTGCACTTTGTGCTTTAAAGCATCTTCATTGGTTGGCGTGGTGTTGAGGTACCCCAGTTAGTATTTTCCTTCTGACGCGTCTCTGGATGGTCAGCTTCGTCGCAGACATAGTTTGAGGATAATCGTTGAAAATTTAGGATCCCATAGTTGTAATTGTCTACATTTATAGTTAGGTGATTTTCTGATTACCGAGGTCTAAACCTCCCAATTTATTTCTTAGTCTAGAGTGGATATCTACCTAAAGTAGCTTACATGCGATGCTCGGCTTTCCCTAAACCCGATGTGATAATCATATGTAGATGACTTCCCTTGGGAGGCCTGCTCCCTCTCCTAGTATTTCCTTTGGAACATCAATTTCAGTAGGGAGTCTAGGATTATAGTCAACCGATCTCCTTGCGACCAGAATCTAGGGTGCCTTCTCTTTGATTGCATGGTCAGTCATGTCCATTTGCTTTCGTTAATCTGACTTTAAGGACTTAATAGTCATCTTAGCCAAGCAAGGCAATGTTGTTTGGGGGATATTGCTTATGAATTTCCTCGTCTGGACCCCCACCTTAGTGGATTTATTGCGTTCACTTAAGAGTCGATATTTGAGCCCGAGCGTTTCTATCCCTTAAGTGGCGCCCCCGTGCTGACCTTTCTAGTAAGGACTGGACCAAGTAATAAGGGAGACGATGTATTCGTTTAAAGGAAGGCCCGCCCATGAATCGGGGATCCTTTGGTACTAATAGAAGGTGCTTTTGGGCTTAATCCAAGCCTGAAATTAACTATGAACTTCTTGTATCCTGACAACACCGCCTCGGAAAACACCTCGACGACGTTGGAGAGGCGAGCGATGTTATCCAACATATTCTCTATTTCTAGTCAATGTGAGATTGAATCACCCCCACCACCACAAGTGTGAGTCACCCACATCACTAAATTTGATCCATACTAAGATTTTACTTCCGCTTCTTCAACGAGCCTAATCATGGCTCTAAAAGAGACATTGACAACACATATCTACAAAAAAAACCTTAACATAATGGGGTTGTGTGTCAATTCTCATATATAGTGTGAAAGTTAACCACTGACACTTGAATTTCAACAATATCTTTATTAATGATAGTTAGTGGAGTAATTGAAAAAAATATAAAATTTAACAAATAAGAATATAATGTTAAGAAAATATAATAAATATTATATTGATATTGTAAAAACAATTTTGAGACAACGAAAAATGAAAATAAAACATCTTTTATGAAACATACGCAATAAGTAAATCTTTACTTCTCCAATTATATACACACACATTTTTATATTAATTTTATATTTTAATTTATTAATTCTCTCTCTTTTTAAATTATTTTATCAATTAAATTAATTGCAATATTGATTAAATAATTTAAATGAATAAAATATAAAATTTTAATTTGTTTTATTCTACTTTTTTCCTACTTCCTGCTGCTCAAATTATAAATAGATTTTCAATTTTTTTAATTATAAATTATTTTAGAATTTTAATAAAACGTGAATACTTATTTTTTATATCTTATTGTTATTTTTGTAAATTTCTCTTTTATAATATCATTAATGAAGAATAATTTTAAAAAATTATCTCATATTTATATTTTACATACTAAATTAGTAACACTTTTTAAATAGTGTGAAACAGCCAAAATTATGGTAATCAAAATCGAATCGGACATTGAACCAGTATATCTATAAGTTCAAGGTTTTAAGATTAGATTGGAGTTCCAGCCTGATTGAACTGTTTATAAGTAAATAAATATTTTTAATTTATATATAAGAATAAAGCACACGAGTAAATATATTTTTTAAATGGTATAACAAAATTTTATTGATAATTTTATAATAATTGACTCTTAATTATTTATTTAATTTTTTATAACCATTTATATATTTAAAATTTTATATTTAATCATTTCAAAATATTTAAAAATTATAATTTAAAAAAATAACACAAAACTATTTAAAATGTCCTGAATCTCCTTTTTTATTTTCAAAAAATACAATTCAATCTTTAATAAAATAATTAATTTTAATTTTTACACAAGAAGGTAAACAAAACTTCATAACTAAAAGTAATGGGTTAATCATTTAGGTATGTCTAAGTCTTTCATTTTAAAATAATAATAATAAACTAATAACCTATGGTGTAATATGCATTGTATGTAATTATGTATGATTATATTAAATTCACTTTCAGTTATCAAATAATAAACTAATAACCTATTGAGTTGGGGATTGGGTTCACATTCGGCAGTAGAGGCTTTCTCAACGTGTAGAGACCAATCTTGGGTGTTACAGGATCATATATTGAGAGACATTAGGATATATGGTATATACCTTGATTTCGAAAGAGCTTTGGATGATATTAGTGTTTTGGTTCCAAATTTTGACATTAGTGGTTTTACTAGAAAAGACGTCATCCTTCCTAAAGCATAACATTTTTTGGCGAATACCCTTTTTAGTAAAAGTGTTCAGAATATGAAAGTGAAGTTTGACATGACCACAAGAGAGAAAGCAATTTCGGTTGTTTGCAACCAACACCCAAGAGTTTTCCTTTTATCCTTATTGATGTTCTAGGCCAACATATGTCACTGGTAGAGTATCGGACCATCCTTAAATATCGACTTATGATTTCCTTATTTCTTGTTAATAAGGTTTTCCATGTTTGTCGTAAGGCGTGCTTGAATATATTTGGGGAACACACTATTTATTATAAGAAGATTTTAGGATTCAAATACTGATATAACTTTGTTAGGGATGTCTTACTTGATATATTTGGTGTGTCGCGATATCTATGAAGAGAGAGATGCATGTGAATTTCTTGAATGACTCACAAGAAAGGAGATCGACACTTAGATCAAAAAATGTTCTGCTGTAGAGGTGGATAGGAGGGAAACATGCACGTGTAGACATGAATGAGGTTTCCTCACTTGTGGGGCTGAGGTCTGAAGGTTTTACTGTGGGATAGGAAGCTCTCAAAGCCACTTCAAGTAAGGTGGCAAAGCATGAGAAAGTGTGGTTTGATAATTAACATGCTTTCATACCATTTGCCTTTGACACTTTTGTTTTCTAACACCAAAAGAAATTGATCTTTTATAGAGAGTCCAAAGGCTCACGCATAACAATGTTGTGTCTCTTAAGATAATGAATGTAGTTTTTAAGAGGACTGATTTTGCAATCCAAAAAAGGGTAGCGGTGCAACTTGTTTCCCATTTGCCTACTTTTTTTGTACAATCTTGATTATACTTATTAAATTAATCATAAATTTAGAGTATCACAATTCACCTCTCAACCCCTTCTTACATTTTGAGACACTTGTTCAAAAAAACTTCAAAGAAAATTTATCAATCCAGTTGTTGCACCCCAAAATTTGCTCAACCTTATTCACTTGGTTTATGTTTCAATGTCATTAGCATTTGCATATAGAGTCATGTACATAGTCTAATCATCTGCATAGCATAAGCATAGCAAGGCATACAACAGGGGGGCCAATCATTATTCTCATCTCTAGAAGCCTATCAAGAGGTTATTATCCCAATTCAATCTCATTCAAGTCATCAGGAAAGAATTTGAAAGCAAAGAGTTCAGCAGATCAAGCCTTGAGTCCATCTCCTAGCTGAGGGTATCTGAGGGTCAGCAAGAGGGTTGTGAGCTGTGAGTTGAAGGCATGGAGAGTATCTAGACATTATGAGAGACTTAGAAAGTCATTTGGAGAAGGAGACAAGTCATTGGTGTGATCACAAATATTGCAGTTGAAGACAGTCAACTAGGGTTTCATCTGGGTCAACCCTAGGTCAACCCTAGGTCAATTGACTGATTTAAGGGGCATTCAAGTCTGGTGGAGAGATGTGGGGTTCATCATTGGACATATAAAGAAGGATATGGAGATATGCCAAGGAGAATTCAAGAGAAATCAAGGAGAAGAGGAGTTTCTAAATTAGGGTTTCTGTGTAAAATCCCCTAGTTTAGGTCAAATTTCCAAGCAAGATAAGTCAAAATGCTAGCTTCAAATGGCTTCTTGGCCAACATGAAACTTGTAGAGGATCTCAAGACCTTTAATTTGAGTGGTGGAAGACATCAAGGAGATTTATAGAACTCAAGTTATGGTCCTTGCAAGTTACAGGTCATCTGAGGTATCTGAAATTTTGTCTGTGAAAGTGACTTGACTTCCAAGCAATTTTTACCCCTCAAGGAGATTTCAAATGAATTTCTGGTCAACATAGGAATTGTTCCTCATTGTCTTAGCTTTCTAGAATGGTATAGTATGCCTTCATATGAGGTGTGGAACTCAACTTATGGTCTTGGCAAGCAAAGGGTATTTTGGGCATTTGTGAATTACAGGTCATTTTAACTCATGTCCAAAACTCATACAAGGAGGCCTCAAATGGAAAAACTTACAACATCAAACTTGCTCCAAATGACATTTTGAGTCTAGAAAGAAGGTCCCAAATTGTTGGAAAAGCTCATAACATGAAGTTGCATGATTGGTTGAATTTGAACTAAAATGGCTTATAACTTGAATAAAGTCAAAGTGAAAAATGGTTTGAGAGATTTATAGGTCCAAATGGGGACTTCCAATATATGATTTTGGGTCCAAAAGACATTTTAGAGACAATGGTTCAAGCACATTTTTGAGCTTAATGGAAAAAATCAAAGTTACTTATGGTTACTTGTATTTGAAGAAACATAACCAATATCAATCAAAGTTGGAAGGCAAGGGAAGTTGTAAGATGGATCTAGAAGTTTCCATTGAGCCCTATATATTCATGAAATCAGAATTGAGCAAGGGTTGGATTCATATTTTGCCAAAAACTTCCCAAAATCCTCTCATTCTCCAATTTGCAATTTCACTTCAATCTCACAAATTCTACATCTATCATCATCAACATTGATCATGCTCCATTCAATCATCATCATGGCATAGAATTCAATCAAGATCCTGGTGGTTAGAGCTCAATTTCGTGCACTTTCATCAAGAACACACAAGTTGCAAATTCAGTTGGAACTCAAGATCCAGTGCAAGACTCCTCAAGGTGTTGCATACAGAATCAAGTAGTGCAATTGTAGATCAAGATCCAAGCATCAAGACTCTTAGATCCACAAGTTTCATCATCATCCATAAGCTTTTGCTCCAGGTGCAAATTACTTCCACTTGCTTGATTTAGTTAGTTTAGCATTAGGTTGTTAGTATAATGTTGATCTAGAATGATTAAGGACCATTTCTGGTGAGTTTAGTGCTGTTTAGAGGTAGTTCATAACAGGTGCACAAAACGGATTTGACTTAGAACTCGTAGGATAATGTATGATAATCTTAGGTCTTTAGTTCAGGATGATCACCATAACGTGTAGATTAGATTAGTATAAGTTGGAGCAAGAATTGTTGAGATGCATATCAGTGCAATCTTATGGTGGCCAAAGCTTGTTGCGATCGGTTTGAGTGATATGATGAATTTCAATGGAAACTAAGGTCGTAGTCTTGTAGAGGGAGAGATTTGGAACACTTTGCATGTTTACATCGTGAGGATTCGTGGACTGTGGAGAGAGAACAGGTAGCTTGAAGCTGGTACGTTCATGGCATGCGTGTGAGAATTTCAGAAACCCTAGCTTCCCATTGGGGAAGACGTAATCGTGGCCTTTGATCCATTCTGAATTTTTGACTTTTTAATCTCAATCCACGGTCTAGATTCAATTGCAGTTTTGGAGGGAATTGCAGCAGCCATGAAACGCTGCCGTTTCATTTAATAAGTATTCCTGGGCTTGATTCAAATTCTTATTAACACCCCACCAAACAGGCCCAAAACCAATCCCACGCATATTCCCTTGCTTAGTTCACCCCCCCAGTAGTTTATTATTGTTTGGATTCTGAATAAAATTGGGCCTAACGCAACTTGCTACGTGCACCCCCACTGCCTGGCCCATCCAGGAATATCAACTGGGCGTGATTGCTATTCTTACCCCTTCCTCTCATTTTAATTCAATTTAGTTTTTTAATTCATTTTAATTTTTACCAACTTTAAAAAATCATATAAAATAGGAAATTAACTCTTTTTTAGTGGTTGTTTTTTCTATATTTTCTTGGTTTTGTCTAGAAAATTGTCATTAAATAAAATTGCATTTTTATTTTTATTTGATATTTTTTCCATATTTTCTAAATAAATGACATTTTAAAATAGTTTCATTTCATGCATGATTTTATTAATTTTTGTTCTACTAGATGCTTTAATATTTTTTGTTCATTCTTTTTAGGTTGCTTAGATGAGATATTGAACTTGTAGAAACAATTTAGTTCCCATTTTTAGGAATTAATTTTAGGTGCTTAATGTAGGCTTGAACAACATGAACAAATTAGGGTTTTTAGGTGATGACTTAAGAAGTTTGATTCTTTCCCTTAGGACTTAGGGTTTGACTAGTTTAGTTATGGGACTATAGGGGCTATGGGTAGTTATTAGATCCCTTAGAAAAAGTCAGGATTCCCCTACTGCTATTAATACTCTGTATATGTCTGATTGACTGGTGTGGTGTGCCCTCTGGGGATTATTGCTTGCTTGCTTGGGTATTGGGATTGTCCGGGGACTTGGGAGAGCTGAAGACTTGAGGAGATGAAGACCATTGGAGATCCAGAGATTGAAGATCAACTGCCAGAGTTGGAGAGGAGGTTATTGCTAGCAGCTGTTGAGGAGACTAGGGTTTAGGAGCTAGGCAGAGCTCTAGATTAGAAAGCTTGTTTCTCAAACATGGAGTGCCTTGTCTGCATCCATCCTTTCTCTATGATTCAAAGTCTCTTTCAAATATCCACCTCCTTCCTTTGGAAGGATCAGTGAATATATTTGAGAGATAGAACTTTTGAGAGGAAACTTTCTGTTTAATGTTAACAGTTGATGAACCACCCTTGGTAGGTAATTAACTGTCTAACATTCATTCACTTCACTCTTGTGACTAATTCCTCATCCTGGAGGTTTGAACATGAAGAAAAGATGGAAGACAGATGATCAAAGCCCTTGCCTGAAGGTCATGAAGATGGAGATTAATACTTGTTGAAGCCTGTAGCTGAATGGAGATTACTTGAAGTCAGATGTTGAGTCAGAGCTGCTGATGCTGATGTATTGTTTGGATTTCCTGGCTGTATTGTTTGCTGTTTACCCTGTTGGGTTGAAAGTGAAGCCTGTTCACTTTTGCCTATTGTTTTCTAGGTTCGAGGTTGAGTGGGACTCCCTTGCCTCGCTTGTACTGTTGCATCCATGCATTTTTACTGCTTTATTATATCTGTTATTGTTTCTGTTTCTGCCTATCCCGTAGGATCTCTGTTTCTCTCTGTGCAAGAGAGGAGCATGATAGACACTAGGTCTTAACCCATGCATGATAACATTAGGTTAGTTCGTTTCCCTTCGCAACCATAGGTTAGAGTTCTATCTCTTCTTTCTCAAAACAAACAGAAAAACACATAAAGATTTCAAACACAATAAAAGACACTTCTTCCGTAAAAGA
Source organism: Lathyrus sativus (assembly GCA_963859935.3). Taxonomy (NCBI): domain Eukaryota; kingdom Viridiplantae; phylum Streptophyta; class Magnoliopsida; order Fabales; family Fabaceae; genus Lathyrus; species Lathyrus sativus. The sequence goes on from OZ012735.1 coordinate 926,104,135, forward strand.
ATGTGAACTCATCAATACGTCATTTTTGTCCGCCGGGACTGCTAATCAGAAAAACCTTTTTCAGAAGGAATAAAATCAATCAAGACAAGCTTGTGTCGTACGTGGCCCGAACTACGTTTGCTCTGATCTTTCATGCCGTATGAAAGTACGTAGGCATAGGATGCGATATCCTAGCGAGCAACCTTCCCCTCCTTTCCCGTAGGTAGGCGAACTACGTTGACTCTGATTTCTCGTTCCAGACGGGAATACGTAGGCATAAAGTGCGATACTTTGCCGAGTCATTTTTATTTTTATTTTCTTTTCTTTTAACCCCTGACCTTTAGCGTAGATAGAATAACAAGCCATACCCGAAAACAAGCGTGGATCCCGTCGAGTACGACGGACGTGAGGGGTGCTAACACCTTCCCCTTGCGTAACCGACTCCCGAATCCAGGTTTTGGTTGCGACGACCATACCTTTCCCGTATTGTGCGAGGTTTACTCTGAGCGTTTCCTTTCCCTCCCGTGGGATAAATAACGCACGGTGGCGACTCTTCTGTTCAGCCGGCGCCGATTTTCGCAGTAGCGACAGCTGGCGACTCTGCTGGGGATCCAACGTCCCCTGGCTGCTAAGAACTGCGATGGTTCTTATGCATTTGGGATCCAACGTCCCTTGAGAGAGTCAATCCTAGCGCTTGTTTTCCCGTCGAGGATTTTGTATGGAGTTATTGTATATTTCTGACCTTTATTTTCAGCATTATATATTGATTATTATTGCTGTATTTGGGGTGTGACGGGTGTTCTGATATTGAGAGATAAGCCGGACCTGGGCTTGAGTGCACCTAGAATTAGCGTAGAAAGTAGTGGGCGCGTGCCGGCTTTGCTTGCATTAGTGTCTCATGAAATCTACACTCGGACGAGGTTCTTCTGGTTGGCTTCTTTTTCTACCCTTTGGGTCGAAGGGGTTGTTGGTCAGCTGAATTGTCGACTCCGGGGACCGATCATTTGGAAGTTGGCTAAGTGAGGCCTCTTCAGGAATTGATGATGCCACTCCTTCTGGGAATCGTATCATCAACCCTGAAAGTCTGTGACGCCGACGACCGCATAGGATGCCGTACCTTGTGCCAGTTATAGGACCACCCGCCTGTGAGGGGATTTGGGGTTATGCAGGTAACCAGACCTTCAGATACCGGTTTGTTCTCGATCAGAGATCCTGGGTATTTATGGAGAGTTAGGAGGTCTGTCAGAGACCATTTGGAGATGTGTTCTGAGGTCTGTCAGAGACCAATTAGAGATGTGATTTGAGGTCTACCAGAGACCAGTGGGAGTTATGGTTTGAGGTCTGTCAGAGACCAGTATTGGAGCTTTGTTTTAGGTCTATCTGAGACCAGGGTTTGATGACTTCTGGATGGTCTATCTGAGACCTTTCTTGATTGGGTTCAGGCTATTCAGCTACAACTTTGGTCCCTGTTGCATGTTACTTGCATTGCATTGCCTGCATATCCATTACCATTTGCATTTCACTAACGTGTGTCTGTGCTGCAGGTGCATTTGCATTTCCCTAGTTCTAGTGCCCGGACTTCTGAGTATTGACTATGGCTAGTTTGAGGAAGACAGTTGCGTACAAGCTGCCTTCACCTGATATTACTTCTTTGCTTGGTCTGATATCTCTCGCCGATGAGGAGGTTAGGAAAAGCTTCAGAATGAGCCATGGGAGATTACTGAGATTAGTCTGTAAGCCCACTGCTGATGAGATGAACGGGCTATACACCTTGATGCAGTTCTATGACCCCGCATTGAGATGCTTTACTTTTGCTGACTTCATTTTAGGACCCACCATTGAGGAGTATGTGGAGTTTACCGAGCTTCCCGTGCAGAACGAGGTTCCCTTTATTCACTCTGCTGCTGAGCCCAAGTTGGAGGACTTAGCCAGAGCCTTACATATGGACGCTGCAGATCTGTTATTGACTTCTTGGCTTGGGGTTTCAGGTTTCTCTCTTGATTTCTTAGTTGTCAAAGCTCGAGAGTACGCCAAGAACGGTTGTTGGGTGGTTTTCAATGCTATTTTGGCTTTATGCATCTATGGAATTGTGCTGTTTCCTAACTTGCCCAACTTTGTGGATTTGGATGCTTTCTATCTGTTTGCTGCAGGCAACCCAGTGCCAACGTTGATTGGAGACTTCTATCATTCATTGCACTATAAGAACGAAAACCGAAGGGGAAAAGTTGTTTACTGCTGTGCTCCTCTATTGAATATGTGGTTCAAAAGTCATCTCCCCATGAAGGGACCATTTGTAGACAGTGCAACCTCAGCCAGTTGGTCAGAGCGCCTGATGAGGCTATATTCCGAAGATGTTGTGTGGTTTGATCGAGACCTGTTGGGATCAGAGCTCATCTTCAGTTGTTCTGGGTACCCTAATGTGCCGCTGATAGGAAGAAAAGGGTGTATCAATTACAACCCTTTTCTATTCATTCGTCAGTTTGGATATGCGCTGAAGAATCCACCGCAGGAGGAAGAAGTACAGGAATCTCTGTACTTCACAGGTGATGTGAAGGGGGAGTTATTAGCCAAGTTGCAACATGCCTGGACGCGTATTAACCGCAGAGGGAAGCCGTTGTTAGGAAAGAATGACTGTCAGGCCTATGCACCTTATAGAGTTTGGATTCAGGAGAGGGCTAGTCAGTTGAGGATGCCGTTTCCAGATGCACCAATTCTTGTTCCCGTTCCGGTAGAAGAGCCAACTACTGTTTCTAGGGAGGCGTATGAACAAGTTGTGAAGGAAAAAGAAGCCTTGATGAAGATTAATGAAGGGTTAGAGCAAGAGTTAGCCCAGGCACGCAGTGAGAAAAACAAGGCCGTATATGCTTTCCAACAACAGATCGAGCTGCTAAACAGGTTAGGGGCTGAGTTGACTGAGGAAAAGAAAAAGCGTGAACGTCTGGGGCAAGAGTTCAGAAGCTCCCATGACATGCTTGAAGCCAAAAAGAAAGCGCTCGACGCAGCACACCGAGAGATATCTTCTTGCAATAAGACTTGGAATGCTACACTCACCAACAACAAGAAGAGGGAAGATAAGCTGAAGCAGCAAATTTCCGACCTCGAAGAGAAGTTGAAGTCTAGCACCAAGAAGTGCGAGGAGGAAGTGATGACCCGGTATAGTGTCCAGCATGCACTGAACAAGGCAATCAAATCCAGAGATGAAGCAGTGTCTCAGAAGCGAAAGTTAGAAGATTGCTTCGGAGAAGCAACATGGGAAGAAACTGCTGAAGACGTACGCCGTGTCCTTAAGAGGAGAAACCAGCTTGTTGAAGGGCTGCTTGATCGACCAAGCCATCCGGAAACCAAGGAGTTGATAGAGGAGTACCAGACTTTTGGGAGGATTTGATCATTTCATGTAGTAACTTGTATGCTTTATTTGCATAGTGCTGACCATCACCAGGATTGTTGGTTGAGGTCATGCCTTCTTTATACTCTCAGTGATATTGTACCCTGGGCTTATTGATTCTCCCTGCAATATATGAGGCTTTCTATGATTCAGCTCCGATATTCCTATTGTCAGCACTGTCACTGCACCGGCACCTTCGCACTAGAACTGGGGGAATGAACTTCCCTAATGCACAGACACATTGCATTGCATTCATATTCATATTGCATTATAGGTAATCTTTGGATGGTGTCTTATTTCCTGCTCTGTATCAGGTACTTAACAGGATTGCAGATCAGCATCCGCACCGCTATTCTACACGCTCCAATTGTCGAAAAATCATGGACCAAATGCAGAACGAGATGCAAGATGTGCGCGAGAAGCTCGCTCTCTTCATGCAGACCATGGAAGCTATAGCAAAAGGGCAGGAGAATTTGCAGGCCATGGTCCAGCCCCTGTTGGCCCGAAGCGCTGGTCAGGGTAATGAAGATCATCAGTCTGTACGGGTTGATACTGCTCATGGAGACGGCACTCCCACGCCAGTGGCGCCGCCTGTAATCAATACACCTGCTGCTAATGTCAACAACGCTACCGCTGCTGTGAATGGTAACGTTGGAGTGGGGAATGAGACCGCTGTCCATAATGCTGGGCTGGGTGATGTTAATTTGGGAGATAATCTAGGAGGCAATGGCTTTGTCAATACTGGGTTCGGATTCAACGATCAGGGATTCGATAACACTGGGAAGTATGGCTTTAATGCTCAAGGCTTTGGGCAAGATGGTTATGGTATGGTCAATCAGGGTTACGGAGGCTTTGGAAACGGAAACGGTACTGGATTTATGGCTTTTGGTCCTGCTGGAGGTGTTCAAGGGTACGGCAACAGAGGCCGAGGTCCGGGGATGAATCAGATCAGAGCTGGACGTAATAATGGATATGATGGGTACGGAGCTGGAAACGGTATGTGGCAAGAAGATCAGCAGGAAGACGCCTTCTCCGGAGGGGGTTTTGAAGGGCCGATGGATGATTCCCAAAAGATTAGAATGCTGGAAGAGCAGATGAAGGGAGTCTTAAATCAAAGTGCTGTGGGATTGGACATGGCAACCATGGGTCTGGTACCTGGTCTGAGGGTGCCAATTAAATTCAAAGCTCCTGCGTTCGATAAGTATAAAGGAGACACATGTCCAAAAGTGCATGTACGAGCTTATTACAGAAAGATGTCTGCATACTCCACTGATGAAAGAATGCTAATGCATTTCTTTCAGGATAGTCTATCGGGTCCTTCCCTAGAGTGGTACATGGGGTTGGAGCCAACTGATATCAAGACATGGAAGCAATTGGCGGAGGCATTTGTAGCCCATTACAAGTATAACAGTGACCTGGCACCCAATCGGGTACAGTTGGCCGGGCTTTCGCAGAAGAAGGGGGAGAGTTTTAAAGAGTACGCGCAAAGGTGGCGCGATATGGCTGCCAGGGTCCGTCCTCCGGTGGAAGATAAGGAAATGAATGACATGTTTGTCGGCACATTCACAGGGCTGTTTCATGATATGCTGTTTCATACGTCTCTGGCCAGTTTTTCAGACCTGATTCTGATGGGGGAAAAGATTGAACGTAATATTAAGCAAGGAAAGTTCCAAGTCGAGGAATCAACTGCATCTGGCAATAATAGGAAAGCTTATGGTGGGCGCCGTCAGGGCGAGGCAAGCGCAGTATTTGGAGGCCGAGGCCGGGGCCGAGGCAGGGGACGAGGTCAATATCGTCAGCCGCAGCAGGTGGCGAGTGTTACTATTCCCTATCAGCAACAACCACTCCAGCAACAACAACCGGTTCAGCAACAGCCAATGCCACAGCAGCAGCAGCCTCAGCAAGGGGCACAGCAGGCTCAACGAAGATTCCAGGGTAGTAAACCGAGAAGAGTGTTTGAGAAGCCTCCCTCAACATATGCCGATTTGTTGCAGACATTGTTGGGATTGAATCTGGTAGAGAAAAGAACTCTGGCGCCGATAACGGGAGCTCCCCCGTTCGGCTACGATGCAAACAGGCACTGTGAGTTTCATTCTGGGGCCCCGGGTCACGATATAGAAGGTTGTCATGCTTTTAAGCACGTTGTGCAGGATCTTTTAGACAACAAGACTATCAATTTCGGAACGGCAGGTCCGAATATAGTCCAGAAACCCATGCCTAATCATGGGGCGAACGCCGTTCTGACTGAGGAAGGTCTGAATCTGATTATGAATGTTGAAGATTTAAAGACGCCGCTGAGCGAGATAAAGAGCCGACTGTTACAAGGAGGTGTTTACCCAGGATGTAACGAGTATTGCTTAGACTGTTGGACCCTAGCTGGGGGGTGTGAGGATTTGAAGAAAGGCATTCAGGCTTTAATTGATGAGGGCATATTGCAGTTTGATCGAGCGGCAACTGACGAGCCTGCAGGGGCAGTAGTGGATAATCGGAGTGATGTGGCCACGGTAACGATTCCTCGGAAGACGATCACTATTGCAGCACCAGCTCAGCGACCACCGATCACCATAACTAAGGCCGGGCCAATCCCGTACGAGAACACGAAAGCAGTCCCATGGTCATATGGGTTAGAGGTGTATTGTGATGGGATAAAGATTGATGTTAACAAGCAGCCAGCGGAGATTGTGGATAATGTTGTTGGCTCAGGAGGCATGACAAGGAGTGGCAGGATCTTTATATCTCCTGAAGTGGAGGCTGAAAGACTAGCGAAAGGAAAAGGGAAAGTGGTTGAAAATGTTCCGGTACGAGCAAGTGAAAAAGAAGCAGCATCGAAGGATGTAGAAGAGTTCATGCGCTTAATTCGAAAAAGTGATTATAAGATTGTGGAGCATCTGCAGCAGACACCGTCCAAAATATCTATCCTATCATTGCTGTTGTGTTCGGAAGCTCACAGAAATGCTTTGCTGAAAGTCCTGGACACTTCTTTTGTACCCCAAGATGTCTCCGTAAATCAGCTAGAAGGAGTATTGGCACATGTGAATGCAGGCCACAGCTTGGGCTTTACCGACTTTGACTTGACTCCGAAAGGGAGAGATCATAATATGGCATTACACGTATCTGTTGAGTGTAGAGGATCAGTAATGTCGCACGTATTGGTTGACACCGGGTCATCTCTGAATGTGTTACCCAAGAAGGCGATGATGAAGCTGGATGTTCGAGGGATTTTGTGTACACCCAGTGATTTGGTAGTCAGAGCATTTGATGGCACGCGGAGAACAGTCTTCGGATCGATTACCTTGCCTCTGCAAGTGGGGCCGGAAGTGTTTGCAACTGAATTTTATATCATGGATATACAGCCTGCGTACAGCTGCTTGCTTGGAAGACCCTGGATTCATGGGGCGGGGGCAGTCACGTCTACCCTGCATCAGAAGTTAAAATATATGGTCGGAGACAGCGTAGTCACCGTGTGCGGAGAAGAGGACATCCTGGTCAGCCATCTATCGTCATTTAAATATGTGGAAGTCGACGGGGAGATCCACGAGACACCATGCCAGGCATTCGAAGGTTTGCGCATCAAGGACAAAGGTCCCGGGCCGAGCAAAGGGCCAGAAATAGCCGTCTCATCGTATAAGGAAGCTCAAGCTCTAGTAGAAGCAGGAGAAGCCAAGGGCTGGGGCAAAGTGCTGGACATTCCTGTGAAGATGGACCGGTTCGGACTGGGGTACCAACCGTCGTCATCAACTCCTTCCGTGGGGGCCCCCCGTTTCAGAAAGCCGATTATCATCTCTGCCAGTGGAGTATGTCATGAGACTGTCAATGCCGCTTCGGAGTCTGATGAAGGAGACAGCGACTGTGATATGGATGCCTGGATTCAGCCAAGCACGCCAGGACGAGGACTGTGCAACTGGTCTATTCAGGAGCTTGTTCCTGTGACTTTTAAACAGTAATGCTTTGCTTTATTAATTGTTGAATAATCTGATGTCTTGCCCGGGGCATCAGGATCTGCTTAGGGCTGTGTTGTTATAAACATTGCGTGTTAATCATGAAATAAATGGCATTTTTTCATGTGCAAATACTGTAATCCCTGTCTTTCTTGCTTTATATTTTTCAATAAAATGACAACGTGGTTATTCGCTTTATACGCATTTTGAAGCACTTAACCATTCCTTTTGCAGGATAACATTTTCAGATGACATCCTTGAACCACCTATGACTCGTCCCGACTTTGAGCACCCGGTGTTTCAGGCTGAAGAAGAGGTTGTCGAAGATAGCGACGTTCCTGAAGAACTGTCTTGGTTAGTGAAGCAAGAGGAAAGAGCCATTCTGCCTCACGACGAGGTCATCGAAATTATCAATTTGGGGTCGGAAGGGGTTGAGAAAAACATTCGTATCGGAGCCGCGCTGCAGAGCGATATCAAGCGAAGACTGGTTGAAATGCTCCAAGATTATAATGATGTATTCGCTTGGTCGTATGAAGATATGCCAGGGCTCGATACAGATATGGTCGTGCATCGTCTGCCATTGAAAGAAGATTGCCCGCCGGTCAAACAAAAGCTTCGCAGAACTCGACCAGATATGGCAATGAAGATCAAAGAGGAGGTGCAGAAACAGTGGGACGCTGGTTTCCTGGCTGTGACGAAGTATCCTTCATGGGTTGCCAACATCGTACCAGTGCCAAAGAAAGATGGCAAGGTTCGAATGTGCGTGGATTATAGAGATTTGAATAAAGCAAGCCCAAAAGACGATTTTCCACTTCCTCACATTGACGTGTTAGTTGATAATACCGCTCAATACTCTGTATTCTCCTTCATGGATGGCTTTTCAGGCTATAATCAAATTAAAATGGCGCCAGAGGATATGGAGAAGACTACTTTCATAACACCATGGGGAACATTTTGCTACAAAGTGATGCCCTTTGGTTTGAAAAATGCTGGGGCAACATATCAGCGTGCAATGACGACTCTTTTCCATGACATGATGCATAAAGAGATCGAAGTTTATGTTGACGATATGATTGCCAAGTCCCAGACGGAGGAAGAGCATCTGGTGAATCTGCTGAAGTTGTTTAAAAGACTTAGGAAGTTCAGGCTGAGGCTGAACCCTAATAAATGCACCTTCGGGGTGAGATCGGGTAAACTGCTGGGGTTTATCGTAAGCGAAAGAGGAATAGAGGTCGATCCTGCTAAAATAAAAGCGATTCAAGAAATGCCGACGCCTAAAACAGAGAAAGAGGTGCGCGGGTTTTTAGGGAGGTTGAACTACATCGCCCGGTTCATATCTCACCTAACGGCCACGTGTGAACCATTATTCAAGCTGTTGAAGAAAGATCAAGCTGTGACGTGGAACGAAAATTGTCAAAAGGCGTTCGATAAAATAAAGAAGTATCTGCAGGAGCCTCCTATTTTGATACCCCCAGTGGCAGGTAGACCCTTGATAATGTATTTGACGGTTCTTGAGGGAAGCATGGGTTGTGTTCTCGGTCAACACGACGAGACAGGGAGAAAAGAGCATGCGATCTACTACCTGAGTAAGAAATTTACAGACTGTGAATCTCGATACTCAATGCTGGAGAAAACTTGCTGCGCGCTAGCCTGGGCCGCCAAGCGTTTGAGGCAGTACATGCTGAATCATACAACCATGCTCATCTCAAAGATGGATCCTATCAAATATGTATTTGAAAAGCAGGCGTTGTCAGGTAGAATTGCCCGTTGGCAGATGGTCTTGACTGAATATGATATTCAATACGTCTCGCAAAAGGCTATAAAGGGGAGTGTGCTGTCTGAGTATCTGGCGGAGCAGCCTATTGAAGAATACCAATCGATGAGGTTTGATTTTCCTGACGAGGATATCATGTACCTAAAGATGAAAGATTGTGAAGAGCCGTTGCCAGACGAGGGACCAGAGTTGGGTTCCAAATGGAAGATGATATTTGACGGAGCCGTGAATGCTTACGGTAGCGGAATAGGGGCAATCATCACTACGCCACACGGGTCGCACATCCCGTTTACTGCCCGATTGACCTTTGCCGTTACCAACAATGAGGCCGAATACGAAGCTTGTATAATGGGGCTTGAAGAAGCCATTGATTTGCGAATCAAACATCTAGACGTATACGGAGACTCAGCTCTGGTAGTGAATCAGATAAAAGGGGAATGGGAGACACGGCAGCCTAATTTGATACATTACATGAATTATGCAAGGAGATTGTTGCCTTTCTTCGACAAGGTTGAATTGCATCACGTACCGCGGGCAGAAAATCAAATGGCTGACGCCCTTGCCACTTTGTCTTCCATGTACAAGGTCAACTTCTGGAACGAAGCTCCCCAAATCACTATCTCTCGGTTGGACAGGCCAGCTTATGTATTTGCTATTGATGAAGCATCTGATGACAAACCGTGGTATTTCGATATCCTTAATTTCCTGAAGAATAAAGAGTATCCGGCTGGGGCATCCAGTCAGGATCAGAAGACTCTCAGGAGATTAGCGGGTAATTTCTACTTGAACCCGGATGGCGTCTTATACAGAAGGAACCACGATTTGGTGTTGTTGCGTTGTGTAGACGAGAAAGAGGCAAAGCTCCTCATGGAGGAAATTCACGAAGGTACCTTTGGTACGCATGCTGGTGGGCATGCTATGACGAGAAAGCTGCTGAGGGCAGGTTACTTTTGGCTGACGATGGAAACTGATTGTTTCAAGTTCGCGAGGAAGTGCCACAAATGCCAAATCTATGCTGACAAGATACACGTGCCTCCGAGTCCTCTAAATGTGATGTCATCGCCTTGGCCATTCTCGATGTGGGGAATCGATATGATTGGAAAGATCGAGCCGACGGCTTCTAACGGGCATCGGTTCATCCTAGTAGCGATCGATTATTTCACCAAGTGGGTGGAAGCGGCATCTTACGCAAATGTAACGAAGCAAGTGGTGGCCAGATTCATCAAGAGAGACATCATTTGCCGATATGGGATTCCCGAGCGAATAATCACGGATAATGGTTCAAATCTGAACAACAAAATGATGAAGGAGCTCTGTCAGAATTTCAAGATCGAACATCACAACTCCTCCCCTTACCGACCCAAGATGAATGGCGCTGTCGAAGCGGCCAATAAGAATATCAAGAAAATTGTTCAGAAAATGGTGGTGACCTATAAGGATTGGCATGAAATGCTACCTTTTGCTTTGCACGGTTATCGTACGACGGTACGCGTATCAACCGGGGCAACTCCGTTCTCGTTAGTATACGGAATGGAAGCGGTATTACCATTGGAAGTTGAGATCCCTTCTCTGAGGGTATTGCGAGACGTTCAGCTGGACGAGGCAGAATGGGTGAAAAATAGATTGAACCAACTGAGCTTGATGGATGAGAAAAGGCTAGCTTCTCTAGCATACGGTCGTTTGTACCAGAGCCGAATGAAGAAAGCGTACGATAAGAAGATACATTCGCGAAGCTTTCAGACGGGCGACCTTGTGCTGAAAAGGATTCTCCCGCCGCAAGCAGATCACCGGGGCAAGTGGACCCCCAACTACGAAGGGCCATACGTTGTCAGTAAAGTCTTTTCAGGAGGAGCGTTGTTGTTGTCCACCATGGACGGAGAAGACTTTGTGTCACCTGTGAATTCGGACGCAGTTAAAAAATACTTTGCTTAAAATAGACCCGCTGGACAGAAAAAGAGAGTCCAGGCAAAAATGGGGCATCCTGGCGAACCAAAAACAGAATGAAAGGTTCGGGCAAAAGTTAGGGATAAAATTGAAAAAATGTACACCCGCGAAGTTGAAAACCTACACTGGGCGGCTTCGGCAAAAAAGGGTATCCCGGTGAACTGAAAACCCGCAAAGGGCGGTTCACGCAAAAGTTAGGGATTTGAAAAGCAAATGACTGCGGTCCGAATTCAATGAGCATCAATGCGGGAGAATATATTTGAGGAGCCAGTTATCGGATACAATCTCTTCAGAAGTGGGGATACTGGGAAAGCATTAGAGTCGGATGAGTCATATGAGGATCAGCTCGTGGTGTTCATCTGCATCCCGTTGCCGACATGTGTACAAAATTTAATTTGTCAAAATATTCATGCTTCTTGTGCATACTTGTATATTTGCTTTGCGTAGCTTCCTCTTTTCAGGAGTTACATCCCATGTATAAAACTCCGCCCATTCAGGGGCCCGATCAATAAAATATGTTATTCAGTACTTGATGCTGATTCTTTACTGTTTTGTGCATGATTAACGCCTAAGTTTGATGAAACTAGCATGAGTATAACATCACTGGCCCTTGCCGACAGTTGCTAAAGCTTTGAATTAACTGAAAATAACGTCACTAACCTGAATTGATTTGATGGCATAGGCTTGTCGTGTCTTGTTTGTGTTGTTACAGGTTTCATAACCATACGAGGAAGAGGATCAAAAGATTGCGATAACGAAAGACTTAGTCCCCACGCAGGTCATGCATGTTCTTCCTGAAGAAGGATAGAATTCCCCAGCTAGCCGTAGCTTACCCAAAGGGAGCAGAAAAGTTATTCACCCTCAATAGGGAATTGACGATTCCAAGATCGTAAGGCTGTATTCAGGCAGGTTCATCTTTCCCCGCAGGGTCATGCACTCTCCCCCAGTGGAGTCAGTTAATTTTCCCCAAGAGAATCATCCCATCCCCAGCGGAATTCTCTTTGCAAGTGTTTTCATTCCTTCCAGTGGAACTCGAAGATCAAGACTCTCCAAAGCAGAGTTGATGGTGGGTCCTGTCATTTATTTTGTCAGAGATACTGGTAATATCAGTTCACGTTCCAGCAGAAAGTCCGATCGTACTATGCACATCTGTTATTCCCCAGCAAGGTTATATTCCCCAGCAGGGGGTTACCTCAACAAGGCGTTTGGTTTGAGTTCCCAATTTCCCAGCAGGGTTGACTTCACCCTTCCAGCATTTATTTTGTTGGAATAATTCTGTAGCATCTGGCTATCCCCGGCGGAGTCGGCATTATCCTTCCAGCATTTATTTTGCTGAAGCAGTTCCTGTATTTTAGCAGTTCAGGTAGAGAGAGTTCTTGCTCAAATGAACTACCAAACAGTCAAGATCTCGGCATGGGACATCCAATGTCAGTTTCGGCTGTATTCCCCACAGAGTTATCAGGATAAGTGTCTCTTTATTCCCAAGCAGAATTAGTTGTCATCAGGGGTTCCATGAATCAGAATTTCAGAGGCCACCGCCGGTTATCAGAGCAGGCGTCCGATAGTTTGGTTTCCAGACATCCTCAGTAGAGTCCGCCTCAAAGTCGCTGTCACGTTGGTGCTGAGGAGTTTGTGGGTGAGGATCATTGGAGAACTAAGTCCTGACGCGGACAATTTACTCCTAGATTGACGGGATTTCTTCAGAAGTGGGCGTCCTAACGTGGACAGGTTTATTTCCCCGGACTGGTGAGGTGTGTTAGTCCTAACGTGGGCAGATTCGGTTTCTCGAAATTAGTGGAATGGGAGGTCATGACGTTGACAAAAGTGATTACTCTTTGTGTTGGTGTCCTGACGCGGACAGATCAGACCAGTGTGTGAGTCCCTACGTGGACAAGTCTTATTTCCTCAGCGGGTCGAAGATGCCTGAGTCCTAACGTGGACAAATCAAGACGAGATCAGTGTCCTGACGTGGACAAATTAAAGAAATTATTATTCCTAACGGGGAGAAGTGGGTCCTAACGTGGACGATGTAGTCCTTACGCGGACATATCAGAAGAGGATTCCTTACGTGGAAAGAGGTGATTCCTAACGTGGAAAGTGTGGAGTCCTTACGTGGACAGATTAAGATGGCATTCCTCACGTGGAAAAATGTAGTCCTGACGCGGACAAATCGGGAGGAATTGGTTGCCTTATGTGGAAAAGTTATGTTTCCTTGCGTGGAAAACGGATAGCATTCCTTACGTGGAAAGAGGCTTGTATTCCTGACGTGGAAAGAAAGAGATATTCCTAACGTGGAAGAAGAAGATTTAGTCCTTACGTGAAAAAATTGGGGTCCTTACGTGGACAGATTCAAGAAAAGTTGATTCCTGACGTGGAAGAATGATGTACTCCTTACGTGAAAAGTTGAGTCCTGACGTGGACAGGTTCAGAACCAAAGTTGGATTCCTTACGTGGAAAGGATGGAGTCCTGACGCGGACATGTCAAGTGGTATTGGAATCCTTACGTGGACAGATTGATATGGTTCTCCTTATGTGGAAAGAAGATTGCTTCCTGACGTGGAAAGATGAAAGGGTTAGTCCTGACGTGGACAGATACAGAAGAAATGATTCCTAACGTGGACAGGTGTTACTCTTAACGTGGAAGAGTTTCATCCCTAACGTGGACGATTCAGTTTATGGAAATGCAGACGAATTATCCCCAGCGGAGTTGCCGAGATTTTTCTGGGTTAACAGCAAGTGGAGTCCTAACGTGGACAGGTTTTAGTTGAGATTTCTTCGTATTGATGACAGACAGAGTCCTAACGTGGACAAGCAAGCAATCTGTTATGACAGAATCCTCTTCAGAACGCTGAAGACAATCCCCAGCACGCTCGCACGAGATCAGTGGGGTTACTGTAACAGTCAGATTCAGCTGATGAATGTCGTTCCTCAAGCAGGAGCGCAATTTAGTTTTGCGGCTGGCAAATTTCTGGTTTCACTAGTATTCAACCGTCTCGTACCGCGAATGTCTGAAGGCTCCAGGCCCTTCACCCAATCGGGTCCAAGCCGCTTGAATAGGGGCAGCTGTTGCACCCCAAAATTTGCTCAACCTTATTCACTTGGTTTATGTTTCAATGTCATTAGCATTTGCATATAGAGTCATGTACATAGTCTAATCATCTGCATAGCATAAGCATAGCAAGGCATACAACAGGGGGGCCAATCATTATTCTCATCTCTAGAAGCCTATCAAGAGGTTATTATCCCAATTCAATCTCATTCAAGTCATCAGGAAAGAATTTGAAAGCAAAGAGTTCAGCAGATCAAGCCTTGAGTCCATCTCCTAGCTGAGGGTATCTGAGGGTCAGCAAGAGGGTTGTGAGCTGTGAGTTGAAGGCATGGAGAGTATCTAGACATTATGAGAGACTTAGAAAGTCATTTGGAGAAGGAGACAAGTCATTGGTGTGATCACAAATATTGCAGTTGAAGACAGTCAACTAGGGTTTCATCTGGGTCAACCCTAGGTCAACCCTAGGTCAATTGACTGATTTAAGGGGCATTCAAGTCTGGTGGAGAGATGTGGGGTTCATCATTGGACATATAAAGAAGGATATGGAGATATGCCAAGGAGAATTCAAGAGAAATCAAGGAGAAGAGGAGTTTCTAAATTAGGGTTTCTGTGTAAAATCCCCTAGTTTAGGTCAAATTTCCAAGCAAGATAAGTCAAAATGCTAGCTTCAAATGGCTTCTTGGCCAACATGAAACTTGTAGAGGATCTCAAGACCTTTAATTTGAGTGGTGGAAGACATCAAGGAGATTTATAGAACTCAAGTTATGGTCCTTGCAAGTTACAGGTCATCTGAGGTATCTGAAATTTTGTCTGTGAAAGTGACTTGACTTCCAAGCAATTTTTACCCCTCAAGGAGATTTCAAATGAATTTCTGGTCAACATAGGAATTGTTCCTCATTGTCTTAGCTTTCTAGAATGGTATAGTATGCCTTCATATGAGGTGTGGAACTCAACTTATGGTCTTGGCAAGCAAAGGGTATTTTGGGCATTTGTGAATTATAGGTCATTTTAACTCATGTCCAAAACTCATACAAGGAGGCCTCAAATGGAAAAACTTACAACATCAAACTTGCTCCAAATGACATTTTGAGTCTAGAAAGAAGGTCACAAATTGTTGGAAAAGCTCATAACATGAAGTTGCATGATTGGTTGAATTTGAACTAAAATGGCTTATAACTTGAATAAAGTCAAAGTGAAAAATGGTTTGAGAGATTTATAGGTCCAAATGGGGACTTCCAATATATGATTTTGGGTCCAAAAGACATTTTAGAGACAATGGTTCAAGCACATTTTTGAGCTTAATGGAAAAAATCAAAGTTACTTATGGTTACTTGTATTTGAAGAAACATAACCAATATCAATCAAAGTTGGAAGGCAAGGGAAGTTGTAAGATGGATCTAGAAGTTTCCATTGAGCCCTATATATTCATGAAATCAGAATTGAGCAAGGGTTGGATTCATATTTTGCCAAAAACTTCCCAAAATCCTCTCATTCTCCAATTTGCAATTTCACTTCAATCTCACAAATTCTACATCTATCATCATCAACATTGATCATGCTCCATTCAATCATCATCATGGCATAGAATTCAATCAAGATCCTGGTGGTTAGAGCTCAATTTCGTGCACTTTCATCAAGAACACACAAGTTGCAAATTCAGTTGGAACTCAAGATCCAGTGCAAGACTCCTCAAGGTGTTGCATACAGAATCAAGTAGTGCAATTGTAGATCAAGATCCAAGCATCAAGACTCTTAGATCCACAAGTTTCATCATCATCCACAAGCTTTTGCTCCAGGTGCAAATTACTTCCACTTGCTTGATTTAGTTAGTTTAGCATTAGGTTGTTAGTATAATGTTGATCTAGAATGATTAAGGACCATTTCTGGTGAGTTTAGTGCTGTTTAGAGGTAGTTCATAACAGGTGCACAAAACGGATTTGACTTAGAACTCGTAGGATAATGTATGATAATCTTAGGTCTTTAGTTCAGGATGATCACCATAACGTGTAGATTAGATTAGTATAAGTTGGAGCAAGAATTGTTGAGATGCATATCAGTGCAATCTTATGGTGGCCAAAGCTTGTTGCGATCGGTTTGAGTGATATGATGAATTTCAATGGAAACTAAGGTCGTAGTCTTGTAGAGGGAGAGATTTGGAACACTTTGCATGTTTACATCGTGAGGATTCGTGGACTGTGGAGAGAGAACAGGTAGCTTGAAGCTGGTACGTTCATGGCATGCGTGTGAGAATTTCAGAAACCCTAGCTTCCCATTGGGGAAGACGTAATCGTGGCCTTTGATCCATTCTGAATTTTTGACTTTTTAATCTCAATCCACGGTCTAGATTCAATTGCAGTTTTGGAGGGAATTGCAGCAGCCATGAAACGCTGCCGTTTCATTTAATAAGTATTCCTGGGCTTGATTCAAATTCTTATTAACACCCCACCAAACAGGCCCAAAACCAATCCCACGCATATTCCCTTGCTTAGTTCACCCCCCAGTAGTTTATTATTGTTTGGATTCTGAATAAAATTGGGCCTAACGCAACTTGCTACGTGCACCCCCACTGCCTGGCCCATCCAGGAATATCAACTGGGCGTGATTGCTATTCTTACCCCTTCCTCTCATTTTAATTCAATTTAGTTTTTTAATTCATTTTAATTTTTACCAACTTTAAAAAATCATATAAAATAGGAAATTAACTCTTTTTTAGTGGTTGTTTTTTCTATATTTTCTTGGTTTTGTCTAGAAAATTGTCATTAAATAAAATTGCATTTTTATTTTTATTTGATATTTTTTCCATATTTTCTAAATAAATGACATTTTAAAATAGTTTCATTTCATGCATGATTTTATTAATTTTTGTTCTACTAGATGCTTTAATATTTTTTGTTCATTCTTTTTAGGTTGCTTAGATGAGATATTGAACTTGTAGAAACAATTTAGTTCCCATTTTTAGGAATTAATTTTAGGTGCTTAATGTAGGCTTGAACAACATGAACAAATTAGGGTTTTTAGGTGATGACTTAAGAAGTTTGATTCTTTCCCTTAGGACTTAGGGTTTGACTAGTTTAGTTATGGGACTATAGGGGCTATGGGTAGTTATTAGATCCCTTAGAAAAAGTCAGGATTCCCCTACTGCTATTAATACTCTGTATATGTCTGATTGACTGGTGTGGTGTGCCCTCTGGGGATTATTGCTTGCTTGCTTGGGTATTGGGATTGTCCGGGGACTTGGGAGAGCTGAAGACTTGAGGAGATGAAGACCATTGGAGATCCAGAGATTGAAGATCAACTGCCAGAGTTGGAGAGGAGGTTATTGCTAGCAGCTGTTGAGGAGACTAGGGTTTAGGAGCTAGGCAGAGCTCTAGATTAGAAAGCTTGTTTCTCAAACATGGAGTGCCTTGTCTGCATCCATCCTTTCTCTATGATTCAAAGTCTCTTTCAAATATCCACCTCCTTCCTTTGGAAGGATCAGTGAATATATTTGAGAGATAGAACTTTTGAGAGGAAACTTTCTGTTTAATGTTAACAGTTGATGAACCACCCTTGGTAGGTAATTAACTGTCTAACATTCATTCACTTCACTCTTGTGACTAATTCCTCATCCTGGAGGTTTGAACATGAAGAAAAGATGGAAGACAGATGATCAAAGCCCTTGCCTGAAGGTCATGAAGATGGAGATTAATACTTGTTGAAGCCTGTAGCTGAATGGAGATTACTTGAAGTCAGATGTTGAGTCAGAGCTGCTGATGCTGTTGTATTTCATTGCTGATGTATTGTTTGGATTTCCTGGCTGTATTGTTTGCTGTTTACCCTGTTGGGTTGAAAGTGAAGCCTGTTCACTTTTGCCTATTGTTTTCTAGGTTCGAGGTTGAGTGGGACTCCCTTGCCTCGCTTGTACTGTTGCATCCATGCATTTTTACTGCTTTATTATATCTGTTATTGTTTCTGTTTCTGCCTATCCCGTAGGATCTCTGTTTCTCTCTGTGCAAGAGAGGAGCATGATAGACACTAGGTCTTAACCCATGCATGATAACATTAGGTTAGTTTGTTTCCCTTCGCAACCATAGGTTAGAGTTCTATCTCTTCTTTCTCAAAACAAACAGAAAAACACATAAAGATTTCAAACACAATAAAAGACACTTCTTCCGTAAAAGAATGTGAACTCATCAATACGTCATTTTTGTCCGCCGGGACTGCTAATCAGAAAAACCTTTTTCAGAAGGAATAAAATCAATCAAGACAAGCTTGTGTCGTACGTGGCCCGAACTACGTTTGCTCTGATCTTTCATGCCGTATGAAAGTACGTAGGCATAGGATGCGATATCCTAGCGAGCAACCTTCCCCTCCTTTCCCGTAGGTAGGCGAACTACGTTGACTCTGATTTCTCGTTCCAGACGGGAATACGTAGGCATAAAGTGCGATACTTTGCCGAGTCATTTTTATTTTTATTTTCTTTTCTTTTAACCCCTGACCTTTAGCGTAGATAGAATAACAAGCCATACCCGAAAACAAGCGTGGATCCCGTCGAGTACGACGGACGTGAGGGGTGCTAACACCTTCCCCTTGCGTAACCGACTCCCGAATCCAGGTTTTGGTTGCGACGACCATACCTTTCCCGTATTGTGCGAGGTTTACTCTGAGCGTTTCCTTTCCCTCCCGTGGGATAAATAACGCACGGTGGCGACTCTTCTGTTCAGCCGGCGCCGATTTTCGCAGTAGCGACACCAGTAAATGGGATATTTGTATGTAATGTTATGGTTGACAAAGAAAAAGTCAGTGTGATTGTGAAATGTATTAGACAGAACATGTTATAAGTTTATATGACATAGTCGCGTGTTCACATTATAATTATAATTACTATATATTTGTGTTGGATGTTAACAAATATTGAATTGTATTCAACAAATATAAAGATCAATTTACCGTTGTGCAACAAGAATGATATTGATCTCCCTATAAAGTAGAAATAATCCTTACAAAATATTTTATAATTAGGAACAAGTAGAACCTACGTATAGATTTTTTACTTCATCAAATTGTGGGTTTGTTGTATTTTGTTTGATACAAACAAGAAGTCCTTTTATTCAAAGTGAAATAAATATATGTAAAAAAATATAATAAATGATAATAATTTAAAACTATAGTAATAGACAAATAACTAAAGTATTGTACTAAACAAGTGGTTTATCATTTATTATTATCATTTTTTTCATTTTTTTTCATGTTATATGTAACACTTGATTCTATTGTTGATAGAATTGCATCCTTTTTTTTATTGTGATTGGATATACACATCCTTGTTTGTAATTTGATTAGGGTTGCTAACTCAAAGGTAGAGTACTTGACTTTTAACTGCGACTCCATTTTTTACACATTTCTATGAACTAATTGGTTCATCCATACCATCGGTAGGGTTTGTAAGACCACGAATGATCCAAAAAGGTCTGATGGAAAAAGCAGCATGTCGTATCAATGGTGAATTTTATTTTTTTTTTCATTTATATTGGATCCGACCAATATTTTTCTTTGAATTGTTGGCTTGGAACAAATGAATTTCATTAGGTTTAATTAATAAAGGGATATAGCTTAACTGTTCCAATTGTAGGGAAACGAAAAACAACAAGCTTTCATTTTTTATTTGAATGATTACCACATCTAATAACACATTAAAAAAGGATTAGTGTTTACTGTGGAACATGTTTTTTCCACGAATAGATTAACATTTCTATTATGAGTCTTAATTATTAGCTATTCCCCATTATGTTATGGGGTAGCAAGAAATGTGTAGAAGAAAGAGTATATTGATAAATATATTTTTTTTCCAAAATAAAAAGAGCAATTGGTCCAAAAAATAAAGTATTTCTAACTACTTTGTTATCCTAGAAAATGCAGAAGGAACAAGCGAGAAGAGATAGTCCATTGATGATTTTAAACTCGTTTTACTATTCATATTTGTTTTTTATTTCAATCCGAATATAGATATAGAATACCTTGTTTTGATTGTATTACACCATGTATCATTTGATAATCCAACGAATCTCTGATCCTTTGACCAAATAGAAATTAGAAAATGAAGGCATATCAAGTACATTTATAACGAGCTAGATCTCGCCAACATGTCTTCCTATAAGCAATTATTTTTAGGGAGTATATTTATGGACTTGCTTATAGTCATAATTTTAATATATCCATTTTTTTTTTGGAAAATGTAGGTTATGACAATAAATATAGTTTACTAACTGTAAAACGGTTAATTACTCAAATGTATCAACATAATCATTTAATCATTTCGGCTAATGATTCTAACAAAAATCTATTTTGAGGTATAATAAGAATTTTGATTCTTAAATAGTATCAAAGGATTTTGCCATCGTCGTGGAAATTCTATTTTTCCGACAATTAAGCTCTTCCTTAGAGGAGGCAGAAATCCTTAAATCTTATGAAAAATTGAGATCAATTCATTTCATTTTTTCCTTTTCGAAAGATGAATTTATATATTTAAATTATGTGCCAAATATATGAATACGGTAACACCCTTCTACCCCACAAAATACTCACGAATAAAATAACTAATTAAAGATAAATAAATCAGAGTAAATCACCCCAAGGGTGCCACATTTCGTCATAAAACATCTAAATAACATCCTGCTCCGTAACACGGGTTCTTTCACACAAAAAAAAATCAATCAAAACTACTATGCAGCAGAAATTATAATAGTAATTAAATCTAAAACGTCAAAATAGTAAAAATCATACTAACATCATGTCTATAAAAACTAGAACATAAAAGTTCAACTCAAAGACGTCCCGACCCAATGTTACATATCAGAGCAAGACACCTTCTAAATTCAACGGAAATAAAACTAAATAACTCCAAATGCTAAATCTTCACGTACCAAGAGAGCTAATCCTGATCACCTGCATGTTACCCACATAGAGACAACATTCAAACAGGCAGGGTGAGTAATAACGAATCATTATACGAGATATAAAGAAAAAGATATACAAGTACAACAGTATCAACAGTTCATTTACACCGCCAAAGTATCGTCAAACAAAATAATCATCATTAAGTCATCATCGTCGTACATCACTTAAAATAACGTCATCAATAACATCGTTTATTCACAAATATGCAATGCCACATAGTATGAAATACAACAACATAGACTCATGCATATGGTACCGATTCATTTGATGGATACTGGGCCACCACCCTCCAAAGATCCCTACCATAGGATCGATTCCCCCTTGGAATCGGAGCACATCCCAAACACTTTAATCCACACAATGGAACTGAAGCCACCACTGGAACGAAGTCCTAACATCGTCACTGGACTGAAGTCCTAAGTTATGCTATGAAGGTATGATGCAAAATGTCATAATAATCACCATCATAGGATCGTCAAAGTTGCACCATGATTCATGAGAATTCATCAAAACATCATAGTATAACATCAATCACATACGTCACAATTCATCATAATACTTCACAATTCATCATGTTATAATCATTAAAACACAACACTTTAATTTCCCAACGACACAAGGTCAACAAAGAAATAAGACAACACGAAGGATAAAAAAACATCTACTCTTACTCGCCTGGTGCTCGCTCGGCGAAGCAGTTCGCTCACTTGGGGTTCGCCTGGTGAAGCAGGGGAGAAAACCCTCCCTCATACAAAATTCCAGTAGCACTTATTGTTAGAACACAAATTGGTGTTTAATTATATCTCTATGTTTTGATGATAACTCTAATGAAATTTTGTATTAAGAAAATATATACACTAATTTTGTTCTAGTGTTTTGTGTTTCAGATATTAAAATAAATATCATTATGGAAGCAAAATGCATCTGAACAGCAAGTTACGCAAAGCTCTGAAGCATCAGAAGCAAGTCATCAGAAGACTCTGAGCGCTGCCAGAAGAGACTCTGAAGCAGAAGCTGCAGAAGACTCTGAAGCAGAAGCTGCAGAAGCATCTGAAGCGTAGCTAAAGATTTTGTATGAAGAGTTTAAAGCATTGTTTTAGAAGACTCTGAATGTACTTTACGCTGCAAGTACAAAGGCTCTGATAAACAATTATGCTCTAATCAAATCACTCACTCTAAGGCACCATTGCTGCAACTCTGATATCATTTGAATCTGATCTGAAGAACAAGAAGCACATCAGTGGATCTGATGTTATTTACGTTTGAAAAGATTTCAGCACGTGAATAGACTTGGTACTATTCTCAATGTCCTCTCCAACGGAACTATTCCTTATTTGTGATAGACACAAGGATTCAGGTAAAAGGCATTTCTCTGAACATTCTACTTGTGAGAAAGGAAATTTTATGTGAAGATAAAAGGCTACAACTACCCTACTTGCACAGTCTTCAAGCATTGGACTTTCAGCACTATAAAAGGACGTCTTCTACATCTCTTCAAAGTTGACGAAATTGAATCAATTGAAATTATTCTCAACTCTCATACAATCATTCAAAGCTGAATAGTTTTATCTTTCGTTCTTAATCTAAGTGTAAAAATCACAGCTTGTGATATAGCTTTTTAGAAGCATCTTAAACACTTGTTTAGTTTACATTTATTTGTAAAAGATTCCTTAAGAAGACCAAGTTTTGGTCAGTAGTTCTTGAGAAGACTAAGGCAGTTGTTCTTAGTGGTTGACATTGTAATCTGTTTGAATATAGTGGATAAAGTCCTTGTGGAGAAAGGCAAATCACCTTGATAGGATGGACTGGATTAGTTGAGTTCAACGAACCAGGATAAAAATCTTGTGTTGTTTTTATTGCCATAATTTTTCTAAACCCTTATTCAACCCACCCTTCTAAGTGTTTTTCTCACCTTCAGTTGGCATCAGAGCTTCGGTTCTGTTAGTGCTCTCACTTCACCGTGAACAGAAAAGATCCAGTTGAGAAAACTTTTGATATATTTTGGTTGATATATTATGGCTGAAGCTTCAACATCCAACAACAACATATATGAGGACAAAGATAGAATCAACACTAAACCCCCTATGTTTGATGGGGAGAAGTTTGAACACTGGAAAGACAGGATTGGAAGTTTCTTTCTAGGATATGATGTTGACATTTGGGATTTAGTCATTGATGGCTATGTTCACCCCACTGATGGGGATGGCAAAAAGATAGATATAAAATATATGACTAAGGCTCAGAAGAAAGAATTCAGGAATCATCATAAAGCAAGAACTATACTACTAAATGTTATATCTCATACTGAGTATGAGAAGATTACTAACAGAGAAACAACATTTGGTATGTTTGAATCTTTGAAGATGACTCATGAAGGGAATTCTCAAGTCAAGGAGACCAAGGCTCTGGCGCTGATCCAGAAATATGAAGCCTTCAAAATGGAGGAATCTGAATCTATAGAAGTTATGTTCTCTAGATTCCAGATTCTCACAGCTGGCTTGAAAGTTCTGGGCAAGGGTTACTCCATTGCAGATCATGTTAAAAAGATCATTAGAAGTTTTCCAATCAGATGGAGACCAATGGTCACTGCTCTGAAGCTAGCAAAGGATTTGAACAAGATCACGCTGGAGGAACTGATCAGCTCTCTGAGGAGTCATGAGATTGAACTAGAAGAAGACGAACCCCAAAAAAAAGGTAAGTCTGGTGCTTTAAAGTCTAACAAATCGGCCAAAGCTTTGCAGTTTTAGAAGAAAGTTCTGAAGAATCTTCTTCTGAAGAAGAAGATGAATTGTCCCTGCTGTCCAAAAGGATCAACAAACTCTGGAAGCATAAACAGAGGAAGTTCAAGAACTTCAAGAAACCAGATCAACATAAAGAGTCTTCTGGACACAGAAGATCTGGAAAGAAAGAGGTTGTCTGCTATGAATGCAAGGAACCTGGGCATTACAAGAATGAATGTCCAAAGCTTCAGAAGGAGAAGCCAAGAAGGAAGCCTGATCATAAAAAGAAAGTTCTGATGGCAACCTGGGATGATTCAGATGCATCTGAATCTTCATCAGACTCAGATGAAGAATGTGAAAACATGGATCAGAATCATCTGGATCATGCAGAAACATCTGGATCAGAATCAGAATCAGATTCTGAGGAGGTATTTTCTGAACTTTCTAGAGCAAAGCTTATTGAGAGTTTATCTGAAATGTTAGAAAACTATAGTAAGATTAAGCTCAAGTACAAGAAGCTTGAAAGCAATCTTGTATCTGAGAATGATCTTCTGAAATCAGAAGTTGCTGAGCTCAAAGCAAACAATTTAAAAATTAAAAATGAATTAGAAAAAGCTCAAGAAGATTCTGAAGTTGAAACTAAGTCAAAATCTAAAAATATTTTATAAGAATATGACTATAGTTTTCAGAGATTTCTGGCTAGAAGCCTAGAGAGAAGCAAGATGGCTTCAATGATCTATGGTGTAAGCAGCAAAAACAGGAAGGGTATTGGATATGAATCTTCTTCTGAGAATGATTTAAATCCAACATCTGTTGATAAACTTATCATTAAGCATACTCCTATGTATTCTACTTTTAAGTTTGGTCATCTTAATGATATTAAACACACACGTTCTGGTCAGAACATTCCTGTGTTTAAACCTAAAGTTAGTCAGAACAAACCTGCTGTCAGAAGACAGAAGTTCAGACAAAACTTTAAGGCAACTAACCCTAAAGGACCCAAAAAGATTTGGGTACCTAAAGACAAAATAATATCTATTGCAGACATCTTTAGCAGCAAAGTCAAAACACCAATCTTGGTACCTGGACTCTGGTTGCTCGCGTCACATGATGGGAGAAAGGTCTATGTTCCAAAGCTTGGAACTTAGATCTGGAGGAGACACACATAAGTTATTGTCCATAAGTCAATTAAGTGACAATGGTTATGACATAATCTTTAATCAAAAATGTTGCAAGGCTGTCAGTCAAAAGGATGGCTCAATCCTATTTAATGGAAAGAGGAAGAACAACATTTATAAAATCAATCTTTCAGAACTTAAGGTTCAAAATGTAAAATGCCTTCTGTCTGTTAATGATGAGCAATGGGTCTGGCACAGAAGATTGGGGCATATTAGTATGAGATGTATATCTCAGATTAATAAACTCAATCTGGTCAGAGGACTTCCTTAGTTGAAGTTCAACTCAGATGCTCTTTGTGAAGCATGTCAAAAAGGAAAATTTTCAAAATCTTCTTTTAAAACTAAAAATGTTGTTTCAACCTCAAGACCATTAGAGTTACTTCATATTGATCTGTTTGGACCAGTGAAAAATGCATCCATCAGAGGCAAGAAGTATGGATTAGTCATTGTTAATGACTACAGCAGATGGACATGGGTGAAATTCCTAAAACACAAGGATGAGTCACATTCTGTGTTCTTTGACTTCTGCAAACAAGTCCAGAATGAAAAAGATTTTAAAATTGTTAAAGTCAAAAGTGATCATGGAGGTGAATTTGAAAACAAATATTTTGAAAAATATTTTAATGAAAATGGAATTGCACATGATTTCTCCTGCCCTAGAACTCCACAACAGAATGGAGTTGTAGAGAGGAAAAATAGAACATTGCAAGAAATGGCCAGAACCATGATCAACGAGACTAATCTGGCAAAACATTTTTGGGCAGAAGCAATAAACACAGCTTGTTATATTCAGAACAGAGTGTCTGTAAGACCTCTTCTGGAGAAGAATCCCTATGAATTATGGAGGAATAGAAATCCCAACATTTCTTACTTCCATCCTTTTGGATGTGTATGTTTTATGTTGAATACTAAAGAGAATCTGAACAAGTTTGATTCTAAAGCACAGAAGTGTTTCATGCTTGGGTATTATGAACGCTCTAAAGGCTACAGAGTATACGATACTAAGACACAGATTGTGGAGGAATCAATACATGTTAGATTTGATGATAAGCTTGGCAATCAAAAGCTAAAGCAGCTTGTTAATTCTGCAGATAGAGAAGTAATTCTCACAGACTCTGAAGACTTAGAGGCAGAAAAGGCTTAAGTGAAAGAACTAGAAGCAACACCAGATGCAACTCCATTGGCTGCTCAGATGAACAATTTGAATATTTCTGAAGAACCAAATGTTAAAGGATCATCTTCCAGAATCAAGGCCTTTCATCCAGAGGATGTGATAATTGGGAAGAAGGATGACCCTATCAGAACAAGATCTTTCCTCAGATCATCTGCAACATCACTTTTTGGGTTGGTGTCTATTATTGAACCAACTTTAGTGGATGAAGCTCTGAATGATAATGAGTGGATACTTGCTATGCAAGAAGAACTAAATCAATTCACCAGAAATGACGTTTGGGATCTGGTACCAAGACCAAAAGGATTCAATATTATTGGAACCAAATGGGTCTTCAAAAACAAATTGAATGAGCATGGAGAAGTTGTAAGGAACAAAGCAATGCTAGTTGCTCAAGGGTATAGTCAGCAAGAAGGAATTGACTACATAGAGACTTATGCTTCTGTGGCTAGGTTAGAGTCTATACGCCTACTCATTTCTTTTGCTGCACAAAATAACATCACTCTTTATCAGATGGATGTTAAGAGTGCCTTCTTAAATGGAATTATAGAAGAGGAAGTTTATGTTCACCAACTGTCATACCCCAAATTTTGACCCCTTAGATCCTCATTATCATTTTTAGAAGCATGATCATGCATTATCTAACCCTAACTCAGTGCAAGTTTATTATTGTCAAGTTACAGATGAATCAGGGTTCTCGCACCGACAAATTCAAAACAATCGAGGAAGGATCAACCAATGATTTGGGCCAATTCAATCATGGAATGAAATCAAAGACAATATCAAAGTCAAATGGGAAGTCAATTTGAAAAAATCGTTTCAGAATCAAGAACAGTGCAGTCAGGAGGCCCCGATTAGGGTTTTTAACCAGTGGAAAGTCAACTGTGGTTTGACTTTGATGTTGGGAAATGTTTTAATGGTGGGAGTGAGGTCCATGAAGTTAATATAGGCTATTAAAGACTATTCAAGAAGTGTCAAAGTCCCAGGATGTCCAGAATATCAACAGGCGACTCGATCGGCACCGATCGATCGTACGGTTGACCGAAAAGTCAACTCCTCGAATTTTGAGAATTGGAATCCAAGTTGTGAATCAAAGTTGTTCCTTATGTCATAATGGACTTGCATATCAATTTTCATGGTCATTGGATCAAAAATGAGAGAGTAATCGAGAAATCGGGAAATTAGGGTTTTGAAAAGGGCTAAACCGTATCTCCTTAACCACACATCCAATTGAGTTGGTTCTAGTCTCATTTGAAAGCTCTTGACAAGTCCTACAAAAGTCCCATACTAGTCCACAACCAGAAAATGCATACTTTTTGAGATATAAGCAAAAACATTCCTAGAAGGGAAAATAACTTAGAAAATTTCTAAGTTATTTTCACCTTAAAAGCTAAAATCAGCCAACTTCAAGGGGGTTTTTCACCTAGTTTCAAATAGAATCAAGATTTCTGGCCAACATGAAAGTTTTAGTACTATGTGAGGGCTTTCTAAAAAGTACAAGTACATCTCAAGGGGATTTATGAGCTGAGAGATACATGTGTTCAAAGTTGGCAATTTGTCACTTTTGTCCCACATTGATGAATTTTGCAAAAACACCTCTAGCACTCAAGTGGATCAATTTCAATGTGACAAACTCCTTCTATCTGATATATTAATCATCTCAAGCAGGTTGAATCAAAGAAATAGCAAGGAAAGCTCATGGAATTAAAATTGGTAGGTTCATTGCCTAAGTTGAAACTTTTGACTTTTCCAAGCATGAGGTGGAAAGCCACTTCTGCTCCAGCCACTCTACCAAGCCTCTAGGCTGTGATTTCTCTGTAAAAACATCATGGAAACTTGCTCATTAAGTGAAAGAAACAGCTAGCAATCAGAAAAGACCAAGCAAGTTGCATTTGGAAGGAAAAATATCAAGCTTTCTTCATGGTGAAGCAAAGTAGCCAAGCAAGCTCCTCACTCATTTTTTCTATAAATAGAGACCTCAAATTCCTCATTATGGACCTCAACATGATTCTGAAAACTTGTTAGAAGCAAGCATCTCACTATACCTCTCTCTCATTCACAAATTGCAAAATCTCCAAAGTTGTCAAGAATGCCCCAAAATCAGCATTTGCACTTTTGATGCTACTTTGAATTCTATGCATTCCAAACCTCAAACAACCATCCATACACTCTCTAAATCATATATATGAGGTGTACCAACCATTAGATCACTCAAAAACTCAAGAAATCAAAAAGTCAACTTACCATGGAGCTTACTTTGACCAAAGTCCATAAAACTCACCAAAACTTGTTCCAAGCATCTTGTTAATGTTTTGAACTCTTGGACACATCAAATATCATATATCCAAGCTGTCTAAACCATCATTAGCCATCAGAAGTTGACAGAATTCATCTTGACCTCTCATGTGGCTTGTTTCTTAAAGTTCAAGGAAGCACCAAAACTTGATTTTTGCACATAACTTGTTTGCTGTCAAAACAGGTACCCTATACACCTCATATTAATCATATTTGATGTGTTTGAATGGTCATTTAGTATTAGAAATCCTTGCATCAAGTTTCATGCTCTCATGTGCATTATTACTTGAACAAATTGCAAATTATATAACATATTGCATTATATGTATTTTCTGTGGAATGTTAAGACTTAGACCATCTCAATATCATGATATTATGCTGTCTAAATGATTAACTTGGTTCAATTTGAGTTAGAACTTCATCTATCCATGATTATGCATATTGGCCAAATGACACAAAATGCACATAAAGCACAAAAACATGATTTCTTGCCTATGTTTGTTTTCTGTCAAAACTAATACATTAGACACCTTATATTGAATATATGTAATGTGTTTGAATGCTCATTTGGTGTTAGAAACCATTGTGTCAAGTTTTGCCTCCTCATGTGCATTGTTATGTTTACAACTTGCAAATGCTATGACATACTTCATGACAGTTGCTTTCTATGGATTTTTAGTGATTGGATCATCATAATATCATGTATTCATGCTGTCTAAATGATTAAACTGACCAAATTCAAACTGAAACTTCATATGTGATTTATCATGCATAATTGTTCACATCTTTGCAAAAATGCCTCATGCTTGTATACCAACTTGAACACACTTGTTTATACTTGCTATCTAGTTGTCTATACAGCTGCACATGATCACATATAACATGTATACATGATTCAAAACATTAAAACTGACCTGCACAAAGAAATGCACCATCAAATGCTTCATATACACATAATTGCTTCAACTTGCAAATTGAGTGCTACATGCTTGTACATGTGTTCCAATTCTAATTTTTCCATTTACACACACTTAATATGACATGATTGAACTGTTAGAATGATTGAAATCACTTGAAACACTCAGAATCCAAAAATCACCTCATCATGCATTGTTATGTCATGTAATTTGCAACTTACATACAACTGTCATATTTACTCATGCCTTGGCTTCAAACTTGCTTGCTATCTGTTATATATGATATATGTAATGTGTATGTGACCCTACTTGACTTGTAGCATGTGTATATCAAGTTTTTCATATCAATTTGCAAGCTTAAGCCATGAAACACACCAGCTATCGTTTTTTTCACAGGAAAATGAATCTCAGAAAACTAACACCACCATCATCTTCCTCTCATTTTTCTACCCAATTTACATATAAAATTTGTCTCGATCCGATGAGCGGTTAGTGAGATACGGTATAAAACGTATTTGGTTTCGATTATGTTTCCATGCATTCAAAACAAACACACACACCAGTCAGCGTTTTTTTCACTAGGTGAACAGTTTGTAAAAACTAACATCACCATCCTCTTCCTCTCATCATTCTACCCCAAATCCATATAAATTTTGTCTCGTTTCGATAAACGGTTAAAAAGTTATGATACAAACCGTATTTGACTAGACAGTGTACTTTTCCCGCACTGACAGTACTGATTTCGAAACTTCAACGCATCATAACTTTCTCATATTTTATCGTTTTTCATCCGTTATTTTTTTGTTATGCTTGTTTTAAAATGTAGTTTCATAATGTGTAATTGATTTTCATGTTTGATCACTTTTTATTTTGCGCAATCCGCGCACTGACAGTACTGATTTCGAAACTTCAACGCATCGTAACTTTCTCATATTTTATCGTTTTTCATCCGTTCTTTGTTTGTTATGCTTGTTTTAAAATGTAGTTTCATAATGTGTAATTAATTTTCATGTTTGATCACTTTTTATTTCGCGCAATCCGCGCACTGACGGTATTAGCCCTAATCAGTTGCAGATGAAAATTAAGAGCATTCCACTTGCATTTTCTCGGGAATTTTGATTGTTATCATGTTTTAATATGTTTGTCAACATGTTGAAATATTTTCTTTGAATTATTATCTTTTATTTTCATTTGTACGCTAACAGTCGTTTCAGGTACAGACTGTCGTTACATAATAAAACTGCTGTTTTTTTTTATCATTTCTGCTTTTCATTTTAATTATTCGATATGGTTGTAATAATTAATTTATTTGTATGTTGTAATATTTGCTCTTGTAATGTCTGTATGTGATCCCCGAGCGACGAAGCTCGTCCAATCGCCGATATACTATCCTCCAAAGGAAAAGTCTGTCCTGTTGACAATCAATGTCTTGGACTAAATTCAAACATACCCCCGACTTTGTCAAGTCACTCTAAACCTAATTTCATAACTTTTAGACTTTGCTTGAAGTCTACGATACCTACCCGTACTAGGAGTGTTCTTCACCTAGAACCCTAGGACAGAGTTCGTCAACTCTGTGTAAGAATCATCGTCATGATTTCTTATTTCCCCCTTCAATGTAGCTTAGGGAGTTTTGTCAAACTCCACACAAACATTGTCATGTTTGTTCCCCTTTGAACCTTGATCGTCATCAAGTGTTCTTTTCCCTTGTGAGGTGAACTACGATTGCTCTGATTCTATCCTAGTCAGGATACGTAGGCAGAAGGTGCGATACCTTTGCGAGCAAACTTAGAAAACCACTTAGGCCTTTATTTTACTTTTATTCCCAAATTAAACCAATGCATGTTTCACAACCTAGCAAGTAATTGAACAAAAGGTTCCTGTAGAGTACTACAGATATTTAGGGTGCTAATACCTTCCCTAGATATAACCAACCCCCGAATCCCCGAATATCTTAAAAACGTTGTTGTCACATCGCGCAAAAGGTTCTTTCTTTCTTTAGACCTATCCTTTGGATAAATTAAAGACCGGTTGTAAAAGAAATAAGGTTCAAGTTAATTAATAGCTTGATATCAAATTTTCACCGCAACACCAACCTCCTGGCTTTGAAAATGATAAATTTCCAGAACATGTGTTTAAACTTAAAAAATCACTCTATGGTTTAAAACAAGCTCCCAGACCTTGGTATGAGAGATTAAGTAATTTTCTTCTGAAAAAGGATTTTATCAGAGGCAA
Organism: Lathyrus sativus; assembly: GCA_963859935.3. Lineage (NCBI taxonomy): Eukaryota > Viridiplantae > Streptophyta > Magnoliopsida > Fabales > Fabaceae > Lathyrus > Lathyrus sativus. The sequence continues at coordinate 926,135,656 of OZ012735.1, forward strand.
AGTGGATACAACTCTCTTCTGTAAATCATTTAAGAAAGATTTGTTAATTTGTCAAATTTATGTAGATGATATTATATTTGGATCTACCAATGTTACGCTGGGAAAGGAGTTTGCTCTTTCTATGCAGGCTGAATTTGAGATGAGCATGATGGGAGAACTCCGATTCTTTTTGGGAATCCAAGTCAATCAAACTCCAGAAGGCACCTACATACATTAGACTAAGTATGTGAAGAAGCTTCTGAAGAAGTTTAACATGAATGAAAGCAAATTAGCAAAGACTCCAATGCATCCTACAAGCACTCTAGATAAGGAAGAGGTAAGTAAGAAAGTAGATCAGAAACTCTACAGAGGTATGATTGGATCTCTTCTGTATCTGACTGCTTCAAGACCTGATATTCTATTCAGTGTTTGTCTGTGTGCAAGATTCCAATCAGATCCTAGAGAATCTCACTTAACAGTTGTTAAGAGGATTCTAAGGTATTTGAAAGGTACTACTAATGTGGGTTTGTGTTACAGAAGATCTGATGATTATAAATTAGTTGGATTTTGTGATGCTGACTACGCTGGAGACAGAGTTGAAAGAAAAAGTACTTCTAGAAGCTGCCAGTTTCTTGGAAGTCATCTGATCTCTTGGTTCAGCAAGAAGCAACCCACTATTGCGCTTTCAACAACAGAAGCAGAATACATTGCTGCTGCTGGTTGTAGCACTCAGATGCTCTAGATGAAGAGTCAGCTAGAAGACTATCAGATCCATGAGAGTAACATTTCAATCTTCTGTAATAATACTTCTGCTATATGTTTGTCTAAAAACCCTATTTTACACTCTAAGGCAAAACATATAGAGATAAAACATCACTTCATCAGAGACTATGTTCAGAAGGGAGTTATCAGTTTAAACTTTGTTGATACAGATCATCAATGGGCTGATATATTTATAAAACCCCTTGCTGAAGATAGATTTAAATTTATTCTGAAAAATATAAGTATGGATTTCTATCCAGAATAAAATGTTTATTAGAAGAAAACTTTCTCAGATGAAAGTGTTTTAACTCTGAAGTATTACATATATTCATTTATTGTTTATTATTTTATTTGTTGTGTGCAAATCAGAACTAACAAACCTCAGAGGATCTGAACGTTGGCTAACGTTTCATTTCTCAAAGAAGTTTCAGAAGCACATGCAAGCAAACACGTGTCACTCTGAATCTGAAAAGGTGGAGCGCACAATACTGAATTGTCGTTTGAGGTACTGTTTTTGAATATTGAATTTCTCGTTTTCCCCCCAATTGTCAAAATCATTAATTGCTTGAAATAATTATATTTTTTTCATTAAATGCTAAGTGCAAGCGTGCTGAACATGTGACTCTTGTGTGCCCTAATTTCTTCTATAAATGCCACAACTTTACACATTTCACACTTTTCACTCTCACGAACACCTTGTATGCATTTCTTCTTATTTCATTGCTTTCATCTCTCTCCCAAACCTAAAACTGCTCGTAACTCTAAATCTTCAAGAACAACAATGGCAACTTCTTCAACAATGGCAACATCTTCATCAACATCTCAACAGCTGCAATCAACTATGGCTGCTATTTCCTCAGCAAATATGGGTATTGTCGCCTTCAGGGAACCATTTAGAACCATACTTACTCTAGTTGATAAGCTTGAAGTGTTATGTGAATCTATCGTGGATTTTGAATCCATTGCTGAAAATGGGTATGACCTTCATCTAGTTATTGATGCTCAGTGTTGGACAAAGTTCTTTGATAGGCTAATGGGTCCAGTGTATCCTTCCTTGGTGAAAGAGTTTTGTATCCATGCAATCACTTACCCTAAGTTCATTGTATCTTCTGTTCTGGGAAAAGATATAATCATCACTGAAGAACTGATAAGGAAACTCATTGGGTATGAAGAAACTAATGGAGTTACAAATCTGCCAGCTGGGCAGATTGATATGTCAGATGTTTTTGCTGAAGTCTGTACTTCTGGTGAAGTCTCTAACAAAGTAAAGGATTTGAAGCCAGTTTACAGGATCTGGGCTAAGATTTTCATGGGGTGCATTCATCATAGAAAATCTTCCAATTCTCCAGACTATGTCAACACTGATCAGCTATACTTCATGTATTATATGAGTCAGAAAACTAAAGTGGATCTGCCACATCTTCTTTTCTCTCATATGATGAGCCACATCAATATGTCAAGAGAAATTGTTAAGGCAAAGCACCAGAAGATCAGAAATTGGATACCAATGGGAAGATTGATATCAAACATTCTGACAGAGAATCAATTGGTTGCTCACTTGACAGAAGCTAGATTAACAGAGGATCTTGCTTATTTAGTTGGAAAGTCTTTAAATGGGAAAAGTCTGCAAAGAATGAAAGTGATTGAAGAACTTTCATCTAAACCTGCTAAGCTCAATGTAGAAGCAGTTAGTCAGAGGAGAGTTCCTTTGGATGACTATCCTATTTTCTCTACTGAAGAACCAAGGCATGCTATTCTTGAGTACGTTCAGTTGTGCAAGGGAGAAGGAATTCCAGTTCTTGATGATCTGATTAAGAGGGCTAGAGAACCTGGACCAGACTTTTATGAGGAGAATATGAGGAAGAAAAGGCAGTTAGAAGAAGAAGAAGCTGCTAGTCAGAAGAAACAGAAAACTGCTGAAGAACCACGGAAGAAGAAGAAGAGAAAAGCTTCTAGAGAAGCTTCATCTGTGAAAATCAAGCGTGTCAAGAAAACAGGTACTGATTCATCTTTACCTATTATTTCTAAAATTACAATAGAATCATCAACAGTTAGCTCTATTCCTGAACCCCTCCTTCTCAAACTCAAACCACTTATGTACCTTCTCAATCATCTGTACAACCACCTCCATCATCTGAACCCATTACATCTGATCAACCTGAACAACCAAAAGTCTCTGAACCACAAATTCAAACTGAATCTGTTCCCACTGAACCAATACCTTATACACTCCCAGAGTCCACACCAACAGAATCTACACCACAACAATCATATGAAATTCCCCCACCAGAACCACAAACTCCAAAACCTACAGAACCAACACCATAATAACCAGAACAACAACAACCACAACCAGAACAATTCATTCCTTCTATTCCTAAACCAGAACCTATCCAACCATCTGAATCCAATATTTCTGATTCAGATATTCTGGACATCCAACCCCTAACAACTGTCTTTGACATTTCTTCCACATCCTGTCATTCATCTGAATCATCTGATTCATCTGAATCTGACTTACCACCAGAAATTAACTCACCACCCTCACTCCGTAGCTATGAACCTAGAACTTCTGAGTTTGTTTCATTTGCTTCATTCAAACCTCATCCCTCTGATCCCCTTCCTTATGGTCTAAAACTCAAAAACTTTTATATCAGAAGAGAAGGATCTGTACCTACCACTCCATTTAAACCTATTTCTTCAAGTATCCTTCCCTTTATACTTCAAGACTATCTAAAACAACAACCAGATATCATTCCATCAGAACCTCTGTGCTCTAAAAACTCTGTTTTTATCCCCTACACTTCTACACCATTTGATGTCATTCCCTCTGCATCAAATTTCAAATAGTTCATGTTTCCCAATTCATCTTCATCCAGATTCAAAGCTTTCATCTCATCACCTGAACATCCTTCGTTACCTTATTATCCTCGTCCTTTGTTCATTATCCCAACCTTTACCATACCACCCCCCACCAGAACAACCCAAACCATCACCTCTGGAAGCCTACCTTAAACCTAAACCTAGGATGAATGTTGATGTTTTATTTTCTAATTTCAAGAAAGAAATAAGGATGAGTTTGGACTCTGTTAAGGAGGAATGTCTCTCAAGCATTAATCCATAAGCTTCTGAAGAATGCTGGACTAAGTTCATTGCCAGATTCAACACTATTGCTTCTAATCTAAAGACCATGTGCTTTGATGACGCAAAGGTCAGATTTGCTGAAGTGGTCAGACAGACACTATGGAATGTGAACAGATCTCCAACATTGCTTCTTGAGGATGCACCTTCAACTTCTACAGTAACTGCTACTTCTGAGACTATTGAAGAATCTGCTCCTGAAGCCACTATGGAAACCAATCCATTAGCTCTGATGGTTGCAGACCAACCTTCTGAATCTGTGCCTCTAGAATTTGCATCTGCAATGATCATTGAATCTGATCCTACTCCTGCATCTGAATCTGCTCCTTCTACTTCTTCTAAGGTTAAGAAAGAGAATCCAGACCTAGAAGACAAGATTGCTGTGCTGGAAGCTGGTCAATCTGAAATAAAATCTTAGATGGAAAAACAAGATGAGAAGACAGACAACATACATAAATGAATGGCTAAGCAAGAGGAATCTACTTCTGAGATGACCCACGTCCTTAAGCTTCTTGCATCACGTTTATCTTAGTTCTTATGTTTGTGCACTTTAAGTGTTATTTTGCTCTGTTTCTGATTTATCTGAATCATATTTTGGATGTACTCTGATTATCTATGAATAAATATGTCTGTTTGACTATTTGTTTTACATCTGTTGATGTTGTCAGCTTTATTCTGTTTTCTTCTGTTATCCTTTTATTTGTCTTTTAAAGTTTTCTTTTTGATTATTACAAAAAGGGGGAGACAAAGAAATTATGTTTGTTCAAATATAAACAGTTACTAAAATGAAATTCAGACATAACAAATTATATCTAACATTGAATTTTAGTCTTTCAGAACTATAACGTATCACCTGACAAAATTCATTGAAGTTACCCTGAGAATCCCCAAACCAGTCTTTTACTAAAACCAGGTTTACCAGGCTCTGATAATTCAAACCAATACCAGGCTCTGATCCTAGAAGTTAACCAGGCTCTGATTATGAAAAATAAACCAGGCTCTGTTCTTGGAAAGAAAATCAATAAGAGTAAACCAGGCACTGGTTTTGGAAAGCAAATCAAGCTATTACCAAGCTCTGATTCTGGAAAGTATATTCTAACCAGGATTATAACCAGAAGTTTTTAACCATGCTCATAATCTGAAAAGTATACTCATGCAAAAAGGGAAGTATTTTATTCTATTATAGTATTCATTTTAGGGGGAGATTCTTTATCTCAGGGGGAGTTATATATTTATCCTTTTTTAGTGAACAAAATTTCTTATGTTTTGTCATCATCAAAAAGGGGGAGATTGTTAGAATACAGATTGGTGTTTAATTATATCTCTATGTTTTGATGATAACTCTAATGAAATTTTGTATTAAGAAAATATATACTCTAATTTTGTTCAAGTGTTTTGTGTTTCAGATATTAAAATAAATATCATTATGGAAGCAAAATGCATCTGAACAGCAAGTTACGCAAAGCTCTGAAGCATCAGAAGCAATTCATCAGAAGACTCTGAACGCTGCCAGAAGAGACGCTGAAGCAGAAGCGACAAAAGACTCTGAAACAGAAGTGGCAGAAGACTCTGAAGCAGAAGCTGCAGAAGCATCTGAAGCGTAGCTGAAGATTTTGTATGAAGAGTTTAAAGCATTGTTTCAGAAAACTTTGAATGTACTTTACGCTGCAAGTACAGAGGCTCTGATAAATAGTTATGCCCTGATCAGATCACTCACGCTAAAGCACTATTGCTGCAACTCTGATATCATTTGAATCTGATCTAAAGAACAAGAAGTACATCAGTGGATCTGATGTTGTTTAAGTTTGAAAAGATGTCAGCACATGAATAGACTTGGTACTGTTCTCAACGTCCTCTCCAACGGAACTATTCCTTATTTGTGATAGACACAAGGATTCAGGCAAAAGGCATTTCTCTGAACATTCTACTTGTGAGAAAGGAAAATTCATGTGAAGACAAAAGGCTACAGCTACCCTACTTGCACAGTCTTCAAGCATTGGACTTTCAGCACTATAAAAGGACGTCTTCTACATCTCTTCAAAGTTGACGAAATTGAATCAATTGAAATTATTCTCAACTCTCATACAATCATTTCAAAGCTGAATAGTTTTATCTTTCATTCTTAATCTAAGTGTAAAAATCACAGTTTGTGATATAGCTTTTTAGAAGCATCTTAAACACTTGTTTAGTTTACATTTATTTGTAAAAGATTCCTTAAGAAGACCAAGTTGTGGTCAGTAGTTCTTGAGAAGACTAAAGCAGTTGTTCTTAGTGGTTGACACTGTAATCTATTTGAATATAGTGGATTAAGTCCTTGTGGAGAAAGGCAAATCACCTTGATAGGGTGGACTGGATTAGTTGAGTTCAACGAACCAGGATAAAAGTCTTGTGTTGTTTTTATTGCCATAATTTTTCTAAACCGTTATTCAACCCCCCTTCTAAGTATTTTTCTCACCTTCACTTATTTTTCACCCGTCGCTCGCTTCTTGTTTCACTCGGCAACCTCCAAGCGAGTACGCTTCACCCGGCGAAACAGTTCCCTCGCCCGACGATTTATGCTAAACAACAATTCTGCTGTTGCATTTTCTGCATAATTCAGACCCTAAACTTCTTGCGATTTCAATACCATATAGTCCGAAAATGCACATCAATCACAAGACAATCATACTACAACAACAATACATCATAGTAGACAACATATACATCATTTTCTATCGTTTTACATATCCTAAAATCACCAATCTCATCATAATTCGTCATATTATCATCATATGCCTGCAAATCCCCTAAAACTCCAACTACATACATACCTCTAACTCTATATCAAATACAATGGTAAGCGATACTCCTCATACCTTAGAATTTTCAGTTCTGATAATTTCTCTTGAGTTCTTCTGAGTTTCTTTGAGCCCTAGTCTATTCCTCCTTCTTTCCTCAAAGTGCTCTCCAAAATACGATCGTTCTAAAAGTGAACTTCTCAAATCCCTCTATTCCTTTTGTGAAACATGCCCTTAGGACCCTTATTATGATTTTCCCATCTTACCCTCACTTATTCCCTTACAAAAGACCACCTTGCCCTTTGTGTTCCACTCCCTTTTATTTTAATTAATAATAATAATCTAAATAATATCATTCACATTATTTTATTATTATTAACACTAAAATAATTCTAATTAATCACTTATTTTCTAAATACTCTCATTATTTCCTTAGCTCATCAATATCCCACATCACACAAAACAAATACACCATGTGTCATAATATTTCATCAAAGTTCTCTGAAAATCACGAATAATCATAATAAATTAAATAAATAAATATTATAATTATTTTGGGGTTTTACAAATACCCTATCCTATTCATTTGGAAATCTTTGTTCAAATCCTTCGATACTGGATTAAAGATGCCTTCTTTTTTTCATTTATTACGGTTGTTTATTTATAACTTTTGTAATTGGAATAATTTTATTACTACTAAAAAAATTGATTTCTACTTTTTCGAAAAGTAATCCAAGATTATTCTTGTCCCTCCATAATTTTTATGTATGTGAATATGAATATATCTTTGTTTTTCTATGTAATAAATCCTCTCATTTACGATTAAAATCTTATAGGATTTTGTAGCGAATTTTTTATATGCAAAAAGAGAACATTTTGTAAAATGTTTTGCTAAAGACTTTTCATATACTTTAACCTTCTTCACGGATCCTAACGTTTATTATGTTCGATGTCAAGGAAAATGCATTATGGCTTCAAAGAATGTGCTTTTTTATACGAATAAATGGAAACACTATTTTATCCATTTATGACAATGTGTTTTTGATGTTTGGTGTCAACTAAGAATGTGAGATATTGGATCGAACTCTAGTTAGCATGTCATTAAAGTTTTCTCACATGCTGTTGTCGAAGACTTACATGCTGTAGTCGAAATGTGTTCTAGTGTGTAGTTTTTCGAATTGGACCTTGTGTTAAGGATCCAATTGTTTAAGTTAGCTTGTACCCTAAGTTAGCTTGTAATAGATAATTGTTAAAAAACCAATTAGTTTAGTATGTTAGGTTTTATTATAAATAACATACTAGTTTCTCATCTTAAGTGGTGGTGTGACAAATCCTAATTAGGGTGAGAGGGTTATTTGTTATTCTTGAGTACTTGTAATCTGTTTTATAGAGAAAGTAAAGAATAACAGTTATAACCAATCCTTGGTGCTCACCTTGTTTTTCCTTAACCCTAACCCTTACGTGTTTCTTGATCATAAAGAAAACGAGTATATTTTGTTTTAAGGCATCCTAATTCTCAACAAATTGGTTCGGTGATCGTGGAGAAGATGCCTTTAATAAAGTATGAGATTGAAAAGTTCACCGGAGTGAACGACTTCGGTATGTGGCGCTTGAAGATGAAAGCCCTACTAGTTCAGCAGGGTTGTTTGGAAGCGTTGAAGGGAGAGGCAGCCATGGACGCAACATTAAGGGAAAAAGAAAAGAAGGTCATGATAGAGAAAGCCCACAACGCAATATTGTTGAGCCTTGGTGATAAGGTTCTTCGACAGGTATCAAAGAAGACTACGACATCAGGGTTATGGTTGAAACTTGAAAGTTTGTACATGACCAAATCTCTGGTGAATTGACTCTACCTTAAGCAAGATTTATATTCATTTAAGATGAGTGAAGACAAAGTGTTGGATGAGCAGTAGGATATGTTCAACAAGCTAATTCTTGATCTTGAAAATATTGATGTGAAGATCGATGATGAAGATCAAACACTGTTGTTGTTGTGTGTTTTGCCTAGAATACATGCTCACTTCAAAGAAACTCTTCTATATGGAACGGAGTCCCTGAGCTTTGAAGAAGTTTAATCAACCTTGTATTCTAAGGACTTGAACGAATTAAAGGATCATAAACCTTCGACGGTTGGTGAAGGTTTGACTGTTAAGGGAAAATTCTTGTGAAATGATGGTAAGTTCGACAAGAAGAAATGTAAAAGTCAGCTGAAGTATTATAGTGGCGAAGCATCTGATATTAGATGTTATCACTATAAGAAAGAGGGTCACACAAGAAAGGTAAGGATAATGGAAGCACAACCATTGTTCAAGATGACTTTGAATCATCTGATGTTCTTATGGTTTCAAGCGGCGACTCAAAAAAGGAGTGTTATGGATTCAGGTTGCACTTGGCACATGACTCTAAACAGAGAATTGTTCGAGGAGCTATGTGATCAAGATGGTGGATCAGTGATGCTGGGAAACAACAAATCTTGCAAAATTGCAGGTATTGGATCTGTGAGATTCAAGCTCCATGACGAGTCAATAAGGTTATTGACTAAAGTCAGGTATGTACCTGATTTGAAGAGAAATTTGATTTCTCTTGGTGAACTCGACAGGAAGGGATATGTTTTTCAAGGAGAGAAAAGTATCCTAAGACTCATGAAGGGGTCGAAGGAAGTCTTGAGAGGCGTAAAGAAACAAGGCTTGTATACCCTTGAGGCTGAAGTTGTAAGTGGTTCGATAAATGTTGCATCCACGAAACCGTTGTCGAAACAGAAATTTGGCACATGAGATTAGGCCATGTCAGTGAAAGGGGTCTGCTCGAATTAGGGAAACCAAATCTTCTTGGAGGAGACAAAGTCGAAAAGCTGAAATTTTTTGAACCCTGTGTACTTGGAAAATCTTGTAGAGTAAAGTTCAACAAAGGCAAACAAAGAACTCATGGATCCCTTGATTACATCCATGTTGATCTTTGGGGGCCTGCAAGCTGTCCATCACATTCAGGAGCAAGTTATTTTCTATCCATAGTTGATGATTATTCCAGAAAGTTATGGGTATTCATCCAGAAGAATAAGGATGAAACTTTTGAGAATTTTAAAGGTTGGAAGACTCTGGTTGAAAATCAGACTGACAAAAAGGTCAAGAGATTGAGAATCGACAATGGCCTTGAATTTTGCAATGAGGCGTTCGACAGCTTTTGTGTTGCCTCAGGTATTGCAAGGAACAAAACTACTGCAGGGACTCCATAACAAAATGGTTTGGCATAAAGGTTTAATTGAACTATTTTGGAAAGAGTGAGATGCATGTTGACTAGTGCTGGATTAAATAAGGTGTTTTAGGCTGAGGCTGTTTCGACAGCAACATATGAGGAGTCAAAAGAAGACTGAATGGCTGAAGGCCATGATTGATGAGATGAAATCTCTTCATGATAAAACACATGGGAACTGATTAAGAAACTTTTTGGAGCCAAATTAGTTGGCTGTAAATGGATTTTCAAAGTTAAGGAAGGAATCAAAGAAGTGGCGTCAAAAAGATACAAGGCAAGATTCGTCGCTAGGGGTTTCACTCAAAAAGAAGGTGGCGACTTTAATGATGTGTTCTCTCTTGTTATGAAGCACAAATCCATTCGAATGTTGCTTGCCACGGTGGCATAGTTCGACCTTGAACTGGAACAGATGGATGTGAAGACTGCATTCTTGTATGGTGATCTAGATGAAACAATCCTGATGAGGCAACCTGAATGGCATGTCGAAAAAGATAAGGAAGATCATGTGTGCAAGCTGAAGAGATCCTTATATGGACTAAAATAATCTCCTCGACTGTGGAATAGGAGATTCGACAAGTTCATGGAATGCATAAGTTTCATTAGAAGTCAGTTCGACCACTGTGTTTACTTCAAATTTAGACCTGGTAATTCATTTGTTATTTTCTTGCTTTATGTGGATGATATTCTAATAGCAAGCAACAACGTCGAAGATGTAATATGGGTAAAGGTTGAACTCAATAAGGAGTTCAACATGAAGGATCTGGGAGTTGCGTCCAGGATTCTTGGGATTGATATTCGAAGAGATAGAAAGCATTCGAAATTATCCTTATCTCAAGAGGCATACCTACGGAAGATTCTCGAAAAGTTTGGTATGTCGAATTCAAAGCCTGTTGTGACTCCGACAAACCCTCAATTCAAGTTGAGTATAGATCAGTGTCCCAGTACTGATGTCAAAAGAGCTTATATGAATAGCATTCTAAATTCTTATATAGTGGGTTCTTTGATGTATGTTATGGTATGTACTAGACCCGACATAACATATGCAATAAGTCTTGTAAGCGGGTACATGGCGAATCCTGGAAAGGCTCACTATAAAACATTGAAGTGGATTCTAAGATACATAAATGGGTCTCTAGACAAACTCCTAATTTATGGTGGAGCCTTGGGTGAAGATAGTAAAACAATAATCGAAGGATATGTCGACTCAGATTATGCAGGTTGTATGAATTCCAGAAAATCTATTTATGGATATGTGTTCACTATGTTTGACACAACAATTAGTTGGAAAACAACACTTCAGAAGGTTGTTTCCTTATCAACCACTGAAGTGAAATATATCACCCTAACTGAAGCTGTGAAGGAAGCATTGTGGCTTGAAGGTTTTGCAAAGGAGCTGAAACTTCAAGGTCGAGTTGTCATTGTTAAATGTGATAGTTAAAGTGCAATACACCTATCGAAGAATTCATCCTATCATGAGCGAACCAAGCACATTGATGTGAGGCTGCATTTCGTCAGAGGGGTAATCGAGCATGGAGAAGTCCAAGTGCTAAAGGTTTCGACAGATCATAATGCTGCTGATATGATCACCAAAACGTTACCTAATTGCAAGTTTTTCCACTGTATGCAGTTGGTAAAGCTGCATAAAGAAATCTAGTTTGTTTCTTGATGGTAGAGTTAGATCCAAGGTGGAAATTTGTGAGATATTAGATTGAACTCTAGTTAGCATACCGTCGAAGTTTGCTCACATGCTGTTGTCGAAGACCTACATGTTGTAGTTAAAATGTGTTCTAGTATGTAGTTTGTCAAATTGGGCCTTGTGTTAAGGATCCAATTGTTTAAGTTAGCTTGTACCCTAAGTTAGCTTGTAATGGGTAATTGTTAAAAAGCCCATTAGTTTAGTATGTTAGGTTTTATTATAAATAGAATACTAGTCTCTCATCTTAAGTGGCGGTATGACAAATCCTAATTAGAGTTAGAGGGTTATTTGTTATTCTTGAGTACTTGTAATCTGTTTTATAGAGAAAGTAAAGAATAACAATTATAACCAATCCTTGGTGTTCTCCTTGTTTTTCCTTAACCCTAACCCTTGTGTGTTTCTTGATCATAAAGAAACCGAGTATATTTTGTTTTCAGGCATCCTAATTCACAACAAAGAATGATCAATATAAAAACCTATTATCCGAACATTTATTTCAACTTTTAGGTTATTTTTCAAATATGCGACTAAATCATTCAATGGTATGGAGTCAAATGCTGCAAAATACATTTCTAATCTAAATTGTTATAATTTTTTTGATTCAATAGTTCCAAGTATTCCTCTAATTTGATTATTGGATAAAAGGAAATTTCGTAATGCATTAGGGTAGCTCATTAGTAAGTCGCCTTGGGCCAATTCATCCGATTTTGATATTATTGATTGATTTTCGCTAATATGAAAAAATCTTTCTCATTATTATAATGGATCATAAAAAAAGTTTGTATTTGATAAACTATATACTTCAGATTGTTTATATTAAAACTTTGGCTTGTAAACACAAAAGTATTGTACACACATTTTTGAAAAGATCAGGTTCAGAAGAATTATTGTAAGAATTCTTTACAGAGGAAGAATAAATTTTTTTTTTTTTTATAAATTTTTTCCCAAGAGATTCCTCTATTTTACAGAGGTTACATAGAAATCAAATTTGGTATTTGAATACTATTTTCGATAACAATCTGATCCATGATGAATGATTGATTATGTTATGATATATATATATATATATATATATATATATATATATATATATATATATATATATATATATATATATATATATATATATATATATATATATATATATATATATATATATATATATATATATATATATATATATATATATATATATATATATATATATATATATATATATATATATATAAAGGATTATGAAATGTTCACGTAGTTAAGAGTTGTGTTTCAAGATTTCTGTTCGGGAGAAGTAACTCAGGTTTAGGTGATGTATATATAGGGAAAATAGTATGCAATGAAAAATGCATGCACGGTTTAGGGAGGAATTTTTTTTTATTGTTTTATTTGATTAAACAAGGAATTTTCTACTCCATTGGACTCGTTCCATGTTCGAGTCCCGGGAAACCCATTATAATTAGTAGATAAATTATAAATTAGAAATAATGTAGAGAAATAATTAATATATCGCTTTTACATGTCATAGCGAAATCATATCTAAAGAATATTGAAAACCTTTTTATTTTCTTTTTATTTTGAATTGATGGTGAAATGAGGTAAAAAAATTGTCTGAATCTAGATCAATTACAGGGTACAGTAGATATTGGTATTTGATGATCCCTACCTTATTGAATGCATCTTCTGTATTTATTATCGTTTTCATTGTTATCCCTCTAGTAGATATTGATGGTGTTCATGAGTCTGTTTACGGAGACAATATTATTTATGGTGTCATTATTCCTACTTCTGCGACTATCGATTTTCACTTTTACGCTATATGGGAAGCTGCACCTGTTGATGAATGGTTATACAATGACGGTCCTTATGAACTAATTGTTATACACTTGTTACTTGGTGTAGATTGTTACATGGGTCGAGAGTAGGAACTTAATTTTCATCTGAGTATGCGCCCTTGGATTTTTGTTGCATATTCAGCTCCCGTTGCAGCTGTGACTACAGTTTTCTTGATCTACCCAATTGGTCAAGGAAGCTTTTCTGATGGTATGCCTTTAAGAATCTTTGGTACTTTCAACTTTAAGATTGTATTTTAAATTGAGCATAATATTCTTATGCACCCATTTCACATGTTAGGTGTAGTTGGTGTATTTGGTGGCTCCCTATTCAGTGATATGCAGGGTTCCTTGGTAAATTCTAGTTTGATCAACGAAATCACAGAAAATGAATCTGCTAATGATGGTTATAGATTCAGTCAAGAGTAATACACCTATAATTTTGTAGCTGCTCAACGTTATTTTGGCTGATTGCTCTTCCAATATGCTAGTTTCAATAGTTCTTGTTCCTTACATTTCTTCCTAGTTGCTTAGCCTGTAGTAGGTACCAGGTTTACCGCGTTAGATATTAATACAATGTCTTTCAATTTAAATGGTTTCAATTTTAACCAATTTGTAGTTGATAGTCAATGTCGTGTAATTATTACATAGACTGATATTATTAACCGTGCTAACTTTGGTATGGAAATTATGCATGAACGTAATGCTCATAATTTCCCTCTAGACCTAGCTGTGGTCGAGGCTCCATCTTTAAATAAGTAATATTTTTGTTTAAAGATACAAATTTTTGAAAGTATAAGAGTAATATCAACATTATAGATATTACTCCCTTACTTTTTGTTAGTATTCTTTTTCAATATACATATACAAAAATTAATGTTTTCTTATTTTCTAGTTTTTTAGAAGATTCATAAGAACTTAGAAGAAAAGAATAACGAAAAGGTATAAAAAGTATATAATTAAGACATAGGGTAATTTAGATATAGTTATAGAGTAGATGTAGCCAAATGGACCAAGGTAGCGGATTGTGAATCCACCGTGCGCGAGTTCAATTCTTGTCAATCATCCATGAATCTCTTCAAACAAAATTAATCATAATCAAAATAATTTTAGTGGAGGTTGAACACTTTATAGATGAGATGACTCATACACCTATCACCTTAAAAATTTCGGGTGAATATGTGGCGTCTTTCTCACTTGCTTGAATGAGTCTTTATTCTTTAGTTGAGTGTTTGATCCAATGTAAATATTTCTCCTTCATGATGATCCATCATGTAAAACAATCAAATGCTAGAAGTACAAGGAGAATGTCCATTTTTAATTTTTTGAATACCATACATAAAAGTTTAATAGTTATAGGGAGATGTAGTTAAATCGATCAAGGCACTGGAGTGTGAATCCATCATGCACGAGTTTATTTACCGCCGTCCGTCCATGAATCTCTTCAAACAAAATTAATCATAATAAAAATAATTTTTCAAAAAATACTATATTTCTCATATACAATCAAATCTCTTCAAACAAAATTAATTCTAATAGAAATAATTTTTTTAAAAAATACTATATTTATCATTTACAATCAAATAAGCGTGATGCTGAGAAACAAATGTGAGTTGTATGGATATTTCTACATAATTTAGAAAAATAGAACTTGCATATTGTATAATTGAGAGAACCGGTACACCTACTACTTTAAATAATGTTTATCTCACTTATTTTGATGATTCTTTTAATTTTTATTAGAAGCATAGAGAGCATGTCCATTTTAATTATTTAAAAATCATAAATAGTAATTTAATAGTTAAAAATATTTTAAATTTTATATAATTACAATTTAATTATGACAAATTTTATATCCTAACAAAAACTTGTGTTGCAAACCTTCAAACATAGCTTTGATAGAAATAACATTTGGTTGAGCATTGTGGGAACATGTCAATTTGAGTTAAGAGTCCTCAAAAGTGTTTAGTGTCACCTCAACAAGTTTAGAGACTAAAAGTAACAAAGTTTTGTTAAACTTGAGTCGAGGAGAATATGAGATACTATTATCATAATTATTCTTCATAATCAAGTACAAGTAAAAGGATATATATATATATATATATATATATATATATATATATATATATATATATATATATATATATATATATATATATATATATATATATATATATATATATATATATATATATATATATATATATATATATATATATATATATATATATATATATATATATATATATATATATATATATATATATATATATATATATATATATATATATATAAACTATTTACCTACTTCTTTTGTTTGTTTATATTCTGTAGAGACTAATTTGTGATCATATATATTATATATTTATAATTGATTGTATCATTCAAAACTTTTTTTTCCAACCATTTAAAGTCTAAGGTTTACTTATATTGTTGTTGCCTTGATTTGTCTTTTAGATTGACATAATACATAATGAAAAAAACTATTGTTCTAGTTGAACTATAACGAATCAAAAAGCCACAAAGTCAAAAACAACCTTTGAAGAATAATTATTTTTAGTGATTTTATTTGGTGGCGAAAAAGATTTTTAACTTAAGATAAGAAATGGAAAATAGAAAATTTATTTATTAATTAAAGAACCCTGATAATATTTTACATTTTCAATATGTTTTTAATTCTATTCCTCGGGAAATTACAAAATCAGACTCTTATTACAAAACTCATTGTTCATCATGTCCAAAGAGGCTCCCACAAAGAATTTGGGCTATATATAGCATTGTCCTCAAAGAAGTTGAGATTGTTTTGATAATCACTGCTATAAGTAGGACTTGAAATGAAATTGTTCATTGATTGTTGTGGTGATTCTTGTGGAGTTTCATTCATTTCCATGCAAATCATAGCCAATAGATTGGATTGTTGCAATTGCATGTTCATAAGTTCAACTTGTGACTTGGCTAATTGTGCTTGAAGCTCATTCACTTGTTTTTGAAGGTGACAAATTGCACCTGCACATCCATAGACAGGGTCTCTTATTCTTGCACTTGCCTCATAAACCATGCTGCTCACTGCGTCGGCTCGTTGAGACTCCGGAAGTTCCTGAAAAAAATGAAGTAGAATCATTTGATCATTAATTATGAGTACCCAGATGTTTGTTTAATCGGTCACAATATAAATTATATGGTTGGACTCAAAAAGTTCTGACCGAAAGAATCATCGGTCAGACTTTACTTATCTTAGAGACTAATTTAAAATTATTATAAAGTATATATATATTATCCGTTAAAAATCATTTTGCACCGGTTTTAAAAATTAAAATTAGGTTTTGTAGAGATATGCGTCAACATCTTATCACATGAATTAATTTTTAGTGATAGGTATTTAATTATTTAATTATGATATTGAATTTTTAGAAGAAAAAAAATTGTTGACAAATTAAATATGTGTGATTGTCAACTATATTGTCTTGAAAATTAAATAATTTTCTTATGAGAATTAATTAAGGAGGCCCGCCATAAGGTATATGTTAAATTTAGGTTGTTGAAAATTCATGAATTTTAGGCTTTTTGTCGCCAACAATGAGACTGCATGCATTCCTTCTGCTAGAAAAAAGGGTTGATTTCACCAACAAAAATAAGAAAACTTCTATTGAAGAAACTCAAACGATTATAGGTAATATGTGGACGATAAATTATATTATGTCAAAAAATACTATATTATTACATTAGACGTTAACATCAAAATTTGATCAATGTTTTTTAAAATTATGTGTAAATTTATAGTAATTATTACTGCTTCTTCAATACCTTAAAAAATAGATCATTTGTTATCATAAACTATAGTATTAATGTAGAGTGTTAGTATTATTTAATAAAGGAGAATAAAACAAATATTTGAAGTTATAATTGCTATGTACTATATAAATTAATTAGGTAGTCCATTCATTGGGGATTAGTCTTATCATGTAGTTGTCCCTTATGAACATATAATACCATATATAGAAATCTATAAAATGGTCAAAAAATTTCTACTAGAATAATTCAGAAGTTCTCTTTCTTTATTTGTTATCAATTCTGATTTTTCGTCTCTTCATCATATTGACTCATAAAAGAAAAATCACATGTTATATATATATGATGTAGAGTTTTAGATAATATTTTAATTTTATTTTTATGGAATTTTCCTAAATAATTTTATTTGAAACGTATGAAAAAATATAAATACATATCAACTTAGATCCAAATCTTAAATTGTTACATTTATTTTATAAAAAAAAAATTATGACTCCAAAATGTGCATGTTATCAAAAAATTTGTAATAATCAAAACATGTGTATAGTTAAGTTATTTGAGTAGAGTTTGACAAAATCACATGTACTATTGAAATTTTGATAAAAAACAATATTTTAAAAACATATATATTAATAATATTCATTAAAGATATTGATATTAAAAATTCAACTCTCGGTTTTTTCGTATAAGACAATTTCTTAACAATAGAATATAATAAATTTTTAGAAGAGATAAAAATAATTTTAAAATTATGAAATTGATTTTAAAATATTTGATTCTTTTAAAATATATTTGATTATGCTTATAAAATTGATTATATTTAAAAAAAAATTATAATTTTTGAATTTAAACGTAATTTTTATAAATTTGATTGTTCAACACATTGTTACAAATAGTTATTATTCTACACCAGATTTACTTTTCAGTGGAATCAATTCCATAGAATCAATTTGCTTAAAATAATTGTGGTCGTTACAGAACTAAACACACACTAAATATCTAAAGTATTGAAATTAATAATAATAATTGTAGGTGTATAAGCTACATAGATAGTGTGGCCCATACCTGCAAGAACTTGATGATGTTGCTGGCACCAAAGACACGATGAGCAATGGTAAATTTGGCAGGTTCAGTGGGAGGGAAATAAGGTGCCAAGACACATTTCTCAGCACATCTTCTTCTCAAAGTCTTGCAAGCAGCACAAGGACTCATCACAGTTTGAGGAGCAAGAGGTGGAAGTGAAGAATTCGAAGATGGGGAAAATTTAGAAGGAGAGGAAATTGGAATGTTTCTAATTGTGTCATTCTCCATTTTTTTTCTTCTCAAACTTGTGTTTTGTGTTTGTGTTTTGAGGGATATGAAAGAGGGGTTTGAGAAATTGAGAGTGAGTGTTGTGTGTGTGGAGTTTGGTTTAGATTTGCTAAAAGGAGAGGGTTTAATTTATAGAAGAAAAAGGGTGAGATGTTAAGAGTTTGAGTGCACCGCCATCAACAACAAGTAAACTAAAAGATATTGACCAATTGAAGACTTTTTTATGAGTTGAAATTCAACTCGGTTTTAAGACTTCATAATTTTACAGATAATGTCATCAACGGTAAATCATCTTGTTGATATATTATTGTCAAATAATTAAAAAAAAAATTCATTATTAAATGATGTTATTAATATTTTATGGTAGGTCCAAGAGTGTAGATCGAGCTAAAAGGCATATATATATATATATATATATATATATATATATATATATATATATATATATATATATATATATATATATATATATATATATATATATATATATATATATATATATATATATATATATATATATATATATATATATATATATATATATATATATATATATATATATATATATATATATATATATATATATATATATATATATATATATATATATATATATATATATGGGAAAATATAGATAATTATGCTCTTTAGTGTATTAATCATTGTCCAATTTAATTAGACAATTGTATGCATAATACGCCGCACCACACATGAACGTTTTAAACTATTTTTGATATATAAGTTAAAACATGTCATTTTGGGTATTCGAAATTCTGGTGTGAAATTAGAAGGAGTGACACCTCTTTTATATAGGATAAGAATTGGATAAAAAAGGAAACGATCCATGGGCTAAATAACTTATCTAATTGAATAGATCATAAGCCTAATCGATTAGATACCTCAAATAATCGATTGTTTGTATCCATTTTGAATTTTTTTCGTAGAGAGTCGTTACTAATCATTAAGACACTATCATAATCGATTATATAATCAATTTTGATTTTTCTAATTGATTTTGTTTAGGACCTAATCGATTACATAATTCAAAAAATGCTTTTAATAAAGCTGATAGTTTCCTAATCAACTGGTTAACGCTTGAAAATATTTTTAGGTGTTTCGTTAGTTTAAAAAAGTTTTAAAATCATGTATGTGTGTGTGTGTGTGCGCGCGTTATTTGTATGCGCGCGTTGTGTGTGTGTGTGTTCATATGTATAGTCGTGCATGCGCGTGCGCACACACGTGTGTGTGTGTGTGTTGCTTTAGTATCTTAAGAGTTACTCTCATAATTTCATAAGGCTCTAGTCATTCAGACAGACACGACCATACAAGCTTTTACACTTACTCTCTTTCACACTTCAATGAAACCTTGAATATCTCTCTTTATTATGGTTTAGGTGTCTTTAAGATAATTACCATCATCAAGGATTTGGATTGATGTTACCACCAGCTTCAGCAATTATTAGTGTTGTCGTCATCAAAATACTTCGAGGGGATGTCAGCATGATCATCAACTTTTATGTTACATTTTATTTGCATAATTTTATAGACAACATGTGTGTAATGGGGAAATTGTGAGTGTAAGATATTGATTAGCTTAACTCAAAATTCAAGAGTCACCACCGCACTTTTATTTTATCCAAAAGGAAAGGAAAAAGAGCGAACAAAACCTAAACAAGTTCTAGAACAAGAACAAATAAACAAAGATTGGGTAAGGGGGTTGGTTACGCTAAGGGAATGTGTTAGTATCTAAAACGTCTATAGTAATCTATAGGAACCCTTTGAAATATCTACCTTTTTTGTTTGAAAATGTTTGTTTGAAATGAGATTGGAAAGATGAGAAAAGAAACATTTTAAAGGTTTTTGTGTTTGAAGAGACTTCTTGAGCCTCATGCCTATGTAACCACAAAGTACAATATAGGATCAAAACCTCGTAGTTCGTGGTACAAATAACAAAATGGTTTGTTATGGTTGATTTAAAATGTAAAGACATGTCGTCATTTTAAGGAGAAAACTACGACTAGTCACCCACAAGTATAAGACAACATTTGCATCACCTTAAGATGAATGATTTTTGCTTGGATTAAAATCAACAAGTGTATCACTCAACATCTAAGTGGAAAATGTCAAAATCTTAAATACTTTGAGGAATAGGAGAATTACATCTCAACTATGAAAACGACTCATGTCTAAATTTTATAGAAGGTTTTTAATGAAAAAGTGCACAAAGACATAAAAAGTTTGAATGAGTTTTCTTTTTTAAGTCTTTTTGAAATTAGTCAAAGTACGATTAACATTGATTGACATTTATTAAACAAATAAAAGTTTGAAAATCACTTGACAAAAGTCAAGGTTTTTTATGAAACAGGTTTGACTTTGAAAACAAGAAGATTTTGAAAAAGAGATAAGATTTTGAAAATTGAAGAAAGGGTGGAGAAGAAGTGACTACTCTAAAACATAAAATAAAAGCTAGAGAAAGGACAATTTAACCACCCAAGGAGAAAACACTTGACAAGAAGTCAAAATAAGCCATCCTCTTCCCTTTGGATTTAAACCACAAGCATAATAACCAGATGAATTAAAGCATCCAAGGAAGTCTCAATTTAAGCCATAGAAAGTTCCAAGCAAGGTCTTCCCAAAGTTTAAAAGCCAATTAGGAGAGTCATGTATCAGATGATTTTTTGAGGTCAAAGTATCAACACCTGCACACAGAAAATTCCCAACAAAACAGACAAAAGTAACATAAAATTCCAAGGTCTCAAATCTCCAAGAGCATATAGCAAGGATCCTAGAGCTAAGTGCAAAGTCCAAGTCATAAGGTCATAACAATCCGGATTTAAGAGCTAAGTCTTTTAATGTTTAAGTATTTATTAGTGGCTTAAGAGAAGTATGGTCCAAATGGACAAAGAGAAAAAAAAGCAAAAGCAAAAATAAAGGTCCAAATGGACAAAGAGAAAAAGAGCAAAAGCAAAAATAAAGGTCCAAATGGACAAAGAGAAAATAACATGATAAAGATGAAATGCTAAATGTAAAAGCATAAAAATAAATGACAACAAAGTAAAGAGAAAAAATTAAATGGCAAAAAGTAAAGTTAGTGCAATTATAGTTAGTATGTTAGTGTTAGTGTTAGAATATTTGGTCGTTTTTTGGAGAATACTCGACTAATCAACCATAGGCATGAGAACATGAATCTATACATCATTAAGGGAAGGGCTCCAACTTGGATAAAATCGACGAGTATGCCAACTTACTCTCTTAATGACAAAGAAACAATCTATCTCACACCACACTATGGAGAATAGGAGATTGATAACTCACTTACAAAAACAACTTAATTCTTATTTAGGGACAATTTAGTGCTATTTTAAGAAATTGTAATCAGACTTATGTAGAAGCCACAACTATCTGAGGCCGGTCAATAACAATGTTTGTGTTAACACAAGTTAGAAAAATGACATGTATGTAATTCTCCTAAAAATTGCCACAAAAAAAGAAAAGAGGTAGTGGTCTCATCTTAATCATAACTTCAAAGAGAAGTCTCATGATATTTAAGATTTTCATTGACCAAAAGAAAAAAGAGAAGAGGGGTGAATGGAAGCCAAACTGAATTACAATATTTGAATCATTCCATCTTCAAGTTCCATCACTCTTCTTGGTGGATTAAGGTACTAAACCTAAAATGAATATAATGATCCACTTAAAGATAGATTTGAACTAATGAAGGTTTATCCAACCTCATCAAACACCTAAAGTTCATGGAATTTAAAGAGAAATATGATCAACAAACACCACAATTCAAGGCAAAACAAAAGGAAATGGAAGAAGGAAAGAAAAAACTCAAAACAATCCCAAAAGAAGGCCAAAAATAGCTACTGCCATTGTGTTAATCGATTAGCCTACTGGTGTTAATTAATTAACACAATAAAAAATGCAAATCCTGCGCACAATTTTAACTCGTTAATCGATTGACAACACGTGGTTAATCGATTAACACTATTGCAGAAGTGAAAAACAGTTTGACAAATTGCAAAATCCTTGATCAATTATTTCTTCAAATACCTGATGATCAAGGATGCAATTGTGCATGAAAATTCAAGTAAAACAACAACAAATAACACCAATGAAACACAATTTGCAAGATTCAAAGATCAAGCAACAGGAGTAAACAAGAGGTCACATTGTGGAAGATGAATCAAACACAACAATGGTGGAACAAGAGTTTACCACTTCCAAATCTGAAAATGCTTCAAATCAACATCAAGAATCGCACTCCAAAGCTTTAATCTACAGAATTTGATGTTGACGAAGTGTTTTGATGGAGGTTTAGCTTAAAGATTAGTAAGCTTTAATGAAAAGCTTACTAACTTTTAATGAAAGAAAAAACTTTGAGTGAATTTGGGTGGATGAAGAAAATTGAGAATGAGGAAGAATTTTGACAAGGTGAATTTGACTATCAAAAGTTTGAAGAATGAATGAAATAAGGGCTCTATTTATAGAATTTAGGCTTGGGAACTTTGGTGGTTTGGAGTTTGGATTGAAATTTAATCTAGGCTTGGAAATTGGATTAAAAGCAAAATCAAAGATCAAGTGGTTAAAAAGCGTGATTAAATGATGGTGTATGATGGAAATAACTGTGATTATGTAGGGGAATTATTCTTGTGATGATTGTGCATGCTCTATAATATTCCACATGAGGTCACATTTGAAAATTGATGCCAAAAATGCTGCAGAATTTGAATTTGGCTCATTTTTCTCAATTTTCCACGATGTTAATCGATCAATCATATAGTGTTAATCGATTAACACAACAAAAATTGTGAAAAATTTCCCTCTTTGTTACACGGCTATGACTCTGGCTCAATTCTTGACTTGTCATAGAAGGCATGAAAATAAACACACGAACCTTAGAGTCTCTTGAGTAATAAATGATCAAATATTGGGAAACTCTTGATCAAATAATTTTGAATTGTTTGCATATTAACTTTGACTTTGTTCAGATGAATTCCATTCGAGCTGAGGAACTGGTATTTGATGTTCTTGATCCAAAATTCCTCCTGAAAAAGGTTAGTAAAGGGAAAAACAAACATATTATTGGATTTTGGTTAAGAGTTAGTAAACATAAACAAACAATAAAGAAAATAAGAAATACACAGATGCTTGATGATCTCCCTCAAAAGCAAACCTACAGAGGAGGGTAAAAGAACCAAAGCTTGTGATCTTTGATTATTTTATGCACTTTTTGAAATAAGGAAAGATTTACAAAAAGAATATTTTTCAAGTTTTAAAAAGATCAAATCAGTCTGGTAAAGATTTACTATATCAAAGATTGTAAATCAAATTAATGAAGATAAATGTGAGCTTTATTTGGATTTGTTTCAGATGCATGTATTATTCAAAACCCTAACAGAATACGCAACTGTATTCTATTTATGGAAAAGCTTTCCATTTAAAATATTCATACCTTGAGAGAACATGCAAGATGTGTTTAGTATACCAAGTCTTTCATTTTCTTTGTTACTTGTATTTGTAAAACTCTATTCACTAGTGTCATTCCTATATAGAAGAATATAGTTTTTTTAGTTGTATTCAGTTTCATCATTCATTCAATATAGTAATAGTCCAAACACTTGGGAAAATAATTGAGAGAAAGTGAGAGGGATCTCATATTTAGGGGGAGTTCTGGATAGAAATTCACGGGTAGTATTAAGAAAAAAGGCTTTGAAATAGAAGCGTTCAACTTGGGTTAACGCCCTCCAGAATTAGGTGTCTTTGCACCAAAATGGGTTAGCAATTACTTGTGTCCTTTCAATTTATTCTCATTTTATCTATTATTTCATTAATCTTGTCATACACATTGTTGAACACATTGTGTTTGATATCTTTCTAGTAGAAGAACAAAATTTCAATTAGCATAAGAGCAGACACCTTTATGGTAGGGTGAACTCTAGGGGATCTATTCATTCTATTCAAAATGGATAATGTTAAAGAAGGAGAATATGAAAAGTGTAAACCTATCTTAAATGGTATTAACTGTGATTATTGGAAAGCTCATATGATTTCCTTTCTCAAATCTATGGACAACAAAACTTATAAGGTATTCATCAAAGCATTAACACCCTCAATGGTTACTTCACGGGATGTCACTCAGTCCTTAAAGCCATAAGAAAATTAGACCAAGGATGAATATGAAGAATCCCATGGAAATGCTCGTGCTATCAATGCTATATTCAATAGAATTGAAAAAAAATGTATTTAGACTCATCAGCACATGTACTGTTGCCAAAGAAGTGTGAGAGACACTCAACCAAGTCCTAGGTTCGGGAGTCGGTTACGCAAGGGGAAGGTATGAGCACCCCTCACGTCCGTCGTACTCGACGGGATCCACGCATGTGTTGTCTATCTAAAAGGGTGTGTAAACTATCTACGCTAAAGGCTTATGGACAAAAGAAAAGAAAAAAGACTGACTCGGAAGAGCATCGCCGCTCTGTGCCTATGTACTCCCTCGTGCAATGGGAAAGTCAGAGTCAACGTAGCTTGACCAACTACGGCTAAAGAAGGGGGGAAGGTTGCTCGCTAAGAAATCACGTCCTATGCCTACATACTTTCATCTGGTATGAAAGATCAGAGCAACTGTAGTTCAGGCTAAAAGGAACACAGGCTTGGTTCAAAAGTTTTTTAGGCCCGAGTAGGGTTAACAATCAGTTCTAGCAGTTTGGTGTATGCAGCTCGACCATTGGAGACTTAGGCATTGCGATAGAACTAAGAGTTAACAACACTCTTTTTCTGAAAAGATTTTCCTGATTAGAATCCCGAAGGATAAAAAAGGTTTGAAGTGTTTTTGTATTTTTTAGAGAAGAAGTGTTTTGAATTTGAGTGTTTATAATGTATGTTGTAACAAAGTCTAAAACCTAGGATCGAATGCGTCGCATATCGTCCTAAGGACATATACTAAACACTCTAGGCAATTGAGAGGTAGCCACTCAATCACCATTTCCCAAGTATAAGGCTCATGGCACAACATTCATTATCTTTATTAAGTGGATTAAAGTTGTTTGAAGATGAGAAAAGAAAGGGACAAACTAAAAGGGGGGGACTAGACCAAACCCTAGAAGTTATCATGCAAAGTGCACCTAAAGTTGGGATCACAAAAGGGAAACATCTACCTAATGTTATCATGCATGGTTAGAACCCTAATGTCTATCATAACCTCTCTTAAACAAGAGAGATTAGAAATCCTAAGGGAAGGAAGACAAAAGAAGAAGGAAAAAGAACAAAGGAAACATGCAAATGAGAGAATGCATACATGGAATGCACAAGTAGGATGAAAGTGGGAGGAAAATATGTGTGGGGCAGTAGCCATCACAAGCTCATCTCAACCAAGCATGCATATGAGGATGCAAAGAGAAAAGAGAAAGAGTTGCATCAAAAGCAAACAAACAAGTGTGACAAAGTCACTAAGAAAAGTCCTCATGGATTCGCCACTTTAGGTAAGCTTCAAGTTCCTCCTAAGGAGTGACCAAGCTACCTTAAATGACACTCCAAGGTCATTGGAAAAAAGGTAAAGATGAAGAGGAAAGCTCAAAAGCAAAAGCAAATCA